>JAWDJE010000002.1:142212500-143425000 GCA_035047345.1 Bradypodion ventrale
GAATGCATATAGATTCTTGAATTGCTGATTCAGAGTTGCCATTCAGGGATGGGGGAGAGGTTGTAGCTTTTGAATTCTTCAAATGAATGCCTATTTTTGCAATTCTTATCACATGTTGAGTTGTTGTCAGTCACTCTAAAGCATGTCTTGGCTGACATGCCAAATTGATGGATTTATTTGCCAAATTGGTTGGTTGGTTACAAGACAAGATTTTTTTTCCTCACTAATAGTCATTGGAAGGCAGCAGAGGAGAGTGTTTTTTGCTACACTGAGGCTGTTAATTTTGTTTTATAAAAGTCACAATTAAATTATGTATATCTACCCTGGGGGTATATACAGGTTTTTATAATTTATTTTGGCCAAACTAAGTTTTCAACCCAGCAATAAATTGCATTGTGGCCTTTTTTAAAGGATTTATCTTAAAATTCTGGCTACCTGAATTATCCCCACTTGAATATGAAAACCTATGGGGTGGGGAGATGGAGATGATAAAACCACTCCTTAAATATCTCATTTACCCTATTAGAGTTGCTATATCAGCTCTTTTGTTTCCAAATTGATGGCACAAAACTTATTAGAAGTGTCCAGTTTTGGCAAAGATTTTTAATGCCATCAAGGTGAATATGCCTCTCTAGGGCACGGGTGCCCAAACTATGGCCCAGAGGCCAGATCTGGCCCCTGACACCAATTGATCCAGCCCACAAAGCCCTTGTCGCTCCTGGAAGCGGAAGTAAAACACACCTGTACAGGCGCATTTTACTTCCGCTTCCAGGAGCTTCAAGGGCTTTGTGGGCCGTATGAATTTGTGTCGGGGTCCAGATCCAGGCCCCATGGCATAGTGACCAGCTCCCTGAACCACATGACTGGCCCACAGCCCGAAAAGTTTGGGCACCCCTGCTATAGGGCTTTCAAGGTATGTGAGTTATTTAAGGAATGGCTTTACTAAAGCAGCCCCATCTCTTGCTGTGACTTCCTATAGCAGGGCAGGGGTAAGAACCCAGGTTTCCTGTGCCATAATCTCACCATCAAGAACTATTGTTCTTGATGGATCAGTCAAATAATAAGACCTCAGAGATAATGATTATTTGTTCCAGAGTTTCGAATTTATGTTAAAAATCCCATTAGCTGTGAAATAGAACTAGAGACCTACAGTATCCCAAAGTCCATACCTTTCTCATTAACTGGCACTCACCGTCTCAGTATCTCTTTCTGAGACATTTGTAGGAGAAAGAATAAAAATGTTTCTTTACTTTTATTTATTTATAGGATTTGTGGTTTTAACATTGCATTAGCTTCAGGAAAAGTAGTCATAAAATATGCACTACTTCTTCCATGTTTAGTCCCCTTGGAGTAAGCTCCGAGAGTGAGCAAAATGCTCTCGGGTTAGCTTTGCATCATGATTACTTAGAATTAGGGCTGAGTTAGATCTTTGTTATTTTCTTTAGGATATGTGAAATGGCTGGCTATCTTATTTTCCATCCTTTGTTTTAGATTGTTGTTTTGCTTTTCTACTACCATTGTCTTTTTGAGATGTTTTGGAACTTTTTACTTTTTGAAACTTTTCTTTTCTCTTTTCAATAAATTCTAAAATATTTTATCAAGGTGCCATTTTTGGAGTAACAAGGGTTGATGCGTCTAAAGAAGCTGCTTTAACCAAATGGCTTAATGCTATACTACGTTTGCTAGCTTGGACGCAATGCTACCAGGATGACCTGGTCTCTCTGTTGTGAAATATCAACCAAGAAAAGATATTCTCTCTAGCTACAAGAGACAGGAGAAATCTAAAGGAGATTTCTATCATGCTAAATTTTCACGCATCTTGAAGCAGCGAGGGTTTTAGGCTAGCTTTGGTAAAACAGTGGTGGCAACTGGGGGTGGGGGTGAAAGGTCCTTCTCTATTCAAGTACAGTGACCTCGGATAAAGTCCGATTCGGATAAAGTCCATTTTGGATAAAGTCGCAGTTTTCATGCACACATGATGCATCACATAAAGTCCAAAACCGCTAAAAAAATGAACGTTATCCGAGGTATTTGGTATAGGAACCTAGGATAAAGTCCATTTTTGGACCTTATCCGATGCATCGCCCATTTCATTCGGATAAAGTCCAAAATTTGATAAAGTCCAAACTTGTGGAACAGAGTTTGGACATTATCCAAGGTTCTACTGTACAGAGGATTGGCTCCCTGGGTTCCTTACATGGCTGTCTTCACAGTGGGATTTCAAACACATTCAACCCTTGGCTGTTGTTGTGGTGGTGGTGGTTCTAAGAAGGCTGCTAAAAACAGTGCTAGCTTGAAAGGACATCTTGAGCAGTCTATTTCTTCCTAGCTTGGAAGGGGAATTTTCACTCCAAGCAAATGGACTGGATTTAGCAGCCATTCGGCAGTTTTAAAAGGTGTATATGCAGAAGATTTTTTCCCCCCACAAACTGTTTTGCCTGGCACAGAAAACTTAATTCTTATTATTTTTTGGTGCAGCTGGAAAGTGGCAGTGGTTTTTCTTTTTGCGACTTTGAGATAGAGTACCATTATCCTGTGCAAGATCTGATAAGAGTCTTTGGAATAGCAGAGAAAAGATATTTAAAACACAAGGAGAAGTTAAAATCTACCCACCCACTTCCAACCTACTTTGTATTAGTCATTTGCATGCTGCTTTCTTTACATGCATGCTAACAATCAACTGAACAGATCAACAAGAACAAACAAGGGACACTAAGGAAAGAACACAGAGCTGGCATGTACATTAATTTGTATCCTGCACTTTAGGATGATCGAGAACAGATCCCTGCCCATTCTCTATATGATAATCTTTCAAATGTTGGAAATGTACTTTTATTTCTCCCCTCAGTCTTCTTTTCTCAAGGCTAAACATTACTTACAGGTCTTCCAGTCATCCTTGTTGCCCTTCTCTTAACTTGTTCCAGTTTGTTGACATTCTTGTTAAAGTGTCCATGTCCTAAAGTGGACACAATACTCAGGAGGTGGGGTTCTCTTTAAATTCAGAAGTGGGAAAGAACAGTTGGTTAGTGTTGAATAGGTAGATCAGGGGTTCTCAACCTTTTTACACTGGAAGTTGAAGGGGCATGTTTATGACAGCCGTAAGTGTGCCCACTTCCGCATTTACGATAGCTGTGGGTGCGTTTTACAGCTGATGTAAATGTGTCTGTTTCCACTTTCGGGTGCAGTGGCAATGGGCCGGATGAAATGGTGCCACTGGCCAGGTCTGGCCTGCGGGCTATAGGTTGCGAACCTCTGAGATAGATACTCACCCCAGCGCAGAAAAGTCCCTCCCAGTCACTCCAACTACAGGCAGCATGCAAGTTTGTAATAAAACCCCAACATAGTTTATAGGGATAGACCGGTGTTGCCAACCTTTTTAATTTGGGAATGGGTCATGATTCCTCAGACAGTTGAGCAGGTCGGACTGGTAGTCATTCCCCCCTCCCACCGTTAATGGCTGCCATAAACATGCTCATGGCTGATTCCGGTGGTGGCGGCGGCAGCTGCTGGAACGAGGGTGGGGGCTGGATTATTTGGTGCCATGGGCTATAGGTTGCCTACCCCTGGTGTAGACCAGGAATTCTCAACCTGTGGCCCATGGGCCAGATGCGGCCTGTGACACCATTTCATGTGGCCCCCCCCCACCGCCTCCACCACACCAGGAAGCGCCATGTGGTAGAGGAAGGGCAAAATAACTGTCTGGCCCCCGAAGCTATCTGAGGGAGCGTGGCCCAGCCCCCAGCTTCAAAAGGTTGCGAACTCCTAGTGTAGACTCTGCTCTTAGGAGAAATGTAATTTAGCTTCATAGTACAAATTTACTAAAGGTCTGCAAAAAATATAATAAAATTGTTATTGCTGTCTTGAACATAGCTTATAAAACTTGTATCATATAATTTTAAATGTACTTAGGTGAAAGATAATTAAGTAATAGTAGAAAACTGCACAAAATATAAATATAGAAATAATTTTGCCCCTTGTTGTGGAATGAGATATTTGATCTAATTTCAAAGACTGGGTGTATGGGGGCATCATAGAATAGCAGTCTTTTATGCTGTCTGTTGGAAATGACATCAGCTAGAACTCCTAAATAGTAACAGAGGGATGTTATCATAACTTGCAAATTGCTGAATTGTAATCTTGATTTGGATCTGGCTCTGTATGTATGAGCTTTTTCTGCAAGCATTTGGGAAAAGCTCTTCTCTTTCCTGAAAGTCCTTTCACAGCTCTTAATCTTGGCACATGCATTCTGGCAGGGCTACATTCAGTCACATTATCACACTGCTTCCAGGGAATCATAATTTAGTTCATTGCTGTATTCATGACTGAAGTTGTTCCATACTCAGATGTCACCCTTTTGTGACTGATCAGTTGTAAGAAGCAGCTATCCAGCTGTGTATCCTCCCACCCCGCAAGGCACAAAGCAAAGTGTTACAAAGGATTGGTGGAAGAGGCATATAAGACAGCTGCCATGTGTTCGTAGGCTTGGCAAGGAAAGCTCTGCTTGAGACAGATCTGTTAACTAGTACTTTCCGCACCTGAATTTCCAATGCCCTGTTGCTTATACTTGGGTCATGTAAGTAGGAAAATGGAGGAATTACAGGAATGCTTGGAGACTCAGATCGTGAAGGCCATGTTGGCTTCCATGGTGAGCCCACCTGTTTTCTCCCACTGTCATCTGCCATCCTCCATAGTCAGCCCAGATTTACGCCCACCATGGCAATGATGCTGTCTAGCCATCTCATCCTCTGCCACCCACTTCTCCTTTTGCCTTTGATCTTTCCTAGCATCAGGGTCTTCTCCAGTGAGTCCTTTCTTCTCATTTGGTGGTCAAAGTACTTGAGCTTCAGCTTCAGTATGTGATTATCACGGTGCTCGTATCTGTATCTGCATATGCATTTGTTTGTTTGTTTGTTTGTTTGTTTAGCCAGAAAATAATGTTTTGTTCTGGGCCAGTGCCAAGTATTCCTACACCCAGGGCTCTGACATGCTTTTTACTTTTCCCTGTGGAGGTTCAAGAGACTCAAGCTGATGCAACTACATCTCTATAATTAGACTTCTGGGAATGCTATAGATGGAAACAGGCATTTCATTTGTGCATTTGTGCCCTACAGACTTCTGTGCGACAGCGGTCTCTTTCTTGAGGGATCAATATGTACCTATACGCTGAGCATTGACACAAAGAGAGAGAAATAATGTCCAGTAACATCAGAATAAAATCCTCAGAGTAGATAATAGTGAGACCTATTTTTCATACACTTCCTAGCTACCATATAGTCACTGAGTATAGGATTCTTTGGGCATACCTATGAAATCTAAATACCCAAAGCCATGACCTGGTTCTTTCATGTGCGGATGGCACATGTGTTTTACAAGCTTTAATAGAACTTGGTGAGTTGTGATCACAAACATTTGAAATGACTACATGTTCAGCTGTGAAATAGAAGCACTCATTCATTTAAAAAATACAGTAAAACCCCTACTTGCTTAATTTTTTTTTATGTAACTTGAAGCAAACCTTAGGAAAAATGCAATTTTTAAATAAATTGAAGCAAACTCATAGGAAAAAAGAATCTTTATGTAACTCAAAGCAAACCCATAGGAAATCGTGTAAATCGGGACATGGTTTTAGCACAAAATCTTTATGTACATCGAATTTTATTTAACTAGAGGCATTTGTAAGTCGGGGTTTTACTGTAGTCAATATCAATTGATATCATTGTGCTTGAGCAAGTTCTCTTTTACTGGCTATTGTACATTTTCAAATTCAGTTCAAGAGTAATATCCATTACAATTTGATACAAGTGGTTGCTCAGCTAGGTGTGTGAGTGGTTACACAAGCAGGTACTAAAGTGTTTGCATGGACACGAAACTCCCTAAACAATCGCTAAAAGTAGGGGGAAATTCTGTACGCTTCTCAAGCTCTGAATATTAAACCAGAAGAGCCCAGAATAAGCCTATTGAGAACACAAATAATGCTCCTTGCTGATGTATAAATACCAAAGAGTGTCTCCCACTAGAACAAGAATCTTGCTGGACCATTTGGAAGCCACTTAATAGACTACAAGGTGAAATAGAAAGATCAAAGAATAATCAAATAAAAAGTGGCTGCTTGGATACAGGACAGATTTTCTGTGAAAGTGAAGAAATTCAACCAGTGCAGCATTAATGTCCATGTAGTTTATGCCCCATCATAAGATAGTGCCATTGAAATATCCGCCTTCTGCTCAATAATAATCTAATTGTGCAGTGCTTTGACCTGAACAAAGAAAGGTCTAGAGACTGACATTAGAGCATTGTTTCTCAACCTTTGCTTTTTGGACTTCAATTCCCCAAAGCACTGATCAGCCAATGTACTAACTTAGGCTTCTGGGAACTGAAGTCCCCCAGTGGGGCGTGGCTCCCACATTGGGAACCACTGTATTAGAGGGAACAAAGATGGATTGGTGACAAAAGCAGACAAGAAGTGAGGGCGGGTTTTTCCAGTCAAGCCCTGGGAAACATGGGCTAAGAGAGAATGGATTATTTCCTCCTGGACTGTGTTGTTATTCTCTTCCCCAAATTGTGTGATCGGCAGTAGCACCAGGAGAAAAGGAACCTGTACATAATCGGATGTGTTTCTAGAATAATTTTAGTTTGTTTGAAGCAAATAGTGCTGTGACCAGTGGATGTAATGCAGCAGGTCCCTAGCAGTCAGAATAGCAGTGGCTTAAGTGTTGGCTCTGTGGGAGAGCAAGGCAGAGCAAAGAGGAGCATGACAAAGAGATTTGGAAGGTGAAGCAGTAAGCATACTTATCTAGTACACATCAATTTGATCTCAGGTTCATGATTTTGTTTCAAGCTATGCTCATGTTTACAGATTTACAGTATCAAATCCAACAAAAATTCTAAAACAGGTGTAGATCATTTTTATATACTTTTCTTCTTCTTTCCTTCTCTCCATCTCACCTATCCCCAATACACATGAAACCCCACACATAAGCATTACCCACTCTAAATGGACAGATCAATGAGCAATGCAACCAATATAGTTATTAATTTCTCCCACCCCTTATTTTACTAAATTACTACTTTACCTGCAGCCTCAGTCTAATATTAATGTTAGTCAATGTGCAATGCACCTAGGAAGTGGGTCTTCCATGAATCACACCAGCTCTGCACTCTAGCCAATTAGTTTTTTTGTTAAGGCAGCATAAAATAAATTTAATCTCTCTTCTCAAAAGATCAATTATAGTGCTGTAATGCAAGGCTCAAGTTTGGTCACACTGTATAAATTTTCTGTTTAGTACATTTTAAAAGTGGTTGCATTATCAGAAGCTACATTTCACTTTTAATATTCTGCATTTGCTCTGAGAAATTCAAAATATTTCTTTTTTCAAAAAATATTTTTATTAATTTTTCAAAATAAAATAACAAAGACTAAACAAAAAAAGAATTACAGTACAAATACATGAACAATATACAATACAAGTACATATTTTCCGGCGTATAAGACGACTGGGTGTATAAGACGACCCCCAACTTTTCCAGTTAAAATATAGAGTTTGGAATATACTTGCCGTATAAGACTACCTCTCTTCCAATGCACACCAAATAAAAATTAACCCGCACTCAACCCGAAGACGCGCAGCCCTCTGAGTCGAATGGGCAGGTTCTGGTGGAGAGCCAGTCCACGCTCACGTTCTCCTCCTCGAGGTACAGGAAGATGTGTGCAGCTTGCTTCCCCTTGCTTCATACTCCCCGCACAGAGCAGGGACTCGGCCGCGGCACCCCCCACCATATGCGCCGGACATATGAAGCAAGGGGAAACAAGCTGCAGTTAAGTACCTGTCCTATAAGACGACCCCCGACTTTGGCACAGATTTTTCGGGGTTAAAAAGTAGTCTTATACGCCAGAAAATACAGTACATAAAAATTCATAAAATATTAAACAATACTAATAATAACACTAACACAATACAGTAACTCTACTTTGTCAATGTAATACCTCCCCATCCTTCACTAACTATTGATTGTTATACTCTAAGTCTTTATTTGCATCATTAAAATTACTTTTGCAGTATTTTCTATTTTTTGTAACGTTTGATCTCCAAAACATCTTCATTTAAATGTACCCATAAATATTTGTATTTACCTCTTTTAATCTACCCATAACTTCTTAACAATTACAGTATTACCATGCTTCACCCTAAATTGAACACATTAAGAATAAAATAATAAAAATATAATGTACACAAAATCACACTACACACCCTGTGTACCATACAATGCCCTGGAGGATGCAGGATATCACAGCATTTGTCACTGTTTCCAAAATATTTCTGATTAAGAATTCTTCATCCTTATTTCACCAATAGAACTTTCCACCCACTTTTGCTTATGCAGTCTATCAGTTCCTTCCAACTGTACAAACAAAACATTCCTTCTTTTCCTTTTCTAGTTCAGACCACAGGCATACTGGCTGAAATCCTGTTGCTTTCTTACACACGGAGAAGGCAAACAGTATAACATTCAGTAGCAAGTTCCTCAAGGGATTCTCAAAAGCAGGTCTGCCCATTGTCTTAATGGCACTCGGGAATCGCAGCAGGGGTTTTTAGTTGTCAGCTAGAAATGATTGAATCATAGCATTACTGAGTTGCTCCTCCTGCTCAATGCAGGAATCCAGATCAAAGCATATATGACAGATATTTGTCCAATTATCTCTCGATTGCTTCCAGTGTTGGAGCGCTCACCACCTCTCGAGGCAGTTGGTTCCACATTTTGATCAGTTGCAGCAAGTTTACGGTTATGCTACCTTTTACCATGTACTGCTCTAACCGTTAAGAAGATTTTCCTAATATTCAGACTATATCTGGCTTCCTGTAGTTTGAGACCATTATTATGCATCCTGCACTCTGGAATTATAGAGAACAGATCCTGCCCTTTTTATTATTATCTTTCAAAACCTCTCGCAGTCTCCTTTCCTCAAGGTGAAACTTGCCCAGTTACTCCTGCCTTTCGCCATATGGTTTGGTTTCCAGTCCCCTGATCATTATGGTTGTCCTTCTCTGCATCTGTTCTAGTTGTTTGCATCTTTCTTAAAGTGTGGCGCCCAAATTTGGACACTGTACTCTAGATGTAGTCCAACTAGTGCTGAATAAAGTATGACTAGTAACTCACCGGTTTTGGAGACTATTCTGTTAATGCAATCTAAAACAGTATTCACCTTTTTTGCTGTCACATCACACTGTTGACTCATATTTAGCCTGTGGTCTGCAATAATTCCAAGTTGCTTGTAGTATTCTTTTTGTTGTTTTTGTAAATGTGGCTCCATAACCAGGTATCCATAGGGTACTGCAGTGGCTCAAGTCGCTAAGATGCTGACTGGGAAGCGGAAGGTCAGCAGTTCGATTCCCGAGTACTGCAGGACGGAAATGAGCTCCCGTCTTCATCCCAGCTCCTGCCAACCTAGCAGTTCAAAAGCAAGAAATTGCAAGTAGATAAATAGGGACCACTTCGGTGGGAAGGTAACAGCGTTCCGTGCGCTCCGGTATCTAGTCATGCCTGCCACATGACCACGGAAATGTCTGCAGAAGCAGACAGCGCTGGCTCTTCAGCTTAGAAACAGAGATGAGCACTGCACCCTAGAGTCGGATACGACTGGCTTTCGAGCAAGGGAAACCTTTACCTTTACTAACCAGGTATCCAGCAAGTATCAATGTAAATCAATTATACATCAGAGTTCATTAATGAATAAAAAACGGATTATTATTTTTTACTAACAAATCTTGGCTTTGGGGTAAAATGCTACAAAAATTAAGCTGGATGTGATTGTATGTAAGGTTCTAATGTGTTCCTTTCTCTCTGTGTGTGTGCATATACATGCACCAGTAGAACTGAAAAGTAAAATGATCTTGAAAGAGTCATAGGAGCAATCACATCAAGGTGTCTTTTTCTTCTCTATTTTTCTTTTATTTAAATCAGTGCAGGTAATGGGAAAATTAGCTTCACATGCTTTAGTGCTTTAATGAATTATAGAACTTCTAATCAGCAGGGAAATCAGGGGAGTAAAACACACAAGGTGGAACATATCCTGCAACCAAACTACATATGAGAAATTTACTCACCCCTACTTAAACCTTGCATTCAGATCACACAACCTATGTACAGTGTAAAGTCCTTCTGAGCTTCTCCCAGTACAGCAGAAGCAAGAGAAAAAATGTCTTGTTGGCCTTCCTTTGCTTGTTTACTTTCTTGTCATTTAAATTTTATTACCATTCTTCTTCTTCTGTCGTATCTTAATCCGAACATTGGCGATCATCATGGTGATCAGCCATAACGACTGTCCTGAGAATATAATGCAGTGGCCTTTCATCTGTCTTCCACATCACAGCATGACACCCGTACCTATGATCCAGTTCCACAAGTCATTTTGTGGTCACGAGCCCTTTTGGCACACAAAGTTCTCATCAGCCCCAGGCCAATATTGATGAAACTGATGCCCTCCATCAATATGGATTCAAGTGGGCTTAATCCACTTGGGGACCATCACCCTTCCCTGTGGACTTTGGCAACCAAGGCTGTTAGTCCTCAAAGTGGTCAGGTTAGTTAGCCACCGCCTGACACTCAGCATTGAGTCACTGGCAGTATGGTCTACTCTATTACCATAGCAGGATAACCTGGCCAGACTACGGTTATCATTATAAGTAACTGTAATGCAGGCCACTTCCAGTAGCATGGCAGTTGCATACACCCACTTTGGATCTTAGAGAGGCGCTCCTCTTACCCACCGCACGCCCAAATATTTTCCTATTCAAATAATCCCTTTTTTAAATCTGAAATATTCCCCTCATTCCCTCTAATGGTCACATTTTACCTTTTATTTATTTATTATTTATTATTTATTTTATTTTTTTAGTCGTATTTATATATGCCGCCCACTCAGGCAGAACCCGACTCAGGGCGGCATTACAACAAATTCTAAAAACATATAAAAACACTTTAAAAACCCCATATCCCACCCACTTAAAAAACCCCTTATCCCACCCATCCATCCCACCCACTCTAAAAAAAAGGAAGAGAGAGTTCTTAATTCTTTACGTAAGCCAGCAGGCGCCACCCATTCAGGCCCCACACCTGCCCTGCCAGCCAGGTCTTCAATCCTTTCCTGAAGGGCAGCAATTCTCTTTGAAGTCTTAGATCTGTTGGCAGGAGGTTCCAGAGAGTTGGTGCGGACACGGAGAAGGCACTCCTTCGGGTGCTAGACAGATGTGCACCCCTAACTGATGGCACCATTAGAGAGCCCCTCCGGTCCACTCTGGTTGGATGGGCAGACACTCTTGGGACGATGCGGTCTCTAAGGTATCCTGGCCCACTGCCATATAGGGCTTTAAAGGTCAAAACCAGCACCTTGAATTGCACCCGGAGACAAACTGGTAACCAGTGCAGCTCCCGAAGTAGCGGTGAGGCATGGGCATATCGCCCACATTCCATCACCACCCGGGCTGCCGCATTCTGGACCAGCTGCAGCCTCCGAATGGTCGTCAAGGGCAGCCCCATGTAGAGCGCATTTTATTTTATTTATTTATTTATTTATTTATTCAATTTATATCCCGCCCACTCAACACAAGGCCGTCTCCGGGCGGCTAACAACATAAACGTAACCCCAGGGCAACCCAAGGAGTTTACAAATGTAAATACAATATTCACAAATACAATAATAAATACAACATTTCAAATATATAATCACAATCCTAAAAACAGTTAAAACAGTAAAAACAAATTAAGACTACCCACCCCCTAAAAAGCAGGGGCTGCAGGATCGAAAGGCACCATGGGGAAGAGTTCCTCTACACCAACCACCCCATGGTGGTTACCCTTCCACCTGCACCCCACACTTGACCCGCCAGCCAGGTTTTAAGATCCCTTCTGAAAGGCAGCAACTCCGTCCGAAGACGTAATTCTGTTGGCAGGAGGTTCCAGAGGGCCGGTGCAGACACGGAGAAGGCTCTCCTCCTTGTGCCAGAGAGGCGAGCCCCTCTGGATGATGGAACAATTAGAGAGCCCCTCCGGTCCGCTCTGGTTGGACGGACAGACATCCTCAGGGCGATGCGGTCTCTAAGGTAACCTGGCCCACTACCATATAGGGCTTTAAAGGTCAAAACCAGCACCTTGAATTGCACCCGGAGACATACTGGCAACCAGTGCAGCTCCCGGAGCAGTGGCAAAGCACGGGCATAACGCCCACACCCCATCACCACCCGAGCAGCCGCATTCTGGACCAGCTGCAGCCTCCGAATGGTCGTCAAGGGCAGCCCCATGTAGAGCATTGCAATAGTCTAGTCTGGAGGTAACCAGAGCATGGGTGACCGTGAGCAAGGAGTCCCGGTCCAGGAGTGGGCGCAACTGGTGGATCACCCGAAGTTGGGCGAAGGCCCTCCTGGTCACAGCCGCCACCTGTTCTTCTAGCAGTAGCCGCGAATCCAGGAGGACCCCCAAGTTGCGCACCGGGTCTGTCTGGGGCAAAATAGCCCCATCCAGAACCAACGATGGTAGCTCCCGGATTAACGAGGACCCCCTATCCATAGCCACTCAGTCTTGCTGGGATTCAGTTGTAGCCCGTTAGCCCCCATCCAGACCCCCACAGCTACCAGGCATCTGGAAAGGACTTTGACGGCATCACTGGGGTCCCCATGGGCCGAGATGTACAACTGAGTGTCATCCGCGTACTGATGGTACCGCACCCCATGGGAACGAATGATCTCACCCAGCGGTTTCATGTAGATGTTAAATAGGAGAGGAGAGAGCACCGAGCCCTGAGGAACCCCCCATTTGAGGGGCCTAGGGCTGGACCTCTCATCCTCCAACCACACCGACTGGGACCGACCCCTCAGAAATGAGGAAAACCAGGACCACACAGTACCCTGGATTCCCAAACCTCTGAGCCGTTCCAGAAGGATACCGTGGTCAACGGTATCGAAAGCCGCTGAGAGGTCAAGAAGAGCTAGGACGGATGGATGACCACCGTCCCGCTCCCGCCAGAGATCATCCATCAGTGCGACCAATGCCGTCTCGGTACCATATCCAGGCCTGAATCCTGACTGAAAAGGGTCCAGATAATCCGCTTCATCCAGTACCCCCTGCAGCCGACACGCCACTGCCTTCTCCAACACCTTCCCTAAAAAGGGGAGGTTTGAGACAGGCCTATAGTTAGTTAGGACAGCTGGGTCGAGGGAAGGTTTCTTCTTACAATAATCTAGTCGGGAAGTAACCAGAGCATGGGTGACCATAAGCAAGGAGCCCCGATCCAGGAGCGTGCGCAATTGGCGAATCACCCGAAGTTGGGCAAAAGCCCTCCTGGCCACAGCCGCCACTTGTTCTTCCAGCAGCAGCCGTGAATCCAGAAGGACCCCCAAGTTGCGCACTGGGTCTGTCTGGGGCAAAACCGCCCCATCCAGTACCAAAGGTGGTAACTCCCTGGATAACACGGGGCCCCTTATCCACAGCCACTCTGTCTTGCTGGGATTCAGCCGAAGCCCATTGGCCCCCATCCAGACCCCAATGGCCTCCAGGCATCCGGATAGGATTTCAACAGCATCACTGGGGTCCCCACGGGCCGAGATATACAACTGGGTGTCATCCGCGTACTGATGGTACCGCACCCCGTGGGAACGAATGATCTCACCCAGTGGCTTCATGTAGATGTTAAATAAGAGGGGAGAGAGCACCGAGCCCTGAGGAACCCCATACTTGAGGGGCCTAGGGCTGGACCTCTCACTCTCTAACCACACCGACTGGGTACAGCCCTCCAGAAAAGAGGAAAACCAGGACAACACAGTGCCCTGGATCCCCAATCCTTTGAGCCGTTCCAGAAGGATACCGTGGTCGACGCTATCGAAGGCCGCTGAGAGGTCAAGAAGAGCAAGGACGGATGGATAACCCCCGTCCCGCTCCCGCCAGAGATCATCCATTAGTGCGACCAATGCCGTCTCCGTACCATACCCGGGCCTGAATCCTGATTGAAAGGGGTCTAGATAATCCGCTTCCTCCAGGACACTCTGCAGCTGGCGCGCCACCGCCTTCTCCAAAACCTTACCCAAAAAGGGCAGGTTGGAAACCGGCCTGTAATTGTTAAGGACAGCTGGGTCAAGGGATATTTTCTTCAGGAGGGGGCGCACCAAAGCATGTTTTAATGGTGCAGGAAATACCCCCTCCCGTAAGGATGCATTTATTATCGCCCCAACCCAGCCACCTGTCACCACCTTGGAGGCTTTCACCAACCAGGTGGGACAGGGGTCCAAAGGACATGTAGCAGCACGTACAGCTGCAAGGAGCCTGTCCACTTCATCAGGGACAACAGGATCAAACTGATGCCAGATCGTACAGCAAGACTGTGCTCCGGCACCCCCCCCGACCCTCCCCATCCACGCCGGGACTCAGTCCTGAACGAATCCGATCGATTTTCTCCACCAGATGGTCAGCAAAGTCCTCAGCCGAACCCTGCCAACCGGGCACCGATCTCCCCCTACCGAGGAGGGACCTGGTTACCCGGAACAGAGCGGCTGGGCGATTATCAGCGGAGGCAATAAGGGTGGTGAAGTATTGATGCCTCACTACCCCCATCGCCACTAGGTAGGCCCTAATAGCAGCTCTAGCCAGTGTCCAATCGGAGTCATCCCGGGTCTTCACCCAGTGGTGCTCTAGGCGTCTCTTTGCCCGTTTGAGATCCCGCAGTTCATCTGTGAACCACGGGGATGACCTAACCCCACGGGCGCGGAGAGGCCGCAGTGGCGCGATTTCATCCAAGGCTGCTGTTGCCGTCCTGTTCCACAGGTCGACAAGTGCCTCGGGTGAATCGTGGAGCCGATCCAGAGGAACATCCCCTAGTTCCCTCTGGAATCCATCTGGATCCATTAGTCGCCGAGGGCGGGCCATTTTAATAGGCCCTGCCTCCCTACGATGAAGCATCGCCCCCAGGAAGTCAAGAGTCACCAGATAGTGATCTGACCATGGCACAGGTGAGATGGCTAAGTCCTGTAATCTCAGGTCACTCTGCCACTGCTCTGACAAGAAAACTAAGTCTGGCATGTGACCACTGCCCCTGGTCGGACCCCGCACTACCTGAGTCAGGCCCATGGCTGCCATGGAAGCCATGAACTCCCTTGCCACCTCAGAAGCCATCCCCAACGATGGCAAATTGAAGTCCCCCAGAACCATAAGCCTCGGGAACTCCAACGCCAGCATCAAGGCGGCTTCGAGGAGCTCAGGCAGGGCATCCCTTACCCTGCAAGGGGGCAGGTACAGGAGTAAGATCCCCAACTGACCCTTGGGGCCCAACCGTAGAAGCAGGGCCTCACAACCAGACACTTGTGGAGCAGTGGCCCTAGCAATTCCCAAGGACTCCCTGGCAACAATGGCGACACCACCGCCTTTCCCCTCACCTCTAGGCTGGTGCCAAATACCGAACCCAGCTGGACACATATCCGAAAGAGGTACTCCATATTCAGGTGTCAGCCAGGTTTCGGTGATGCATGCCAGGTCGGCCAGCCACTCCTGGATAGCATCTTGGATCAGGGGGGCCTTATTACATACCGATCTGGCATTCACCAGCAGCAGCCTAAGGGCGGGGTCACTGTGGATCTGCTGCTCAGGGCCCAGAGATGTACCTGCAGGGCTGGAATGAGGGACCGCACTTAAACATCGGGCCCGCATTCCCCGAGTGCGGCCCACCCCACGGTACCCGCCATACCGCCCCATGCCCGTCACAACACCTATATGGATCCCTGGAACCTCCCTAGATGGAATGCTGCCCCTCTTCCTGGCTGGCAGGACCAACTCTCTCTCTTCCCACCCCATCCACAATCCCCCCCTGGTTCCAGCAACAAGCATGGGCTCCCGGAACGAGCAGGGAGCGCTGGCAAGTCCCGGCATCGACATCTCCTTCTTCTTCCCCCCAGGTGGGAAGGGCGGAGGCAGGGGGCGGGGGGGACGTCCGTGCGCGGCGGCAGCGTCTTCGGCTCCCCAGAGCCACGGGGAGCCCTTTTAAACTCCCCGCCCGATGGCAGGGGGCGGGGAGGGATGTCCGTGCGCGGCGGCGGCGTCTTCGGCTCTTCAGAGCCACGGGGAGCCCTTTTAAACTCCCCGCCCGATGGCAGGGGGCGGGGAGGGACGTCCGTGCGCGGCGGCGGCGTCTTCGGCTCTTCAGAGCCACGGGGAGCCCTTTTAAACTCCCCGCCCAATAGCAGGGGGCGGGGAGGGAGGTCCGTGCGCGGCGGCGGCGTCTTCGGCTCTTCAGCGCCACGGGGAGCCCTTTTAAACTCCCCGCCTGATGGCAGGGGGCGGGGAGGGACGTCCGTGCGCGGCGGCGGCGTCTTCGGCTCTTCAGAGCCACGGGGAGCCCTTTTAAACTCCCCGTCCGATGGCAGGGGCGGGGAGGGACGTCCGTGCGCGGCGGCGGCGTCTTCAGCTCTTCAGAGCCACGGGGAGCCCTTTTAAACTCCCCGCCCGATGGCAGGGGCGGGGAGGGACGTCCGTGCGCGGCGGCGGCGTCTTCGGCTCTTCAGAGCCACGGGGAGCCCTTTTAAACTCCCCGCCCGATGGCAGGGGGCGGGGAGGGACGTCCGTGCGCGGCGGCGGCGTCTTCCATTTGGCTACTCCTGCGCCATTGTTAAGTTACTGTAGCTTGTGAAAAAACAGTTTATCCTATTCTAAGCCCCTTCCCCTCCAAAAAAAAGAAGAGGAAGCATGGAAGGGAAATGAAAGAAATGTATCTCCTATAGCAGTGTTCACAGTGGTGGGATTCAGCCAGTATGCCCTGGTATGCCTGTACCGGTAGTAGAAATTACAGCTGGCCCCGCCCATCCGATTGCCAGAGCCTCTGGTCATAGGCTTGCGCCTGCCTCCCCATTACCCAACAACACAACAACCTTCTCTGTCGTCTTTGGATGGACCAGAAGGGACACTTTTTGAAAAGGGAAAATTTCCTGTTTCGCACCCTCATCTGGTCTCCTTTCCTTCTAGGAATATTCAACTCGGTGCCCTTAACCCCTTCTGTACATGATTGAATCTCTTTTAACCCTCCTGGTAGTCTTCCTTCTTCACCCCACCCACCCCCACCCCGCAAGACTCCTGCATTTGAAAAATCACTCCAAAAGAGAAGGAGGAGCAAGTCACATGGCCATGGCCACCTGGTCACATGGCCACACCAACCATGCCATACCCACATTAAATCCCACCACTGAGTGATGGCCAACCTTGGCACTCCAGATGTTCTTGGACTTCAATTCCCAGAAGCCCTGATCAGCAGGAGTGCTGACTTGGGCTTCTGGGAATTGAAGTCCAAGAACACCTGGAGTGCCAAGGTTGGCCATCACTGTTCTATAGTGTACAAGTTTACGGTTATGCTACCTTTTACCATGTAATGTTATTGTGTGTTAGAGCAAACCATTCTACAAGGCAATCCTAAAAATGGGGAACCCCCAAAGATAAAATTGTAACTTTTAAACCGGGTTCCAGATCAACACCAAATGATGGTAAGAGTAGGCTGTCTAATGTTGCTCTCTGCAAGATTTAATATTGTTTGGTCCAATCGTTTTAAAGTTACAATTTAAAAAATATATAGATGTGATTTACCTCCCTGTTCAGACAAGGGTAGACTTTTTTGTCAGCAGCTAAGAAACTGCTAAAATATATATTTGAACACCTATTTTTTTAATCTTAAAAAGAATAGCCATTTCCTGACCCCCTTTTGTTGTTTGCAGCAGATCCATCCAATAGTTTTCTACAATTTTTAAACACTAAATCAACCATTTTTATAACTCTGGAACATACTGATCATAAGATTTTTGCTCTTAAAGGGCCAAGAACTGTTTAACAAAGTTTTATCTCTCTCCATTTTGAACAGACCGAGCAGTTCTTGCTTTACTCAGTAATAAAGTTATCTTTTTCTCCTGCCTACTCTGGCTGGGTTTTCACTTTAAAAACCCCTTCATTTTTTTTAATTTTTTTTGAGGAGAAAAAACCTTTCCTTTGGATTTCTTTTCACCCTCACCCCTTTGTGACCACATACTTTTGGACTGTGTGACTACACTGCATCAGTGGTTAAGAAGCTCACCTTGTTAGGTGGAAGGCTGGCAAGTTGGCAGTTTGAGACCCGGATACTGCATGACAGATTGAGAGCTCATCTCTGTCCCAGCTCTTGGGGACACAAAAGGAGCCTCATTTGGGTGTTCCCTGAGCGGAGTTTCTTCCGCAAAAATCCTTTCAACCCAGAATAATTTCTGACACAAAATTATTGTTATCACCAAAAAAAAAATTTGTCTGCTACTTAGTCTAATCCATGTGTCCTATACTAAATCAAGTGTGTTGAATCTCATTCTGAAGTCCGATTCTGCCTAGGAGGACATCAGGATCTTAAGTAAGCAAATCTAACCCTGTTGGTTATGTTCTTGCATTGATCACGCAGGGTATATCTTCTGAGGTGTGGGTTCTGTGTCCTGTAAAGGCTTCCGCACCTCTGGCACTATCCCCGTCACAGCCAGCACACACTTACCTTGCCTTTGTCAGACGGGCCCCATCTGTGTCCCGGGCCCAGAGGTGGGGTGCAGGCCCCCCAAACAGAGACAAAACAACAGCACATGTGCGGAGGTCCCAGTGAATGGCTGTGTGCAGAACTGTTGCGCTGAGACAAAACAACTGCGCATGTGCAGAGGCTCGCGACGGGAAGAGCCTTATAGGTATAGATAAAGCTTAAAAGGAAAAAACCGAGCACACTGCGGATGAAGAACTTAACCGCTAGTATCAGACATAAGAAAATAACAACACTCAGGCTACGACTAACTTTAGGCTCGCCTCGGATGCTGAGGCCCTCCGGACATGGGCCCTGAAGAAACCCCACCTGCCGACACACAAAGGATGGGTACTTGCTCAGGACCCTGTGGTCCAGTTAAACTTTACTACAGCGACTGAGTGGGGTGGGTGATCGGATAAGGGGCTTGAACTTTACTTAGGCGGATCCTACCCTGCCTCTATGTCTGTCTGTGTGTGTGTGAGAGAGAGAGAGGGAGGGAGGGAGTGTATGTGTGAGAGAAACAGAGAGAGAGAACGCTCCCTGCCCACACATCGCAGGAGAAGGTTGGTGGCCTGGCCTGAAGGAGGATGCCTTCTGAGACATGCAATGCATGGTGGGAAATGAAGTCCCCGAGAAACCAGAATTGCAAATGAGACTTCAATGGGGACTACACTTCCCACCGTGCATTGCGAGGCACCGAAGGGCGGACCAACACATTACTTTCAGACGGGGTTTAAAACGTATGATGCCCACAGCTGCCGGCTAAAATGCCACCCAGGGAGGTAAGGCGGGGCACCAAAAAAAAACTGGGTGCAGCCGGGCACCTCTGCTAGTTTGCCATAAAATGTAACAAAAATTGTCCGGTTTATTAATACAACTATGCCTACTCATCTTTAACTCAAAACAGACTCACTATGGCCTAGCTGTACTAGAGACAAGCCCTTGGTCACTTTATATAACTATTTCTGACATCAGCTCATTTACTTGCTCAGACATGCCCAGCCGCTGCTGGAACATGCATGCCACCAGGTGATGTGATTCAGGTGAGGTAGCAGCAGGTGTAGTGGTAGCTGCAACTGTTATGATGTTCCCATTTAAAAATGCATTATCCAATACCACTTGAACAGCTATAGCATGCCTATAACTTAAAATCTGTACTTGACAGGCAAATTCTGAGTTCAGATTTGGAATCAGCACACTCGATATCATGTAAATCACATGTATTCCCAGTAGCAAAATCGTTGTTGTGCAGTGTTATCAATGGTAATTTAATATGTTAGAATTAATGTTCCCATAATTCTGGACAGGCTTACTCAAATGTGAGTACATAGCAAAGAATATAGGTGTGTGTGTGTGTGTGTGTGTGTGTGTGTGTGTGTGTGTGTGTGTGTGTGTGTGTGTGTCCATACAAGGCCTTCTAGGCCAAGCTATTAAATTAGATGAATTCTGCATCACTGCACAATAGCTTGAAATTGTATTTGCATTCCCCTAATTACTCTCTAATTTTTATATAATGGGAAAAGAACCCAAATCCTTAATCTGATCATTCAGATGGTAAAGTAAAGTCAGAACAGCAACACTATCTGCTGATGATGTCCAGGAGTCTCTTGCACATGCTGCCATATTACCTAATGGTTGGACCATGGTCTCTTGGGGTGGTATGGAAAGCACAAAAGGCTTGAGTGTGATCTGTAGTGTGAGGCATGAACTGTGGGGCAGGGGAGAAAGGAGCGCTCCTTTCAATGCCTCTGCCACTGATTCACTGGCTGGCCTTCAGTTCAGCATTTATCTTCACAGCCCTGTGAAAAGGGTTAGATGACTTTTACCCAAAACGTGTAAATAGAAAATCTCCCCACATAGCCTACTTCACAGGTTGTTGTAAGGCCCATGAGTGCTGCCTTTGGAAACTGTAAGGGAAAGTGGGCTATGAAATGAACCAAAAAAATAAATTTCATTTCATTTCATGCTTCTTTTATTTTATCTTATCTTATCTTATCTCATTTGGTACCACTCATGTTTTGAGCATGACATTCTAAATAGGACTGAAGTCTGCACCTGTATTTAAAGCGTACAGCATGGGGTAGGGAAGAAAGGAATGTGCTTTTCAGCAAGTCTTTGATTCTCTGATTATTTTTGGGCATAGCATTTCACTTCTTGGCCCTCTGAAAACCACTAGCTGATTTTGGTCCCAAAGTCATGAACTGGAGATCTCTGCCATGAAAAGTACTAAATAACCTTGCCTTGTGACCAGCGTCAGAGTCTTGTTGTGAGCATCATGGATGCTGCCTTCAGTGACTTGGAGGAAAAAAAGATGTAAAACGAACAAACAAACAAAAAGTAAAAGTCACTTCATTTCCTTTTAACTTATTTTATTGTAATGTATTTAAGTTGAAACCATCCTTAGATTGAGCAAGGCATGCAAAATTGAACTCTGGAGACAATCTTTGCTAACTGATTGCTTCTTGATGATGGTAATGGTGATGGTGATGGTGATAGTGATGCATGGCAATATTGGTTCACCTGAGAGGTTAAAAGGTGCGTATACTTTTGTGTGTATGTTTCTCTGTTGTATGTGTTGCATTTGCTCACACCTTGGCTTCACCAATTCATTAAATCCAAAATAGTTCTTCAAAATATTCCAACACAGAGGACCTATAGCTATGTCCAAATTGTTCTTCCTTCTGTCCTCCTCCAACATCCATACTACAGATCATGTACTCATCTTCTGGGTAATTCTACTTGAGGGACGTTTGTTGGAATTTGTATTTATAGAGTATGTATACAGTAAAACCCAGGGTTACAATTGCCCTGGTTTACATTTGCTGCAGTTTATGACAGCAAATTTAATAAAATTAATGCCCTGCTTTATGATTCTTCTGGTTTACGACCAAAAATCGTGCTATTTTAAACTCTACAATGGTGGCTGGTACCATTTTAGAGTTTAAAATGGTGCTTGCACCTTTCGCCGGAAGTCACAATTCATCACTTACCACTGTGGAGGTTCTGTCGGCATTGGCATTTTTGATGCTATTTCTGCACTGTCTGCCGCCTCTACCGACAACAGGAAAGTCTGGGGACCTTATCCACTCAGTTCTGACCTTTGTCCAAGCTCCCTGGGCAGCACTACAGCCGGGAACACTCACCTCGGCTTGTGTTTTCAGCTGTAGTGCTGCTCAGGGAGCTCAGACGAAGGTTGGAACCGAGCGGATAAGGTCCCCAGACTCTCCCGCTGCCAGTAGGGGTTGAAAATGGGCTCCCCTGGCAGCTGAACAAACCACTCTGGAGGGAGCAGTGGCATGGAAAAGGTAGGGAGATCACTTTGTTGCTTTTGTGGGGTTGGGGACGATCACGTCTAGCATTTTTGACTTTTTCTGGCAGTTTTTGGCTTTTTCTTGGTCCAGTAGGGACTGTTTCCCCTTTGGGGGGGGTGGACGATCGTGTCTGGCAGTTTTAGGATGTTTTGGTGGTTTTTTGTATTTTTAAAATTATTTTTGGTCTGGTCGGGACCTTTTTTATTTTCAATGCATTCCTATGGGGAAATGTGTTTTAGTTTATGATGGAGGCTGTTGGACCTCCATCATAACCTGGGGTTTTACTGTACTTAAACATCTATTTTTTTTAAAAAAGCAAAGAAATTCAATTCTTAATTTTTTTTAAAAAACCTCTAATTTATGCCTGTGAGGCATTATGCTTCTGTATCCATGATTCAAAATGCCAAGAAATGGCCTGATATTGTTAAACAATATTGTGCCCTCATTGCCAGCAGGAAAAATAATGCTTTACATAGCAAAGAACAGCCAGAATGTTGACAATGCCAGCGGCAGCGGTTAAGATGGTGTACACAAGTTAACCTTGTAGCTTGCAACCAATGATTTGAACTGTGCTCCTAAATCAGTGATGACGAATCTTTTAGAGACTGAGTACCCAAACTGCAACCCAAAACCCACTTATTTATCGCAAAGTGCCAATACAGCAACAGGGGAGGAAAGAAACTCTCCCATTGGGGTACTGGGCAGAGGGGTGGGGCAAACTCTGTGCTGGCAGAGAGAAGAAGCACTCTCATTGGGCTGCTGGGCAGATGGGCGGGGCAAACTCTGTGCTGGGGCAACTGCTTGGGTGCCTAAAGATAGGGCTCCAAGTTCCACCTCTGGCACACATGCCATAGGTTCGCCACCACTGTCCTAAATTGCCTGTGAGACCATTGTAACAAGAATGTCGTGTTTCAGTGTAACCAGTCAACAGTCTGTCTACAGCACTCTAGACAAGCTGAAGCTTCTGAACATTTCCCAAAGGGGGACACGAACAGAGTATTTTGCATTATGCCAAGTTGAGTAGAGGTGTGTCAAGTTCAGACTACAGATGTGAAGACCCGGGACAAAACTGGGGGGGGAAATTGGGGGGGGGGGAGACTGTTTTTTGTTTTGTTTTTTTCATTGTTTTTTTTCTGAAGCCTTTTTTGTTTTTTCCCGAAATATTGGAAATTTTTTTAAGGAAAATATATTATGGAATGTTTTATTTTAACATGATGAATAAAATATTTTAAGATAAGGCCGTTTTATAAATAATTTCTAAAAAGATATGTATGGTATCAGATTTTTTTTCAATTTTTCCAAAAATTTCTGTTTCCCCCCAGAAAAAAAGCGTTTTTTTCCCCCTGAGCTTCAACATTTCCGGAAATTTTACATCTCTAGTTCAGACACATATGTAATTGTTACCAAAATCAGAACTGAACCAAAGTTTTACTTAATTTTATTTAATTTAATAGTTTTATATACCGCCCTATTCAGTGGACACTGGGCGATGTACACAAATTAAAACCAATATAAAACAATTTAAAAACCCTTAAAAATATAGCAATATCACCCCCGCTGTCCCATTTACTATCTAAAAACAAATATAAAATCTACAAAACCTTAACATTAAAAAAATTACCTTAAAAGTACCCTACCTAATTATTTGGGCAATTCTGACTGATAAATTTGCTGCTTTTACCTTTGTTTACTGAATGTTAAGTACAAATGTTCACTGATGTTTTTTGTGAAAGCTTGAGACTGCTAGATTCAAGTTGCTGTGCTTGATTGCAGCTAATCAACACTAAAGCTCAGTAAAGCTCAGAGTGTTGACTGCTCTATTAATGGCTGTCTTCTGTACCTTTTTTCAAAAATCCCTTTCTCTAATAAAAGAGCTGCAGCAATAACATTCAGAGTAGTAAAAGCATTCTACAGAATAATCATATCCCTTAGCTCATGTTTACCAGTTGACATCATTTGTAGTGTGAGATGCTTTATGTTTTGAGTTTAAATCAGTCATGGGGAACAGAAGGCCCAGAAGTTAGGTGCACTTTCTGCACCTTCCAGTGCCACCCTCCCACTACCATCTAAAGAAAGATAGCTGTGTTTCCTTTACAAACAGTGGTGTAGTGGAGCCACTTCTCATACGGTAGAAGCTCCTGGACTTTTTGAGTAACAGGGTCTATGACTTCATCACCACCACCGTCCTAGGCTTAGTTGTCATCTTCCCAAGTGATCCCTGTTGTTGTGCAAAGTGTTTGAGGGTGATTTGGTCTTGAATGGAAAATTAAGAGCCATTATTTTTTACAAAAGATCTGTTCCTTAATTGTTGTTACACACTGATCCCGCATCCTGACTGTTTGGACACTTCTTTGGGGGCTGCCGGGGTGAACCCTTCCACTTTATATTTCCTCCCACATCACTGCCTGTAAAACGTTGTTGATGAGGAATACAAGGCCTGTTCCTCAGCCAAACTGCACTCCAAGTTGGCTACTAGGAACAAGAGTCTCCTTGGAACAGGTATATGCTCCGTGCACATCATGTTACCTAATGAAAATATAAGTCATTTTTTGTGGTGGCTGAAACAACAGTGTTGATAAGAAATGACCACGGCAGAGTTGTCATAGTACTGAATATTGAGAAGCCGGTGTCCCCCCCCCCACACACACACACACACACACACTAGGAATATTCCTCACCCCTGGTATAAGCTGTGCTGTATATTTTTAACACAATAAACATATGTTGCTAAAGAGGATTCTAAAGAATCAGAGTTTTATGTTACATGGTAGAACCTATTTTACACACCAAACACTTTAACTAGTGTTAACAGCTTCTTTGGGAGAAGAAACCACTGTACATGGGGTCTGGAGAAAAGGAGATAAGGGGAGTATTATTCCTATTTGAAAGCTTTACATGTCTATGATTCTGTCCAGCCCTAGCTTACCCTCTATACATTCATGGCAAACCTACTAGAATGAATTATATCATCTGTAATCAGAGTGCAGACATCTTCCAAATTGCTTTCTTTCCACATGACTTGAATAAAGGATTGAAAGATAAGTTTTTCTTAAATGAACTCCTATAAAAACAATGTAATGATTGAGTCTCTGAGGTGGTCCTTACCAGAAATAATTTGAGAGACATCTTTTACTTTTGAACATCCTCCAGATGTTTAGCAACAAACCCCAGATGTCAAGTCAGGCTCAGTATTTATGAATTCACTGAAATGCTCTCTGATGTCTCCACATTTGTTCCAAACATTCCTGAAGTAAGTAGCAATATGTGTGCTACCACATTAGATCTTAGATCAGGGATCCTCAACCTTTTAAAGCTGGGGTCAGGATCACGCCCCCTCAGACTGTTGGCAGACTGGATAGGTGAGGGAGTGGGGGGGTGCTTGGAGTGGTCCTGCCTTACAATATCTGCCCTGCTACAGAGCACCATTAGAGATACACCAAGCCAAGCGGAGGAGACAAGGATTGAGGAGTTGGCGGAAGTGGAAGCTGGAGCAAGGGCACGGGCCAGATGATTTGGTGCCACAGGCTGGATCTGGCCCATGGGCTCTAGTTTGAGAATTGAAATTGAATTGAAATTTTAATTTATATACCGCTTAGTCACCCAATGAGCAACTCAAAGCGGTTCACAAAACAAGCAGTACAAGCATATAATCAATACAAAAGCGAACACAAGAGATGCAAAATAGCATCAAGCATAATTATACAATAATCATTATAACAATTACAGCAGTTAAACATATTACATATCATAAAAAACAATTACATCAAACGAATAGGCAATGCAACATCATCAATCCTCATAAACACTACAACAATAGAGCGTCCCGGCTTTTGCATCCCCGATGGCGTGGGGGTGGAGGCCCGGGGGTGTGGTGGCTCAACTTCAGCTGGAGCTAGAGACGGCAGAGTTCCTCGCCGCTGCACCATCCCTCCCGGCTTTTGAGGCCCGATGGTGTGGGGGCGGAGGCCCGGGGGTGTGGTGGCTCAACTGCAGCTGGGGGTAGAGCCGGCAAAGTACCTCACTGCTGCACCGTCCTTCCCGGCTTCTGAGGCCCCGATGGCGTGGGGGCGGAGGCCCGGGGTGGTGGCGGCTCAACCTCGGCTGGGGCTAGAGCCGGCAAAGTTCCTCGCTGCCGCACCATCCTTCCCGGCTTTTGAGGCCCCGATGGCGTGGGGGTGGAGGCCCGGGGGTGTGGTGGCTCAACCTCGGCTGGGGCTAGAGCCGGCAAAGTTCCTCGCTGCCGCACCGTCCTTCCCGACTTTTGAGGCCCCAATGGCGTGGGGGCGGAGGCCCAGGGGTGTGGTGGCTCACCCGCAGCTGGGGGTAGAGCCAGCAAAGTTCCTCGCCGCCGCACCATCCCTCCCAGCTTTTGAGGCCCCGATGGCGTGGGGGCGGAGGCCCGGGGGTGCCCTGTCTTAGATGATGTCATGAATACAAGCATAGCTACATAACTGCCATATAGTTCCAATGGTACAGTACCTAGACGTCTTAGTTGTATTCACAGGGCTATCTAAAAAATAACGGAAATCATTGGGGAATTTTGGTTATTTGTTTTACTTAGTATAAGGTTAAAAAACAACACTGAAAACATGAACAGATCAGCTCAATCTCATCAAACCCCCTTCCTGCAGTTTTGTTTTGTTTTTGCACACAAACTAGCTCTTTGTATGGTAAAATCACTCTAAAGGTTTCTCTTGCTCGAAAGCCAGTCGTATCTGACTCTTGGATGCAGTGCTCATCTCTGTTTCAAAGCCGAAGAGCTGTCTGCTACTGCAGACGTTTCCGTGGCCATGTGGCAGGCATGGAACGCTGTTTACCTTCCCACCAAAGTGGTCCCTATTTATCTACTTGCAATTTCTGAATCTGCATGGTTGTTGTTTAGAAGAAGGTCAGAGGGGGGAAAAGTTCTCAACAAAACAAGGATGGGGAGAAACTAATGGGACAGGCAGGTACTGTTGAGACTGGGCTAATCTCTCTACCTGTTCTTATGATCCTCTAACAAAAAGGAATAACAAAGGTTCCTCAATAGAAGCATCAATTGCCTTCAAATGCTGCTACAGATGCTCCTGGACAGAAGGATGGGTTTTTTGTTTATATTTGTTAAATAAAATATTAGAATAATAGCAAGTGGAAGAAAAAAGGAAAAACAAAAACACACAAAAAAGGAAAATTGCCCCTACCCCTTAAATTGTGCTTAAGCTTTATTAGTGACATAAACTAAAGCATTTGTGATTTTCATCCCCCCTTTACTTTGGAGATGAAAATATATGTGGAATCTGTTGACAAGTGTTGAGATTTTTTTGCATAATCTGATGAAGGGTTTAGTTAAAATATTTTTTATTTAAAATAAGTTCTACCGTGTTGTATGAAACTCTGACACTTTAACTTCACCTTTAGCTATATCTATTTTAATGTATTAAAAATTATATTCCAGCTTTCCACTTAGCTAATTCAAGTTGATGCATCATTTTCCTCCTGCCATGGCTCTTTGCCACAGTTCCATATATCAATAATTCAATGATATAAACTCTGAAGCTTCCCAACATTCAGTTATTACCCTGCAAGATGCCATTAGCATAAATAATATTAATTCCACAAACACTTATTAATTCCTTTGATGTCACTTTTATGTTTTGTTCCTCAGTGCCGGTGTCAGTGCTACATGCATAATTTGATGTGCAATGCTACCATTTCTGCAGATATCATAGTCCAAAATTGTAGCCCAACAAAATATGCCCACCACAGATCAACCTTTCTTATTCTCCGTTTCTCCAACATTTTGTAGTACAGTATTATAATTTGTTACTGTTCCCAACTGCACTGATACATGCTGGCAGAGACATTGAATTGCTGTGGTTTACATTTCCTCCATTTTACTCTTGAGTGCCTAAGAAGATGCTTGTGTTGAGTTTATGTACCAAATGTTGAGTGTTAAGGAAAGATTAGAGATAAGGTATGATCCTGAGCCTGCTGCTGAGTTGTTTCTATGATTAACCTCACAGATGAGGTCTGAAGTGTGGTGCTGCACAATCCCATGTTTTTAGTCGTAAAATCCCCTCATACACAGTGTCATGTAGTGGACAGAGTGATGAACTCAAAATAATGAGATCTAGTTTCAAAACCGTGCTTGACCATGGAACCTCATGATAACCATGGGATTCTACCAGATGCAGCACATTCTATAATTTGCACATTTGACTTTGTGTTTTGTAAGAATGAGATCATGTCTGGCCAGGTTATCCTGCTATGGTAGTAGAGTAGACGATACTGCCAGTGACTCAATGCCGAGTGTCAGGTTACAGTTAACTAACCTGACAACCCTGATGACTAGCGGCATTGGGTGCTGAAGTCCACAGGGAAGGATGATGGTCCCCAAATGGATTTAATCCCACTTGAATCCATCTTGATGGAGGGCAGCAGCTTCATCAATACTGGCCTGGGCCTAAGGAGGACTTTGTGTGCTAAAAGGGCTCAGGACCAGAAAGTGACTTGTGGAACTGGATCAGTGGTATGGGTGTCATGCTGCAATGCTGAAGGCAGAATGAAAGGCTCAGCATTATATTCACAGGACAGTCTTCATGGCAGATCACCATGATGATCGCCAATATTTGGATTCGGATATGGCAGAACAAAAAAAGCAAGAGTGAGAGTTCTGAGGGTCATCACTGATTCCCTTGTTGATGCACAGATCATTATCTGACTAGATTTAGAATAATGGGGAGGAAAACTGCTAATTTTTTTAAAAAAACTTCCAGAATTCTTGACACAGCTAGGAAAATTTTGGGAACTGTCCAGACATACTAAGATTTAATGGAGTGGAGGGGTACTTTGGCACCCCAAATCCAATAGGCTTGGCCAGTTTTTAAATAAGGAGGTCTGACAAATGGTGACACGACTGTTCCTAGTCTCTCCCACTTAGCTACAACTTGGCTTTCCAGGGGTCCAGAAAATGAAATTATTGCAAGAGTGCCTAGAGCAAAGCTAGCAGAATATTCAGGATGTATCTAATTGAACATGGCTTATTCAATATGATGGTTAGTATATATCCGAGGGTGATACATCCAGCTGCTGTGGAAAAAGAAATGGCATGGCGTCTGTTTAACAATGGGACTGCAGTGGCTCAAGTGGCTAAGACACTGACTGGGAGGTGGAAGGTCAGCAGTTTGATTCCTGAGTACTGCAGGATGGAATGAGCTCCCGTCTTTGTCCCAGTTCCTGCCAACCTAGCAGTTTGAAAGCAAGAAATTGCAAGTAGATAAATAGGGACCACTTCGGTGGGAAGGTAACAGCGTTCTGTGTGCTCTGGTGTCTAGTCATGCCTGCAACATGTCCACGGAAACGTCTACAAATGCAGACACCGCTGGCTCTTTGACTATAAACGGAGATGAGCACCAAACCCTAGAGTTGGATATGACTGGCTTTCGAGCAAGGGCAACCTTTTACCCTTTACCTAACATCTACTTGAGATTATTGTGATATGTTCTAGGAGGGCTGCCTTTAAAGACCATCAGGAAACCTGAATTAGGTCAGCACATGACTGTCCAACTGTTGGGAATTTTATTCCAGTGCTTTAATTTTTTACACCTATTTAAAAATAGTCTCATTCATGTTCAGTTTGAGGTCCTGGTTTTAGTCTTTAAAACAGGGGTTCCCAACCTAAGGTACGTGGCCCAGATCTGGCTCACAACACCATTTCATGTGGCCCCCACCCCCTCCAAGGGCAGCTGAAAAACAAAATGGCCACCCCTTTGAACCTATTGGGACAAAATGGCTGCTCCCATGATGCAGGCAGGGCAAAATGCCTGCCTGGCCCTTGAAGCTGACTGAGAGAGTGTGACCCAGCTCCCAGCTTGATAAGGTTGGAAACCCCATGCTTTAAAACCTTGACACGGTTTAAGTACAGTAAAACCCCTACTTACGTAAAAAGTCTGTTCCATAGGCTTTTATGTAAATTGATTTTTTACTTAACTTGAAGCAAACCCATAGGAAAAATGGATTTTTATGTAACTCGAAGCAAGCCCATAGGAAAAATGGATTTTTTTATGTAACTCGAAGCAAACCCATAGGAAATTGTGTTATGTAAATCGGGACATTTATGTAAATCGGGACATGGTTTTAGTGCAAAAATAATTATGTAAGTCGAGTTTTATGTAACTCAAGGCTTATGTAAGTCGGGGTTTTACTGTACTCAATATATCATGGATCCTCTTTGGCTGATACAATGAAGACTTAACACCAAGCAGAAAAGTCTTTGTAAAGAATAGGAGATGCTACATTATGAGTGACTTGAAGCAGGGTCATGGCCTCTTGGGTATAGAAAGTTCTTCCCTAAAAAGTCTAATAGCCTATCCCCTCTCAAAACCTGACAACTTTTTATACTTCTGTGGGACCTATGACAGGTGGGTTGCTTGCTACTGTTTCTTCTTATTTGTGTAAAGCAGGAGTTCTCAACATTTTTAAGCAAGGGGCCGGGTCATGCTCCCTCCGACAACTTCGGGGACCAGATGGCCAGTTTGCTCTTCCTCCACGATATGGCACTTCCAGGCCGCAGGTTGAGAATCCCTGGTGTAGAGGGTGGCTTTGCTATTCTGTGCAAACTGCTTTGACAGTACAGGTTTGTAGAGACAGTATAAACAGTTTAAGGAATATTTCTTTTTTGTGAAAAGTACTTTCATATTCTGATGTAGAAAGTTTTTTAAAAAAACACCTGTCTCTTGAAATTAGTCGCAAAAGGGCAGTGAAATACAAGCATTCTCTTTCACTTTGTAGAGTCCAGCCTGCTGCTCTGGCCTTTGCATGCTTATCCATGCATTAATACTGAAGCTGTCATTTCTGGCTGTAAACCTTTGAATTTAAGCCTACATCTGTACTGAGTCGAGCACTTTGTAATCTCCACTCCTCGCCCTCACTCACACTGATATGCAAGGGCAGTTTTGTGACATAGATAAATGTGGAATGCTCCTTTGTGACAGGGACTGTGCTCATTAGGAAGTGCTTTAGCTGTCATAAGGCTCAGTGTAAGATGGATCAGCTGGCAGAAGCTTACATTATTTGGTCCTCCAGCAACTGAAGCTTGGATTGTCCAGCTGTGAGGGACACATTGGTTATCTTAGTATTAGGAGACCAACTCATGTGACATTGTGTTGCTGATAATGGATGACCTACATAGCTCCCAGACTGGCGGCATTTGGACATGAATGTAACCAGTGAAGATTAATTATTGTGATGTAGGAGCTACAGAATATTCTCTTCCATTCACCTATTAAATCCATTAAGTGCTGCTCTCCCCTCTATCCCTTTCCTCCATATCCAACAGAAAGATATCACTTATACCTATGTAGGAGGGGGACATAAAGAAGCTTCCTCAAAGAATGGGAAACATTGCAAGTACTCTTGGGTGTCAACTGGGCAGTGGTATAGTGCCGGCTAAGGCTTCTGAACAAGAAGCATTGCAGTGTAAATTTGCTGATGAGTAAAATGACCCAATGGTTTTTTCCAGGATCACAAATAACTACAATTTCTATTAACATAGAGGGGGTTATCCATTCATCTAAAGAGAAACTCTTAGCTTCACTTTGCCACAGATGGAAATGTGATGTTCTTTGTGTGCAAGAAATTCACAGAGGAACTGATCAGCATCAATAAAAAGTTCCTGGGATCTGCCTAATTTCTGTAAGGCCAGTGTTATAGTTCTCCAAGCAGACTATATTGAAGAGGACAACATAGAACTCTTGGTAGTTGGATTCTGTTTGTGTATAATAATATCAATTTATAAAGCACCTAATATACCTTTCTGCTTCAAGAGCCCATCTAACATGGAAAACCAAAACACTAACTTTCTAGGTGGAGATTTCAACCACCACAGCAATATTTGGGGATATGAAGAAGATAACAAAAACAGCAAAGCCAATGGGGAAGAGCTGTGTGTCTCAAATCTTAAATCTAACCCAGTGGTTCCCAATGTGGGGCCCACGCCCCAGAGGGGGACTTCAATTCCCAGAAACGTAAATCAGTACATTGGCTGATCAGAGCTTTGGAGAATTGACTTAGGCTTCTGGGAATTGAAGTCCAAAAGCCAAAGGTTGGGAAACACTGGTCTAACCCCTTGTATAGAAGACAGTTTTGAAACACATAAAAAAACTAGAGCAGCATTTGTTGATCTTGCATATGACACTGTCCAACATCAATTGCTGCCCAAAAAACTCTATCTCCTGGACTAATTAAAATGTTTCCTGTTCTGCTTCAAAAATGAAGATTCTTTATGGAATTTCAAGGAAGAGAAATCAAGAGCAGGAGTTCTCAAACTTTTAAAGCCAGGGGCTGGGTCACGCTCCTTCAGACAGCTTTGGGGGCTCGATGGTCATTTTGCCCTTCCTGGTGTGGTGGAGGCGGTGGGGGCCACATAAAATTGTACCGCAGGCCACATCTGGTCCACAGGCTGCAGGTTGAGACTCCTTGGTCAAGAAAAAACAAAGGAACAATCTCCCTACTTGTCACCATTACTTCTAACATTTACGCAAATGATCAACCAACCAACTTATTGAGAGGAAATGAACAAAACAAAGGAAATATTCCTTTTCAACATTAATTTAACATAAATATATGTGAATATATGTGAATATATCTAGCTTAAGTAATTATTCCAAAACAAGGCTTTATAAAGATGACAATATAAAATCTTCTTGCTTATAACAGTTGTTAACAGTGTATATAAGGATGACTATAAAATAAACATGGTAACTACATACTGTGTAGCAAGGATGTGGTTCTATAGAATAATAATCAAATACACAGAATATAACTGAGTAACCTAGCACACCTATGGCATTAACAGAGTAATTAGGACACCTGATACATGTAGTACTACTTATTACTGGGATTAATAAATTTAATGGACCAGTTTACTAGGCTAGCAAAATATGAATATAGAGGACACTCAACCCTTAAACTGAATATAGCAGGGATATATGTACTTACTAATTTTATAAAGATGCAACAAAATGACTTAACGTCTCTATGGCATCAGCAATTTATGAAGCAATTAACTTGCTTTGCACTCAAAATCTTTTCTGCTGCAAAGCACCAGGGCAAACCTCAATGTTACAGAATTAATCATATATGCCTTTTGTGAATGATTAACAAAAGTTTCTTCTTCTTTCATGTCCAGATCAAATTTTGGAGTGCCAAAATAAAGTCACTATCTTGGCTTTGTTGTTGGCCAAAATTAAATCATCTTTGGTACATGTTCCTGATAGTAACCAGCATAGTTAAGAAAAGTTAATGAAACTTAATAGGTATTGCATTCATAACAACAGAGTAAAATAATACCCATGGAAACTACTGTATTGACTTTAACTCCACTGAAGGAGAGAGAAAAATCATATCATGTGACATGGTAAATCCATCAGTACATTGTGTTACATTGCTTATCACTTATATGAGAACAAGTGAGACATATTTAAGAGTAACAGTTACTTGTATAGTTAAAAGAACTATTCAACATACGTATAGTCTCATAACTTAAAACCTTATGATTCTTCAACATAGTTCATTGAAGCAAGAATGCTCTTCCAGGTATAAAGTTAACCAGGAAAGGGTTAAAACAGGCTTTGGAGTGCAGAGAGCCCAGTGTAATAAAACACACTTTAAAAGTGAAACCAAGGCAAGAAATTGCTCATGTCAATTGTATAACAGAGACAGAGTAAGAGACTTAATTATTTCTTTAACAATTCATGTAAATTCCAAACTAACCTTCTTAGTGCACTTAAACTGGAAAGAAGACATTTGACTTGTTAGGTAAAACAGAATAGCATTTAAATGGGGAAAAAGAAAGACAATTCAATAGAGCAAAGTATTGTTGCCTCTGCCTTAGCAAGTTACCTTAGCAACTTTATCAGTTGTTTACAGAAACATCCCTTCAAGATGGTGTAAGTCCCAGACATGGTGTCATCATGCCTTCCAGCAATCTGGCTGAAAAGTCCAGAAAGCTGAATTCTGGCCATGAGAAATCTCCTCTCCCATATCCAAAATTTGCTTCAAGCTAACTTTTGCCTAAAGTAGCCAGAGCAGAAGTACATTATGGTCTTCTTTCTTCTTCTGTAAGTGCCATATCCAATTTTGAATACAGTATTAGCTATCCTCATGGTGATCAGCCATGAAGATTGTCCTGGGAACAATATAATGCAGCGGCCTTCCATTTGCCTTCTGGTACTTTTAACATTTTCCCCCCTTCAGCATGCCTCGCTGAGCAGTTTGTCCTATGCTAGTCCACAACAAAATATGCTAGTATCATACGGTATAAATCAGGGGTGCCTAAACTTTTCGAGATGCTGGCCAGTCATGTGGTTCCTCCCACCAGAAGCAGAAGTAAAATGTGCCTTGCAATCTGTTTTGCAACAGAATGAGATAGATTTTAAGCTGCCATTCTCTTTGCTTAAACCAGGGGTTCCCAAATTACAGTCCACTTGCCAGATATGGTCCCTGATGCCAATTCATCTGGCCTGTGCCACCCTCATCACTCCCGAATGGGTGCATTTTACTTCAGCTTCCGGGAGTGATTATTATTATTATTATTAAGTTTAATTTCTATCCCGCTTTCCTGACACAAGTGCCACTCAAAGCGGCTTACAACATATACAAATACAATAAACAGAGCAAGGTATACAATAAACTACAGAAGGCAATACACAATTAATACAATCAAAACATCAGAATATGCAAAAATACAATACAAAATATAAATAATTAAGCAATATCACAATGAGAATTACACAAAGAATCAACCTCATAAGATACAAATTTACACAATAATACCATAACAACTTGAGCACAATTCCATAATACATTTCATACATACACAATTAAGTGGATGTGGACGACTTCCAAGCCTCCAGCCCAACTAGGGCGGAGGAACACAACAGCCTTAACAGCTGTGCCTCTCTCTTCACCAGCTGGTGAAAAAAGTCATGGGGGGGGGGTGGCAAAGTCTTGATGGCAAAGTCCATGGCCAAACCAAACCTCTCCGGGCAGTGGAGTGGCTCTGGGGCGGGCGCGGGAGTCCTCCGGTGCGGCGGCGTCATCGGCTTTTTCAGCGTTCCGAGCAGGTGGGTCTCGGAGGGCGAGGCAGCGAGCAGGCACATCTGGCCCCAACCCGGGCGGTGAAGTGGCTCTGGGGCGGGCGCGGGAGTCCTCCGGTGCGGCGGCATCATCGGCTTTTTCAGCCTTCCGAGCAGGTGGGTCTCGGAGGGCAAGGCAGCGAGCAGGCACACCTGGCCCCAACCCGTGCGGTGGAGTGGCTCTGGGGCGGGCGCGGGAGTCCTCCAGTGCGGCGGCGTCATCGGCTTTTTCAGCCTTCCAAGCAGGTGGGTCTCGGACGGCGAGGCAGCGAGCAGGCACACCTGGCCCCAACCCGGGCGGTGGAGTGGCTCTGGGGCGGGCGCGGGTGCATGGGCCAGATGAATTGGCATCAGGAGCTGGATCCAGGCCACGGGCCGTAGTTTGAGCACCCCAGGTATAAATCAATATATGCCAAACAAATGGATGAAGCTTTTAATGAATAATTGAGGATAATTACTGGCTGCCTAAAAGCTACCTCCATGGAAAAAGAACATTAAGAGTTGCTAGCAAATAACTAAAGAAATAGGATAATACAGCACTAAGCCATCCAATCTATGGATACCAAACACATAACCAATGGCTAAAATAGAGGAAATGTTTTCTGCACACCTTTCAAGTCTAAATATTAAACCAGAAGAGGCTAAGCTAAATCTATAGAGAGCAAAAACAACACAAATGGATGAATGCCAAAGAGTCTCCCACCAGGACAAGATTCTGGCTGCACCACCTAGAAATCACTTAAAAGACTTGAAAGCAAAATAGGAAAATCAAAGAATAATCAAGTAAAATGAGACTACTTGGATACAAGACAGTTTTTCTGTGAATGTGGAGAAGTTCAATCAATGCAACATTTTACGTATATGTAATTTATGCCCCACCAAGTGTACAAAAAGAAATCTAATAAATGGCCAAGAAAATGTCATTGAAGTAAACCACTTCAGGTAAAAATAATCTAATTGTGAAATGCTGTGATACAAACAAATCCCCAGCATGCAAAAGAGAGACCATTAGCATGAACAAACTACTGTAGTTGTGACAAAAAAAATAATCGTGGTTTAATAGCCCAAAGCAACCTAGGCAGAAAACAGGCATTTACAATCACCTCAAACAAACCTGCTACCAGCCAAACCAAATGTCAAGCACATCAAACACAAGAAGGATGTTCCTCATGATGTTTCCACAAGCTTCATTTTCTTTATCTTTTTTTTATTTCTCTGAACAAATTGCATTTCAATTGAATCAGCTTAATTTAACAGAAGCTACAACACAAAGCAAAAAAAAAATATGGAAAAGATACTGCTTTTAAGTTTTAGAAGAAACCCTGCAGGAAGCCACTGCTTGTTTCTAGGCCAAACAACCCATCTCTCCAAAGCAGCTGATAAGTGATTGAGCTCTGTGCAAATCACAGGATTATCTGCTAAAATCCCGTGATTTCTTGGCATTAATTGCAAAGCAAACTCCTTTTTGTTTACTGAGATGCTGCAAAGCAGCTGGAGATTAGGAAACAGATAACAAAGAGGATTGGTAATTCTATCTCAACCCTTTCACCTCTTAGGCAGTACAAGATTTACAATTCAAATTTCAGAACCATAGAGGTTTTTTTTAATGCAAAATATTATTTGCTCATTTTTGTATATTTAGAAGGTAGACACATTCATAGATCATTATTGTTGATGTTTAATCAAAGATTGAATTTAGTGGGATAAAGAAAGAGTTGCTTTTACTCAAAAAAACAACTTAAAATTCAGATAATCAGCCACTGAAAATTAGCCAAGTAAAGGAAATTGTCAAGACTAGGACGTCATTACAACTGTTCTCCAAATTATGTATCCAGGCACTGGATCATAATCTGGAATGACCACTTTCTGAATAAGATGGTCTTTTGAGTCAAGATGGCAAAAGCCCTTTGCCCACTCTGAACAAAATTAGGATCTCTAGAACCAAGGTTCTAGATTATATCATGAATGCATAGATAGCATTAAAATTATTGGGAGACATATGAGTTGCTGTTTATCTTTTAACTGGAAACAGAAAGCTTCTGTGAAGATAGCCATGATTCATTTTAGAAACATACAAAGACAGTTCTGGGCCAGAATAAAGTATTTTTTTTTGTTCTGCATTCTATTCAAACCAGATCCATTAATTTGTCTATGGGGAGCCTGCATCACAACTTGAATGCAACTCTACCACTCCCACTAGCCTATGCTGCCCAGCATATATTTTTTATTTTTTTTATTTCAATTTTTATGTGCCCACTCAGGTAAAAACCCTACTCAGGGCGGCGTACAACAGTTAAAACATATAAAAACATGTTAAAACACCCTCATCCTCCCATTCATCCACCCTCATTACTCCCACCCCATTTAAAACCAAACCAAAAGCTAAGAAGGAGGGTGGGAATGCAAAGACAGAGAAGGAGGACACAACTGGGCTAGTTGGGGATGAGCCAGCAGGCCAGTGCAGTATAGAGGCACCCTGCTTCTGGTACTGTATGTAAGAACAATATGTTCCCATACCCCCATTTTTTTCTAAATACTGTATGCTCAACACAACATCTGCACACACAGTCATTTTCATCAGCCTTTCCATTACAACTTTGAGCCCTAAAAATCTGTCTTGGTCAGTCATCATAAGAACCCAAGGTGAAGGTCACCCTTGCTAGAAAGCCAGTCGTATCTGTCTCTAGGATTCAGTGCTCCATCTCTGTCTATAGCCAAAGAACCAGCGCTGTCTGTATCTGCAGACATTTCTGTGGAGATGTGGCAGGTATGACTAAACACCGGAGTGCACAGAACACTGTTTACCTTCCCACCGAACTGGTACCTACTTATCTACTTGCAATTTCTTGCTTTCAAACTGCTAGGTCATGCAGCACTCAGGTCTCGAACTGCTGACCTGCTGACTTTCCAGACATCAAGTTCAGTGTCTTAACCACTAAGCCACCGCAGCCCCGAATATTTGACTTAAAGAAAGTGTACAAAGTACAATATCAATGTTCCAGTTTATTTATCACTTTTGCATTCGTTAATGCTTTGTATATAAGCAATACTTCAGAACAGCATTCTAGAGGCAGAATTTTTATTTTTAGTGGATGCAAAGGCTGAAGATCTAATCAAAGATGAAAACCCAAATTATCTCTGCTTCCTTTGTTAGGATATCTCTCTTATTTATTGTGGATATAAATCTTTCTAAATGAATGAGTTTTCTACCATTCCCTCTAAAGTAATAACTTGGTTTAGCAATGCTTGTTTAGGAAGCTACTGCAACATGCTGGATGAAGTTGTTTTATTGACAGGTTTTAATTATATCTCCACTGCCTACAGCTTTTGGGTAGGATTGCTTTTCAGTGATGAAGCTTTACTTCTCTGTTCACCAGGCTATAAATCCTGTTCTCATTAAAATAATCAGACAGCTACAATTTTGACAGCTGTTTGATATTTTTATATGCTCCTTCAGAAAAGTCCTCACAGCTCTTCTTCTTGTATTGTTGGATTCTGATCTTTTAATCCAAGGCCTCCACATTTAAATGTGCATGTATTACACAAAATATTTTTCTGTGTTGTCTTGGTATTCTATACATTTTCTCATATAAGTTCAATATGTGGCATATATCAACACATATTAAGCTGCCCTCGCAGCCAAACTCAATCTGTCAGATTGCCTTGAGTTACATATGTTGGCAAGAATGGCCAATACTGTCTACTTTCCAGCCGGCTGAGAAGATGTAGATTGCACCAGTGCCCTACTACTGACTTTGCTGGTCCTGTTTCTTTTAATATTATTTATATTAGAGACGTGCTTTGGTCTGTGAAAATTGCTCAGGTCAGCAATGATGTCCTTTGCCCTAGACTACTCCATGGAGCCCTTATTTATTTATTTATTTATTTATTTATTTATTTATTTATTTATTTATTTATTTATTTATTTATTTATTTATTTATTTATTTATTTATTTATTTATTTATTTATTTATTTATTTATTGTTTAGACTTTTATACCGCTTTCCTCCCCATAAAGGGAACTCGAAGTGGTTTACAACAAGAATGCCAAACAATATAAAATATGATACAAATAATACAACAAAATACAGTTACAGTATGAATTATCAAAAACATATTCAATACAATATCAAAATTACCCTAACAATCATAAGAGTCAAACAAGTTCAATAATGCAAAACAAAATAACAAACCACAAAGTCAAAGAGGGAACCCCCCCCCCTCACACCCAACCCTTCTGCCACCAAACCGCACCTCCCTACAGTCTCGGTCCCAGTGGCGTGGGAGCAAAAGCCCGGGTGTGTGGTGGCTCCACTGATGCTGAAGCTGGCAGCGTCCCTTCCAGCCACGCCACACTCCCCAGCCTTTGTAGCCCCAATGACGTGGGGGTGGGGGCTCGGGGGTGTGGTTGCTCACACACAGCTGCTGCTGGAGCCAGCCAAGCTCTCCTTCACCGCGCAGCTCCTCCCTGCATTCTCAGTCCAGGTGGTGTGGAGACAGAAGCCCGGGGGTGTGGTGGCTCCACCAATGCTGAAGCTGGCAGCGTCCCTTCCAGCTGCGCCACACTCCCCAGCCTTTTAGCCCCGATGGCGTTGGGGCGGGGGCTCGGGTGTGTGGCCGCTCACACACAGCTGCTGCTGGAGCCGGCCAAGCTCTCCTTCGCCACGCAGCTCCTCCCTGCATTCTCAGTCCAGGTGGTGTGGAGACAGAAGCCTGGGGGTGTGGTGGCTCCACCAATGCTGAAGCTGGCAGCGTCCTTATTCTTGTTTGCTTTGTTTACATCTACCTCCTTTAACCAGAGTGTGGGTTTTCATTTTAAGATGATCAGAATAAGGAAATACTAGGTGGGTTTAAAGTAGAAAATATTAGATCTTTCTCAGTAATTATTCTGAAGCTATAGAACTCTTTCATTCCTAGCCTCAGAAATCCAAGTGTCCACCTTCACTGATACTCAAGATGTTGTGTAAATCAGTCCTACTGTAGCTGGTATTCCAGAGATGCCATGTGGATGTTTATATTCTTCTTATAACAACTGAACACGCTAGTTTGCAGATACAGTGGAACCTTGGTTAACAAATGGTTCAGTTAACATAAAAATCACATAACAAAAGGAAATCCATAGAAAATAGTGGCTCGGTTTACAGAATTTTTTTCAGAATGGATTAATTGGTTTTCAATGCATTCCTATGGGAAATTGCATTTACTGTATTGTTATAGGAAATTCAGTTAAAGTAATTTTTGCTGTAAGAAATGTCCCAGAGAACGCATTAATTAGGCTAACCGAGGTTCCATTGTAGATTCTTTATAGCAAGGATTAGAACATAGAGCCAGTGACTCAACGTCAAGTGTTGGACGGTAACCTGACTCCCTAAAGAGGCTCACTGCTACAGGCGGATAAGCACCTTTAGGTGAGGTGATGGTCCCCTCAGTGGAGGAAATACCACTGGAAACCGTCATATTGAGCCCAACGGCAAAATAAGTGAAGGAAGAATTCTGATTCCCAATGGTCATGGAAGCAGAAGAGGCCATGCCAGATGAACTGGCTGTGAAGGTGCAGCTTGATAATATCCTCAAGGCTTCAGCTGCATTTTAAATCCTGCATGTCTCATTTCATATGTGCCGCAGGAGATGGTTCATGATTATAGTGTGTGGCAAGTTGAGGTCCAGCTTAAATAAATTCATGCCAATGGTATTTTTCCTGCTTCAGGAAAAAAATGCATTCTCAGATATGAGTTGCAGATGATGAGGAGGAGCAAGGATTGACAAATTCCATTACTTTTGAGGTCTGTAATTTTAGCCCATCTGACACCTTGACAGTCAAAAACTTATTTACTTTCTGGTTTTTTGAAAAAGTTTATTTGATGCCTGAAACAGGCTTAAGAGGACCTGAAATAGCCTTTGAATGACAAATGAACTAACAGAAAACACAAGACTGATCTCTATCAGTTATTTTCCTTAACCAATCTTTTATTTTAGTAACCTGATTCCTTTTTAATCATTTACTAATTTCTTCCTTAAATTCTTGGGAAATTTGACTAAAGAAAAGATTGTCAGGCTCAATACTTAATTGTACTGATAAAAAAATTTCAACATTTTAAAGGAATAAGCAATAAGCAATTTATATCTGTCATAATACTTTTTATATATTATTTTTAAAAAGTAACTAATAGAGATTAAATAAAGGGTACATTAGGAGGTGACAGAGAAAGAATATTATTGTATAGTATAATGTGATTCAACTGGATCGATGGATTAAAAGTTTGGTAATCTATTGCTATAGCAGGATAATCTGGCCAGATAGGCACCAACCACATAGTCTTAAAATAATTTGTGAAATATATTTGTGTACAGAACTAAGTAATGAAGAGTGGAACAGATTATGAAATCAAAGGATTTTTAAAAGCATATCTATAAGGGTCAAAGAGAACTATAAGGGTCAAAGAGAACTATAAGGGTCAAAGAGAACTGTTATAAAACTATATGGAGATGATATTTAACACCTGAAATTTTAAATTATTATATTTTGTATTCATTGAAGATGTAGTCAGGAAATCAGTACCTATTTTTATTTATGGTGGTTATGTGATGAGATTCAGAAATCTTGGAAATGAGATTTTGAAGAAATGAATGAAATTGTAGGCATAAAAATTGAAGTACAGTGGTACCTCATACAATGATTCTAATCCATTCCACAGGGCTTGTTGTTGTACGAAACAATTGTTATATGATGCATGCACCGTATAGTGATTTCCCCTATGGGATGCATCGTACAACTATTATTATTTTTTTGCTAAGTGGTTTTCCCCATTGAAAAATTGTTGTATGATTTTTTTTCCATAGGGAAAATTGTTATGCGGGACACCATTTCCCCTCAAAACCTAATTCTTATGCGATTTCGTTGTTATACGGGGCGATTGTTGTATGAAGTTCCACTGTATCAGCAAAAAATAAATAAATGCATGTTTGTCTAGTTCCTGGAATTGAACTGGCCAAAAAAGGTTAATTACAAATTTGATAGTAGCAGCTAGATTAATTACTGCCAAAAAAAATGGAAGGTTAAATATGTCATGAAAATCCATACGGGTCATTACTATTTATCTGAATTACTTTATATTCATTTAAGTTACACTGTAGTTTAATATTCTCTTTAAGGTTGAGAAATGCTAACTCTCAGAAAATAGAACGCATTTACGTCATTAACATTCAAGCACACTCCACACATTAGCACATGATTAAGAATAGGGATGCCAATCAAAGGGGAATACCAGGTATGGGTACATTGTAAAAAACAAACACCTGAGAATCTCAATAATCATGACAAAAGTCAAAACAATGAAACATCTTACATCTTTCACATTCTAAAGGAAGGTGTGAAGGAATAGGTGGAAAAGGTATTTAAAGCCAGGAGTTTTGAGCTTCGAGAGGGAACTTTCCCCACATAGGCGAGAGCCCTTGTCATTCTCAATCGGAACAATGAAAAATCCCTGTTTTGAATTAGGGCTATTAAAGCCCGTACTTTACAAGATAATGAAGTTAGCAGTTTTCTCATTTATTATTTTCTTAGATTCTAAGTTAGGGTAGAATAGATTAGTTCTTTACATGTTTTTCCTGCCTATTATGGATGAATATTATGCTTCAAATAAAATTCCTAAAAGACAGCTTCAGAGTCGCGTCTTTGCTGAAGAAGGGGAGTTTTTGCCGGAGAGCCGATAACAGGTTTGCAAGCTGAAAATAAGGCTGCACATTCATACCAACATAGCGTTGAGAGCAGGGCTTCTCAAAGGGGACATTTTATTTTGAGATAAGGGATTGCTATTATGATCCTAAGGGAGGTTGCTTTCACTTTCCATCGGCCTGGGAAATATTATCAGCGGGACATTCCACCTTTGAAGGTAAAAGTAACTTTTTACGCTACATCATTTCCCCGGAGCCGTACCCTCTCTCTGTGTGTGTGGTATGTTTGGGAGTTGGCAAATATAAACAGGACTTTTACTTTTCCAGATTAACTGCTACCACTATTCCTGCAAGGAAGCGGGTCGGCCAACTTCCCAATAAGACACTAGCTTAACTGGGCTTGAGGTCCGTGCCGGCGGTAAAATGCATGGACAGTGCGATACCTCAGGCTAGGCCATAAAGCAGCAGAGGGAAGCAAGGTGGCCTGGGGACGTGCAAAATTTGGGCAGCGTGCATAACCCGGACCCAGGTTATGACAAATTAGACTTTCAACTTAATGGTTGGTATAAAGAAGATTGGAATTTAGTTACAAATGACAAGTTTACATGTGAGATGAAAGTGAAAAAAGGACTGTTCAAACTGCTCCAGGTGCCCACAGTTTTAATGATGGGGGCATTTTGTAGAATTTGTTCTATTGAAAGTGAAAGGTCAGACTTTTTTTAAAAAAGGGGGGTATATATTTGGAGAGAAAGGGGGTACAGCAACTAGAAAGAATCAAAAGAAAAGGTTTTTTCCCCTTCTAAATCAATGGGTCTTCCACCTGCAGCCCATTGGCCAAATGCAACTCCTGAGCTTTTTGTGTGTGTCTTGCCTTCCAACTGGCTTGTTTACTGACACCACCCTCAAGACATTTCTCCTCAGACCCACCTAGATTCTTCCTTCCTCAAGCGGCACCATGTATTGCTGTTTTTCCTGTCCCTTTCTTACAAAAATAAAATAAACAAACACCAATATCAAAACACATTTTTCATGGCTCCCATGGTTCCTTCTGTCAAACGCCCCCCTCCAGTGTTGAGCTGCTCCAGGTGCCCACAGGTGCCCGGGCACTGGTAGCAGAAATTCCCCCAGGCCACACCCACTTGTCTGGCCACGCCTACCTCCCTACCCCAGGCCATGGCTTAGGGAGGCCAAGTGGGCATGGCCCACAGAGTTAGCCATGCCCATGGTGGGGGTAGTAATTTTTTTTGCAGTGCATCACTCCCCCCCCCCCCAACCCGGTCATATCCTGCATACTAACATTTTGGCCATTGTGGGTGCTTTGCTAGCTAGCCAGAAGAGCTCAGATAACTCTAGTACTCAGCTTTTCCATTCCCTCTTTCCATTCCCTGTTGAAGGATAGGTAAGTGTGTAGGGAAGATAAAGCAGCGGTGTGGATGGGTACAGGCAGTAGTGGGCTCCAAATTTTTTTTACTACCTACTCTGTGGGCGTGTTATTGTGGGCGTGGCCAGGGAAATAGCCCTGCATTGCACCTGAATTAGGACTACTTTATTTCAAAATTTGGATGGGCAGGGTCAGCCGGAATTTCTGCTACCAGTTCTGGCGAACTGGTGCGAACTTGCTGATGCCCACCACTGGGTACAGGAGATGTCTGGCCTGCTTGTGCCCTGGCTAGTAGGTTAGACAGTGAAGTAAAAGGTTTTATATTTTTGCAAAAAAAGATACCAAACATTTCTAGAGGCTCCATCCATCATAGCAGGTGGAATTTCGGAACAGATTCATTGATTGCCATAAGCATGGGACAGAAATAAAAAATGTTTCAGAATCTATATTAAGTAGCACCAGAAGATACAAGCAACTTTTTTCAGATGGAACTAATTGATTTGCAAGCCAAAGATTATCTCAGAGGCATTTACAAATAGTCCGTTAGATTTCTATTTTGGTCTGCCTGGTATATTTAACAATTTTAAAAAATTTGCTGCAGGCATGGTCACAGTCTTTGGCACCACATACTTATGTGAACACATTTCCATCAAGATGAAAATTATGAAATCCAAGTGCAGGTCAAAAATTACAGATGAACATTTACATCAAAATGTAACAGATATGAAAGGATATCTGTCACAAACCTTGACTTGGCTGACAGAAAACAGCTATAAAAATTACACTGCCTGGGTAAGCATGTGTGGCTAGATAAAAGGATTCCACAATGGGATTACATTCAAGTTAACATTTCTTCATTGACCTCTGAATGTTTACTTTTGACAAATCAATAGTTAAATAATCTTGTTATATTTTGATATAAGATTTTGCCCTCTCATATATAGCATAACAAATAAAACCATAAACATTTACACTCAAATCCAAAGAGGAAATATTATATATATTATATTTCCTCCTTGAATTTGAGTGTAAATGTTTATGGTTTTATTTGTTATGCTATGTCTTTAGTTAAAATAAATAGAAATAATAATAAAAGGAAATACAAGACATCTTAAAGTCTTTCCAGTTGTCCATTTTTTCAGTAATATGGGGAAACTGTCATATTGAATACGTTTATCCTGATATACATTGGCAGACTGTCGTCTGTTAGCAATACAAGCTGCTTTGCATATTCTTATCCACTCACCACATGGTACGTTATCTGGTTGGATTTGCTGACTGAGGTAGACATAATCAGCTACAGTAGGCCCTCGTATAACAACATTGCTTGGTTCCCCAAGTAGCGATGCTAAGCGATTTTTGTTGTTATGCAGGTTTCTATGGAGTTTACCGCATAACAACGTTTTTAGCGTCATTGTCCGGTTATTTTAGCATTGTTGTCCTGACAACGACACTAAAAACATTGTTAGAAGGAACACGTGATGCATAACGATGCGTTGTTAAGCGAAAATGATGTTATTCAAACGCGTTGTTATGTGAGGGTTGACTGTACTTCTTCGATCTCGGTTCAGTTTATAATGATGGAACCCCAAGTCATTTCTCATCCATTTTGTTTTTGTTAAATTAATCTACAACCCGACATGTTTGGAAGAGTTCACTAACTGCTGGAGGCTATATTGTAGATCATCAGGGCTGGTTGCAAAAAGGACACAGTCATCAGCAAGCATAATATGAGTCAGTCTTTCTCTATCAATCTTAATGCCACCTTTAAATTTGATTTTATGAAAGAGACCTTCCAAAGTTATCACAAAAAGCTTTGGCGGTATTGTGTCCCCTTGATGATCACCTCTGTTGATTCTAATGTGACATTTCAGTTAGTAGTTTTATTTCAGGGCAAATGTATTCAATACGACAGTGTTATCAGCAATATTGCATGCATCCAAAATGTGAGCGATAACAAAATCAGAGGAAGAAAAACTGGCAGTAACCCAAGGTAAAGGTAAAGATAATCCAAAGAGCAATGGAAAGATGGATGTGCAGAGTAACAATTAGGGATAAGGTCAGCAATAAGGAATTATGCCAAGAACCAGACTGGGTGACGTGGTCGATGAACTATATGTGGCAAAAAGAAGATGACCAGGCCACATTACCCATCAAAAGGATAATAGATGAACCTGCTGGCTAACAGACTGGATACCAAGAGACCAAAAAAGACCACTAGACGGACCTCGAAAATGATGGGACAATCCGATGGCAAAGCGGTTCGGCCAGAGATGGAAACAGAAGGCAAAGGATGGAACATTTTTTAGTTCAGTGATGGTATGTTACCCCAATTCAATTAAGCCACTGTGATTCCTGGTACAAAGGAGACTTTTGGAGATGTAATGAATATCCTGGGACATTTTTTTCATTTGTGACGGGAATACAAGGAGGTGAAACAAACATGGATACAGGTTTTGAGGAGGTAAATAATATAGTATCAGAATACAACTGTGCCGTAGGATTGCTTTGTTAAATGAACTGGGAGGGTTAAAACTTCAAAAACATGGAAAAAATAGAGCTATTTTTATGATGACAGCTGCAAGAATTTTAATTGCTAGAAATTGGAAAATGTATAAACATTTAGGTTTGTAGGAACGGTATAAGGAGATTTGGAATATGGCAGTTAATGATAAATTAACATGTGAATCGAAATTGAAAAAAGGTATTACCAAGAAAAGTGAGTTTGTAAATATTTGGAGAGAATGTATTGAATATACCTTGAGAAAATTCAAAGGTGTTAAACCTAGAGATGAATATGTTATTTTGGAGATAGGGGGAAAGACTTATAAAATATGCAGAGCTGGTTAAAGTAACTGTATTAGATAAGAACTGATGTCCCCAGGTGATGGATTTACACAGTATTGTATGTAAATTTTATTTGTTAAATAAATAAATAAAAATGCAGGGGGAAATGGAGTTTGGTTGATTTGCGCTTAAATAGATAAGTGAAGACAAATCAATATTGGATATACTGGATGAAGGAACTGAAGAGAGCCCAGGATGCCCATAACCTCCACAGGCTGCACTTTGCCTACTCCTGCCTTAGCCAAGGTTGGGTCATAATCCAAAAGCATGGGTCATGCTTATGCTTATGCTTATGCTTATGCTTATTATTATTATTATTATTATTATTATTATTATTATTATTATTATTATTATTATTATTATTATTATTATTATTATTATTATTATTATTATTATTATTAATCGTATGGCAATTTTCCCTATGGGATGCATTGTACAACTATGTTTTTTGCTAAGTGTTTTTAGGGGAAATTGTTATGCAGGACACCATTTCCCCCAAAAAACCTAATTGTTATGCGTTTTCGTTGCTCTATGTTGTTGTATGATATTCCACTGGGAAACACTCTAAGTACTGTAGCGCAAGTGAAGCAGAATAAGCAGATCTGAAAGGAAATTAAATAAAGAAATGGAGAGAGCTATACAGAGTGTGAGTTGTTGTTGTTGTTGTTCCACTTGTATGCCACCCCACTCACAAAGTGACTTTGGTTGGCTAACAAAGATCCAGTTGCGCCTGCTCCTGGACCGGGACTCCTTGCTCATGGTCACTCACGCTCTGGTCACCTCCCGACTAGACTACTGTAATGCACTCTACATGGGGCTGCTCTTGACAACCATTCGGAAGCTGCAGCTGGTCCAGAATGCGGCAGCCTGGGTGGTGATGGGATGCGGATGATATGCCCGCACCTCGCCGCTACTTCAGGAGCTGCACTGGCTACCAGTTTGCCTCCGGGTGCAATTCAAGGTGTTGGTTTTGACCTTTAAAGCCCTATATGGTAGTGGGCCGGGATACCTTAGAGACCGCATCGCTCTAAGAGTGTTTGCCCGTCCAACTAGAGCGGTTCAGAGGGCCTCTCTAGTTGTGCCATCAACTAGAGGGACACGTCTATCTAGTACCTGAAGGAGGGCCTTCTCCGTGTCCACACCAGCCCTCTGGAACCTCCTGCCAACAGATCTAAGACTACAAACAGAATTGCTGCCCTTCAGGAAAGGTGTGAAGACCTGGCTGGCAGGGCAGATGTGGGGCCCTAATGGGCATACGGTCCCTGCCTGTTGGCTCACAACAAGATAGCAACCAGGAGCCCTCTCTGTCTCTTTTTTTTACAGTTGGTGGGGTTGGTGGTTGGGATAACTAGGGGTTTTATGTGTTTTTATATGTTTTTAAAAGTTGCTGTAATGCCGCCCTGAGTCGGGTTCGCCTGAGTGGGCGGCGTATAAATGTGAATATTAAATTAAATTAAAATTAAATTAAAATATACATTTACAATTACAAGGTACTACATTATCAAAATACAAAAACATTTCAACATATCATCATCACAAATCACAGTATCAAAAATATCATTATCACAATATCAAATGCATTACAAAAACAGAAGGGGAAAAAACAACTTCATTTGAGAAGTCCCGCAGAAAGTCCAACAGCAACAGAAACAACAAACACAGCAACAATAACAAAGTCACTGTTCTTGTCCTCCTCCTGGCTGGTAGAAGGGCCAGGAGGGTGCAGTGGTGCGAGGGCATCTTCGAGCCTCCCGTGGCCATGGGGGCTCCTTTAGCCTCCTGACCAGTGGAAGGGCTAGGAGGGTGCAGTGGCACAAGGGCATCTTTGAGCCTCCCGTGGCCACGGGGACTCCTTTATCCTCCTGGCCGGTGGAAGGGCCAGGAGGGTGCGGTGGATGCTTTTTGTTCTGTCAAATTGTGCCTGCTCATACAATAGAAAGACAGACATGTTTAGCTCTCTTGTGTACACCTGGGTACATAGTAAGGACCAAAGTAGACAAGACAATAGAGGCATGCGATGAAAAAGCTTGTCTCTTTAAATTTTTATAAGAAGCAACCATGGGTGAATATTCTGCTAACAAATAAGTCAGTGGCACTGTAAAATGTGGCATTTTAGCTGTTCCTCCTGGGCAATTTACGCAATGACATTTCCCCCTTGTAAATGCTTTATTAGGAGCAATGAAGCTGTTTGTTCCATGTGGATAACTGGCAGATAAACATTAGCTATAAACATTATTGTTATTATTATTTCATAATAATTGCCTATCCTCAAGTCAATTCTGACTTATGGCAACCCTTTTCAGAGTTTTCTAGATAGAGACTACACAGAAGTGATTTACCCCTTCCCTTTTTCTTGAGCCATTCTGCATTTTATCCAAGGCCATACAGGCTGGCTCTTCTCCCAGGACATGCAGTGGGGAATGAAACTCCCAACCTTGGCCTCTGCAATACCTGTCAAGTATCCCGGATTGGCCGGGATTTCCTGGATTTCTCTGCTCGTTCCTCCCCTTTCCCGCCGCCATCCTCACAAATGGGCTCTGCATGTGCACAGAGGGGTTCTGCACATGCACAGATGAGTTGTTGTGGTGTGAGTGCACCCGGGTCAGAGCAGTTCCCATACTTGCTGAGCTTCCAGTAAAAAGACATACATATCCTGATAAGCCTTCCAGGGAGAGCTGCTTTTACATACTGGAGGACAGAAGGGTTAAATGTCCTTTCCTCAATAACAATCTGAATGTTTGCTCCATTTTGAAATTTATTTATTTGTGGTTCAAATTTTTATGCCGCCCAATCAGGCGAACCTGACTCAGGGCGGCTACCCAACTCAGGGTAATAAATAAATTAATAAATAATTTCATTCAGGAAAATTGCACAAGAGGAAATTTAATGTTAGACTCGGGGATTGAACCTGTTATGCTACTGTAGCATCCTTACTTGTTCCTGCACTTTCCTTCCTTCCTAAACCAGGAAGAGGCACTAACTTAACTCTTTATCTGTGAAAGCTTATCGCAGGGATTCTCAACCTGCAGCCCATGGGCTGGATGCGGCCCATGGCACCATTTCATATGACTCCCACCACACCAGGAAGTGCCATGTGGTGGTTGAAGGGCAAAATGGCAGCCCCCGAAGCTGTTGAGGGAGTGTGACGCGGGGCCCAGCTTAAAAAGGTTGAGAACTCCTGGCTTATCATGTCGTTAAATGCTATCAGAATATATGAAGGGTTTCTGGGCATCTGGCTTATTAAATGGTACAAGGAGGAGAATATGGGATTTTATGAGTCTTTCTGTAAAATTAAAAGATTTTTTTGCTTAGGGCACTCCTTAATTAACATTTTTGTACAGTCTCAAATTTAGTCCTCATCAAAGCAGACAACGTTTAGCCTCAAGTAACTATGAAATGTTTCTACTTCAGAGCAAATAATTTCAGTATAATTGTCGTGGCAGGGGCAAGGGAAACTGCTTACAAAATGGATGCATTGAAGTGCTGAATCAGAACCATAATATATATCTGAAGTAGGTTTTGTTTCATGTAGTTTGTTAAACTTTTCTGTCTTGTATTTTTAAAATGATTTTGTAAATGATCCTTTTATAGTTAAGTTTCTAAGGCTATGAATTATTACTAGGAATTTCCCAGTGCTTAGTTGCATGGCTGAAATTCTATTACACTTGGTATAATAAATTGCACTAGAGCAAAGTCATTGATTCAAATGAGCTTACTCTGGATGCCACTTACTCTTCTAAACTAAGTTACAGCAAAAATGAGTCCATCAATTTAACATATGAAGATGTTGACGATCCAAATCCTCACCAGTTCTACTCAAGCTAACTTACTAAGCTAGACAACAGGATTTCAGCCCAAATGACATTGTTCCTAATGCAGGCAGAGAACTAGAAGCATCATAATTATTGCAAGGCAATGAAGCAAATTCAAACTATACTTTATATATTGTTTTCTCACGGATAAACAATTGTTGTAAGGGAAGAATCAAGAAGACTTATAGTTAAAATTGATGATTATGTGCTGTCAAGTTGATTCCAACCTATGGCAAACTGTCTCAGGGTTTCCTAGATACTGAGTGGTTTGCCATTCCTTTCTGGGTGATGCTGAGGCTGTGCAAGTTGTTCAAGTCTACACAGGCTTGATTTTCTTCTGAGACATTTCCAATCTCTGGTTCCACAGCCAGATTCCTAATTCCCTGAGCTATCCGTCCAGCAGCTTATAGATATATTTGCATGAAATGAATGGAAAGCACCCAACTTCACCATATGATTTTTAATTTTGCTTTCTTAATTTAGCTTCCATTTACCTATCCTTTGTCTTTCAGCTAGAGTCCTCATCAGCCTTTCAAGTAGCAATTTAAATAAACACAATTCTTGAATTTCTTCATTTGGGGGTTTCTTCTTCAGACACCATATCTGTTCTGGATGTTGGCTATCATCATATCACCAACTCCCTCACAGGTGTGTTTGGTGGGGAAATGGGAAAGGGCCTTCTCTGTCACTGCCCCCGGGATCTGAGACTCCCTCATCTTTGCTGTCCTTCCACAAGCAAGCAAAGACTTTTCTCATTAGGCAGGCTGTCCCTCAGTGGCTGGCTATCTAAAGGGGACAGCCTGCCTAATTCCTAGAATGGGGTTGTGCATAGCTCACCTCCATTCTTTCCTGGACAAGAGATCCCTAGTACCATTAATCTATGCCAGGTGTTCCCAAAGTTTTTGGTCCACAGGCCGATCCAGCCCCTGACACCAATTCATCTGGCCCATGAAGCCCTCGTTGCTCCCAAAAGCGGAAGTAAAGCATGCCCATATGGGCGCATTTTGCTTCCGCTTCCGGGAGCAATGAGGGCTTCGTGAGCTGGATGAATTGGCATCGGGGGCCAGATCCAACGCACGGGCCGTAGTTTGAGCACCCCTGATCTATGCACTGGTAAACTCCAGAATCGACTATTGTAATGCCTTCTATGTGGAGCTACCCTTGAGGCTGTTACTGAGACTTCAGTGGATACAAAGTGCTGCTGCCAGACTAGTTGTGGGTATTGGCTATTTTGACTATATCATACTGGTCCTGGATAGCCTATGTTGGTTGCCCGTTGCATTCCATGCCAAATTAAAGTCTTTGGTGCTGACTCATAAAGCCCTGAACCATTTGGGACCAAGTTATCTAAGGGAGAGCCACTTCCTCAGAAATTATACCCATAGCACACAGATGTATAAACTCCAAGTGGACATATCTAGTGAGGTTCTTCTTATTTCCGGTCTAGTTAAGACTTTAAACTGCCAAAATGAAGCCACCTTCTTGGCATTGTCATTGGCCAAACTTGAATACTCAACCTACAGGGATGAAGAAAGCATTGACCAAATCGAGAGCTTTCTCCACCATAGTCCCCACCGTCTGAAATGAATTGCCAGTGGAGATAAGAACTTCTCCTTCATTATTATCTTTCTGTAAGTCTCTGAAGACTTATTTCTTCCAACAAGTCTTCCCCAGCTAATAAGACTATGTGGGCTGCAATATGATTGGCCCCAAATATATATCATTTGCTGCTATTGCCATTTTTACTGCTACTTTATTATTGCTATATATATGTTGATTATATTCAAAGTGAGGGTTTAAATATTGTGTGAAACGATTGTTTTCCATGTCTATGTAGATGGCTGTGCTTGGTTGTAATTTTAACTGTTGTTTATGATGCTTCGTATATGTTTGTAAGCTGCCAAGAATGGTGCATGCACCAGAAGGGCTGGGTATAGATCAGGGGTTCTCAACCTTTTCAAGCCGAGGGCCAGGTCACCCTCTCTCAGCAGCTTCAGGGGGCAGACGGCCATTTTGCTCTGCCTGCCACACATGGCACTTCCGGGTGTGGCAGAGGTGGTAGTGGGCCACACAAAATGGTGTTGTGGGCTGCATCCGGACCATAGATTGAGAACCCTTAGTATAAATACTATAAGCAAGCAAGGTAGGCTACTTTTTCAGGACTTTACTGTCCTGTTTTTAAAAGTTTTTTTCCTTCCATTCCTCCTAATTTTGTAGTTTTCCCCTCTTTCTTTGTAAGATTCTTCCCTCCCCCCAAAATACAAAATCTACAACCCTCATGTAAGTCTAAATCCATCTTTACTGTGGGGAAAAAATTCCCTGAGAAAACAGGAATAAGCTAATGAGCTTGAGAAGTAAGGCTTATCATTCTTTCTTTATTTTTTAAAGGAGAATTTTAAAAAATAATGCTTAATTTCCTGATTAAACAGCCACCCCCAACTCAATCACCCATCCAAACATTTAATAATAATCTACCAACTGAACTTCATGGTTCTGATGAAGAAAGCTCCATGGAATCTTATGCCAGACTGTTGATCTTCAAGTGCCACATGAGTTTTTACTGTTTTTAATTTCATGAGGATGCATTTGATTTTTACATGAATAGAATGTGCAAAGCCTTGCAGTTTCCTCAAATTGAGGGATGCAACCAAAGTGACTCAACTTCAAAGGCTGGGACTGGAAGGTCCATTGAAACATGTATATTTATAGAAAGAAACTGTTTGCTAAAGAAAGGGCATTCTTTACACTTTTCTAATATCTTGGTAAATTCTGAAAGGATCTCTTTCAAATCGAGTGATGATGGTGCTCAAAACAGAGCTTACAGTAGCCAATACTGTACAGAGATGTGGTTTTCCAAATTTCAGAATTTGGGTCGTCTTCATTTTATTATTGTATAATGTTCACCTTACAACATAGCCTAACCTGTCAAATTCAGGTTTTATTGTGACTAAATAATGGGGAGAGGGAATAACATACATAATACTACAGTCTGTATCTGTTTGCTGAGACACTCCATTAAACCTTATATAAAATAATTTTGAAGTAAGTTTCATTCTTTGTAAGGTTAACTGTCAAGGTGTTAAATTGCTTTCTCTTCTTGTTTTAGAGTTACTTTTTACTAAGTAATAGAATGTTGTCCTACATTTGCAGTTTATTCCTGTTTCTCAGGAAATATATATGCTCTCTCTATGCACATGTATACACATAAGTAGAACCCAGTATAACAAAAAAATCGTTCTACGAGGCACTTCGTTATACGACTTTTTTGTTATATGATGCAATGCATTTCTTTGAGAAAAATCATACAACGAAAAAAATCGTACAACGAAAATCTCTGGGGAAAATCATACAACGGAAAAAAATTCATTGTATGATTTTTCCCATACAGATTTTCATTATATGATTTTTCTCATAGAGATATGCATTGCATCATAAGTGTATAACAAAAAATTTCATTATACGGGGCACAATGTTTTTTTCAAATCCTCTTTGTTGTACTATTTTTTCACTGTATGAGGCATTCGTTATGCGGCGTTCTACTGTATCTATAGATATATAAAATCCTAAAAATATTTAATGTGATTGTTTTCTTTAGAAAATAAATCCATAATATAAACAGGTCTAATCATGGCATTTCAGATTTTATTTTCTCTTCTGTTTCAGGTGCAGCAACCGGACACAGTGTGCAGTGGTAGCTGGCCCAGATGTGTTTCCTGACCCTTGTCCAGGAACGTACAAGTATCTAGAAGTGCAATATGAATGTGTCCCTTACAGTATGTATTCTGCAGTTCTTATTCTATCATTATTATTTATCACATTGTACATGAATGAGGATTTGGATTGCTGGTTGTTGTTGAAAGGGATTGTAAAATAATTCAGTCACCTCCCCCAAAAAATGGTGACAGACAATGTCTTATTTTTAGTCTAGAAATGCAAGTCTGATTTTTGCTATGCCCATAAACTCATCAGGTTTCTTTAGCCAAGTTTGTCTCACTGAGCAATGCTACACCCCATGTCCTCACCCTGCCTTCCTCAGTCTGAAAACAGAGGATAATAACTACGTACTGGATTATTTTAACTGAGACAGTTCACGTTTATGTGTCATCTCTTAGATGATTTTAAAAGGTACAGTGATACCTCATACAACGTCCAAACTTGGTTTCACAAGTTTGGACTTTATACGGATTTGGACTTTGTATGAGGCATGCAAAATTCTAGCCACAATGCCTCATATGTCCAAATCCTTGCTGCGATGCCTCATACAACGTCATTTCCATAGAGATACATTGTACTGTAACAGCACAGACTTCAGGGCAAAGTCAAGGAAACTGACAGAAATCATTGTCTAAAGGCTAAATACATTCCAAAAACATGTCAAACAACCCTGATTTTAGGGGACAAACTTTATGAAGTGCAGGTTTAAAAGTTAACACGTCCCATCATGCGGCACAGTGTTAATCTGCAGCCATCTGGCCAATCATCCATTTTGTACAAGCTACTGTAAACAATTACTGGATGGAAGCAAAGACAAAATGGATGCCAACATGTCCCATCATGCAGCACAGTGTTAATCATCCAAACAGCAGCAAACACCAAACAATTGCCCACCTCACCAAACAGTGCTCCCCCAAAAAAGACCAACATAAGAAAATTTTTGGAGTATGCAATCTGTTTTTAAAAACCACAACAGCAAACACCTAACAATTGCCCACCCCACCAAAAAAATTGCCCTCCCCCGTCCACCTCCCCATTCTTTGCCTCATGCAAAACCCACAAGAGCAATGCATGCATGCACCCTGCCCAGGCAACCTGGGAAAAACCCCAATGCCTCATACAAAGTCGCAGCGACTTTGTATGAGGGAACTTTTTCAAGGAATTAGGCGATGTTGTATGAATTCGATGTTGTACGAAGCAGACTTTGTATGAGGTATTACTGTAATTAGAATAATTCATGGCTTTCTAGAACTATTAACCATGAAAGGTGAATGACATCCCAGCATCTAGCATTCTACAGCACGTTAGACTGGACAATATGGGGAAGCTCTTTTCTTCATCCTTCCTTTATTGGTTTCTAGGAAAATCTTATTGCCCAGTGTAAGAGATGGAATGCTAGACTAGTCAAACATTTGGTCTGATTCAGAAGATATTTTCTGTGTTTTTTTCTGACATGTTTTGACAGCTCAAACATACTGTGTTAATGGTAAGTAGTCTTGCAATTATAAATCCATGTCACCAAACATTGGTGATATTTATCGCTAGCATTTCAAAATTACATGTAAATATTCTAGACCACCTCCTTGCCTTTCAGTTAGGAAAGTGTATGATAAAAAAATCAGTGGAAGATGTTTTTTACTTAATTTTATGTTTCTAGGCTTATCATATTTTAAAGGCCCTTTAAGCATTAAGATTCAACTTAAAATACATTGATATTGTTGTGTATTGAACATTCTCTGTTAATAGAAAACTGTTAGGTGGCAGAAAACACATCTGTAGGTTTTCTTGAGTTGCATAGATTTTACATTTGTAAAACAGTAAAGCTCAGTCATGAATTGTACATTGGCTAGAGTCCTCTTGTCAATATATGCTAGTGTGGTGGAAACTGAAACCAGCACCTCATTAATGAGAGACAGTTTACCAATGTATATATGCAGTTCCCATAGGTAAAGGTAAAGGTCGCCCTTGCTTGAAAGACAGTCATATCTGACTCTAGGGTTCAGTGCTCATTTCTGCTTATAGCTGTCTGTGTCAACAGGCATTTCCGTGGACATGTGACAGACATACCTCAACATTGGAGTGCATGGAACGCTGTTTACCTTCCCACCGAAGTGCTCCCTATTTATCTACTTGCAATTTCTTGCTTTCAAATTGCTAGGTTGGCAGGAGCTGGGACAGAGATGGGAGCTCACTCCATCATGCATTACACGGGAATCGAACTCTGACCTTCCAGTCAGTGAGTTCAGTGTCAGTTCTCATATTAAAATGTAAATTGGCAATAAGATTCTGGCCTGTTATCATTTTCAGGACCTTTCTCCATACCAGTTCCAGGCCCTTTTATGGATTCAAAATTCCTACTTGTGGAGGTTCTGAGTGGCTGCTACTAGATTAAATTCTTCCCAAGTAATTTGGCAGACAGAGAGTGAAGGGGCATCAAACGTTTACATGACAAAGACAACACAAAAGAAATGTGTGTCCTTTTCATAAATCACTGAAGAACACAAATTATACAAAAGAGGCTCTTTTTTGTGTAATTTCTGCTCTTTAAGCAACTGTCAAAATAAAATCTCTTAAACACAAATGTTTTAATTTTTTTAAAAAAAGGGACAAAAGACTCTTTACTACCTGAGAAGATTTTTGTTCTAGATGGTGCTGGTAGGACCTTAAGACATTGTGTGTGCAACACATATTTTTAATCAGTGAAATTTGGTCCAGATTTATAAAACAAAGTGATGTGTAAATTAGGTAAAGCTCTTTTAGCCTGTATCTCATCAGTGCTATAGTGTGCTTCAGTGGCAGGCATAAGCCAATTCGCACTGGATCATGCATACTGGTAGCAAAACTGACTGGCCATGCCCACCGCCCAGCCCACCTCACCACCCCGCCCACCTCCTCTCCCCACACTGTGACCAAGATGTGACCAAGAGCCAAGAGGAAGGAGGAGGAAGAGCTGCTGCAACCAGAGCTAGGGAGGAGGAGCCATGTTGGGGTGGGGTGGGGAGGTGAGCTGGCGGCCTCCCCCTGCCTGCTCCCACGATGATGCCCCTATAGCCATCAAAGTGGCATGCCCTCCCCTCGGGGCATTGTCATGGGAAGAGGAGGAGGCTGCCAGCCCACCTCCACACCCCATCTTCCTCCCGGGGGGGCAAGGAGTAAGAGGAAGCCACCCAAGTCCGACGCGGCTGGCCTGGGCCAGGCCGGGCCACACTACTGCTGCTTGGGCACTTCTGCCTGCCCCCCCCTGGTCCCGGGGGGGGAGGAAGAGGAAGGTGCTCCTGCCTCCCCCCAGGGGAGAGGAAGAGGGAGCCACCCAACATGGCTGGGCCAAGCAGGGACGCGCCCTGGGCGCCCCACAGCCTGCCCTTTCAGGGTAAGTCTGTGTTTTTTTGTTTTGTTTACTTTGCTGTGTGTGTGTGAGACTCACCTGTGTGTGTGTGGGGGGGAGAGGGACTGGAGCAAGCTAAGGGGGTTTCTTTTTATTTTGAAACTGATATGCTTGAAACACAGACTAACACAGGAACCATTTTAAAAAATATTCAGTGTAAGCATATCAGAGAGTAAACAAAACAAAAATACAAAAACGTTGTGGCACCTTAAAGACTAACTGCTGTATTTTAATGCAAGCTTTTGTGGATCAAGTCCACTGGCTCTTTGGCTATAAACAGGGATGAGCACTGAACCCTAGAGTTGGATATGACTGGCTTTCGAGCAAGGGCAACCTTTACCTAATAACAGAAGATCCCTGATTGGTATTCAAATTTGCTGTGAGGTTTTGGCTCTATTTAGTTGCAGTAAAGGTCTCCGTTGCTCAAACACCAGTCGTATCCAACTCTAGGGTACAATGTTAATCTCCATTTACAGCCAAAGAGCCAGTGCTGTCTGTGTTTGCAGATGTTTTCATGGCCCATGTGGCAGGCATGACTAGATCACATGGCCACCCCCAGCAAGTCACATGGCCACATATTTGGCCCCACCCACAGAGTTAGCCACATCCACAGTGTGGTAGTAAATTTTTTTGATGCCCATCACTGGTGTGCTTGCCCTGCCTCTCCTTTATTCCATATTTATTTGTTTATCTGGTTTCTGTGCTGCTCTTCTATTCTCAAGGCAATTATTTTATCCACTTTGTCTTGTAAAACAATAAAATTGGGTATGTGTACGTGTCCCACAACACTGGTAGAATCTGCCCGAAGGTGACTGCGAGTAACAGCTCCCAGGTCCTCCAAAATGTCAGAGTTGAAAGTACTGTATATGTTTAGAAGGTCTTGTTTGTAGGTAGAAGGGACTTGAGAAGAGCCTGAAAACAGTAAGCTATAGGCAAGTGGATAATGGTAGGCCAATACAACCCATGAAGTCTTTATGTTACAAAGAACTGTGCCAATACTGTAATATAGGAACTATATTACAAATATAGGATCACATACACACGATCCAAAGTGACACAGGTAGAAATGCCATAGGCTACTAGGCATATTACATAGATATAAGGCATATAGATGAGTGGAATATCCAGATACAAAAGAGAAGAGGAGTTGTTTTAAAACAGCTGTAAAGGAGAGAGAATTTTAACCAGTATATCTACAAGCTACACTGGCTGAAATGCCTTCTTTCACAGAAACTCTTCCTTCTTTTCCATTTGTGCACAGTATATAGATAACATTGCATTTTTCTATCATTTAGGATGTTGTGGTCCTGTTTTATAAGTACATAACACTGAGCAAGAAGGCGGGTAAAACATAAAGCAGTGACTCTGTCCAGATGAATCAAAGCAAATGTGGCTTTGTTGGTCCATGAGAGAGAGAAAGCAAAATCCAGTTAGATAAAACAATATTATGACCAGCAAAATTTCATGAAAATGTGTATTTTTCTACTCTTTATTAGTTGGGGTACCACGGTTGTGGTTTTAAATGGTACAAATACCAAGGACTGAAGAAGTCTCAAAATTATTTGAGTTCTGCAGCTTCTTAATAGCAGGCATCATATAGCCTGATTTCAGAGCTCTGGAGAACCCCAAGACTTGCACATTTTTGGAACACTGTCATCAGTTCTGATAAAGGCATTGCTGAGCTATTTAGAAGACCAAAGCAAAGGATGTCTGACCCCTGATTTGTGTAATTAGCCATCTTAACCCTGTAAAGAGAATAAAATAAAGTACTGTATCATTTATCGATGCTGCCACTTTACAGTGGTGGGGAAAGGATATTTTATGGCTCCCTGATAAATAGAGTGTCATGTTTAAAAGAGTGATAAGAAGCTTTTATTTGTATTTGCAAAGGGGCATTTGTGTACTAGGCAGTAGTGGAAAGGAATAGTAGGTGATACTCTTGCAAAAAGATTAAGAGAGGAAGAGACAAGAATAGAGATAACAATCACACTGTTTATCTTATGGATGGAATGTGATTTTGTGGAACTAAAATTCATCTGTGAGAAGCAAACCTCTCCTGGGAGAGAATTATGAACAGGCTAGAGAAGAAAAGTAGGCAGGTAGTAATATTCCCAGTAATATTTTCGGGCTGGTTGTTTTGTAATCAAATATTTTGAGTTATTTGTATTCATTTAGGTTTTTGTATTAATTTAGGTTTTTGTGTGTTGTTTTTGCAACAGCTGGCATACAGGGTCAGACCTCATATGCAAGATTTTGGCTAATTTGAAAGTCAAAACCTCAAGGTTACATGACAGTTTAGCTATTCAGCCTCAGGGCAGTCTCACCCATCCCAACACTTGCATTTCAGAACAGCATGGTTTCAAGCATATAAACCTATATGGTTACATACAGAAATAACAAATACAGTGGTTTGCCCATTTGGAGAGAATGTCTTGGAAGTCAATACCATACAAGGCATATGTCAGTGGTGGCGAAACTTTTAAAGACCAAGTGCCCAAAAAGGGGAGATGGGCGGTAGGCATCACGCATGCCGGTGATGTCATGTGTGCGTGCACCAAGGTGATGTCACCAGCGTGCTTGAAGCTGTGCACGCATGTGCACATGCACACCACCCCGCACCACTCAACTTTGTGCTGTTTCCTCTGCAAGTCATCCCCAGACAAGCCCCAGCCACCATGCCACGCCCTGCTGCCGTGCCCTCTCCCCAGACAAGAAATGCTCTGCCACGCCAGATGCTGGAAAAGCCTCCTGGCCTCTGGAAAAGCCCTGTGCAGCCACCAGAAAGTCCTTTCGGGATCCGGAGAACCCCCGCCAAGCCTTAACAACCCCACCAGGCCTTCCCACCCTCGATGAGCCTTCCTACCCTCTACAGTCCTTCCTATCCCCACCCCCCCAATCGGGCCTCTCCCCATGAGTGCTCCTCACCTTACCTCTCCCAGCTGCAGCCTCCTGGGATTTCAGCCTCCCCTCTCTTCTCTCCTTTGGCAGAGAGAGAGAGGATTGGTGGGGAAATGGTGCCGGCTGGGCTGCATGGGGCAGGGCCTCCCCTCAATGGTCAGGTGCCAGCAGAAAGGCTTCAGTGTGCCACTTCTGGCACACATGCCCTAGTTTTGCCAGCACTGGCATATGTGAAAAGAAGAGAAAGGCAAAGACCTTGAGGAAGATGGAGAGAAAATCAAAGAAATGTTACAAGACCAAATACAGTGGAACCTTGTATAACAAACGCATCATACAATTAAAAAAATCGTACAACGAAGAGAATTTTGGAACAAATGGGTGCATTGTACAGCAAAAATTTCTATGGGAAAAATCGTACAATGAAAATTTTCTTTGTACAATTTTTCCCATAGGGATTTTTGTTGTACGATTTTCCCCATAGAGATTTCCGTTGTATGATGCATGCATCATACAATGAAAAAAAAATTTGTATAATGAAGTTTCTTGTGGAACCAATTATTTTCATTATATGAGGTTCTACTGTAATGCCGATGGAGGCAGCTAGAAGTGCTAAAGCAAGAAACTTATATTTCCCTCAACACCTGAACGAGTAAAAGTGGAAGTAAAGAAAAAGAAGATGGTTTCAAGCAGTAACTCTGTGACTGTGTATGGCAAAGAGAGGGAGAGGGAGACTGGGGATCTCTGCAGCTCCCCTAGTGATGAAGCTGGCTTCAAATTTGAGGCAGATGTAGTAAGTACTAGGTAGAAAAGTTCCTTTCTTATTTACTTCTCAGTTTTATATTTCAGGAAGCAGTCAGCTTCCTAGGAAGAGCTGGAGTTGAAATCTTATTTCCGGTCTCTCAATAATATCGCTGCTTGAAATGGCAAAAGAGAAACTTGTAGTGATCTATTTTCAGTCCAGGGTGAAAAATGGGAATTGAAATTCAGGATGCTCTACCTGAGACTTGGAAGGCTGGTGGACAGCAGTAGTGACCTGAGACCTTTGAGCTGAACTACAAATCAACAAGGCAGCACCTGGCTGTTCCTTTAATATAAGGCACAATGCCCAGTGCTTTCCTCCTTAGCCACTGAATAACACCAGCAACATTAGGATGTGACTAGGGCCTTTCTGATCCCAGCCTGAATGTGGTCGCATGTAAAGGGCAATACTTCTCCAAGAGGTCTTGGGAGTGTTTCAAGAGCAGACTGTAACAAGGTTCATGAAATTGAGTGTGCAGTTATACTGTTTTAAAAAATGTTGTTGAAATTGTGTGCTTTTCCCTAAACCCAATTTCAAGTCATGGAGTTCTCAATATCACATCTTTCATGAAAACCAGTTCTCCCATACTTTATATAAACACATGATTTTACACTGGTTCATGTATCAATATATCTTTTTTAAAATATTTATTCATTTAAAAATTGATTCAACACGGCCATGCATTTCTTTCCTTCCTGAGCACTCCCCCCTCTGCCTGGTCCCTCTTCCTCCTCAACTTCCTCACCTGATTCCACTACTGCTCCCTCCACAGTCACTTGTTATTAACTTCCCATTCCAACTTTGAGAAGCCTGTCATTCTCTAATCCATCTTTTTCCAAACTATGTTCTGCAGAACACTAGGTTGCCCTTGCTCGAAATCCAGTCATATCCAACTCTAGGGTCAGTGCTCATCTCTGCTTATAGCTGTCTGTGTCTGCAGGCATTTCTGTGGACATGTGACAGGCATACCTCAACATTGCAGTGCATGGAACGCTGTTTACCTTCCCACCGAAGTGGTCCCTATTTATCTACAGTACTTGCAATTTCTTGCTTTCGAACTGCTAGGTCGGCAGGAGCTGGGACAGAGATGGGAGCTCACTCCATCATGTAGTACTCGGGAATCAAACTCCAACCTTCTAGTCAGTGAGTTCAGTGTCTTCACCACTTGAACCACTGCGGGCCCCTGCAGAACACTGGTGAACTTCAATTCCCAAGTCCCCGAAGCCTAGGTCAGTACATTGGCTGATCAGTACTTTGGGGAATTGACTTAGGCTTCTGGGAATTGAAGTCTAAAAGTCAAAGACTGGAAAACACTGCTGAAGTAATACACACACACACACACACACACACACACATCATGGGAGATCCCACCAACTTATCTAGGGGCAAGAGATGAGGACGAGATCCTTCTTTCCTGCCTCAGCCTGAATCTGAGAAAGAAGGGTGGCTGTGATGTAGTATAAGATTTTTCAGATATATGAGAGAGGGACAGAGGGAGAGAAGATGGAAATTGAGATAACTTTTGGTGCTGATTGATAATCCAGCTCTATCTGTCTGTCTGTTTCCTCCTCTGCCTGTGCCTCACCCCAGTTTTCGAGTGGAACAAGCGCTTCCCCAAAGGTCCTTGCCTGCCTTCTCCTCACATACCTTCCCACCTGTTGCCTCTCATTCTCCTTGCTTCTTGAGCACTCGCCTCCTCACCTGGGTTTCTCCTCTCCAGCTTTGTTGCCTGATTCCACCCCCATCCACATCCACTTAGTGTTGATGGGGCAGATCATTGCCAACCATAAACTGAGCCTGTCTTGCTGATCAGGGTGGCAGCAGAAACCCCACTAAATACCGAAAGCAGCAAGTACCCATTTAAAATCAATTAATTTTGCTCCAAGACAAGAATTGGTGCAAAATAACGACTCCCAGAGGGTGAGTGAAAATAACCAGCATTTCAATCAAATAATGTGGGCTGGTTTGTTCTTTAAGATCTTTGATTTTAAATTGATTTTCCCATGTTAGCTCTGATACAGACGTATGGCTTTTTAGGTATATAACTGCAACCTGAGATAGAGATGTCATTTTATGTTTCCTATTGCATTTATATCATAACTTGTGCCAGAAAATAGAATTTCACACAGCTCAATGTTATCAACTAAAAGGACATTCTCCCACCTCCTACCCGTGATTCTTTTTCCAGCTTGTCATATCATTTTTTTCATTAGTTCTTGTATGGATTCTTGTCTACTTATATGTCTTACTATTATTATTTTATGGTACTTTAATGTATCCTATCTGTTTATATGGTTTTACCTGATTGTTTACCACCTTTTGAGGCCTTCTGGACAAAAGGACATAATAACAATTGAATGAATGAAATTGAATGAAATATAAATAAAATTGTGTTCCTGTTCTCATGTAGGATCTCTACAAGTAGGAGTCTTGGGAGATGGGGTCTCTCATGAGACATACAGTTGTGTCTACATAGTTATCTCAGTATAGTTGCCTCTCATGAAATAATGTAGTTACATAAGACAAGCAAGAGCTGGTAATCAGTCAGTCAGTCTTTATTACAATTATACAACAGCCCCATTAAGATGTGAAGAATACTGGCAAGTGGAGTGGTGAGGAATTTTGTACATACAATAACAGTTTTGTGATCTCCTCACAAGGTGTGTATCTAAGCTACCATAATGATTAATGAAGAGAGTGAATCTGCTGCTTACTTGCCACTTTAAAGGTACAGTGGTTTTAGTACAATCTGAAGGGAGCAGATGGTTATAAAAATCCTGAGGACTATCCAGAAAGTGTGTTAGAACTGGGGTGATGCACAGCAAATTTATATGGATGGTATAGCTAGTTGGATAGCTTGATGGTTTAGGTATCTGGCTGCACAACCAGAGGCTAGAAATTTGGTTCTCCAGTGTGCATCCAGGGAGAAGGGCTAGCCTGTGTAATCATGGGCAAGACATATACACACACTCTCGAAGTATGAAATCATAAACCCCTTTTATGTATTCTCTGCCCAGAAGACCCTGGAAGAAGTTGCCATAAATCTGAATTGACTTAGCAGCATAATAATATTATGTGCATTATAATAACATATAACAAATTGTATCACACATGCCCAATTGGCATGCACAGGTACAATGGGATTAGGGAATATACAAGTAACTCCCTTTTAAAATAGCTGATGGTAAACTGTAAAATAAGCCAGTGTTTTTTAATATTTAGGGATTTCTAGACAGTGCAGATATCCAATTGGATAATATTTTATTAAGGTTTCCAGCAGTGAAATAACCTAAGATCTATGCTCTCTCCTCTCAGATCCATTGCTTAATTGTTTCTTGACCTCTTAGGAACTCTAGATGTAATAGGGGAGGACTGAATGTAACAGCTGCCATCATCCTGAGGGGCTTTTTTTCCTCCTAGGATCCCACAAGCTAAGTCAAGGGAGCTAAGGTTTAGCTTAATCCAAAAAAGATTCACTCAGAACCAAGCACATGCTTCCAGTGAAACCATTTTAAATTTCACCCTGAGTATTGGGCATAGAGCATGGATCTCCCAAAGGGCATGTAGAAATTCAGACTTGATGGCTTCCTGGGCCAAGCATTTTCATATGTGCCTGAGTAAGATTCATATATAAGGTGCTCTTTCGCTTTACTCTAGAACAGTGGTGGAAAACCTATGGCACGTGTACCAGAGGTGGTACTCAGAACCATCTCTGTGGGCACCCATGCAGTTGCCCCAGCACCGAGTTTGCCCTGCCCAGCAGTCCAATGGGAGAGTTTCTTCCATCCCCTGTTGGCACTTTTTGATAAATATTTTATTTATTTTTATTTATTTTATTTATTTTAGTCATATTTATATATGCCGCCCACTCAGGCAGAACCCGACTCAGGGCGGCATTACAACAAATTTTAAAAACACATGAAAACACTTTAAAAGACCCACATCCCACCCACTTTAAAAGACCCATATCCCACACACCCATCCCACCCACTATAAAAAGAAGAAGAGAGAGTTCTTAATTGTTTACATAAGCCAGCAGGCGGGGACCGTGTTCCCATTCGGGCCCCACACCTGCCCTGCCAGCCAGGTCTTCAATCCTTTCCTGAAGGGCAGCAATTCTCTTTGAAGTCTTAGATCTGTTGGCAGGAGGTTCCAGAGAGTTGGTGCGGACATGGAGAAGGCCCTCCTTCGGGTGCTGGACAGATGTGCACCCCTAACTGATGGCACCATTAGAGAGCCCCTCCGGTCTGCTCTGGTTGGACGGGCAGACACTCTTGGGACGATGCGGTCTCTAAGGTATCCTGGCCCACTGCCTTTAAAGGTCAAAACCAGCACCTTGAATTGCACCCGGAGACAAACTGGTAACCAGTGCAGCTCCCGAAGTAGCGGTGAGGCATGGGCATATCGCCCACATCCCATCACCACCAGGGCTGCCGCATTCTGGACCAGCTGCAGCCTCCGAATGGTTGTCAAGGGCAGCCCCATGTAGAGTGCATTACAATAATCTAGTCGGGAAGTGACCAGAGCATGGGTGACCATAAGCAAGGAGCCCCGGTCCAGGAGCGTGCGCAACTGGCGAATCACCCGAAGTTGGGCAAAAGCCCTCCTGGCCACAGCCGCTACCTGTTCTTCTAGCAGCAGCAGCGAGTCCAGAAGGACCCCCAAGTTGCGCACTGGGTCTGTCTGGGGCAAAACAGCCCCATCCAGTACCAAAGATGGTAACTCCCTGGATAACACGGGGCCCCTTATCCACAGCCACTCTGTCTTGCTGGGATTCAGCCGAAGCCCATTGTCCCCCATCCAGACCCCAATGGCCTCCAGGCATCCGGATAGGATTTCAACAGCATCACTGGGGTCCCCACGGGCCGAGATGTACAACTGAGTGTCATCTGCGTACTGATGGTACTGCACCCCGTGGGAACGAATGATCTCACCCAGTGGCTTCATGTAGATGTTAAATAGGAGAGGAGAGAGCACCGAACCCTGAGGCACCCCATACTTGAGAAGCCTAGGTTTGGACCTCTCACTCTCTAACCACACCGACTGGGTACGGCCCTCCAGAAAAGAGGAAAACCAGGACAACACGGTGCCCTGGATCCCCAGTCCTTTGAGCCGTTCCAGAAGGATAACGTGGTCGACGGTATCGAAGGCCGCTGAGAGGTCAAGAAGAGCAAGGATGGATGGATAACCCCCGTCCCACTCCCGCCAGAGATCATCCATCAGTGCGACCAATGCCGTCTCCGTACCATACCCGGGCCTGAATCCTGATTGAAAGGGGTCTAGATAATCCGCTTCCTCCAGGACACTCTGCATCTGGCGCGCCACCGCCTTCTCCAAAACCTTACCCAGAAAGGGCAGGTTGGAAACCGGCCTGTAGTTGTTAAGGACAGCTGGGTCAAGGGATATTTTCTTCAGGAGGGGGCGCACCAAAGCATGTTTTAGCGGTGCAGGAAATACCCCCTCCCGTAATGATGCATTTATTATCGCCCCGACCCAGCCACCTGTCAGCACCTTGGAGGATTTCACCAACCAGGTGGGACAGGGGTCCAAAGGACATGGAGTGGCACGCACAGCTGCAAGGAGCCTTTCCACTTCATCAGGGACAACAGGATCAAGCCGATCCCAGATCGTACAGCAAGACTGTGCTCCGGTGCCCCCCCGACCCTCCCCATCCACGCCGGGATTCAGCCCTGAACGAATCCGATCGATTTTCTCCACCAGATGGTCAGCAAAGTCCTCAGCCGAACCCTGCCAACCGGGCACCGATCTCCCCCTACCGAGGAAGGACCTGGTTACCCGGAACAGGGCGGCTGGGCGGTTATCAGCGGAGGCAATAAGGGTGGTGAAGTATTGCCGCCTCACCACCCCCATCGCCACTAGGTAGGCCCTAATAGCAGCTCTAGCTAGTGTCCAATCGGAGTCATCCTGGGTCTTCACCCAGCGGCGCTCTAGGCGTCTCTTTGCCCGTTTGAGTTCCCGCAGTTCATCCGTGAACCACGGGGATGACCTAACCCCACGGGCGTGGTGAGGCCGCAGTGGCGCGATTTCATCCAAGGCTGCTGTTGCCGTCCCGTTCCACAGGTTGACAAGTGCCTCGGGTGAATCGTGTAGCCGATCCAGAGGAACATCCCCCAGTTCCCTCTGGAATCCATCTGGATCCATTAGTCGCCGAGGGCGGGCCATTTTAATAGGCCCTGCCTCCCTACGATGAAGCGTCGCCCCCAGAAAGTCAAGAGTCACCAGATAGTGATCTGACCATGGCACAGGTGAGATGACTAAGTCCTGTAATCTCAGATCACTCTGCCACTGCTCCGACAAGAAAACTAAGTCTGGCATGTGACCACTGCCCCTGGTCAGACCCCGAACTACCTGAGTCAGGCCCATGGCTGCCATGGAAGCCATGAACTCCCTTGCCACCTCAGAAGCCATCCCCAATGATGGCAAATTGAAGTCCCCCAGAACAAACCTCGGGAACTCCAACGCCAGCATCGAGGCGGCTTCGAGGAGCTCAGGCAGGGCATCCCTTACCCTGCAAGGGGGCAGGTACAGGAGTAAGATCCCCAACTGACCCTTGGGGCCCAACCGTAGAAGCAGGGTCTCACAACCAGACACTTGTGGAGCAGTGGCCCTAGCAATTCCCAAAGACTCCCTGGCAACAATGGCGACACCACCGCCCCTCCCCTCACCTCTAGGCTGGTGCCAAATACCGAACCCAGCTGGACACATGTCCGAAAGAGGTACTCCATCCTCAGGTGTCAGCCAGGTTTCGGTGATGCATGCCAGGTCGGCCAGTCACTCCTGGATAGAATCTTGGATCAGGGGGGCCTTATTACAGACCGATCTGGCATTCACCAGCAGCAGCCTAAGGGCGGGGTCACTCTGGATCTGTTGCTCAGGGCCCAGAGATGTACCTGCAGGGCTGGAATGAGGGACCGCACTTAAACATCGGCCCCGCATTCCCCGAGTGCGGCCCGCCCCACGGTACCCGCCATACCACCCCATGCCCGTCACAACACCTATATGGATCCCTGGAACCCCCCTAGATGGAATGCTGCCCCACCTTCCTGGCTGGCAGGACCAACTCTCTCTCTTCCCACCCCATCCACAATCCCCCCCCCCCTGGTTCCAGCAACAAGCATGGGCTCCCGGAACGAACAGGGAGCGCCGGCGAGCCCCGGCGTCGGCGTCTCCTTTTTCTTCCCCCCAGGTGGGGAGGGCGGAGGCAGAAGTGATGGCTCCCACCTGCCTCAAATCCCAGGAGCCGGTGGCATGGGCTCCTGGAACGAGCAGGGAGCATTGGCGAGCCGCGGCGTTGGTGTCTCCTTTTTCTTCCCCCCAGGTGGGGAGGGCGGAGGCAGAAGCGATGGCTCCCACCTGCCTCAAATCCCGGGAGCCGGTGGCATGGGCTCCTGGAACGAGCAGGGAGCGTTGGCGAGCCACGGCGTCGGCGTTTCCTTTTTCTTCCACCCAGGTGGGGAGGGCGGAGGCAGAAGCGATGGCTCCCACCTGCCTCAAATCCCGGGAGCCGGTGGCATGGGCTCCCGGAACGAGCAGGGAGTGTTGGCGAGCCGCGGCATCGGCGTCTCCTTTTCTTCCCCCCAGGTGGGGAGGGCGGAGGCAGAAGCGATGGCTCCCACCTGCCCCAAATCCCGGGAGCCGGTGGCATGGGCTCCTGGAACGAGCAGGGAGCGTTGGCGAGCCGCGGCGTTGGCGTCAGGGCGGCTGGGAGGAAAGGCAATGTCTGTTCTCCATGGCTGGAGTTGGGCTGCAATTTTTGAAGCCGTCTGCCTGGTCCAGCGAAGGAGGCCTTTGGGAAAGGGCCTGGGTGGAAGGTCTTTGCAGCCACCTCTCCCTGCCTTGATACAGCTGCCGGCACTCTCTCTTCTCCTTCCTGGTCCAGCGAAGGAGGCCTTTGGGAAAGGGGCTGGGTGGAAGGTCTTTGCAGCCACCTCTCCCTGCCTTGATACAGCTGCCAGCCCTCCCTTCTCCTTCCTGGTCCAGCAAAGGAGGCCTTTGGGAAAGGGGCTGGGTGGAAGGTCTTTGCAGCCACCTCTCCCTGCCTTGATACAGCTGCCGGCACTAAGTAGGTTTTGGGTTGCAGTTTAGGCACTCGGTCTCTAAAAGGTTTGCCATCACTGCTCTAAGAGGTTTTAATTGATGTGGAGATGTACAAGTTGTCTTTAAAGAAGAAAAACCATATGATAGTGGTGACAGATCTTTGAGCATTCTCAGTAACATGCAGAATCTGGGCACTCCATGATCAAATATCAAGATATGTGTGTTGTGTGAATATCATGAGCAGCAATTTGTTACTCGGCTTTAGCAAACCTTTAGCAAAAAACAGAATTTTAATCTTCTGGTACTTTATTGTGAGCTGCTCTTCAGTGCAATGTACAGTAAAATCCAGAGAGCTCTCACATTTATTTAATGTGAATGACTATGAATTCACATTAAATAAAACCAGTATCAGGCTATTTACTAGTTTAAGAAGGTGAGAGTCAGGATTCAATAAAAATTGAACCATAGCATGGTATAAAACTGAACAGCACAAGAGCCAGACTATATCTCATTTTCATATCTCCCCTGACTGGGACTTTACACAAAATATGAATTGCATATTTTTCTTACAAAATAATTGTTGGGCAGCGTGAGAATCAGTCTAAGCAATCTGTGATCTATGATGAAAGCCTCATGTTCTACGAAGGTAGCATAAAATACCAAAAAGCCTTGGAAGTGTGTTTCTCTTCCAAATGATGTAAAATGAATTTCTGATCAAAAGGTTGAGTGCCTGGTCCTTAAGCCCACTGTCTTTTCCTTTCTGAGGGTCTCCTGAACTATCAAATCCCCCAAAAATCCAATATGAATCTGTAAGATACAGCTTGTTCACTCTGCTTAACAGATTTATTGTTTGGTAATTGGAAGGGGTCAGACCTTTCCATCTTTTTACATCTTGGAATGATAACAATCAGTACCTTATCATTAGGAGTATGTGCTGTTTGATCACTGTATATACAGGTGAAACTCGAAAAATTAGAATAGCATACAAATGTTCATTCATTTCAGTAATGCATCTTTAAAGGTGAAACAAATATATGAGATAGAGTCATTACATGCAAAGTGAGATATGTCAAGCCTTACTTGGTAATAATGGTGATGATTATGGGGTACAGCTTATGAAAACCCCAAATTCACAATCTTAGAAAATTAGAATAGTGAGAAAAGGTTCGATAGTCTAAACTCAAAATGTCCCATTCTAATCAGCTAATGAATCCATAACACCGGCAAAGGGTTCCTGAGCCTTTAAATGGTCTCTCAGGCTGGTTCAGTAGGAATCACAATCATGGGAAAGACTGCTGACCTGACAGTTGTGCAGAAAACCATCATTGACACCCTCCATAAGGAGGGAAAGCCCCAAAAGGTAATTGCAAAAGAAGCTGGATGTTCCCAAAGTGCTGTATCAAAGCACATTAATAGAAAGCTATGTGGAAAGGGAAGGTGTGGGAGAAAAAGGTGCACAAGCAGCAGGGATGACTGCAACCTGGAGAGGATTGTCAGGAAAAGGCCATTCAAAAGTGTTGGTGATGCCGCGTTGAAGCAGTAATTGATGCAAAAGGGGCCCAAACCAAATACTGAGTACATATGCATGCTTATACTTTTCTGAGGTCCAATATTGTTCTTTTTCCAATCCTTGTATTAATGCTTTCATGTAATATTCTAATTTTGTGAGATTGTGAAATTGCGGTTATCATAAGCTGTACCCCATAATCATCACAATTATAAAGAAGTAAGGCTTGACATATCTCACTTTGCATGTAATGAGTCTATCTCATATATTTGTTTCACTTTTAAAGATGCATTACTGAAATGAATGAACATTTGCACGATATTCTAATTTTTTGAGTTTCACCTGTATATAAACTGCTGTCAAAACCATTCAAAAGTACATTAAATCCACTCTGGAGAGATAGTGTCAGTTCAGGGGCCCTGTTCATCTCTTAGGCCAGAAATAGATGCTAGTAAGGGAGATTTTCTAAATCGGAGTTCAAGAAAGTCACATATTCTGGCTCAGCTGAATTAAGTGCATAGAAGTAGGTCTCCCAGAAATGGTCAGAGAGAGGGCAAAATATCTCAGGAATTTCTGTTGGGAGCTTACCTGATACAGTATGCCAAAAAATGAAGAATCTTTGAATCAACTGAGCCTAGGCTTCTAAAAGCTGGTAGTGTTCAGTGGCTTAGACTGCCTGGAGCACAGCGAGGGGGGCTGGATTATGAAACCTCAGAGTACCTCCTAAAACAGAGACCAGCCAGGATCACCCAGAGCATGTGTTTAATTAATTGACTGCCCTATACCCTCTGTAGCCTTGGGCAAGCTGCATTGTCCTAGTGCAAAACCAGAAAGAGGGGCTAGTAAACCACTTCTGGATACTTTATACCAGGGGTTCCCAACCTACAGCCCACAGGCCAGCCCCAGCCCATGACACCATTCTATCTAGCCTGTCACTGCTTCTGCCGCACCTGGAAGTGGAAGTGGGCACATTTATGTCATTCGTAAAATGCGCCCACACATGCGCAAACGCACCTGTGGCTATTGTAAACATGGAAGTGGGCTCATTTATGACAGCTGTAAATGTGCCCACTTTCGGGGGGGCTGTGGCGTAAAAAGGTTGGCTATCTCTGCTTTATACCTAGAAAGCCCTGGGTGATAGAAAGGGTCACCATAATTTAGAATCAACATGACTGCACATCATTATTGTTACTTATTATGAGAACTAAGACAGTGCACTAACACACACCCATTTTCAGAAACAGAAGCATATCTTTCATGAGTTGCCAAATTGTAGTGGCTACATATTAGGAAGCCCCTGGCTCCACACAATGGTTTTTGGCAAACCACTCTCTCCTTTAGCTTCAAACCCCCCCACCCCCATCCTATGCAACAGCAACAATGCCCATTAATTTGTAAGAGTTGCAACAGTAATAAATGTGAGGCACTTTCACTACCCAAAACCTCTTTATAAAAAGTAAGTTCAGTTGTTCTCTTTTCAGTGAATGTTTTCCGTCAAATCTTGGTTGTGACCTTACTTGTCCAGATGCAGTTGTCTGTGTGCATCACTGCCTGATGGGATTATCTGGGATTTATACAGATGCTTATGAAAGGCTGGATAACCTTGCAGTTCTACCAGTCCTAATTAAAGGTGATTAGGTGTCAACATTATCCTAATCACTGTGTGGAAGACAGAAGAGACAGGGACTTTGTCTAGAACGCTTACTATCTAAGCCTAGCGGCTTAGGCAGAAGCTGAAGTGCTCAGACCTCCTTAAGAAGATGAATGAGTTTGGTGGCCATCCAGGAGAATAGTCAGATACATCACAAACTCCTGAAAAGACTGATGCTTATCTCCTCAGAGTTAATTTCCCCTCCAAGTAGGCAATGACCTGTGATTTCACCACTTCTTTCTAAAATGTCAGATAATTCTGCTATCCTTATGGTTGTGGAGATGTTTTTTAGCAGAGGAATTCAGAACTGATTGAAGGGAATGGCAAAGAACGTGACATATGCAAGTATCGTATTGCATATTATAAGTAAATATGGTGGGGAAGGGGTCATAGCCTAAAGTCAGGTACTTATGTTAGTGGGGTGGGGGAGAAATGATAGGAAACAGGATCCTTTTCACCAATGAAAGTCAGCTATTCGGCAGGTTCCTCAAATAGCCTTTGAAGGAATGCCTCTCTGTCATATCCCCTGCCCGTTAAACCTTTAGACCAGGGGTTCCCAACCTTTTTAAGCCAGGGGCTGGGTCACACACTCTCAGTCAGCTTCGAGGGCCAGATGGCCATTTTGCCCTGTTTGCACGAAGAGGGGTTGCCATTTTGTCCCAACAGCTTCAAAGGGCAGCCATTTTGTTTCTTGAATGCCTTTGGAAGGGGGCACATGAAATGCCGCCACAGTCCACTGTGGGCCTTAGGTTGGGAACCTCTGCTTTAGACAAAGGGAATGAGCTTTATCATGTAGGTATGTAGCCATTTTTGGAATATTTAAGAAATCACAGGTATTTCTCATCTCTGACCTGTACAATCCCATACAAAAATTTCACTGGAGATCAGAAAGGAAGAATAAGGGGAAACATCTATATAACTTTCAGTTTTAGAATGATAAAAGGAGGAGTTTAAGATGTGGTCCTGTCTAGAACTAAATATTGTTGACCTCAAGGGGATTTATCCCTAAATAAAATGGGTAGAGTTGGGTTGTGAAATGTGAATTGCTGAACAATTGAAACTCCATTGGAAAATTCCCCACAGTCTTTTTCCCCAGGGTTTCATAGGACACAATATCATTTCAGAAATTTCTCTGTGCATTGTACAAAAGTTTGTTTACTTTATTTTTATACCACCCACGTAGTGAATTCCACTGATATCATGCTAAAAACTAACACCATTACAATTATTTGTTTCTTTTCTGGGTGATAATGTGTAACCGCTTTTCTTCTTAGCAGTAATAGAGGAGATCTCCCCAGATGTTACTTGTTAAGCACAAGTATTATTTTTATGTTAGTGTATATCTTTTATTATATAAAGTAGCTGTGGGATAGTCTCTATTTTTAACTTCAAGATATACATCCTGCATTGTTTGGAGTAGTCTGAGTTCCTGACTCTGATATTTGATGAATCTATGGCCAGCAAAGACCTGCTTCATCTTTCTCTGTGTCCACCCTCAGTGGTGGGAAGGAGTAAAGCTGTCTTCCCATCTCTTCCACTTTTGAACATAGTGAGACCAATCACTCAAGTGCTGCTTCTCATAATGTTGTGAAGCTATCAGGGTCTTCTGAGGTAGCAGATACCATCTCATTCCTGCCATCAATAAGATTGCAGTTGAGTTAGGCAAAGCAAAACACTCCCACCAAGATTGTCCTCCAGGATTGTCTGCAACTTGTTTCCTTTCAGGATGGTTGTGGATGCCAAAAGAAGAAGGGGCGGCCAAAAATGAGATGGCTAGATGGTATTGTAGATGCAATGGGCACAGAGCTGGGCGGGCTGAGGAAGATGGTGGAGGACAGAGGTGCCTAGTGGGCAATGGTCCATAGGGTCACAAAGGGTCAGAATCGACTGTGCGACTGAACAACAAAAAATTACCACATCTGGGTTTTCTGATGTAGAGAAAAGTAATGCTCATTTGTGGCCCTTGTATAGTGAAAGATTTAGTATATTTGCATCTCTGTAAGTGTAACATGTTACTTGCTATCTCAGTCTTAAAGTAAAGCAAAAATGTGTTACCTGAAATGATTACTGCTGACACGTGAAGATTGGCTTATATCTGCAGTAATAAGAGTGTGCATGTATCCTACCTCTCTCTCTTCTCTGACAAGTACAGAAACAGCTATGACCTGCTTCTGTATACACCTAAGATAAGATTAAGATAAGATAAATCTTTATTGTCATTGTCCTGCACAGAACAACGAGATTGGGGGGAATAACACTTATCAACTCAACAAAACCTAAACAAAATACAACTATACAAAATTATCAACATATTCCCACCCCACATATACACATTTAACCCCTAAAAAGCTCTAAGGCTCTAAAAACTCTAAAATTCTAGAAACTCTAAAAACTCTAGAAACTATATACAGAAGCTCCCTCATAGACTGCATTGCACTGCATTCAAAGCCAGATCTGCTTTTGGGTAGAAACTATTTCTCAAGCGGCTGATCCTGGTCTTTATGACCCTATACCTTCTTCTAGAAGGCAGAAGCTGAAAGAGATCATTTCCGGGGTGCGTACTATCTTGCGCAATCTCTACAGCTTTTTTATAACACCTGGTGGCATAGATTTGATCTAGAGTGGGAAGAGTACGCCTGATTATCCCCTCCGCAGTCTTTACGACCATGGACAGCATTGTTCTTTCCCTAGCTGTACAACTCCCAAACCATACACACAGACCATAGGTTAACACACTCTCTATGGCACAGTGGTAGAATGCCAACAGCAGGTCCTTTGAAAGATTGTTCTTCCTGAGGATTCTCAAAAAGTATAACCTCTGCTGTGCTCTCTTCATCAGATCTTTGGTGTTTGCTCCCCATGTCAGATCATCCCTGAGCTCCATTCCCAGAAATCGAAACACCAAGACCTGTTCCACACAATTCCCTTCAATAATAAGTGGCTGGATGTTCAATTTGCATTTTCTAAAGTCCACAATGATCTCTTTTGTCTTTTTTACATTGAGGAATAAATTGTTTTCCCTACACCACTCCGTCAGCATCTCAACCTCCTTCCTGTAAGCTGACTCCCCCTCCCCAGCAGTAATCAGACCCACCACCATTGTATCGTCTGCAAACTTGATGATCTTATTGCTGGGGTAACTGGGAACACAATCATATGTGTAAAGCTTGTACAGAAGCGGGTTCAGCACACACCCCTGTGGCGTCCCCGTACTTATACTCAGATCCGCAGAGACATGAGCCCATCCTGACTTTTTGGAAACGATCTGATAGAAAATCTAGTATCCACCTGCATAAGCATGGCCCCAGATCTAATAATTTTAGCACCAGTCTATGCGGAAAAATAGTATTAAATGCAGAACTAAAATCTACAAATAACAGTCTCACATAAGTCCCTTGTTTCTCCAAATGGGTCAGAACAGCATGTAGGGCTGTAACCCATGAATCCTTAGTGTCTGAAACTTAGGAAAGGGCACTAAGAAGACCTTGTAGGTATACATATCAGTTTTCGTGTTTAAAATAGATTAATTCATCTTAATGAATTAAAATCTGTCTGTATCCCATTGTACCAGATTGAAGCTGTCGGTGGCAGACACAAGATAAATAATGTTCCTGAAGTAAATAGTTCTCTCCTCAAGAGCAGGAATTCTTAAGGTTTGGATCAAATAGTTCTGCTAATTTTATGTGGGGCAGTGAAGGTCCAAGCTGCTTAAATCTGTAGTTCTGGTCTTTCTGTCAATGAAACAACACAGGTCTCTCTTCTGTATGATCCTGCTGCCTGGACCTTTGCCTATTTATGACTTTGAATTTTGTATGCATGTGTGTGTCAGGGATATGATGAACTCTACAACTGCTGACAATTCAATCAAGATAGATAGATTACCCAGTCAAGAATTCTCCAGTCCCTACTAGAAATCCCACCTTCACACCCAGACTAAGTTTATGGTATACCAAGCTGTTGTTATCTTAATGTTATTGTATGGCTGTGAAACATAGACCCTCTACCGTCGCCATCAAAAAACTTGAGCATTTACACCAACAGAAGCTAAGATCCACCTTGAACATCAAGTGGAATGACTATGTCACCAACATTGCAGTTTTCGAGAAAGCGAATGTAAACACCATAGGCCATCGTCTAGGATGGATAGGGCATGTCCGCCATATGGATGGTTCCAGGCTTCCTCGCCAAATACTTTACAGGGAACTTAGCTCTGGTACAAGACCTCGCGGAGCTCCTCTGAAGTGCTATAAGGACCAGCTGAAGCAAACCATGAAGGTGTCAGGTATAAACTCACAAACCTGGGAGACAACGGCTGAAGATCGCCTACTTTGGTGCCATACCAACTCCGCTGCTACCGATCACTTTGAAGGAGAACACCACAGACATGCAGAGGCTGAGCGACAAGCATGGAAGCTTCGTCAAACCCAACCACGTCCTCCACCATCTATTCCAGTGTACTGTGTGCTGTCGCATATTCCATGCCAGCATCGGTATGTAGAGTCATCAGAGACACATCCACCAGCTGAGAAAATGACCTCCAGGAAAAATGTGTGCTCGGATACAAGTAGCAGCCAACGACAACAACTAGAAAACACACCTTCAGTGAAAGAACTAAACTCAGTTTTTCTTGTGTTCTTATTTTGTTAAAAAATGTCTGCATACATACCAAACTGGCATAAAAGAAGAGACTAATTGATCACAAAGATGGAAACAACCCATTCAAAGCTAACACTTTACTAGTCTATGCTAAGTTATAACTTTTTCCAGTTTTGTACATGTAACAGAAATGCACCCCCAAAAAAGGAATGAAAACTTTTCTTTAAATATGCACAGAACTTCTCTGATACTAATTAAAATAAACTAATTGTCTTGTAGCAAGGGGAAAGTATATAACTATGTATAAGGCTCATTATGTAAAGTGACATCTTTAAAGGTTTACATCTATGTTAGAAAGCCTTCTGTACACATTCAGAAACAATTGGTTCTGAAATCCTTTTCAGAAAACTGAAACCAGTTCAAGTCTAAAAAAAATTATGCCAGAGAGGTATAATTTAATGTTGCAAATTGCTATTATCCTATAGTTTCATATTTTAGCATATAAAACATTTTTTCAGTTATTCTCAACCCCGAGTAATGTCAGTACCATTGTTCCTATTTTACTTAAGAAAAGTGCATAGGCACAGTTGGATAATTTCATATGCTTCTAGTAGGATGTCAGCTTTTGTGACGCCCCTATTACTTGAAGAAACCATAGCTGTTATCTCTGTCTCTTGAAGCAGTTAGACAAAGAAGCTCTGTGTAGAGAAGATATAATAGAGAAGAGGCATCACGGGGGTCTTACACAACATATCGAACAACAGGTTGTGCAACCCTGTGTTACATGCATAGAAATTACTATAGAGCAATTTCAAAAAGTGTGTTTCCTGAGTGTGAAATTTGCAATATGTATTTGCATATGCAAGTAATAGTAAACTCGTCTATGAACCACCAAAGGACGTATATGATTAACAAATTTATATAATATGCAGTTGTAGCTGTTGTGATTTGGGAAAATAAAATAGGGCGAATATTAAAGTGTCCAATAAGGGTGGAAGGAGAATTAGAAGGTCAAAAGCTGAACAATCAACAGTGTGTAGGGAGAGAAATTAGTATCAGGATTTTCAATTGCTCTAAATCCTGCAGGACTGGACCTCATCCTGCTGCATCTGCTAAGCTCCCACCCAAGACCCCTGGGGAAGGTTTCAGACCTACATAGGCTTCCTGTGGAAACCATGGGTGGCTTAGCTATATAAGAACCGTCCCTTCCTCCCAGAATCTGTTTCAGCAGACTTGCGGTTGCTTGGCTTCTGGAGCTCTTGCCTTGTTCCTAGAACAATGATGGCTAACCTTGGCACTCCAGCTGTTCTTGGACTTCAATTCCCAGAAGACTTGATCAGCAGGTGTGCTGACTTGGGCTTCTGGTAATTGAAGTCCAAGAACAGCTGGAGTGCCAAGGTTAGCCACCAGGGTCCTGGACCTAAAACATCTCATGCCTTGTTTCTGCTCCTGAAGACTCCCTACCCTGTTTTTGAGGACTGGTTTGCCTTGACTGGATCTTTGCTACAGTAAATTTGTCCTCACCTTGCTTGAGCCCCTGATGATTCTCTTCAGTCTGTTCTCCTGGTTGCCTGATCTCTGGCTTGTTTGGGCTGTTTTCGTCATCTAGACCAGAGGTCAGCAAACTTGGGTCTCCAGGTGTTCTTGGACTTCAATTCCCGGAAGCCAAAGTCAGTACACCTATTGATCAGGGCTTCTGGGAATTGAAGTCCAAGAACATCTGGAAAGCCATGTTTGCTGACCCCTGATATAGACTAATCCTGTATCTCTGGTTTTACTTGGACTCTGGACTGGGATTTGGTTACTGTTTGGCCTGTTACCTGGTTCTCCTGGAACGTGGAATTCATGTCACCTGCCAGCCGCCTACGCCTCAGACCCTGACAGAAATACTAGCAAGAATGAAAAAGGATTTGGGGGATAGGGGCAAAAGAGAGACCAAAGAATGAAAGAGAAACGCTGATCCAGGGCTGCCCCTCCCAGCCCGGGAGAGGGTAAAAGTGGCCGGCCCCGACCCGCCGAGAACCATTGACGCCGCTGCCAATGCAGCTGCGCCGGGGCTGCCCTTCTCTGCTTGGGCTGGCAGGCATCCGACACCACTGATGCCGGGGTTCGGAGGCCCCGTGGAGCTCGCCCAGTGACCAGCCAGAGGAGGAGGCGGGGAGGAAAGAACTGGTCGCACCTGGGGCTCGCCTTTCTGCGGCTCTCCCACCCCCACCAACACTGGACCTCCGGGCCTCTCCCAGGGACTATTTCTCGGTCCCGGGATGGGAGGCTGCTGTGCCCGGCGCCCCTCCCTTTGGCTGGGCAGGGAGTTTAAGGGATGCTGGAGCCGCGCCACCCCGGCCCTGCGGGAGAAGAGGCAGGCGGGAGCCATTCAGTCATCACCGCTAGCGCAGCTGCCCTCATGGACGTTTGAATTGCGGGGCACCTTTGTGACTGCTGGGTGGTTGAGGTTGATTGTTGTGGTCTTTATAATGTATGTTATTTTCTTGATGTGATTTTTTGAATTGAATTGTATGATATTGTGCTTATTTTTTGATGTGATATTTTGTATTGTATTTTGAATTGTACTGTATTATATTGTATTGTTTGAGATGTTGTTGCTACCTTGAGTCGACCTCGGTCAGAGAAAGGTGGGGTATAAATTAAATTTTAATTGAATTTAATTTAATAAGGGGTTTTTACCCAAAATACAGGGAGAACTGATGTTGGGGTGAAGGAAGAGAAAATGCTCCTTCCATCTAGCAAACAGGAGTATTTGAATAGGTCACATTCCCCCCCCCCCCTTTGCGTTTCGTTTTATAATGTTACTGATGAGAAATTAAGAGCAAAAGATTTCCCAAGTATTCCAGTTCTTAATTTTAATTATTTCAGACAATTAAAATATTGTTTGAGGGAGATGCTTTTCTTCCCCCCTGGTTGCCTTCTTTTCTTGCAAATCTTGTTGTTTCTTTTTTCTCGTTGTGGCAGAGAAACAGCAGTAAGCAAGCTACAGGAGCCCACTGTTAACTACTCTCACTCTGTTCTTCCTACAGTGCTTCTGAAATGAAGTGTCAATTGGGTTTTCCATCAACCTCTTCCTTGAGATTTCTCCTTCCAGGTTGGGCTCCTTCTGTAGAAACAAAATGTCTTTTGCTTCCAGAACATTAATATTCTGTCTGCAAGACAGGAAATGTGCAAGGAAAAGACTCAAGCCCAAAAAATATAATTGGCCAAATCTTATTACCCAGTTCCATTATTGTAGCACATATGGCAAAACCTTTTAAGGTGAATTGCCCCAAGTTAAGAAATCACCCTAGCTATTATCAGTTGCATGTTGAATTGTATGATGTCATGGCAATTAGTTTCCCAAATTATGTCATTTGTGCAGCTATACAAGAGCTTCTTGGCCCATGTCTTTGCCAAATGTATTCAGCTGTGAAAGGTGTTTTTATGGAACAGAGAATTAGATCTAGTGGGCAAGAGTAAGTTAGAATCCTTCCTCTAGCTAATCTTATGTTTAAAAACATTTAACAAAAAAAAATTGACCTTCAAAATATCTTTTTAAAAGATAATGTGATATACAGCTGGAGGTTTTGCAGAACTGCTTGGTCTTTTATTTTCACTCTTTGGAGTTCTGCCTTTTCTCTTACTGTTGAAGATTTGACCACAGCTGGTCTTGTTTTACAAGTAATTGAAGTCTTATGCAAAGAAATCCATTTTAGTTTTATATTGTTAAATAAATTATGTATGTTCAGGACCTTGGAACAAAGAAACCAAACCCCTGGGGATTATTATTTCTGAGCAGAGAATCTGTGATTCGTACTTTGTAGAAAAAGAATACCTTTTCAGGCATATTTTTTTGTGGCTGTTGCAATTAGAGAATGAATGAACTCCTTTCTCAAACCTCCCTTTCCCAAAAATACTTGCAAAAAGAAATGCAATTCAGTCTGTCCATTTGGTATTTGTTATACACACTGGCCAAAATCCAGTAGTAACTTACAACTAAAATAGGCTCATTGAATAAGTGGAACTTATATAGATGTTGACTCACCACATCACTACTGGATCAGTGGGTCTTCTCTAGTTGCAACTGGCTACATGATTTCAGCCTGTATGTAAGGGAGAAATATACAATATGATAAAAACTTTTCACCTAAGTGTTTCCGTTCAGGGTCAGGCTGCTGGATTTCATTCTGTTCAGTGCCTTGAGCAAATACCTTCACACCCTCTCCTGTTAGATTTTATGTTGCCATCAGGGTCATTACACAAATCCACCTCTCAATATCAAACATATGACATATTTTGGGAAACCGCTAAGTATTAGACCTTACTCATGTATTTCCTATGGTAGTAACCAACCAGTTGTAATACAGACACTGCCTTACAGTTTCAGGATGTTATGCAATTGTATCTGGCAACTTATTTTTTTCTAATGCAAAACTATTTGTTTATAGTTTGCACTAGGTATGTCATATTCTACTACAGATCTAGAAACTAAATAACTGTACTGTATTACATTATATATCTCATGTTTATTTTTAATCTTATTAGACATACTTTTCTCCATAATAATAACACGGTTTCTCCCTTTCTTGGCAGTTTTCTCCTAACTATCCTCTCCAAATCCCATTCCATATTAGCCATTTTCATACTGTCAGTCACACTGTTCCAAATATACGACCACTCTCATTTTCTCAGCCAGCTCTCATCAATAAGCAAATAGCACAATTTATGTCAATAGCTCTATCCATTTTTTTTTTATTACGATGCATCTGTTTACCACAGGTAGAAGCAGCTCTCTAGGCCTGCTACTGCTCAATCTTTTTATCACACACATTCAGTCTTCTCCAGATCCAATTCTTCAAACATTTCTCACAGAGCTTGTTTTCCAAATCCTTTACTGCCTAGTACTTCCTCCTCTAGACTAAATAGCCTTTGGTTCTCTTCCAGCTCCACAGTTCTATTGTTGTCTAATTCTTTGGAAATAAAATCTAATCTGGAAATCCCATCACAATGACAACAATCCTGTTTGTATTTAAACATACAGTAGAACCCCGTATAATGATTGCTCCATACAGCGATGAAATTGCATAGCGATGAGGCTTGGAGGGAGAAATGCCATTCTGCATAGCGATTGTTCCTATGAGAAAATCCATACAACGATTCTCCAATGGGAAAAACCGCTTAGCGCCAAACATTGTTGTACAGTTTTTTCCCATAGGGAAAATTGTTGTATGGATTTTTCCATAGGGAAGATCGTACAATGACAAAAAACGCATAGCGACCAGCTCCATGGAACTGATTAAAATCGCTATACAGGGTTCTACTGTAATTTGTTCTACAGTTTTTATACAGTATATGTAGCAGAAACAAATGTCTTGTTCATACCTGTCAAGTTTCGGGAAATTGCTGTCAAACCCCCATATTTTACACTCTTTCCTGCTGTCATCCCGTATTAGTTAGACTGCAATTAGACTGGAGTTAGACTGGAGGCCAGCACAGGATAAGCATAGCTGTCTAGTTTCCTGTTTTGGCTGGAAATTTTCCCTTATTTGACAGAAATTTCCCGAAACTTGACAAGTATGGTCTTGTTATCAACTTGAAAGTCAGTTTTTTGAGTTAAAATGGTATTGTCCATTGGAAATTCATTCCCTATTGCTCATCAAATTTTACATGTTCCCCACCCCAATATTTATTTATTTATTTTAATAAATTTATATACCACCCTAATCCAGGACTCTGGGCGGTGTACATAGGCCAGGGAGCACCTCACTGACCATACAATAGAACCGGTTAAAACCAATATAAAACCAATTAAAAACCCCATAAAAACATTTGGCAATATTGCCCACCACTATGCCATTATCTAAAAAGAAATATAAAATCAGCATAACATTAACATTAAAATTAGTTACAGGAGGGGGGAGCCTTAGATGAGCCAGAAGGGGGAGCTTGTTGACAATTCCGGCCCCCAGACCCATTTTGCCAACCACATCTTCAACTCTTTCCTAAATGGTAGCAACTGGGCTTGGAGGCATAGTTCTACCGGGAGGTGGTTCCATAATGTGGGGGCTACAACCAAGAAGGCCCTTTTCCTCATGCTGAAGAGGTGGACCTCCCCAGCAGATGGTATTTGAAGAGTGCTCTCTCGGTTTGCTCTAATGGGACGGGTCGATGTCCTAGGGATGATGTGGTCCCTGAGGTATTTTGGTCCGCTACCATGAAGGGCTTTAAAGGTGACAACTAGCACCTTGAATTGCACCTGGAGACATATAGGCAGCCAGTGCAGCTCCCACAGCAGCAGCGAGGCACGGGCGAAATGACTACAACCCACCATTTCATGGGCTGCAACATTCTGGACCATCTGCAGTCATTAAGGGCAGCCCTATGTAGAGCGCATTGCAATAGTCCAAATGGTTGGTGACCAGGGCATGGGTGACCATGAGCAGGGCCTCCCGGTCCAGGAGTGGACGCAATTGATTAATAACATGCACTTGCTTGAAGGCCCTCCTGGCCATGGCCGTAACCTGCTCCTGGAGCAGAAGCCGCGAGTCCAGGAGGACCCCCAGGTTGTGCACCTGGTTGGATTGGGGTAAAAATGCCCCATCCCAAACCAGCAGTAATAACAATATCATGTATATTGTTTATATAATTTTATGAGTAAACATTGAGCTCAATAAGACCGAAGCAGTGAATACTTTCATTTTTATGTTTTATATTTCTTGTATACAGATTTCATAATATGGTGCAATGTGTGCTTCTTTGTTACAGACATTATTTCACTATTTTTCTCAATAATATTTCCAGCTCAAGTCATGGGAATCCAATTCCACTTGCTTTTCATCTTTGATTTTTACTAGAGCTGGCACTCTTTGTGCAGTTATTCAGGTACTGATAATTATTGCCCTATGATCAAGCTATATTACTATGGCTTCTTATGAAAGTGTCTTCCAGACTGATCCTGCCCAGGCTGGACATTGCTCCTCCTAAGGACGAAATGGAAGAGGGCCACCTTTTCTGGTGCTTGAGCAACAAAGATACATTTGTGTTCTAGTGTGGCTTGTGCTTCTAGCACTCCTCTCTGATTTTGGGGTCCCTGCTTGTCCCCTGGTCCTGTTTTCTCCTTTGGCCTCTTATTCAATTTGTTCTTTGGTCTTGGCTCTTGGTCCCCTTCTGTTTTCTCCTCCTAGTTAAAGGTCACCCTTGCTGGAAAGCCAGTCATATCCGACTCTAGGGTTCAGTGCTCATCTCTGTGGTCCTTATTTATCTACTTGCAATTTCTTGCTTTCAAACTGCTAGGTTGACAGGAGCTGGGACAGAGATGGAAGCTCATTCTGTCGTGCAGTACCCGGGAATCGAACTCTGACCGTCCAGTCAGAGAGTTCAGTGTCTTAACCACTTGAGCCACCACAGTCCCATAGTCTTCTCCAAGACTGGTGCCAACAGTCCAGCAATTAACAGAAGTTCAAGGTGTTGCCTTTGCAAATATTGTAGGCTAAGGTCCAGCACAAACTGTCCCACTCCTCCAAGCTGTTTTTACTCATGAGTATTTTGTATGCAAGCACACACTCACAGAATGCAACAGAACTGCAGAGGTGGAAGAGACTTCAATGATTGTCTGATCTAAAATGCTACGAGTGCAGGAGATCCACAGCTAGAGCTGTACAAACGAGTACTGTACAGTACCAACAAAATGTTACACTCTAGCCCTGTACTGTCTTTTACCTAAACCAGACCTGCCACTGAGCCCCCTTCCTTACAGTTTACCCTACTTTGATGATACCAGGATATCTATCTTGAGCTAGAACATTTCTTTGTTTTGTTAAATATTTTAAAAAACCAAAAGCAATTTGATATGCTACACTTCTCAAACAAGGAGATAGTTTGCCTTAATGTTATATGAGAGAAAACTGCTTGAAGGAGTATTTTGCAGTGTATTGTTAAATACACATGCAAATTGTTTTAAAATGAGTTTTCACAATGCAACGCAGCCTGAATCTCTCATCACTTAGGAATGGCTAACAGATGGTTCGTGATTGTTTGTAAAAAATTAGCAGTGTATGAGAAATGAAGGATACAAGTCTATAAGCTTCTTCCACAGCCACAAACTGTAGAGACACTTTCTTACCTGACTGATTGTATGTTATTGTTATTATTCTATATGGACCATCATTGTATAGTCGGTCCAAAATTAGGAAACTACTCCTAGAAGGGGTACTGTATGATGTTTTTTCCCTCTCTTCCTCATTGACTGCAGAATTGGTTGTATAACTAGTTGTACACCTCATTTCACAACCATCATATGATGGGTCCCAGCTGAATGGGGAGGAGAAACATGCTCTTCAGTGATGTAGGTGAACCGGATCTGGCAAAGGATTTGTTGTTTGTATGGCTGCACTGCCAGCTGTTATTAATTTCACAATTGTTTGTTGATTTCTACCCTCATAGATACAAGTGTACATAATTTCTGTTTCTTTACTTGTTTACACATAGACATCAGATGTGTTTTACTAAAAAGATGTTAGACAATGTGTGAAAGGAAGAGAACAGAGAAACTAGAATATGGTATAAAATGACGTATTGAGACACAATTTTCAGGCTTGCAAGTTTTCTTGTGCCTCCTTCAGCTTAGAGTGCCTACCTTACCTACAAAATGGAAACACATGTTGCTGACACCTTTGTTCTGTCACGCCTGTAGAACATACTTGGTAAAAATGCTGAATAGCAAATCTAATACTTAGCATAGGATGAAATGGCCTGATGTGTAGCAACATTAAAAATCTAATCAGAGATGCTTCATTGGGCTGCAAAGTCATTGTTGGCAACAGCATTTATACAGGGAAATGGTGCCATAATTGCTGAAGTAGGCTTACACTTGAAGTGTTACATTACCTGCTGCTACTTACTTTGGCAGTACATGAGAGAACCACTTACAGTTGGAATTACTATGTTTGATGAACAAACTGCCCTTAATGTTTTCCCCCCACCCCCACAAATTCAGTTGGCCACTATGAGGATTCTGATTATTATGTACAGATATGAAAGCTGTGAAGAAAGCTGACAGGGGAGAAAACCAATTCATTTGAAATGTGATATTGGAGGAGAACTTTAGAATATTATGGACCACCAGTAAGACAAATAATTGCATTATAAATCAAGCAAAATGTTCACCAGCAACTAAAATGAACTAAGACCATCAGATGTTTGTCCTGAACGATATGAAGCAGTGATTCTTCTTCATTACTTCTTTCCCACAAATCATGCTATCAAAGAAGTTTGATCCCTAAGGTGACAAACACAAACTCTTTCTTTTTCCAAGAAGGTCCGGTATATGTTGACTACTATTACGTCTATATTGCATAATGTTTAAAGACACAAGACTATTGTTAATTAATGAGCACAATTAAACAATAATAATTCTATTGGAATTTGAAAATTTTAATATTGTTGAATATTTTATTGTTTGATTCTACACCTAGGGCCAGGGGTGGTGAACCTTGGATCTCCAGGTGTTCTGGAGCTTCAATTCCCAGAAGTCCTGATCAGCAGGAGTGCTAACTTGGGCAGTAATTGAAGTCCAAGAACATCTGGAGTTCCAAAATTCACCATCACTGACCTAGGGTAACTCTAAAACACAAAGTTAATAAATCAAACAATGGTGGTAGCATTATTGGGAATAAATTGTGTTGCTATGACTGAAACACAAGCAAACCAAAAAGGAATGTCAGTAATTTTGTTGTGACAACCTGGCATCCCTAAAGCTAAACTGCTTCTCTATTCTCTGTACAACTTTGGTTGAGAAGCCAATGATCTCAAAGATAGGCTGAAATTCTTTGCAGATTCAAGAATGAACTAGATAATTAATCATTACTATGGCAGGAGCAGGAGACAGAGCTTATAGTGGGAAACAGAAAAATTCTGAGTCCGAATATTGGTAATCCTCTGGCAATCAACCATGAAAACTGTCCTGAGAATATTTATTTATTATTGTATTTCTATACCGCCCATTTGGGTGGTATCCCACTGGGTGGTGAACAAACAGATATCAATAACAACAACACACAGCAGATCAAAACAAACAACTGACAAATACATCACAAACTGAACTAAAATAAAATAAACTAATTGCTGTCTGAGAGCATAGGAACTCAACCTGACTGACAATTTATTGGTAGATATCAGAATATAATTTCATCTGCCTTCCACATCGCAGCATGACACCCGTACCACTAATATCAGACCCAGGCAGGTTTATTGTAATACAGTATTTACAAGTCCCCCCTCCCCATTTCTTGTTTCCTCCCAATTAATCATAATTTATTTTGCAGAGTAAGCTGATGTTGCTCTCCCTTAGATTCACTGAAGCAATGAGCTGTAATTTGGCTTCTTCCCACCCTCTGGTATCTTCTTTTGGCAGAGCTGCTTCATGGTGACTACCCCCTCCCCCCTTCACTGTTTAATTCCAGATCAACACCCATACACCATTTTTGTCACTTCTCCTTTCACTTCCTTCTGCTTCAATAGGGAGGTGTGGTAGCAAGTTAGGAATACATTCTTGCACATGCTGTTGAAGAGTTAAAAAGAACTCCTGAACCTTTCTCTTCTTAAAAAAAAACTGCTTTATGTTAGACCAGAATTCAAATAGGCTAAAGGTATAGGTCGGAATAAAAAACAGCAATATATAAAAGAGCACTACTGGAAGTTTAAACAGAAGAAGAGTATAGATTTGCTTGGGCAGAATCTAATTTCCATCATGCAAATCCATGTTTATACACAAATTAAAGCCTGTGTATTTCAGCTGCCAGTTTCCATAGCAAACAGAAATGTGTTTTTTTTTAAAAAACATACATATACTTTGTGATTTTTCAGTTGGCCTAAAATAGTATTGTACACATAATATTGAAGTTATGATGTTGTAACTCTTGGCTCATTTCTCCTCTTTCTATGGAATGAGGAAGGTTGGCATCGAAAATGTGTGTTTTTGTATTGCTGTGCATTAGAGACTCCCCAAACACACAGACACACACCCCTCTATTTTGCACTCCTGAAGTGCAATTTTCACATCTGAGGCCAGCAACAGATGATAGCCTTTGGCATTTACTGGAAAAGAGATGGCATTAAAGCATGTAGGCATCTGAGTGTCACCACATGAGCTTCTATCACCTCCAGGATTGTAAAGATTAGCTTGTCTTATTTGCTGATTGTTCTTTAGGAGGTAAGCACAAGATTCCTTTGAAGTTTGATTTCACAGACCTGGAAAGACTGCTGCTACATTCCTGCAACATTAGCTTGCTTTCAACTCTTCTAGTACAGTATCAGTTTTCCATCTCTCTGCAATTGCTCAGAAGTGGAGTAGAGAAATATAGCCTTGATGAGTGTTTTGGCACTTATTACAGAAAAAACCCCTCCAACCTTTTGCTTGGAACTCAGTTGACTTCATACTGCTGCCCCTTTTATTCCCAATTATCATTCACGGTGGTCTACCCAAATAGTTCCTGTGGGTGCTAACTATCACAGGATTGGGCAATAGCTATAGCAATCACACTTATATACCACCCCATAGTGCTTACGGCATAGGTGTCAAGTATCCCGTCTTGCCCAGGAAAACCCCGTAATTTAAAGCCCCTCTTCCCACCATCATATTTTTTATAATTTCCCATATTTAAAAAAAAATCCAGGGGCATGTAAATTCCCATATATTGTAGTGTTATATATTTATTCATGAGGTATGCAGCTCATACCAGAGCAGAGGAGTGTTGGGCTCCCCCTGGTGGAGGAAGAACCACCCCATAGGCATGACTGCTTCTCCTCACGGAGAAAAAGGCAGCCAGCAAGCCAAGCTTATACTGTAATAATTCTATTTTAAATTTCCCCCTATTTGCCTGCATTTCATATTATGGTGATTTTTCATGGAAATGTTTTTTACGCTTTAATCAGTTAATTGTCTACTGTCTTAGCATTTTGTGCCTCCATTTCATTTTTTTAAACTCTGTGTTTAAGAGAAAACCATGGAAGTATCCTGTTTATGCTGTATGCAATGAGCCGATTGGCTCATTGACTTCCCTTTAACACCCTCTTTCCCAGGAGAGAGAGGGCTTCAAGTACATATATTTGCATACAATATAAACAGCATACTTCTGTGGTTTTCTCTTAAATACAGAGTTTTAAAAAATGAAATTGAGGCACAAAACGCTAAAACAGTAGAGAATTAACTGATTAAAGTGTAAAAAACAGTTCCATGAAAAATCACCATAATATGATTACGTAATCCATTTAGAGCTGTTGTGCATCAGGCACCAATAGTGAAAAGCTCTAAAAATTTGAGATTTTCAATACAAAAGCTCTGGATTACATAATTTTAAAGGGGGGAGGGGTTGAAGCTAAAATTACAGTCGGATTACATAGGAGGGGAGGGGGTCAATTCTTACCAAAAATGGATCACATAATTGTTGAATGGCCCCTTAGTGCACTCTCTGGGCAGTTCACAAGTTAATTAGCATTTTGCCACCAATATGGGAGCAGTCCTTTGTTGAGTATTTTTAGCCTCTAAGACCGACCTTATTGTCCCACCAAGTCTTTGATTAGTTTTAATTTTTATCTTTATTTTTTTCTTTGTAAAACTTGTTTTTTATAATTTAATTTGATTTAATTGTCTTTGGATACTTGGATATTATTTTTGTTTGTTTGCTGTCACTTTTGTTGCTGTTTTGCACATTAATGGTTGGGTGGGGATTCTGAGGAGCATTGAAAGAGGAATAGAGGACACAGAAGTTCAGCTTGACCCTTTATCCCCCCCTTTTTTTTTAAACACAGGCTCGTCTGAAATGTGCAATATAAATGTTAAATGAATAAACAGTTAACTGCATTTCAAATAGGAATAAAGGGCCTCTTGTTTTATAACTACAACCCCCTTTATACACAGCAAAAAATGATGCTCTGCAAGGTAGACTCAGCCATCCATCCTTCCGAGGTTGGCTCTTCTCTTGAAAGGCACAGTGAGGGATCAAACTCCCAACCTCTGGCTCTGCAGTTCAGATACTTAAATCACTGAACTTTAGTCAACTATTACATATCTCTAATTTTAGTTCTGAGACTATTAACTGCCTTGATCACCCTCATTAAAGGCCTCCACTAAAACAGACAAGGAATTTTGACCCTGTTAATTCTCCCAGATCACTTCTTCTCGTATGTCCCAATCAAACCCTGGGCTGTCAAAATGAAGCCACTTTCTTGGCTTTGTGATTGGTCAAAATTAAGTTCATCGGTGCATGTTTCTGGCAGTAATCAGCAGACCAGTAAGTAAGCCGGATTCTTTATCTCTCCACATTCACACAATGTGTTGCTGTCCACCAGTAGCCCCCATTTGACCATGTTGGTCTTGCATTTAGGGACTCCAACCCTCAGCCTATTCAGAGTCCACCAAGAGACGTAGGGGAGGTTGAGTTCCTCTGCTATATCCTCCGTTTATGTTGTTCCTTGTCCAGTGAGCTCCTTCCTCCATCTTCCAATTTGGTTTTGCTCTTGTGTACCCTTAAGAATGTTTGTTCTTGCCATAAAGCTCTTCTTGGATCTTAGCCGGCGAACTTGAGGCTCATAACCATTCAGAGGGTGTTGAGGGTCATTCTCTTGCTTAGTTCTCTCAGCGTCCCAGATAGCTCATGAGCCATTGACACTATGGCTCCTTTCTGGTCTGTGAGGTTGCAGATAAAATGCTCTGCATGGTCTTGATTCCATGTTACAGTCTGGTGGCTGTAACATTATGAAGCTAGGACCGATTGGACCGTAGTTCTACCTTCTACAGCTCTGTGTATCAGCTGGGACCTATACAATACAGTAAAACCCCTACTTGGGTAAAAAGTGTTTCCTAGGCTTTTATGTAAATGGGCTTTTTACTTAACTCGAAGCAAACCCATAGGAAAAATGAATTTTTACATAACTCGAAGCAAACCCATAGGAAAAAATGATTTTTTACTTAACTTGAAGCAAACCCATAGGAAAATGATATTTATGTAAATCGAAACAACCCCATGGGAAAAATGAATTTTTACGTAACTCAAAGCAAACCCATAGGAAATTGTGTTATGTAAATCAGGAAATGGTTTTAGTGCAAAAATCATTATGTAAGTCGGATTTTATGTAACTCGATGCATACCTATTCCCTGCTTTGCATGGCAAGAAAGAACCCTTTACTAGTGAGAATGGGGAGTATATTTTTCACTTAATTGCTTCATGCATATTATGGAACTTCCAGGGAGACTGCACTATGAAGAGGGATATCTTTCAGCAAGTCCCTCCTGTGTAAAATTTTTGTGACAAATTTTGGGATAAAAAAATGGCGCTGTGTGTGTGTGTGTGTAAAAATTGTGGGGAAAGGAAACAGTCTGCAAATGTGGGCTTTATAAAAGTGTCCATCTCTGCTCAGCCTGAGTTGCCAATAAAAACCATTGAAACTTCACATAAACCCCAAAGACAAAGGAGCATAGCCATACAGTAAAAAATTTGAACTGCTTTAAATAAGAATGGCAAAACATAAACCTTGAAAGCCTGAGGGAACATTGTCATCTTTATTGCCTCAGTTAAAGATGAAGAACGTAGTTCCATCTTCCTCAGGAAGAAGTCTTTCTTAGTCTGCGTTCTGCTACTGGCAGGCTCTGTTTTGAAATGCCAGACATCTTGCCTTCCTAGGTTGTGGGACAAGCAACCAAGCCTTCCATGATGACTGTACATTACAGATGGATTTATAATTCTTGGAAATGCTTTCTGAACTTCTGTATATATTAATCCAACCCCAACCTTTCATACAGGTTTGTGCCTGAGGGCACCTGGTCTTTCTAAGAGTCCAGCAACATCGATGCCAAGCTGGTGTTATACTGCTGTACTGCAGCCATAATTTTGTGAGTTTGATCCTGACCAGGGCTTGAGGTTGACTCAGCCTTCGCTCCTTTCAAGGTTGTTAAAATGAGTACTCAGCATGTTGGGAGCAAAATCCTAATTAGCTGTAAGCCACCCAGAGAGTGCACTAAGCGGTATGGGATGGTATATAAATGAAATTGCTATTGCTACCGTGTTTCTCTGAATATAAGACACTGTCTTATATTTTTTTTTAAACTCCAAAATTAGCACAAGGTCTTATTTTCAGGGGATGTCTTATTTTTCCATGAAGAAGAATACCAGTCTCGATCACGCTTCCCCACTCACAACCAAGGGACTCTTCCCTTGGTTGTGAATGGGGAAGCGCGAACAAGACTGGCCTCAGCTGTGAGGCGCCCGGCGTGGCCCATAAGAAAGCCTGCCGCATCAGAGTCTCGATTGCCTCCCCGCTCACAACCAAGGGAAGTTTCCCCTGGTAAGAGCGGGATCCGATGCGGCAGGCTTTCTTATGGGCCACGCCGGCCGCCTTACAGCCAGGAGGTAAGGGGGTCTTATTTTTGGATGGGGCCTTATATTTCAAAGGCAGGGAAAAAAGGAGGTGTCCTATTATGGGAGGAGGTCGTATATTCGGGGAAACAGGGTATTCTATCATGCTGACCATGGCATTTTAGGCGGATAGGAGACCACTGGAGCAGATTATTCAAAATTCTGAAGTAAGACCTCTGATCAATATACAGCAAGGGAAATTCTACAGTATTTTTCTCTTTTAACTGTTCCAAGTGAAGATGTCAGCATTGTGAATGAGTTGAAATTGGGTTGTGTACAGACAAATGAATTTAATTTCCAGTCAGACAAAAGTACTGATGGCACAAACCTCCGTTAATGTATCTAATGCTATTTTAATAACTCCACATTAGTACTCATCTCTGTACCTCATGGGAGGGAACACTTCCCTGTGTGAAGAAGTACATCTTTTTATCTGTTCTGAAAGTACCTCTGTTCAGCTTCAGTGGATGATCCAGAGTCTGGTACAGTATAACTCACTTTTCCCTTCAGCTTAAATAGCCTCAACTGTTGTAACCTTTCCTCAAAGAGGAGTTGATCAAGTCTCCCAATTATTCAGGTTGCTCTTTTTGGTCTCCACAATGTCTTTTATCCTCTACGCTTTCCAGATGGACTGTTTTTTCCTGACAGTTTTCCAGATGTTGCCTGAATGATACAGAAAGTTATTCTGTGAACTCTCTGTCACACCTTAGACATTAGAGAAGGACTTTCTCTCCCTGCAGTACCCTGTGGGTCTTTCCTCTGTGATAGCCTGACAGTTAATTTTCTTTAAAGCAGGATGTTTTAGAAATTTGACAAGAACCAATGCCTTAACAAGAACAAACATATTGCATTATAGCAATTTGGACAAATTCAGCAATATTTCAGGAAAACAGGAGAAAGTTGGACGAGCAAACTGTGCACAGGCAATTTGTGGCCATGGGTATGGACCCCTCCTTCCCTTCTAGGGGGTGAGAGCAGTGGGCTGAACTGGAAGTATGATAGGGTCAGGAAAAATGCATGGAACACCCCCCTCCCTGTTTTATTTTGTTCCATGTCCCTTCGTGAAGTTTAAACATTTCTAGTAATGTGCTTTGATTTACCAGGGACAGGTTTTGGAAAATATATCTTTTCCTGGTTAATATTTGTACCTGTATGACAGAATGAGTACCCATCTCGGTCCCAGCTCCTGCCAACCTAGCAGTTCAAAAGCAAGAAATTGCAGGTACTGTAGATAAATAGGGACCTCTTGGGTGTGAAAAGATCCAGGGCTGTAGCCAGGGGGTAGCCAGGGTGGGCGTTGAATGACATTGTTGCCCATCCTGAAAAAATATTCGCCCACCCACATCTAGAATCCTGGCTATGGCCCTGAAAAGAACTTGGGGACATGAAAGAAGTCTCATTTGGGTGTCCTCTGAGTGGAGTTTCTCCAGGAAAATATCCTTTCAACCCAGAAAGCATCTTTGTGTGCTTCTGACACGATAAAAAAAAATTTGTACCTAATACTGTCATGTCATATATGCCTAGCAAACAGGTCTCTATGGGAACTGAAGTATGTTTTTTCCTTCATGCTCAGACCACCTGTGGTCTACATACATTCTACTACGCAGCCCGCTATACATGCCCACACAGCTGCCACTACTGTTGCAGCAACTCTCCTGAGGGCATATGGCCGTGATGGTGAAACTTGGCACTCTAGGTGTTCTGGGTCTTGAATTCCCAGAAACCCAAGTCAGCACTCCTGCTGATCAGGGCTTCTGGGAATTGAAGTTCAAGAACAGCTGGAGTGCCAAGGTTCGCCATCACTGGCATATGAGGATCTTTCTTCTCATGAACCTTTTATCTCAATATTATCAAGTTGCACTTTGGCAGTATAGTAGTAAGGAAAGGGATGCACAAGGAAAACCATGCTCCATATGTAGTTGTCTTTATTTACATTGCCATCATGCATTCGGTATGACACCGGTTTATTTCGATAGGCATGGAAGAGAAAGTGTGTACATAAATGTACATGTACATGAATTGTGGCCCACAGTTCTCTAGCTATACACCTCGGGTGAAAAGGTTATCATCTCTACTAAGGCAACAAATGTTCCTGTACAGGTATTTGGAAGGCACAATCACAATACTGTACTCGTGTTTGTTGCTTCTTCCCTGCACCTACATACAGGTGAAACTTGGAAAATTAGAATGTCGTGCAAATGTTCATTCAGTCCAGTAATGCAACTTAAAAGGTGAAACAAATATATGAGATAGACTCATTACATGCAAAGCGATATAGCTCAAGCCTTACTTTGTTATAATATTGATGCTTATAGCTTACAGCTTATGAAAACCCTAACCCCCAAATCTCATGTACCCCATAATCGTCACATAATCTCCTGTATGCTGTACACCATGATCATCACAATTATAACGAATTAAGGCATGACATATCTCGCTTTGCATGTAGTGAGTCTATCTCATATATTTGCTTCACCTATTAAGTGAAATGAATGAACATTTGCACGATATTCTAATTTTCCGAGTTTCACCTGTATGTGCTTTCCAGGATGAAAGGGATTTTGTATTAAAAATTGTTACATTGCATTAAGATAACAAATAGATTGATACTTCCTTGGAAGTACGTTTTACTGAAAAATGTTCTTAATCACATGTAAGCACGTATGCGATTGTGTTGTAGGAGATGATTACAGGAGATTCAGCTTCCCCGAGCAACTGACAGACTTGGGGTAATGAGGATCATAAATATATTTGAATAATATTTCCCTTCATTTGGTTCTGGCAGCTGTGGAAGCAATCTGTGTCATCTGAATGATCAAATGCTTTTTCTGTTGTGGAGATTAAATACGAAGTGTATTAATCACAGGAAGTAAAATGAGCCCTAGAGACACCCTGAAAAGATAGCACAGTCGTGTTTTTGATTTGCTTCTGACCTTTTCTGGACTGAAGAGCTTCACAATTGGCACAATTGGCACAATAACATATGGGTAAATGTGAATTCTGTTCCTCTGAGGAAATTCCAGAATAATCTAAAGATGCATTTTATGCTTTAGGATGAGTTGTCTGTGCAACCTATTAATAGAACAAAGAAAGCAGCATAGAAAGATCAAATCAAATAGGAGTTAGTGATGGTTGTCAAATAGCAGTTAATGCGGCTGCCCGGGTCGTGATGGGGTGTGGACACTATGCCCGCACCTCCCCATTGCTCCGGAAGCTGCACTGGTTACCATACCTGTCAAGTTTTGGATTTGAAAATAAGGGAAATTTTGGCCACACCCCTCTGTGGGTGTGACCAAATCTGTGGGCATGGCCAAATATAGCCATGTGACTTGTTGGGCTCTAGTCATGCCTGCCACATGGCCATGAATATGTCTGTAATCACAGACAGCACTGGCTCTTTGGCTGTAAATGCAGATGAACACTGCACCCTAGAGTTGGATACAACTGGCAGATTTTACTTTCTTAGGATCAAAGATCGCTGCAGATGGTGATTGCAGCCATGAAATAAAAAGGCGACTGATTCTTGGGAAGCAAGCTATGAGAAACCTGGAGAACATAGTGAAAAGTGGAGACATCACCTTGCAAACAAAAAATTGCATAGTCAAAGCAATGGTATTCCCGGTGGTAATGTATGGTTGTGAGAGCTGGACCATTAGGAAAGCTGAGCACAGAAAAATAGATGCCTTTGAAATGTGGTGTTAGAAATAGGTCGATCCTAGAAGAAATCAACCATGACTGCTCATTAAAGGTGAAATAGTAAAAATGACACTAAAGTACTTTGGACATCAAATGAGAAGAGAGGATTCACTTGAGAAGACCTTGATGCTGGGAAAGGTGGAGGACAAAAGAAGGGGGTGGCCAAAAATAAGATGTCTAGATGGTATTGTAGATGCAATGGGCACAAAGCTGTGTGGGCCAAAGAACCCTTTCCCCATCTTCTTGGGGGACTTTTGTTTTGTTTTCTTTCTTGTTTACTCATTTTTAATTATTATTTTTTCCTGGGAAGAAAAGTGCAGAATAGTAAACCAGCCCCCTAGGGTTACCAACTGCTTGTAAGCAGCTTGGCTTTAATGAACTAGCCCTGCACATAGCTAGACACACACACACCCATTAGGGTGGAAAAGCAAGGGATTAATTTCCCCAAATTAACCAATCTATTTGTTCCTCACTGCAACCAATTGAAGCACCAACACCTGAGAATGTCGGATCCACCTTAAGGAAGGGAATTAGTAAAGTAAAAAGCAAACTCTATAGTTTCCAAGCCTCCCAGCAGCTGAGGAGTTAATCTCCCTCCAGATGGTTTGTTAGAAGGTGGGGTGCCTGTTGGGCAGGGCAGGGAAACCGTTGGCAGCAGCTTTTCCTATTGTAAAAGGAATCCAGCCAGGCAACTGCAAGCAAAATAACCTCAGCACTCTCTCTCTCTCTCTCTCTCTCTCTCTCTCTCTCTCTCATATAGTGATCAAGCAACATCCCCCCTCCCAAATTAACTCTAGAACAGAAACGAAAGCCTCCAGGAGCCAGGGCAGAAACAGCTCAATAAACCATGAGAGTGAGAGAGAAGTCTCTGCCCCAGACCAAGAGCCGATTTGCCCCTGCATATATGAAATATCGCTCACCTAGAGTAGACTCCCATCCCATGGTGGCTCCGACCAGCAGCAGCAAAACTGAAGCCTCCATGACCATGTGGCAGGGAAATGAAAGAGTAGGCCCCCACCACCTTCTCTTTCTCTCTCCCCTTCCACAAGCAAAAAGCCACAGCAGCCTCTAGTGGCAGGAAAAACATAATGCAGCTTCACCTGTGACGGCTCCGGCCAGGATTTTTTTAAAAAAAAACAAGGGATATTACAGTAATACCTCATACAATGTCCGCTTCATAGAACGTCGGATCCATACAACGTCGCCCAATTCTTGGGGAAAAGATGCCTCATACACCATCGCCGGACGTTGTATGAGGCATTAGGGTTTTCACATGAGAAAGAAGCCGCGACACCCACCGGACGCTTCCTTTGGTTGTGAGCCGGGTGGGAACGAAACTGGCCCCAGCTGTGAGGCGGTCAGAGAAGCGACCATGGGGGAATCCCCCAAAATATCCAAGCGGCCCTTAGCACCCTTGCCCGAGGACAGGAGGAATGGGGCGAGGAGGAGGAATGGCGCTTCCGGGGCGGCGGCGGGAGACCCGACAAGTCTCCTCCTCTTCAGGCACTGGTCGCTTCTCTTGCTCCCGCCGGCGAGTCTCGCTCCCACCTACCCGCTCTCAACCAAGGGTCGCTTCCCTGGCAAGAGCTGGGAAGTGAAGTGAGACTGGCTTCAGCTGTGAGACAGGAAGCATGGCGCATAAGAAGACCAGTCACACCGGAGTCTCGCTTCCCTTCCCTGCTCACAACCAAGGGATGCTTCCCTAGCGAGAGCGGAGAAGCGATCAAGACTCCAGCGTGCCTGGTCTTCTTATTCGCCACGCTGCCCACCTCACAGCTGAAGCCAGTCTCCAAGGGACGCTTCCCTGGCGAGAGCAGGAAAGGGAAGCGAGACTGGCTTCAGCTGTGAGGTGGGCAGCGTGGCACATAAGAAGACCAGCCATGCCGGAGTCTCGCTCCCCTTCCCCGCTCACAACCAAGGGACGCTTCCCTGGCGAGAGCGGGGAAGTGATTGAGACTGTGGCGTGGCTGGTCTTCTTATGCGCCACGCTGCCTGCCTTACAGCTGAAGCCAGTCTCGCTTCCCTTCCCCACTCTCGCCAGGGAAGCGACCCTTGGTTGAGAGTGGGTAGGTGGGAGCTAGACTCACCAGCAGGAGCAAGAGAAGCGACCAGTGCCCAAAGAGGAGGAGACTCGTCGGGGCTCCCGCTGCCACCCCGGAAGCGTCATTCCTCCTCCTCGCCCCATTCCTCCTGTCCTCGGGCGAGGGTGCTCGGGGCCGCTTGGATATTTTGGGGGATTCCCCCATGGTCGCTTCTCTGGCCGCCTCACAGCTGGGACCAGCCTTTACCCCCCGCCTCCCCGCTCTCACCAGGGGAACGACGTTATACAAAGCATCAGTGGCAATAATTTGGACGTTTTATGAGGCATCGCGGATAGGATTTTGCATGCCTCATACAAAGTCGGAATTCATACAACGTCCTAACTTGTGGAACCAAGTTTGGACGTTGTATGAGGTATTAGTGTTCAGGAAAATTAATAAAACGGGAGGGGGGTGGGAAGAGGGGTAAAAATAAGGGGTTTTCCTGGGGGAAACTGGATACTTGACAGGTATGCTGTTTACCGGTGTACCTCTGAGTGCAATTCAAGGTGCTGGTAATGACCTTAAAGCCCTTCATGGTAGTGGGCCAGGATATCTAAGAGACTGCATCGCCCCAAGAACATCTGTCCGTCCAACCAGAGGGGCTCTCTAATTGTACCATCTGCTAGAGGGGCTCATCTCTCTAGCACAAGAAGGAGGGTCTTCTCTGTGACTGCACCAGCCTTATGGAACCTCCTGGCAACAGAGTTATGGCTGCAGATGGAATTGCTGCCCTTTAGAAAAGAACTGAAAACCTGGCTGGCAGGGCAGGTGTGGGGCACTGATGAAGGGGTAACCCTCACTTGCTGGCTTATATAAATAATTAAGATTTCTCTCTCTTAACAGATGGGGTAAGTGGATAAATTATTTAGAATTTTTAATGGGGTTTTTAAGGGCTTTTAATTGGTTTTTGATGTTACTTTTAATTTCTGTTAGCTGCCCAGAGTCATTGCCAAGTTGGGCAGCAATAGAAATTTGAAGAATAAATAAATAAATATGCTGTTGTTGATTCTTGCGTTCTATCTGCTCAACTTGGTGAACCTCAGAGAAAAGAATATTGAAGAAAGATATCCAGGTTGTTATAAAGGTTTTAGTCCAGTTTGTAAATTTAACTATTAATTATTTTACTTGTTGTTGAGGTCCTTCACTGGTCACTGTTATATGTCTTGGGGATTGATTAATGGAATAGCACTTACCAGTCAGGTCATGTGTTGAGGGGCCTTTTTTAATTTGACCCAGAGGGCAATCTATCAGGCTTGTAGTCTGGTTATTGTGTACTGTGACAAAGTTGTGAAATGATACAGTTGTTTTGTGACTTAAAAAATGTAAGGTTCAGGCATTCTGAAGGATTCATCCTCAGAAATTGCACATCTGCTGATTTTCTGACCTCAGTTTGAGTAAATTTCAACAATAGTTACAGATCTCTATGGTGCAAAAAACAGTCAGTGTTTTTTCTGTTCCACAGGGCCCAATGAGTCTGCTGCATTTTACTGGATCTCTGGAATCTGATGGTTGTGTTTTCAGTATTCAACTTAGAGACAGGTGACACAGAAAGGCATCAATTGAGTAGATAGAGCAATGACCATCTTGACCAGTTGTTCTGTATTACTTCCAGTTGTTGAGGCTTGAAGATCTAGACAAGATTCTTGGCCATGTTCTACTTGATCTTTGCCCCTTCCTGGTTTATTACATCTCACAGGGATATCTTGCTAGATCACAAAGGTCTGAGCTACTATTTGAGAAAGGAAATGCACTATCCTCTAAAGAATCATCTTGCTTCTGATAAATTCTAAACATGACTCAGAAAAGGGAAACAACTACTGTATAGGCCAATTGCTAACACATTTCAACTATTTCTCATGCTGTTTTTAGAACAGCAACTCCATTTATCCACTGGGATGACATATGCTAGAAATGGGGCAGAAGTAAAATGACCCTTTCAATTGTTTCAGATTTCTCAGCATGTGGTCAGTTTGTTCTACAGTATATCCCAAGAAAAGATATGCTGGGGACTATTGCTTTCCCTTATAACAATTGTAATTTTCAACATCTACATATCATTTCCAGAAGATGTTATCTGTGACGTGATCTGAGGCATTCATCAAAATGTATGTGACATCTAAATCTTCCTTTTTTGTTTTCATCTGATGCAGGTGATGTTTTAAACTCTAACTGGGACAATGTAATAATTGGGAGAACCAATAAACTCAGACTCACTCCAGACAAGATTGAAATAACAGTTTGCAGGTGGTTCACTTGACAGGTTCATTGATGGCCACTGTGTTCTCAAGAAGGCTGGATTTCCCCTAGAAGGATCACATTTATAGTTTGCTTGCCTTTTTCATTTGTCATTGTAACTACGGGCAGATGTGACCTTAGTACATCATATAGAGTGCATTTTGTGAAGTCGGGCTGCTGTGCCAACTATAACAATCCTTGGACAGAGATAAATCTTTTCACAGATATTCAGACTCCACTAGCCTGTCATTTGAATGAATTATACACAGGGCATCCTTTCAACATGGTCTGGGAAATTCCTTTGGCTCTACAAAGGGACATGACAACAATTTTGTGGTACTGCCCAATACAGTCAATTAGATCATAAGCCAATTTCCACTCTCACAGTTTTAAAAATGGGCTTGTTTAGATTATTTTAATTGTTTTCTGTTTTTAGGAGTTATTTTTGCCTCTTTTGGTTTAATTTGGTTTTGATGATATATCTGAATTTGTCCCTACTCTTTATTTTTATTACGTTTCATGTGGGCTGCAAGTCACCTTGATGAGCTCTACTTAGTTGTGGGGGGAGGATCTTTTCAGTCATGGTCTCTCCTGAGCAATATGCCTTTTACAGAGTGCCTCAGCTGAAGCCTACGTTGTGATCTTATTTACAATGTTAGGTAAATAACTCTTTGTTCCTCCAAGATTTGCAGCTTTAGTGCTGTTTTTAGGTCTTTTTTTTTTACATCTAGATAAGAAGAAAACGAAGCAGTAGGAAATATTGATTTGGACTGCTGAATCCTTGTAAGTCAGTGTTTCCCAACCTTTGGTTTTTGGACTTCAATTCCAAGAAGCCTATGTCGATTCCCGAAGCAGTCATCAGCCAATGTCTTGTCTTAGGCTTCTGGGAATTGAAGCCCCACATTGAGAAACACTGTAAGTACTGTAGCCCAAGTGAAGCATAATAAGCAGATCTGAAAGGAAATTAAATAAAGAAATGGAGAGAGCTATACAGAGTGTGAGACATTATTATTATCATTATTATTATTAAGATTTAGATTCATATCGCCACCCACTCACCACACAGTGATTCATGGCGGCTTACAGTCATACAAAATATGCATAATTAAAAACAACTTTAAGCAATCTATATAAACCAGGGGGCATATTCCGTCATGGCACCCCACACCTGCTGGGCTAACCAGGTCTTCAGGGCTTTCCTAAATGCTGGGAGATCTTCTGTGGGGAGGATAAAAAAGAAGGAAGCAGGATTGACAATGCTATTATACTCAGGAGAAAATAGAAAAACCCCACCCACCCCACTCAGAAGCAACCCCAATCTCAGTTCACATCTCCTGTGTTTTGAATCAATTGGTCTGATAAAGGGATGATCACAACGTAGACTTTTGAATTTGTCTAATGGGCAGCACAACTTCTACAGTATTAACAAAATTAATAATGATTTATTGGCTGAAGTCCTGTTACTTAATATAGTAATTTGCAACAAAGCCAGGGCCATTTAATTCAATGGCAAATACAGAGGAGTTGAACCACCAAATCCCTATTAATTTAATGGGCCTGTTCTCGTTTGACTTACTACACTAAGCAACAGGATTTCATCCATTGTGTAGACAAGACCTTAATTATCTTAATCTTTTTTCCCTAGAAAATGTTATTTGCATGAGACCAGATAGTTGTTCAGCATTTTGTATCCTGAAAGCAATTGTATGTGCTGTTACATCAGATAAGTCTTGTCTGAAGGTACCTGTGCATTCTAAATCAGCAATTAAATAGAACAGCCAAAACCTCCATTGTGCATATTCCACAGATGTATCTGTCAGGGAAACTTATTTCCTTGTAGCACACTGCACAGTTAAATTGGTGAATCAAATGTTATGTACCAGCCCGGAGAAATGAACTATGAAAACCATTGAGAACAGAATCAAAGTGTGAGCTTGCTATCCAGAGAATTACAGCTATTTTTGCAAAGAAGCTTGCCAACCCATTTTTTATCTTAAAAAATAGAACATTATTTTCTCTTATTTTCTCATGTTAGAACTCCTGTTGAAGAAGACATAGTAATGTACTATAATTTCTAAAGAGTGCAGATTGTGTGCTGATCATTACATTAGTCAATAAGATAAGTTATTTAAAATGATATGTATCTCATTCATTTTAGGTCTTGAGTATTAAAAATATAAGGTTTCACTGACAAATTCCTATAGGATTGGAACTGATGGGAATTCGCAGGGAGAGATACTTCTAAACACCAAGGTTGATCTTTTCATGGATGTTTATACAGAGATATCCAAAATAATCACAGAAGCAAGGAAAATATTTAAGGCTTAAAGTATAGAGCTAGCACTAAACATGACTATTAGAGGAAAATATGCATATGACTTGGGATAAAATAAATAAAATCATTTGTTAATAATTACCTCAGCTGCTGACAAATCACAGTTGATATAATAGCAATATACTGTATGATGTAACACCAATTTCCACTAGTAACAATAGATTTGTCCCTCTGCATCAAATTGCCATCAACCATAAATTAAAAAAATATATTCATACCATTGTGCTTTTCCATTCTTTATTTGGATGTGACAAAAGAAATGTATTTTGTATCATAAATCAGCTGTAACTTTATGGAAAGAAGATAGAGACAAAAATGCCGTAGAAGGCATTTAAATTTCTGGGTGCAATAATGATTCCACAGAATCCATTCCTACATTGCTCCGGGAGCAAATTGCTAAAGCATACTGCGGAAAATGAATGAACAAAACATGAGGTTACAGTAGTAAGGATGCGAACACATTTTAGGGCAGGGGTTCTCAACCTGCGGGCTGCCCCCAGCCCACAACACCATTCCATGTGGCCCACGTCACTGCCACCAAAAGCGGACATGTTTATGACAGCTTTAAATGTGCCTGCAGCTGTCATGAACACATTTAAAACAGACGTAAATGCACCCGTGGCTGTCATAAAAGCATTTACAACAGCCATGGATATGTTTTACAGCAGCGTTTACGGTGGGAGGAACCATCCATCTGGCCCTCTCAGCTGTCCGAGGGGGCGTGGTCTGACCCGCAGCTGGAAAAGGATGAGAACCCCTGTTTACAAAGCTAATGATGCTACTCCTGTTGAAACTCCTTTTTCCATTATTCACTGGTTTCTTTCCTTGAGTACAGAAGGCTTCTTAACAAAGATTGCTAGGGCAACAAACACACAATGGCTGGAATTCTGTTGTGCAAGTTACACTGTGCATCTCAGATGATATAATCAGCTATGGCCATGCTGTGGCCATTTCAGGGGAAATAAAAAGTTCTTATTCTCTCTTAAGATTCCAGGGACCCCTCAGGATCTCTTAGCTTTTGGGGAAGCCTTAGGAAGCCACAAAATGGGGTTTGGAAATTATTTAAATTAAAGGCTGGAAAATCACTACTGCCAGGACTGATTGTTGAAATTTTAATGCTTACCCCCATTCTGCTGCCTGTGAAGGCTCCAGTACAGAAGGAATCCCTAGGAATCCCCCAAAACAGGAAGTGGGGATTAAGAAGCTTTTAATTTCCATGAAATGGATGGCATTATCCAGGGTGCACAGCATAACTTGCACAACGGAAGTCCAGCTATTGTGTCATCAAATATACCATCACCTTCTAATACTGACTTGTTTACCTTTACCTTTATTCTCAGTAAGAATGTAATAAATATGCCCAAATCTCTGGTGTTTGAAGTTTTTCACAACCTATACCAAGACAGTCCACTGAAACATCCTCCTGTATCAATGAAGCTCCTGGGCTTCCCACAAAAAGGAAATCCCCGGCTGCAGAGGTTGGTGGAGGAAAGGGGGGCCTGGCGTGCGGTGGTCCATGAGGTCGCAAAGGGTCGGACTTGACTATGCGACTGAACAACAACCACAAAGTCATGTTTTCCATTAACCCCCCCCCCCCCACCTCAAGTGTATGATGGGAGGACAGTGTCATGTGGCTTGCTGCTCAATGTCTTTTCTAATCTATCCTATGCAGGAAAAATGTCAATCCGTGCAAAATTTAACAATCTTGTGTAGATTGGGGTTTTTTCCCATGTGAAAGATGCCATTCTGCACATGATTAATCCTGGATACCTTGGCATTCCTTCCAATTAAAAATGAGAATAAAACATGGTGGTTTTTTTGTGTTTTCCTGATGAAATCTGCGCTGGAAAGATGACATTCTGCACAGAATTGCTACAATCCTGCACAGTTTGACATTTTTGCTATGAAAAAAACCATACTTCCAAGAAATTGTTCAGGTTCTCCCATGAAATTTCTTGGGGGGAAAGAAATCTTGTGCAAGAGGAAATAGTGCCCCCCTAGGTTTCTCTCTGAGAGCAAAAGGCTGTAGGATTCAAATCCCTAGTTCTTGATGCTTGTGAAATAAATCTGAAGGAAGACAGACAAGATCACAAATTCTCTGAAGACAGTTTTAGCATGGATGAAAAATGATGACAATGATAGAGCAATTACTAGAAATAATCAAATATACTTTAAACCTTTGATTTAAAGTAAGAAAGTTATGGTTCTGTATTTATTCAGAATCATAAGATAGAAAAACAAAGTGTAAATAAATAGTGCAAAAGTTTCAGCAACAAAAAATATAACATCTTAAAATTGCTTGTACACAACAGATCAGCATCTCCCAATCAATTCTAGCTGGATTTCTAAGGTAATCACAAAAAAGAGGAAGCTGCCATTTAAGTTTCTTGGTCCTACATATAACACGTTACTTAAAAAATATGCAGGGGAGGGGGCTTGGCTATTAGTGTGCTGCTCAATGTCTTCCCTTAGGAATACAATCCAGGATTAGATATGAAGCAAGGGATGGGCAGTAGAAACTACAATACAGTTTTCACTTAGTAACTGCCATTCTGCAGTGTCCACTTGAATAAAAAGATTAAGAAGTTAGAAGATGTTAGACAACAGGGTCAGAAGAAAAAATGCAACATAAATGAATGAAGGCACAAAAAAATGTTGCCAAGGAGCCGGGGCGGGGGGGGGGGGGAGATACCACTATTTTTATCATTTGTTTCTGTGGGGAATAGCATGGAAACCATTCATCAAACATACTGTATATACTCAAGTATAAGTTGGGTTTTTAGCCCCCAAAATGAGGTCCAAAAATGGGACTCAACTTATACTGGAGTCAATGTAAACACTCAAAAACATACACAAATGTCTAAATTAATTAATTTTACTGTATTTAATGCATTTTAATTTTTGAAACTCACTAGCAGCTGCTGCATTTTCCACCCCCAACTTATACTCAGGTCAATCTATTTTCCTAGTTTTAGAGGTCCAAATTAGGTGCCTCGACTTATATTTGGGATGACTTATAGTTGAATATATACGGTAACCATTTGGTAGCCACCATACAGTTTTATTGTTTTCAAGTGGATGCAAATGTTTACCATTTGAGCTCATTTACTCAATACATATTTATATTTCTAAATGGTGTAAATAAAGTTTAAAGTATCAGAATTATTGATTAATTAGAACCTGTATTATTACAGTAATTACATATGTCCTTTCCAGCTTCATGGGAATGACACCATATTTGTTTTACTATAAATACTGTATGTAGCATATCCAGAATGGTGTATGGATTAAGCCTTGCTGCATAGGTCAGTGGTTTAGGCATCTGGTTGTGGTGTTAGAAGCTAAAAGTTCATAAATGTGCTCATAAAGTAAAATAAAATTGCAGACATTTTTTCAAGATTGCATAAACCTTGCCAAAATGATAAAATCCATAAAACCCCTGTGGATTATATCCAAATATCTTACGGGAGCTGTATTCCTTCCTTGAAGTTTTTACACCACAATATACATGTAAGTGTTGGTAGTGGAAAGCCCTTTGGTCATGCTATGGTCCACTTGCACTTTCTCTAGTTTCTCCCTTGCTTTAGGTGTTATATCCAAAGAACATTCTGGAAATTTCATCACAATTCATAATTTTCTCAATACTTTTGCCTATAGCTCTTAACAGGGACTTAGCATTTTTCTACTGCTAGTGACGGACCCTATTAAGATGTGTCACATCTCACCTATTATATTGATGCTCATCACCCTGAGGCCTGCAGAACTCCCACAGCTCACCACCCAGAGATGTTGAGACCTTTGAGTTTGAGACATGGTATTTTCCTTCTGTCTTCCCAACATCTCACCAGAGCCTCCCTGTTTTCAGTGGGACAGAAAGCTTCCTAGGCAATACTGCATGTAATGGGCTGATTGCTGGTATCATTTGGTGCTGAATCACAGAGAAGTGGAAAAGTGTTTTAGGTAAGGAGTTCTCAACTTTTTTAAGCCAGGGGCCGGGTCACACTCCCTCAGACAGCTTCAGGGGCCTGACAGCCTTTTTGCCCTTCCTCCACCACATGGCACTTCCTGGTGTGGTGGAGTCAGTGGGAGGCCACATGAAATGGTGCCGCCGCAGGTTGAGAATCCCTGGTTTAGGTGTTTAGATACTGACTCCCAAGAGCCTTCTTCCCCGCTGACTTCCAGAGAAATACACAGAGACTTTCCCTTCTTGTGCTTAAATTTCTGAAAGGAAGAAAGCTACACCTGGACAAAGGAATTCCTGATTTCATTCAGTGTTCTGTTTATTCATGTAATCACGGTCGCTTTGACTAGTTTTTTCACACTCCAGTAGACATAAATGAGAGCCAGTGGAATGTAATGAATAGATGTCAGCAGCAGGCAACAAATCTGATACAAGATCTACTCCCTTACAAACCATGCTCTTGATAAATAAAAGATACCTGCACTTCTCTGCAAGAAGTGTGGCCAGTCAGTGCTTATAAACCAGAAGCACACCTGAGCAGAGAATTTTCTTCTATGGAGGTTTCTTGGAATCCTTTTTTTATCAGTAACAGCAAAGGCATGAAACCTAATGGAATGTTTCATTGTGATCACAAGCATTCTTGGATTAGCTTTTACATTTGCATTTTTCCAGATATTACAAAATTAAGTCTAGGCATAGTATAAAATAAATTCATGCTTTGACACCCCCCCCAAAAAAAACCACACACATCAGTGCACTGTTTTGAGTAAGAAATACAGTAAAACCCCTACTTACGAAAAAAGTCCGTTCCGTAGGCATTTGGTTAAATCGAATTTTTATGTAACTTGAAGCAAACCCATAGGAAAAATTATTTTACGTAACTTGAAGCAAACCCATAGGAAAAAGGAAATTTTTATGTAAATCGAATCAAACCCATAGGAAAAAGAATGTTTATGTAACTCGAGGCAAACCCATAGGAAACCATGTAAATCGGGACATGGTTTTAGCGCAAAATCATTATGTAAGTCGAATTTTATGTAACGAGGTATTTGTAAGTCGGGGTTTTATTGTAGCTTGTAACATGGGAAGCCATTGTTTAACACAGATGCAGTAACAGAGCGTGATTTTGTCTTCAGGATTTTGATTTGATTGTATGCTAAATTGGGTAGATTTGGTTAAGTAACTTAAATAATGAATTACCTTGTGATATTACTTAAGAGTGTATCTGACGTAAATGTTTATACTGTGTGTGTATATATTTGTGTGTGTGTGTGTGTGCGCGCGCACACACACGTGTATATGTATGCAGAGGTCAAACTAACTAGCTATATTGCTTTATATTTAATAAAAAAATAATAAGGTTGCACTAATATCTGTTTTGGAGCATATAACTGTTTGGAAATATCGATCCATCACTAAGCAATTTTGATGAAGCTATCTAATCAAGAATTTCCAGCCCTTTCTGTGTTCAATGAGATCTTAATCTTTAGTCCACTTAGCTCAATGCAACCCTGGCACAGATTTTAACGGGTTTGGGATGCGATCCTGCATGCCTTTTAAGATTGTAGTAAACTTTGATAATGGCTGGATTTGCATTTATTCGAACACCTTAAAATTATAATGAATGCCTACTGGTTTGGATCAGATTAAGGCACATTGAATTCAGCTGGCAAAAATAGACTTCTTCCCCTCTCCTCCCAAAATCATCCCCTTCAGGTTCCCTGGGAATGCTACACTGAGGATTGGGAGACACCCTACCCCACCCCCACTGAGTAAAGAGAATGCCTTCTGCAATGGTATTAAAAGAGGCTGGGGGAGTGGGAATGGGCAGGAGTAGTTTCCTAGAGTGGGACATTTTTGTTGGCAGAAGGTAAATCCTCAATACAGATCCAGGATCCAACCAGGTATTCATAAATTGTAGCAGTAAGTGTAATGCAGGCTAATACATCAGTGGAAGAACAATAGTGCCTTGCCAATACAGTACCATTAATCTTTTCTCTTTTTCTTCTTTCTTGCCTTTCTTCTTTCTCTACAATAGAAGTGGAACAAAAAGGTAATTAAATACCTTTCACATGTTTTATATATATATATATATAGCCATTCTAAGCTATTTAGGTGAACTATTTAACAATCTAATGCTTTAGTTGAAGTTCTTTCTCATTAACATGTGGCATTTTAATCTGTTGGGTGAAGGTTAAGGTGTTGGGGAGGGTTGCTGTTCATCAATACTAACCTGCTGTGGCTTTGCTAGGAAGGCTTAATAGTGCCACTGTCCTCCTCTAAGTGATTGGCCAGTTGCCTATTTGTGTATGTGTAAGGTTTGTACAAATTGCTGCCATTAATCACAGCCAATTGACAAGGCGCCAGTGCATCACAACATCTTCATATACCCAGCTGAGATGGCCCTTGGTACCTCATCAATTAGCCACATTTAGCCATGGAAAATTATGCAGACATTACAAGAAGACACACAGAATTCGAGCCATTAATTTTAAGAATGAAAAACTCTTTCTCATAGGTAAAGGTTTCCCTTGCTCAAAAGCCAGTTGTATCCGACTCTAGGGTTCAGTGCTCATCTCTGTTTCAAAGCCAAAGAGCCAGCACTGTCTGCTTCTGCAGACGTTTCCGTGGTCATGTGGCAGGCATGGCTAGAGCGCATGGAACGCTGTTACCTTCCCACTGAAGTGGTCCCTATTTATCTACTTGCAATTTCTTGCTTTCAAACTGCTAGGTTGGCAGGAGCTGGGACAAAGACAGGAGCTCATTCCGTCCTGCAGTACTCGGGAATCGAACTGCTGACCTTCCGCATCCCAGTCAGCGTCTTATGGGAAAGCATCAAATAATTTTGGAAACAGAAGCATCCATTACTTCATAGTGTACCTAGATGCTTCTTGCTTCTGCTATCACTGGAACATTAAGCAAAGGTGATTTTGAGATTCACACATTCATCACAAAACCCGAAATCCTGTGGTTTAGCATAATAAATTGCGACTAAAGTAGGCCCATTTGAATCAATGCAACATAGGGAAAAGGTACTTCACCAGATCCCTACTGACTCACTGGGCCAACTTGCTACCATCAACAGGATTTCAGATGCTAGTTCATATTTCTTAAGCTTTTAACAATACATAGTGCTACAGATGAGAACATGTAAAGACAGCCCCAACCGCAAAACTCAAAAGCTAAACTATTTATAGATTTTCAGCCAGTTCTGCCACATATTCTGTGTCTAGTTTGCATGTGAACATATGATCCATAGCCTCCATTTTTGCAGTATATGGGTTAGGTGAAGGAAGTGCTTGTGCTTTTGAGTACACATGTGCCAACCCATGTGTAACAAGGACACTACAAGAGCAGAAATCACACACCATAAAGAACAAGGAAGGGCTTAGTATTTAACTGCGCTAGATGCCTGCTACTGCTGTTAAACTTGGGTTACTAAAACTCAAATCTAGAAATTGATCAGAATTTTATGATGAGCTGAAACCTTCTAATTGAGAAATATCTAATTTCTGAGGAAAGGAACACACTAGAGAAACCACAACATTATTTCCTGAATAACCCAAGCATTTTAAAACTTCAAGTTTGGCTGTGTCCAACAGATCATATAGATTGTCGATTCAAGGTCTTCAGAGCAAAGTATGCAAGAGGTTAGGGTTTGCATTTTAAATAGTAAAGCCATTTTTAAAAACTTACAAAATACATTTATTGGGAAGACTCATTTCTCTTTCTCTCCCGGAAAACTCTGCCTGTGACCTGAGTGGGATGGAAGTCCCACTGCCTTGCCAAATGCAAAGAGCATCTTCAAAAGAGCATTTCCCCAGAACCAAACCACTTTCTGTGCCTCCTGCAATCCCATTGGTTATCATACACTCACTAAGTGATGCTTTTTGCAATTTTTAAATCAGCCTATCAAGAGAAAACACAGTTTTCTATCAAAAGAAAACACAAGTACTTTGTTCCTTAGCTGTTGGATGGGGCAAAGGAACGTCAACAGTTTTCTCACACAATTTCCTATTGAGCGTTGGACTTTTTGCAAAAAACTGCCGCTCAATGGGATCATGATGTGTATATAAAAGAGACCTGAAAAGCATATAAAAATAACTATTTTTCTGTAATAAAGAAAATATTTTATTCTATATCAATGTGAATATTTACATTTACATTTGTTTTTTACTGGTTGAAAATAATTGAGAATCTGCATTGTGGTATTTAAAACCACATATTGCACACACAAAAAGTAAAAACAATAATGAGGTCTGTGAAGCAAAAAAATTAGTTCCTCAGTCTTGGCAGTTGTGAATTATTTAACTAACACTTTAATTCTTTTGCATTTCAGAGGGAATTTTAATTAATTAAAATCTTGATCCTAGCCTTACCCTACTGATCTTTTTTCTTCTTTCCTTCACCCAATTCTGGTTTTCTTCCTCCTTCTTGATAAATTCATTAACTGTTGTTTCTTTCTTTATATGACTGCATGTTCTCTATTTTTATATAGTAGTTCCCAAGCTTTTTTATTATTTAGACCACTGAACCAATGTAGATTTGTTTCCCTCCTAAATAATCCAAGTGCCTTTTTTAATTGCTAAGGGATTTTCTTTTGCTCTATAACTGTACCTACTAAGTATATAGTATCAAAGAAACAACATTTGCCAGGAGGGTTTAAAAAGAAGAAGAACGGAGAACAATTTTAAATTTTCTTTCAAATTTCTTTGCTTTCTTTTTTTTTCTGCAAAAAGGCACCCATAGTCAGGGTTTGGAGAAATCTGGGTTTCTTTTGATGTCTCTCTCTCTGTGTGTGTTCTTGAGTTATAAAGTTTTAAATGCATGCCAGAGAATCACTATGAAGATTTGTAACCTGCTTTATTTTTAACCTTTTCCCTTTCTTCAGTTTTTCTTTGCCCTGGACTACTAAAAGGAGTATATCAGAGTGAACATTTATTTGAATCTGACCACCAGTCAGGGGCCTGGTGTAAGGATCCACTGCAGGCGTCCGACAAGATTTACTATATGCCATGGACCCCATATAGAACTGACACCCTAACGGAGTACTCTTCTAAAGATGATTTCATCGCTGGGAGACCCACTACGACCTACAAGCTTCCCCACCGGGTAGACGGCACAGGGTTTGTAGTGTATGACGGGGCTTTATTTTTTAACAAAGAACGAACCCGGAACATTGTCAAATTTGATCTACGGACAAGAATAAAAAGCGGTGAAGCCATCATTGCTAACGCCAACTACCACGACACATCCCCTTATAGATGGGGTGGCAAATCGGATATTGATCTGGCGGTGGATGAGAATGGCCTTTGGGTAATCTATGCAACAGAACAAAACAATGGTAAAATTGTCATTAGTCAGCTGAACCCTTATACCTTGAGGATTGAAGGAACATGGGATACATCATATGACAAGAGGTCAGCTTCCAATGCATTCATGGTCTGCGGGATTTTGTATGTGGTGAAATCTGTCTATGAAGATGATGACAATGAAGCCACGGGAAATAAAATAGACTATATTTACAACACTGAACAAAGCAAGGAAAGTGTTGTGGATGTTCCTTTCCCAAACTCGTACCAGTATATTGCTGCAGTGGATTATAACCCACGGGACAACCTTCTTTATGTTTGGAACAATTACCATGTGGTTAAGTACTCTTTGGATTTTGGACCCATGGACAGCAGAACAGGTAAGATTACAGTATTTTATTAGGGCTGCTTTTGCTCTCTTTGATACTGTGCTTCGCCTCCAAGTATAGGTTAACACCAAGCTGCTTTAATTTCATCACAAGCAGCAACAATAGGGGAGTGATTTAAATTTGAGCCACATTGGGAAAGGATCTAATGGCATTATTATTTTAATAAAAGAACCACTAGGGTCTGAATGAAACTGGGTCATGCTTGAAAAGTTTCAGAATGAGAGGGCATGAAACATCAGATACAGGTGGAAACGACAAAACCTTGACAGCCACTTTTGCTAAAGAAAAGCTGCTTCTAGGGTCAAGCACAGATATGAGGGCAGGGGGTGGTTGCTTCAAGACTTTCTCCTGCCTGACATCTCCCACCTGCAGTTCTTCCACAACGGGTCTCCAGATTTGTATTCACCCTTTTAATAATAATAATAATAATAATAATAATAATAATAATAATAATAATAATAATAATAATAATAATAATAATAATAATAATGTACAATTATTGGCAACTCTTTCCAGGGTGTTCTACGTAGAAATTATTCGGAACATGTTTACTATTCCATTCTTTTTACCCTTTTTATCTTTTCGTCTGGAAAACAATCTAATTTATTCTAGTTTTCAGATAGACAAGTTGGTTTTGCAGTCTGTGTTACTGTTTGAGATGTAGAGGCAACAACCACCAATCATGATCATGATTGGTGAATTTTGGCAGTACATACAAGTCTTGAGAAATATTGGTCTGAGATTTAAATGAATTCCACCTACTTTTTCAATGCTGAGATCTCTAATTCCAGTCAATTTTTTTAGTAGACCATAACTTGATCATTTCCAACTTTATCTTGTGGGGCAGCTCCTGTCCAAAGGACCCATAGGTAGGGTGTTGGGTGTAGGTTGCGAAGGAGAACCAATGAGTTCATTTCACCCTTGTCACTGTTCCCTCTACTCATTTGCTTCCTTGCCACATCATTTTGTCAAGGCCACACAGAGGAGGAAAACAAATGTCAAAGCCATCTTTCTAGAACATATGAAGGTTGCCCTTGCTTGAAATCCAGTTGTATCTGACTCTAGGGTTCAGTGCTGATATTTGTTTATAGCCAGAGCCAGTGCAGACATGTGGCAAGCATGACTAAACACTGGAGTGCATGGAATGCTGTTTATCTTCCCACTGAAGTAGTACCTGTTTATCTACTTGCAATTTCTTGTTTTTGAACTGCTACGTTGGCAGGAGTTGGGGCAGACGGGAGCTCTTTCCATCGTGCAGCATTCGGATCTCAAACTGCTCAACTGTCAACCTGCCAGCCATCAAGTTCAGCATCTTAACCACTAAGCCACCGCATCCTAGAACACATGTGCTTTAAGTTAAATTTGATACTAAGATCCCAAATGTTGATGCTTCATTCATTTTTGAATTCTCGATCAATTCTGCAGGATGTCCAATTTGTCCTAACACACTTACAAAATAAAAGAATGACCTCTTTGCTTTTAAATTAGCACAGGTAGACTTTGTATAGCAGATTAATACCAAGAACTAGAGAGTAAGTGAGGTGATAGGTGATTTGTAAACAACCTAAAAACCTTGCTGCTCTCAGGGGGGGGGGGAATCAAAATATATCCCTCTAGCACCGTGGTGGTGAACCTAAGGCACGTGTGCTAGAAGTGGCATGCAGAAGCCTTTCTGCTGGTATGCATGCCATCAAGGGGAAGGCCCACCCCATCCAGCCTGGCCAGCCCCACTTCCCCACTCAGCCCTCTCTCTCCGCCAAAAGGGAGGCAAGGGGGTGGTGGAAATCCCACCCAAGAGGCAGTGGCAGGATGAAGTGAAGTGACCAGACACTCAAACCCACCCCTCATAGGAGCTGGGTGCACCTATGGAATGGGTGTGGGATGCACCCATGGGGAGGCACACCTGCAGGGGGTGGGGAGCACTCACGTGACTTCACCGGAGACATGCCAGCAACATCACATGGGTGTGTGGGCATGCATGGTGCCTGCCCTCATGCCACCGCCTCCTCCTTGGGCACTTGATCTCTAAAAGGTTCACAATCATTGCTCTAGCATATATTTATAAATATACTAACACATTTTAAAATGGTTTTTAGGTAAATCTTTTGTGAGATTTGTCTATAAATTAATAGCCAAAATGGTGTTGGCCTGCTATGCTGCCACAGGAGGAATGATACACTGCTGATTAAAAAGTCCCTGTTTCAATTTTAGGAAGGCGCACTCAAAACCACACACAAAATACCTTATTCCATTTCGCTGATCTTCAAACAAAGTTACATCAGGGTAGAGCATTCCATCTCATGATATTGTTTCCTGCTTTTGGAAGGTTGGATGTAACCCATAAACAGGAGCCTTTACCAGTGTGTATCAATGGGAATTGGCTGGAAGGATTTCAAGTTCACAGATAATATTTTTATCTTCGAAAATGTTGCCAGATATATTCTTATGTAATGCAGATCATCTGTAATTGAGGGAAAGTTGCAGCACTTTGAACTACTGCTTAGAAAAATGAATGTTCTAGTTTATATCAGGAAGCCATATTAGTATCTTTATTCAAATTTATGTGCTTCATTAATTCAAGTTATTTGTGCTGTAAATTATCTCACTCAAATGTTGCTCTTTAGCCAGAAGGGAAAAACAGAAAGCTGGTTTTCTACAGTGAACAATTAAAATCACAAGGGTAGTTTTCTTGTTGATTTGAACTGAAAAATAGTTAGTGTCTTTTGCATAGCTGTGGGCAACCTCACATTATTATTTCTACATTGTTATTTCCCTCAAGGGCAATTGTTAACCATTTTGTCTTATTTTCATGGAACTGCATGAAATCTGTTTTGTCTCTTTTTCTTCTTTACTAGGAATGTTAAGATAAATCATGGAAAAGATATAAGTAGACTAATCATCTTCTTAGTTCATTGAATAATCAGTTGCATTTGTATAAATCTGCACATAGGTCAAACATGCAGTAGTTGTGATGCAAAAGATATTATCTCCTTTATTGGTCCCCTGCTCATGCAGGGAATGTCACAGAAAAGAAAGGAAGGGGTATCCTTCCTCTAAGATGACGTTCAATACCTGATGTCTTTATTAAATATTTCTATTGCAAATAGTCATTAACAAATTTGCTTCCTACTCATTCAGACAACTTTTTAGTTGATCAGAAACATATTTTCACTTCACCATCCTTATCAGTCAACTAAATATCTGTGCCATAATTAGCATTTGTGTAGCAATTTCTGTAAAAATATATATATTAGTCTATTTCATTCTCACACCTGAGTTTGAAAATATTCAAAAATTTCCTACCTACTGGATGAGACTATGCGAGTGATGTGTATTGTTGTTGTTGTTGTTGTTGTTGTTGTTGTTGTTGTTGTTATAGCACTTTTGGCAAATAAAATTTATGGGGGGGGGGATTGCCACAAAAATGTTTGTCTTTAATGCCAAAAAAACCCCTCTGTTTTTGTATATTGCACAAAATTTTGTATATTGCACAAAATGGTTTTCATTGCAAAATACAAGTTTTCAATTGAGAACAATTACAAATGCAAGGTTTTAGCACAAAATCTACATTTTTAATACTTGTGTAAAAAGAAGGTGCTGGACTTTTCATTCTTGTGAAAGAGTGGCATATTTTGCAACTCTTCACTATATGGTGGCAGGGTGTCTTGAAACATCCTTTTTCATCAAGGACAAGAAAATTATTCATTACTTTATACCACAATTTACAGCTTGTGAATGTAAACAGTAGGAAGAGCTTAGGGATGTGAATCTCACTTTCAAAGAGAAATTTGCAAAAAGGACGAAAATTTTCTTTTCTTCTAACAGATTTTTTTTATGAGGAAGATTTTTCCCCCCACTTAGTAACCTTGTGGAAAATCTTGTGGGGACATTTCCAGATGTTTCATGGTTGTTAATATTTTTGTTTGGTTTGGTATGGTGTGGTTTTTTGGTGGAAGTTACTATGGCTCCCATGCAGAGTGATGGCCTTCCTACACAAGAGTTACCAAAACGGCCACACAGGATTCAGTGGCTCCCTATGCAGAACAGTTGCTGCAAAATATATATTTTAAAAGACCAGGGACAGAGGCAGAGAAAGAGAGAGAGAGACTGAGACTAGAGTCCCACTGCCACAGGAATCCAGGCAGGGGCGTGCTGGCTACGCTAAAGGAGCACTGGACAGGGAGGGAGGAGGCGGTGCCTATGGGGGTACTGCATGACATTTAATTTAATTTAATTTAATTTAATTTAATTTAATTGTCAAATTTATATACCGCCCACTCGGCCAAAGACGACTCAGGGCAGTTCACAATCACAATTTAAAAACATGTTAAAAACAGTTAAAACTATCCACTCCCTAAAACAAGGGGTGCAGGATCCAAAGGCATCATGGATTGTAGACACCAGGTGACATACATCTGCCCATCTCTGGGGGGGCACCTGTCACTAGGCTGCACCGGGACTTGTCACTTTGTCCCAAATGGCCAGCATAGGAACGCTTGCTGGTGTAGGGGGACATCAGGCACAGAACATTGCCAAGAATGAAAAATTATTTATGTTCTTGACACATTACAGTAATACCTCATTCAAAGTCCGCTTCGTACAACATCGAATTCATACAACATCGCCTAATTCCTTGAAAAAAGTTTCCTCATACAAAGTCGCTGCAACTTTGTATGAGGCATTGGGGTTTTTCCCAGGTTACATTGTGCCTGGGCAGTATAAAAGGCAGGACACATGTGTGCATTGCTCTTGTGGGTTTTGCACGAGGCGAAGAATGTTTAGGAGTGGTTTTGAGCATGATTTTGGGGTGTTTTTTTGCTTGTTTGTTTGTTTTTTTGTCAGAATTTTTAGAAGCATTCCTTGGATTTTTGCAGCATTCTTCAGGTTCTTGGACAATCAGGGTCGTTTGACATGTTTTTGTACTGTATTTAGCCTTTAGACAATGATTTCTTAAAGTTGTCAGTTTCCTGTCTGTTTCCTTGACTTTGCCCTGAAGTCTGTACTGTTACAGTACAATGTATCTCTATGAAAACGACGTTGTACGAGGCATCACAGCAAGGATTTGGACGTTGTATGAGGCATTGCGGCTAGGATTTGGACGTTGTATGAGGCATCGCGGCTAGGATTTGGACGTTGTATGAGGCATTGCGGCTAGGATTTGGACGTTGTATGAGGCATCGAGGCTAGGATTTGGACGTTGTATGAGGCATCGCGGCTAGGATTTTGCATGCCTCATACGAAGTCCAAATCCATATAAAGTCCAAACTTGTGGAACCAAGTTTGGATGTTGTATGAGGTATCACTTGAACTAGGAAGAACATCCTGACAATAAGAGCTGTTCTGTAATGGAATTATCCGACTCAGAAGATGGTGAACTCTTCTTTGTTAGAGGTTCTTCAGTAGCGGTTGGATGGCTATCTGTTAGTGGTGCTTTAGTTTCGGATCACCTGCATTGACTAAATGACCCTTAGAGTAGCTTTCAAGTCTGTAATTCTGTGATCCTGTGCAGAGTAAAAAAGAAGTGACCTGGTTTACTCAAGTGGACACAATAAGTCAAAGTGAGAGGATGCTGGGAAAGATTTGGGAACCATGACCTTGCTGTGGAAAAACAGGCAACATGCGACAGGACAAAATTAGAAAAGACATGAGAAAGAGGTAGAATATAGGAAGAAGATAAAATGTGGATTGACCAATAAAGTGAGTTGTTAACAGGCAGAATGGGGAAAAAGAAGACAGCTGTCAAGACGCTATCATGTTTCCCATTTGTTTTACTCATAACATAGTTACAAAAGAAAAAAAATCACCTTCCACTGGCGTCACAGAAGTCTAAAAATACCTGGGTATGACTCACAGGCTGTTAGAATGCATTTGCATCTCTTGTATGCAAATGGGTTTATCTATTGGCAAAACAGAGCCTGCATGTTTTCTCCAATATTAAAATTGTCCCTGCAATTCATATGAGAATGAAGTTTGGTGTGCATAATAAACTATGTAGTGCTTCAACAGAACTTGAATTAAATTTAGCTTTCTAACAAGTTACATTTGTAAAGAATTTGTAGTAAGAAGCTACAGTCAGAACATAAATTTCCCATGTAATGACCATTGCTATAATTCACTACTTTTCAGAAGGATGAGAATGGTTTGTCTGTGTGTTACTCAGTAGGGAGTGGGATATTGGCCTCAGCAGTGAGAATCACTGGGTGATTTTAATTGATGATTCTGCCTTCCTTGTCTCTTTTGGTAAATAAGGTATTGTGCACAGAGCTAGGAGCAGACAGGACAAGGGATACCACAGCTTTTTCTCTGTATTATATTGAAAGGGGGGGGGGGTTAGGTTGTCATTTCCTTCTCATGTCTCTCCATATCCCTGCCTTTTTCATCTCCTGAACTGAACTCCAAAGCAATTCTGCCTCGAGTTACATAAAATTCAACTTACATAATGATTTTATGCTAAAACCATGTCCTGATTTACACGATTTCCTATGGGTTTGCTTCGAGTTACATAAAGATTCTTTTTCCTATGGGTTTGCTTCGAGTTACGTAAAAATTCATTTCCCTATGGATTTGCTTCGATTTACATTAAAATTTCATTTTCCCTATGGGTTTGCTTTGAATTACGTAAAAAAATTTTTTTCCTATGGGTTTGTTTCCAGTTACAAAAAAATTCAGTTTAAGCAAAAGCCTACGGAACGGCCTTTTTTTCGTAAGTAGGGGTTTTTACTGTACAGTACATTGGGGTAGATAACACCAAAACCTGCAGGAGTGGGTTCTCTTTTAAGTCTATAGCAGTGGTTTCCAACATGGGGCCCATGCACCACTGGTGGACATGAATTCCCATGAATTCTCAGAAGCCTATGTCAGTACATTGGCTGATCAGTGCTTTGGGAAATTGATTTAGGCTTCCGGGAATTGAAGTCCAAAATTCAAAGGTTGGGAAACACTGGTCTATAGTCAAATTATATCATGCCCAAGGGAGAGTAGGAAATCACACTCCCACTGAATTCAGTAGGATTTGTTTCTGTAGATTTCTGCTCATTAAACCAGGACGAACAGAACAGAGAATGCAGCCTTGAGCTAAGGTAGATGCCAAATCAAAATCTAATTATCACTTATCAATTAAATATCATTGACAAACCTATAGATTAACCACCTGCAGATAGTATGTGAATAATAAAGTATATTGAATGGACAGTTGTGTTAGACTGTGTGGTGGTGGGAATCTATTTCGTTGTTCCCAAGATATTTTGAGCAAGCATCTTTTTCCTAACTCAGATGGGCGCCTAACAGCAAAGCACACCTTGTATTATTCTTGGATTGAGGCCCATTTTTGTATCAATACCTTTTTAAGGAGGTTAAAATGTCTTATAATATTCATAGCATAGTTTTGCAGTGGCTCAAGTGGCTAACACGCTAACTGGAAGACGGCAGTTCGAGACCCGAGTACTGCACTACAGAGTCAGCTCCCGTCTTTGTCCCAGCTCCTGCCAACCTAGCAGTTCAAAAGCAGGAAATTGCAAGTAGATAAATAGGGACCACTTTGGTGGGAAGGTAAACAGCATTTTGCGCACTCCAGTGTCTAGGCATGCCTGTCACATGTCCATGGAAACATCTGTAGACACAGACAGCGCTGGCTCTTTGGCTATAAACAGAGATGAGCACTGAACCCAGTGGTGGCAGGGCCGTAGCCAGGGGGGCAGGGGTGTGTGTGAAATCCCTCCTGAGCTAACAGCCCCCACCCATACCTGTCAACTGTGGCTCCGGACAATCCGGGATCTGCGCACAACAGTTCTGCACAAGTCGTGTTCTACGCAAGCGTAAAAGGGTTTTACACAAGTGTAAAAGCCTTCTACGCATGCGTAGAATGCAACTTGCGCAAAAGGGATGCGCAGCACCTCTTTCACCCTGCTGCCAATTCCGGGGTTTTGGCAGCTGCGGGCAGGAAATGGCGCAAATCAGCACCGAAAATCAGAAAATTCCGGCCAATCCAGGAAGGTTGACAGGTATGCCCCCGCCCCACCCCGTGGTGCCAATGTTATATATGTGAGTGTGACATTGTTGCCCCTCCTGACCCCCCCCAAAAAAAAAATAATAATAATAATCTAGTATCCTGGCTACAGCCCTGGGTGGTGGGCATCAGCAGATTCACACCAGTTTGCCAGAACTATTAGCAGAAATTCTGGCTGGCCCCATCCATCCAAGTTTTGAAATAAAGTAGTCCTAATTCAGGTGCAACACAGGACTTTCCCCCTAGCCACACCCACCATACCACGCCCACAGAGTAGGTAGTAAAAATAATTGAGCCCACCACTGACTGAACCCTAGAGTTCAATGCAACTGGCTTTTGAGCAAAGTTTACCTTTACCTAGCAAATTTTATCTGGCACCCACTTTGCTGAGATTAGAAACCCATTAGTTGCCCCGGTACTGTAGTTATCCTCTATCACAATTTTCCCCCACACATTTCACACATTTCCCCTCCCTCACTCTGACTTTAGCTTAGTATGAACTCAGCTAAGTACCCCTATCTGCTTACCCAGGTTGGATACCATTAAATCCTTACCTCATTTAAGTGCTGTCTCCCTTTCTCCTCCTCCTCCCCACACACCATTATTTCTTTCCCCACTTCTCTCCTCGCCCCCATCTTTGCTCAGCCGTAACATCTGCAGAGTTCAACAAATGGCTGTGAGCAAGACCCCCTAAAAAGAGTTAATTATCCACAGGCCCAGTTGAGATTCTTTGCAATCAATTTCAACTTTTTTTAAATTGTGTCCCAGCTCCTGCCAACTTAGCAGTTCGAAAGCAAGACATTGCAAGTAGATAAATAATAATATAGGGGAGGATGCCTGCCCCACGGTTTCTTTGGTTCCTGCACCCCTCTCTTTTTAGGGGTGGGTTCCTATTGCTGGTTTTTATCTGTTTTTACTGACTGGGAGGTGGAAGGTCAGCGGTTCGATTCCCGAGTACTGCAGGACGGAATGAGCTCCCGTCTTTGTCCCAGTTCCTGCCAACCTAGCAGTTCAAAAGCAAGACATTGCAAGTAGATAAATAGGGACCACTTTGGTGGGAAGGAAACAGCACTCCATGCGCTTCGGTGTCTAATCATGCCTGCCACATGACCACGGAAACATCTGTAGCAGCAGACAGCGCTGGCTCTTAGGCTTTGAAACAGAGATGAGCACCCTAGAGTCGGATACGACTGGCTTTCGAGCAAGGGGAACCTTTACCCTTTACTATCTGTTTTTACCCACTGTGTGAACCGCCCAGAGTCGGCTTTGGCTGAGTGGGCGGCATAGATATTTAACAATAAATAAATAATAAAGAAATAGGTACCAGTTCTGTGGGTAGGTAACAGCATTCTGTGTGCTCTGGCATCTAGTCATGCCTGCCACACGACCATGGAGACATCTGCAGATGCAAACAGCACTGGCTCTTGGGCTGTAAATGGAGATGGCTGTAAATAGAGTCAGATACAACTGGCGTTCAAGCAAAGGTGACCTTTTCTGAATATTTGGGCTGAGTGAGTGGAGGGAGAACAAAGGTCCAGAGGTGGGGAAAATGAGATGGGGGACTAAAATAAAAAGAGCACTGGAGTTGAGCTTGAAGGGTTTCTGACTTGAAAGAAGCCACACACACTCTTTAGTGCAAACAAAAAGAAATTCACTTTTGAAGATGTCACAAGATTCTTTATTGTAGTTATCCTGATTTAAAGTGTACCTGACATACCTTGACTAATTCAAATACATTATAGAAATCACTGTTGGTAATAATGGATAATTTTGTCTGCCAGAGCCAGCCTGGGAAGTTATGGGGCTGATCTATAACTGGCATTGGGTACTATCCTCGTTGGCTGGTGTAACCACAACACATTATAAACTATTACTTAAATTATTGCTAAAATAAAATACAGAGCGCTATAAAATGAACACGAAACAGCCACTGCATTTGCCAGAATGCTTTAATATGCCAAAATGCTTTAAATAACAGTAAGGAATCTTTTCATTATCTATGTGACACTTTTATTACTGTAGAAAATAATTCCTTCAAAGAATCAATTGACATTATGGGTACCTTGAGATGGTGCCCACCTTGTCTTGGATTTATCTGCCTTTAATAAATTTAAGGGATTTCTGTATGTCTGGAAGCTCAATTCAGATTTGTGGTTTGAATTCTAAACTATAGTAACTCACTCTACTAACTAAATTTATACTTCCAACAGGATGCAACAACATTTGAAACAGAATAATAAAACAACAGGTAAAAATCATAAAAGAACTTGTTCAGTCGCATAGTCGATTCTGACCCTTTGTGACCCCATGGCCCATAGCATGCCAGGCTCCCATAAAACAACTACAGGACTTTAATGGTTTAAGCACAGAATATGAAGGGGGGAAAGAGCTTGGAACAGTTGTTTTTGGTGGTGAGGGGACGGCAGAACTGCACTTCCAGGAATCTCTCCACCTCTAGTTTTGAAGTGCAGATAAGCTTCTGCTTCTCCTTACACCCTTGCACAAGAGGGCGCATGATGGGCGATCCCTTGCTTCCAACAGGTTTGATTTGCTCCTACATTCTGTGCTTCTTCCTGGGGGACTTGTATACTATTTAAAACTTCTCTAAAAGTCAATCTCCATGTTTTCCTTGACCTTCACTATTAGCTAAGCAACTCTATTTCAACATGACAAGGCATATGCTCCAACTAACTCTAGCATTGCCTTGCTAGTACAGTAGAACCCGACATAACGAATGCCTTGTACAGTGAAAAAATCGTACAATGAAGAGGATTTGAAAAAACCATTGTGCCCCGTATAATGAAATTTTCGTTATACAATGCAATGCATCTCTATGGGAAAAACCGTATAATGAAAATCTCTATGGGAAAAATTGTACAACAAAGTGCCTCATAGAACAAATTATTTTTGTTATACGGGGTTCTACTGTACTGTATATCGAAGAGCTACAATTCCCATCTGCCAGCCAACCCTTTCACCTCCTGTCCAGATTTAACCAATCAGCTAGTAGTAACTAGCACCCATCATTCCCTTCCACTCCCCAAAGGATGTTTATGGCAGATAACAAAGGAAACATTTGTCCGGTGGTGCCTCTACAGTTTCCATTCCAGATTCCTCCCATCTGACCTTGGTCATTCGCTTATCTTGCACATGGGGAAGAAGAACTCAGATGACACAGTCCTGTAATGGCGAACCTTGACTCTCCAGGTGTTCTTGGACTTCAATTACCAGAAGCCCAAGTCAGCACTCCTGCTGATCAGGGCTTCTGGGAATTGAAGTTCAAGAACAGTTGGAGTGCCAAGTTTCACCATCACTGATCCATTCACTAGGCAACTGCAATCCAGACTTAAACCCACACTTCCACATCATTCCTTGGGTGTGGAAGAAGAAGGGCCAGCAGAAACTATGGGAACATTCAACTATTACGTGATCCTTTTTCTGGGGAAAATTGACCCCCTCCCCCCTATGTAATCCAACCGTAATTTTTACTTTGACCCCCTCCTCCCCCCTTTAAAACTACATGATCTGAATCAAGTAGTACTGTATTTTGCTCCACCAGCCAGTGGTGGTGCTGCAGGGGAAATGGGCAGGCCGGCCAATTGCACTGAAGCAGGAAGCAATGCTCTAGCTTAGCCTCTTGCTCCCCCTGCAACCAGGAAGCATGGCATTCCCCCTCTATTTTCACCGCATGGAGCAAGGCACAAAGGTAAATAAAACCCTTTTTATGCACAGGTTTGATTTTCCACTGTCGGTTAGAAACAGCTCCCAATGGATTACGTAATTTTGACCCTGACCCCACATAATTTTTCTGTAATTCAGATGGCAGAACCCCTCCCCCCCTTTGAGGATTTCTAGGAGCATTACACCTGGACACCCATTTCTATTCATTCCCAGCTAGCATTGACGTCATTTCCCGACCCGCGCTGCCAAAACCCCGTAATTTGGCAGCAGGGGAAAGGAAGTACTGCACAGCCCTTCTGCGCAAGTTGCCTTCTATGCATGCGTAGAAGGGTTTTACACTCGTGTAGGCTTCTGACTCAGCTTGACATATTCAATGTGTTGGTTTGTTACGCTGCCAAAAAACCAGAAGGAAGAGAGCCAGTGTAGAGAGAGCCAGTGGGTCCCTAGTCTTGGGCCCTTTGTGTCACTTGAGACAAAGCCAAAAAATGGAACAGTAGCATTACTGCTAGAGAGCCTTCTTGTCAATAGCAGCTCTGGCCACAATGGCACAGGAGCATACCTGTCAACCTTCCCGATTTGGCCGGGATTACCCCGTAATCCTGCGCCGATTGACGTCATTTCCCGACCCGCGCTGCCAAAACCCCGTAATTTGGCAGCAGGGGAAAGGAAGTACTGCACAGCCCTTCTGCGCAAGTTGCCTTCTATGCATGCGTAGAAGGGTTTTACACTCGTGTAGAACCCTTCCACGCATGCGTGGAAGCCTTCCACACATGCGTAGGGGGCTGCGCAAGCAGCGTAGCCTTCCACGCATGCATGGAAGCCTTCCACACATGCGTGGAAGCCTTCCACACATGCGTGGAAGGCAACCTGCGCAGAACCACTCTGCGCAGGTCCCGTTTTTTCAAGAGCCGCGGGTTGACAGGTATGCACAGGAGCTAGGGAGAAAATCCCTCATGCGCTAACAATGAAATCTTGGCAGTGGCAGTGTAGAACCTGGAAGATCTCTCCATGGTTATTGCATGTCTTGGGAAGGGCCATTCAAGATATGACCACTAGTGAGAATGGTGACAGCTTCAGAAAATGGAAGACAACTGTTTAAACTTCTAGCCTCGTTTCCACAGTTAAGACCATCTGTTTCAGGCTGGAAGGTGGTTGAGGGGAAAAGTCACTCCCTAATGTCCAAAACGTTTGCCCTTGGCCAAAGCCATTCATGTGGCAATCAAATCCTCAGTACAAATCCAAAATTCTGCTTTTTTGCTCATCAAATCTCTCACTGTCACAAACTCCTGCCCTGATTACTTGTGTTCCAGCAGTGATAGTTATGATTTTATTGACAGCCTTTCCCTACAATGTTAAAAATTACTGCATAGCAATAAATTCACTCATATGTTAACAATACTGCACTGGCTTCCCCTTCATTCTGCTACTGCTTAATGGTAATAACATATTGCATATTAATAATACCTCTTATATTACTTTTGCATTAATGGGCATTATTGATGGGGCTTTGATGGATGTAAATATGTAGGTGTAAAACATGAATCAGTGTAATAATAGCATTAAGTAGTTGAATGCACTAATTAGAGATTTAGAAGGGGATTAAGGTGGAGTTATTGTTCTGAAAATATATTCACTATCCATGTTATTGCCAAAATAGTGGATATAGAGGCACCTGACTTGCTTGGAGAACAGCCAAATACTAGTAGTAAAAATGAGAAGAGACATATTTTAAGGAAGAACTTGCAGTATCTTTACAAGGTTATACCATTACACAATTCAGAGATGTTGAAGAGAAAGGGAAGGGGAAGATGCAGAAGCTTAATTTCTATATCCTTTGTCTTTGGTTAGAGCTAGAATATAACCCTAGTAGATATTGGGTATATGATACCCAATATGGTGAAATGAATAAAGTGATGGATTATGACTCAGAAAGCCTGGGTTTGAATCCCCAATCAGGCATAGAAATTCTCTTGGGGAGTGGATCTTCCAAAACCACTCTATAAATATCTCATTTACCTTGAATGTATTATTAAGGTCACTATAAATTATTTCTGACTTGACAGTACATAACATAAGCTGTATAGGATATAAAGGTACAATGATTTGCCCATGGATCTGAAAATCTTGCCAAAGATACAGAACCACTAAATGAGACCTTTCCCCCCACTTTCCCCCCTCCAACCCATATTAGTAAGGTAAAGGTCGCCCTTGCTCAAAAGCCAGTCATATCCAACTCTAGGGTTCAGTGCTCATCTCTGTTTATAACCAAAGAACCAGTGCTGTCTATGTCTGCAGAAATTTTCATGGAAATGTGGCAGGAATGACTAGCCAGAACACTGTTTACCTTCCCACTGAAGTGGTCCCTATTTATCTACTTGCAATTTCTTGTTTTCGAACTGCTAGGAGCTCACTCTGTCATGCAGTACTCGGGAATCGAACTCCGACCTTCCAGTCAGCAAGTTCAGCGCCTTAACCACTTGAGCCACTGCAGTCTCTCAAACCCGTATTACAGAGAAGCAAATTCATGGATGTCTGAAATGCTTGGTGGTAACTTTACCAGGTTATTGAGTACAAGAGGAAGATGACATTTGAGCACCAAAAGCCAAGTTACATAGCTTCTACCACAGTTTGCAGTTATCCTTTTGTTTTTTTAAAAATGCAGAAGTTGTGGAAACTCCAAAGTGATTTGCCCATCTGTAGTGCAGCATTTGGAAGGTCCAAATAAAAAAGGATGTGGTAGGCATTCATCTGCATTAAATCTCCTGAGCCCAACTGTTCACTTATCAAGATTCCTTAAATTATTCCCTTGCCAAGGTTATTTAGATAAGACAGCTGCTTGCCTTTATATTATGTAAATGAAGGTTCACCTGATGCAAATTTCTTTGTTATTTTGAGTTGAGAACAGAAGCAGAACAAAGACATTGGGCCTAGCTGAGAATTATTTTGGCTTAGGTTATGTCCTTTGGTTCTAAATATCTAGCTTATTTCACTGGTAAAGGCATGGCTTCAATTGTTAAGAAAACGAATACTCTGAACTGCTTGATGGAAATTTGTGGTTCTTAGCAGGTAGTACACACTGTTGGTAAGACATTCCCATTTCCCCTGTAGGTTGGACATCCCAAGGTTATTTGTCTGGACTTATAAAAATAGCAACAGAATGTTGTTACTTTTTAAAATTGGTCTTAACTTGTAATGTACCATATTTTTCGGATCATAAGATGCACCTGACCATAAGATGCACCCAGTTTTTAGAGCTTTTAGAGAGAAAAAATATTCTGAACCAAATAGATGTCAAACCGCCTGACATCAGCAGCAGCGGTAGGGGCGGCGATCACACTTTGTCCTGGCTGCTCCGAGCAGCCTCTGGCTCCATCCCATCTCCTCTGCAGCCTTTGTCAAAACCGATCGTCACATTGGGGAAATTTTCGGAGCCTCCTCTGTTTCAAAATCCACGACGCTAGGAGCGCCCCTGGTGTGTCCAGGATGAAATGTCCGCTACTCGCCAGGTTTACACTTCCAGCGCCACAGATTTTAAAACAGAGAAGGCTCCAAAAAATTCCCCAACGCGGCGATCGGCTTTGGCAAAGGCTGCAGAGGGATGGGATGGAGCCAGAGGCTGCTCGGAGCAGCCGGGACAAAGCGTGATCGCAAATGCTGTCACTGCTGCGCCAGAGGGGGCGGGACCGAGCCACAGGATGCTCAGACAAAGCATTCGGAGTATAATATGCACCCTCATTCCCCCCCCCCCCTTTTGGGGGGAAATATTGTCTTATGGTCCGAAAAATACGGTATAATGAGTTCAACATGGTTGTCCTTTTCTAACTCTTTTGCACAAACTAGAATGGGGAGGGTGATCCCCAGCAATAAGCCAATCACCAGCCAAGCACAGGCACAGCCCACTATAAAAAGCTATCTCTTCCTTTTCTTCATCTCTTTGGGAATTCTTTAGCGTGCTGCCCATGTCCTTTGAAACCTGGGGCTGACAGACAAAGGGGACAAGCTGAAGTCTCCAGGAGCTGTTGTTCCTCCTCAGATGTCAAGCAGGTAGACAGAACCTGAGACAAGCAAAACTGGAAGAGGAGGAAGTTTTATTTTTTCTGTTTGGTGTGGCTTTATAACCTGGACACCCGTCTTTACCCATGCCCATCTGGTGCACAGGGCTTACTCACTCAGTGCCATTTATTGTAGGTGTGCAGCATCCAAGATCACAGTTCATGAGGCTTCTTGTTGCACAGAGCAGGAGATCACCCATGTAGGGGCAGGGCAGACTCACGATGGGCAGACAGGGAGTAGTCACAGCAACATAGACCTGAAAAGAACTCTTCATATTTAAAATGCTATAGGAAGAAATGTGAGTTCTAATGGGAATGACAGCAACCATGGGAGCTGCTGACCGGTCCTGGCTCTGCACTGCATTTCCACCGTCACTTGGCCCACCTATCAGAAGGACCAACATCACAAGGGTGTACCTCCTGCTGACCTGGCCCATCAGTTATGCTGTCTCCCTGGAGCACAGATAAGGAATGTGACAGAAAGATTGCTATCACTCATAAAGCTCACAGATGCTTATCCATTTCTTATCATCCATGTGAGAACAAATTATACTGCCAAGAGCTGGGTGGGTTGAGGAGAATGGTGGAGGACAGAGGTACCTGGAGGACAGTGGTCCGTAGGGTCGCAAAGGGTCTGAATTGACTGTGCAACTGAACAACAACAAAATATAATTACATCAGACACTGAAGCCCTGGGGAGGAGACTCAAGGACTTTGGAGCCCAGGTAGTCTTCTCTTCCATCCTACAAGTGCTCGGAAGAGGATTAGAAATGGAAAGGGAAATACTCTGGGTGAACAATGAGCTAAGAAGGTGGTGCTGACGTGAAGGATTTGGTTCTTGGGACACTTCCTGGAAGATGGATTGCTAGCAATGGATGGGTTGAAACTCACAAGAACAGGGAAGAATGTATTTGGGCACAATATTAAGAAATTCATCAGGAGGGCTTTAAATTGAAATGGAAGGCAGGAAATATAACATCAGAGCTAAAGAAAGATGAACGCTCACATAAAATAAGCAAACCAAGAACCTGAAATGGAGGCCAATAACAATAATTTTTGCAAAAAGGGAGAAATGATAGCAGGCCGCAAGTCACACTATCTTTAATGTCTATATATGAATGTAAGGCATACGGTACCTGTCAACCCGCGGCTCCGGAAAAAACGGGACCTGCGCAGAGTGGTTCCGCGCAGGTCACCTTCCATGCATGAGTGGAAGGCTTCCACACATGCGTGGAAGGCTACGCCGCTTGTGCAGCCCCCTATGCAAGCGGCGTAGGCTTCCACGCATGCGTGGAAGGATTCTACATGAGTGTAAACCCCTTCTACGCATGCATAGAAGGTGACTTGCGCAGAAGGGCTGCACAGTACTTCCTTTCCCCCACAAATTACGGGGTTTTGGCAGCGCTGGTCGGGAAAGGACGTCAATCGACACAGGATTACGGGGTAATCCCGGCCAAATCGGGAAGGTTGACAGGTATGATGTAAGGAGTGTGGGAAACAAGCAAGAATAATTGGATCTGTTAGTTCAGGAGGGGAAATATGATTTGATAGGGATAACAGACACTTGGTGGGATTAATCCCACGAGTGGAACACAGCAATTGAAGACTATAAATTGTTCAAAAAAAATACAGAGGGATGAGATGGCATGTCCCATATAAAGCATCTGGATTAATGTGATAGGGGGGACAAAAAGAACATAGTAGTTGGAGTCTACTATCTATCACCCAATCGAGGAGAAAATGCGGAAGAAACCTTTGGAAAACAAATTGCAGAAATGTCAAAGATACACAATGTAGTAGTACAGTAATGGGAAATTATAACTATCCTGATATCTGTTGGGAGACAAATTCTGCCAACTATGGCCCTTCCAAGAAATTCTTGGCTTGTGTGTCTGATAATGTTCTCTTACAAAAAGTAGAGGGGGGAAACTATAGGAGACAACCTTAGCCTTTACCTATCCTTGATCTGATTCCAACCAATAGAGATGACTTGGTAGAAGAACATAAGAACATCCTTGCTGGAACAGGCCACAGTCCATCCAGTCCAGCATTCTGTCTCACACAGTGGCTCACCATTTCCTTCAGGGTATTCCCAAGGAGATGCCTTCACCTGCTTAGGATTCCCTGGAAATGGCATTGAGAGATATCCTGCCTATCTCTCCAACTGGGAGGTTGTCCGAAAGTATCCATAATTATAGCCATTGATACCCTTGTCCTCCATGAACTTGTCTAATCCTTTCTTAAAGCTGTCAAGACTGACAGCTGTCACCACTTCTTCTGGCAGGGAGTTCCATAGACCAGTGATCCTCTGGGTGAAAAAGTACTTTCTCTTATTTGTTTGAGAACTAGTACCCAAAAGTTTCATCGAGTGTTCCCTAGTTCTAGTGTTGTGCGATAGGGAAAACAGTTTTTCCTTATCTACTTTGTCCACACCGTGCATGATTTTATAAACTTCAATCAGGTCACCTCTTAGACGCCGTCGCTCAAGAGTGAAAAGGCCCAACCGTTGCAGCCTCAGACGGTAAGGAAGGTGTTCCAGTCCCCTAATCATTTTGGTTGCCCTCCTCTGCACTTTTTCCAACTCCATAATATCCTTCTGGAGGTATGGCGACCAGAACTGTACACAGTATTCCAGATGGGGCCTCACCATAGATTTATAAAGAGGCAAAATGACACTTGCTGACTTATTTTCTATACCCTTCCTAATGATCCCTAGCATTGAGTTTGCTTTTTTCACTGCTGAGGCACACTGGGTTGACACCTTCATTGAGTTGTCCACCAGGACACCAAGGTCACTTTCCTGGTTTGTCACAGAGAGTTCAGACCCCATCAGTTTATAAATGTAATTGGGGTTTTTTGCCCCAACATGCATCACTCTGCACTTACTAGTGTTAAAGCTCATTTGCCACTGTTTTGCCCACTCCCCCAGTGTCAAGAGATCTCTCTGGAACTCCTAACAATCTCTCACAGTTTTCACTACCCTGTATAATTTAGTGTCGTCAGCAAATCTGGCTACCTTGCTTTTTACTCCTACCTCTAGATCATTTATGAAGAGGTTGAAAAGCAGGGGTCCCAGTACTGAACCTTGGGGGACCCCACTCTTTACTTCCCTCCACTTGGAGAAGTGTCCATTTAGTGCTACCCTCTGTTTCCTGTCCCTTAGCCAGTTGCTGATCCAGGACAAGACCTGTCCCTTTATTCCATGACTGGTAAGTTTATTCAAGAGCCTTTGGTGTGGGACCTTGTCAAAAGCCTTCTGAAAGTCCAGATAAACAATGTCAACTGGATCCCCCTTATCCACATGCTTGTTGACACTCTAAAAAAATTCCAACAGATTAGTGAGGCATGATTTGCCCTTGCAAAAGCCATGTTGGCTCTCCTTTAGCAGCGCCTTCTCTTCTATGTGCCTATTAATTAATGCCATCTGGTCCTGGTGATTTGTTAGTGTTTAGTTTAACAAGACATGCAAGGACCTCCTCCCTGGTTATTTCTATCTGGCTTAATTCTTCGGTTTCCCTCCCTACGAAGATAGGCTCTGTTTTGGGCATGTGGTCTCTGTCTTCTTCAGTGAATACTGAAGCAAAGAATTCATTGAGTCTCTCTGCAATCTCTGTTTCTTCTTTAATAACCCCTTGCCTTCCATTGTCATCTAACGGTCCAATGGCCTTCCTAGTTGGGTTCTTACTTCTAATGTACTTAAAGAAGTCTTTGTTATTTCTCTGAGTATTTTTAGCTATACGCTCCTCAAAGTCTTGCTTTGCTTTCTTGATTGTTGCCTTGCATTTGTTCTGCCAGAATTTATGTTTCTGCCTGTTGTCCTCATTCGGACAAGCCTTCCATCTTCTAAATGAGCTTTTCTTGCTCTTGATCACTTCCCGAACAGCTCCTGTAAGCCACATCGGAGTCCTCTTGGACCTGGCAGTGCCCTTTTTCCTTTTGGGTATGCATTCCAATTGGGCCTCTGTTATTGTTTTTGTAAACAGTGACAGCAAGACGAACTCTGGGAGGGAGTGACCATGTTCTACTTGATTTCTTGATCTCAAAAGAAACAAAAGTGGAGTATAGCAGCTACACATACATGCTGGACTTTAAAAAAAACTCCAATAAACTGGCAGGAGATCCTTTCAGTCAAAGAGGAGTGTGAGTTTCTGAAAAAAGAAAATCTAAAATCACAACTCCAGACAGTTCCAAAAAGAAAGAAAAATCTAAAGGCACAGTTCCAGACAGTTCCAAAAAGAAAGAAAGATGGAAGACAGCAAAAGAGACCAATGTGGTTCCCAAAAAAGCTCAGAGAACAGCTAAAGAAATAAAAATGGCACATATAAGAAGTGAAAGAAAAGCCAGGCTACAAAGGAAGGGTATAGTCAAGTAACGAAGAATTGTAGGGATAATGTTAGGAAGGCAAAAGCTGAGAATGAGTTGAGGTTTGCAAGGGAAGCTAAAAGCAACAAAAAAAGTATTGTGCAGGTACTGTATGTACAAAGTAAAAGACCAAGAAAATAAATAGTAGCTCAGCTACTCAATAGGGATGGGAAAATGGTAACAGATGACAAAGAAAGTGCTCAAAGAAGTGTTCAATTCCTACTTCAGTTCAGTCCCCCCCCCCCAAAAAAAAAGGGTTGCATGCAACTCTCCAGGCAAGTGTGAGGTACAAGGGGGAGGGGCAGAATTGCATCTTGAGATTGATAAACAGTCAAGGAATATCGTATTACCTTGAATGAATTCAAATTTCCAGGACCAGATGAACTGCATCCAAGAATATTGTAGGAGCTGACTGAAGAGATCTCAGAACCACTGTCTATCATTTTCTTGAAGCCATGGAGGACAGGGGAAGTGCTAGACCAGGGGTCCTCAACCTTTTAAAGCTGGGGGCCAGTTCACACCTACTCAGACTGTTGAGGGACCGTACCATACCAGTCAACCTTCCCGGATTGGCCGGGATTTCCCGATTTTCGGTGCTGATTTGCGCCATTTCCCACCCGCAGCTGCCAAAATCCCGGAATTGGCAGCGGGGGGAGAGGTACTGTGCATCCCTTCCACGCAGATCGCCTTCTACGCATGCGTAGAAGGCATTTACGCTTGCGTAGAACCCTTCTACGCATGCGTAGAACCCTTCTACGCATGCGTAGAAGGCGATCTGCGCAGAAGGGGATCATAGGAGCCTTCTATGCATGCTTAGAAGGATTCTACGCAAGCGTAGAAGGTTTCTACGCAAGCGTAAAAGCCTTCTACGCATGCGTAGAAGGTGATCTGTGGAGAACCGTTCCGCGCAGGTCCTGTATTTTCTGGAGCCGCGGTTGACAGGTATGGACCGGAATGGTGGTCCTGCCGCTTTTAGCTTCACTCGCAAACCTCAACTCATTCTCAGCTTTTGCTTTTCTTAACACTATCCCTGCAATTCTTCGCTACATGACTGTACTCTTCTTTTGTAGCCTCCTGGCTTTTCTTAGGCTGTTATCCTAAGCTGATATTCACAATCCAGCAGAACGTCTGCACATGCACAAAGTACAGGCTAGGCAGTAGGTGAGCATAGCATTCTCCTAAGAAATACTAAGCTAAACATAAGTGGATTCCTTCTCCATTTTTATATCTATCATTGTCCTTTCTAGACCCTTCAAGGAGATGCACCAATCAAACATCTAATCATCCTGAACCTTCATGAAGGAGAGAATAGCTTCCTCAGAAGAACTTCTCCTTCTCCTTCTCCTTCCTTTCTCTTTAGCTGATATCATTCTCTGCCTAATTAGCGCATATCAAATGAGTGAGTTATGACCTTGAAGATTCCTTTCTCTCTGTCATGGTGATAAGGGACAGCTGGTACGCTCTAGCAATTAATTCATTGTTGCACCCCCTTCTCCATGATCCCCCTACTTTCCCAATTTCTTAACTGTGGCTTAGTAATGAAATATTTTCTGTTCTCTGAAGATAAAAAGTATGGCTGCAATCCTATAAGTAAAGGTTGACTTCACTCGAAAGCCAGGTATATCCCAACTATAGAGTTCAGGGATCATCTCTGATTAGTACCAAAGAGCCAGTACTGTCTGCGTTTGCAGATGTTTCCATGGACAAGTGGCAGCCATGACTAGACACTGGAGTGCACAGAATGCTGTTTACCTTCCTACCAAAGTGGTACCTATTTATCAACTAGCAATTTCTTGCGTTCAAACCGCTACGTTGGCAGGAGCTGGGACATATGACAGGTGCTCACTCTGTCATGCATTACTCAGGTCTCAAACTACTGACCTGCCTGCCTTCCAGTTGTCAAGTTTAGTGTCTTAACCACTAAGCCACCGCAGTCCCTATACATTTACATGAAAATTTATTTCACAATATTCTGGGCCTTAATTATACTGTAAGTTAAACATGATCAGTTTTGGTTTATATTAAGCTGAGACTCCGAGGAATGTTTAGTTACTGTAATTTTTAATTTTTCCAAAAATTATAATTGATCACTATATATGGAATGTAATTTGATTTGTTTAAAGGGTAGTTAGTGAATCCATACTCCTGGAGAACACCGTAACTGAAATGCTTTGGGTATATTTGTATATCATTATGTTCTGTCAAATTGATTCTGATTTATGGCAAACCTTTTCAGGGTTTTTGAAGGAGCAAATATGCAGAAGTAGTTTACCATTGCCTTTTTCTGTGGGCATCATGGGACCATGTAGCTTGTCCATGACAACACAGGTTGGTTTTTCTCCCAGGGGACACAGTGGGGAATTGAAGTCCCAAACTCTGGCTCCACAGAGCTAGATGGTTTAATGCAGTATTAAATTTGGTTCAAATTTTAATTTCAGTCTTACAGAAAATTTAAAAATATACTAATTTTACATAGCTATTAAAAGAGAGACTATAAATCCTAGCTTCAGGGCAGCGATTGGCAACCTACAGCTCGGACCCGGCCTCCAGTGGCAAACCATCTGGCCCACTGCAACATCCCCCAGAAGTGGAAGGGACATATTTACAGCAGTTGTAAACATGCCCATGCATGCACAAGTGTACCCACTATGGTTAACGGCCACATTTGCGGCATGGGGAACCCACGTGTCAGGCCTGCTCAGCTGTCTGAGCGGGTGTGGTCTGGCCCATGGTGCGGAAAAATTGAGAACCACTGCTTTAGTTGTTTAGTTGTTTAGAGAGAAGTACAGTTGAAAGAATTAGTAGATGTTGCATATTAGAGTACATTTAGTAGAGCATATAAGAGTAGTCTACTTTTACAATGTGAACCTGGGAATTGGCAATGTCCAATGTCAAATTATGTTGAACAGGTGTTGAAAAGTGCTGTTGTAGTTGATTTGCTACAATGATTAAAAATTGTTCTCCATTAAGGAATTTCATGGGGTAGGGGGAGAGAATGCCGAATAACAACATATGTCAAGCTTAATCATTTTGAGTGAAATTATTAATGAAAATATGGCCCCCTATAAAATCATAAGTCTTCCGTCTCAAATTATTACTTCAAACTAGTCCATTTATCAGCAAGTAATGTGGGCTGAAATGTAATTTGAAGGCTGGAAACACAGCCACAATAATCAATGTTGTTTAAATTTCCATTAATGATCTCACAGAGGGAACTCTATGAACAGCATACTAATTAACATTCCAGTCAATGCTGAATTAGGAAGAGTTGCAAGTTAGCAAGGAAAGGGATGCATACAAAAGATGTCAGAGTGATTACAGTTATGTGTCAGAAGTGAAATTAAGTAAGCCTTTTTCCACAAAGTGAATAAGACATAGAATTCCTCTCACAGAATTAGATAAAAGAGATAATTTTTTAACAAAATGTAACTATCCTAGTCATCATGTGCCTATGCTGGGTATTTCTTAAAATTTAATTTAAATAAATAAATAAATATGTAACGTAAAAGTCTTTCTTGTTTGAAAGCCAGTTGTATCTTACTCTAGGCCAGGGATTCTCAACCTGTGGCCCGTGGGCTGGATGCGGCCGGCGGTGCCATTTCATGTGGCCCACCACCACCACACCCGGATGTGCCATGTGGTGGAGGAAGGGGGAAATGGCTGTCCGGCCCCCAAAGCTGTCTGAAGGAGCGTGACCCAGCCCATGGCTTTAAAAGGTTGAGAACTCCTGCTCTAGGCGATGGTGCTCACCTCTGTTTACAGCCAAGGAAGCCAGAACTGTCAGCGACTGCAGACGTTTCCATGGTTGTGTAGCAAGCATGACTAGATGCCGGAGTGCACGGAATGCTTTTACCTTTCCACCGGTGCAGTACCTATTTATCTCCTTGCAATTTCTTGCTTTTGAACAGCTAGTTTGGCAGGAGCTGGGACATATGACATGCTCACTCCGTCGTGCAGCACTCAGGTCTCAAACTGCTGCCAACCTACATTCCTGTTGTCTTAACTACTAAGCCATCGCAGCCCACTAATAAATATATACATACAATTAAATACATTAATAGAAGCAAGTTAGGTCCTGCTCTCAGCCTTTTAATCTAAAAAAAAATGATGCTGAAGGAAAGACACATGGGGAAGGGGAAGAAAAACAGGAAAATCAAGACACCAGTTCTTAACTTGGCCAAAAGGCTCTTGCTCAGCACAGTAAATAACAACCAGTGTAGCACCATTGCATCTATAAGGATTAGGTGAGTCAGCTCCTCCATACATTCCATTGATTCAAATGGGCCTACGGTAACTACCATTTACTCTAAAGTCACAGTAAGAGCAGGTCCATTTGAATCATTGGATTATGGTAGAGTTGATTCCCCATTAATTCAGTGGGCTTACTCTAATGTGGCTTATTCTGTTAAGCACTGGAGTTTTGCCATTATATTATTTTTACAGCGGACTGCAGTGGCTCAAGTGGCTAAGACGCTAACTGGAAGGCGGGAGGTCAGCAGTTCAATTCCCGAGTACTGCAGGACGGAATGAGCTCCCGTCTTTGTCCCAGCTCCTGCCAACCTAGCAGTTCGAAAGCAAGAAATTGCAAGTAGATAAATAGGGACCACTTCAGTGGGAAGGTAAACAGTGCTCCATGTGCTCCGGTGTTTAGTCATGCCTACCACATGACCACGGAAACGTCTGCAGAAGCAGACAACACTGGCTCTTCAGCTATGAAACAGAGATGAGCACTGAACCCTAGAGTTGGATACTACTGGCTTTCAAAGGGTGACCTTTATTTGAAGTAGAAACGGTCTGCTCAAGGCCTCCAAGAAATTGGCAACCCAGTCTTGTTGAATGGTGAAAACTAGAAGATGTTACTGTTATAGCATGGGCAATAGGTTCTTGCTGGAATGTGATAGCTTGTTGTTACGGCTGATACTGTACTATAGTAGAGTTCATAAAATAATACAACCAAAGCTTATGACCTGACTGCTCTTCCTCCTGTAATGACAAGTTTCAGTGACCTCTGTAAGATGAGCCTAGTTCAGTTAATAAAATCAGTACTGAGTAGGGTTGTCATATTTGCAGGCCCCAAATCAGCTTAATTTGCATACTATGCAAATTAAACTCCACAGTGTTGCTGGCTCAGTTTATGAGACTCCCTCTCTCAACTCCCTCAGCCACTGATTTTCTTCTGGTCTAATAAGATAGGGTCCCTTCCTTTGTTCCTTATGTCATTCAGCCATTAGCTTGGTTTGCAATCTTTACCTATAAAGAGGGACGTTAACCGTTGGAATGTAACAAAGGCTCCCGCACCCGGCCCAACCATCCCGAACCGAGCCACCTGCACTTACCTTAACCCCACCCAGCCATTGTCACAAGATTCCAAAAGTCACCAGTGGGGGAACCGCCCCACGAATACGACCAAAAAACAAAACTACGACTCCCAGAGTCCTCTGCGCTATGCAACTCCTCAGCCAATCAGGATGAGGGACGCGAGCGCAGAGGAGGCAGAGAAAGTGTGGCGCACCAACTTTTAAAAAAATACGCTGGGGGAAAAAAGCCCAACCGGCAAAAGGTAAGTGGGTGAGGAAGAGGGGGGAGGCACGGGCCCATGCCACCCACCCGCCCCACCACCTTGCCCCAATCCCCCACCCCCTAACCGCCAACTCACATACTCTTCTTTGCTGCCTGGGTCTTTTCCCCCAGCACGGCCTTCTGCGGAGGGAGGCGTACTGACCTGTATTTTGTCCCTGCGGGAGACGTGGCGTCAACACCCCCAGGGACAAAGGAGACACTGCTGCACCTCCCAACGAAAAAGGCCGTGCTGGGGGGGAAAGACCCAACTGACAAAGAAGGATACGTGAGGTGGTGGTTAGGGGGTGGGGGAGGGAAGCACGGGCCAGGCACTCACGCCACCCATCCACCCCACCACCTTACCCCACCCCACCCCCTAACCCAGCTCACTATTGCCCATCAAGGCAGGGGTGTCGTTTTCTCTCTCTCTCTCTCTCTCTCTCACACACACACACACACACACACACACAAACACACCACCCCTGCCTTGCTGGGCAATTATTATCTGTGTGTTGGTGATTGGGATGGTTTTTTTGGGGTGTGTGGTTCGCACACACCCCAATACCACCCCAACCACCCACTTGCAGACAAACCTTCCCTCCCAGTCCCAACTTACCAGCACGCAGCCTCAGCTTAGCAGGTAGCCTCCGCCCTTCTCTCCTGTCTCCATCCTCTGTCTCCTCTCCTGTCTCCTCCCTCGCTCTATCTAATCTAATTCACTAACCCCCTCTGGTGGTCGAATCTAACTATCTGTCACTCTCTCTCTCTCTCTCGCTCTGTCACTCTGTCTCTCTCTCACACACACACTGCTTCTCTGTCTCTGTCTCTCTTTCTCTCTCACACACACGATACACACGACACTCCTGCCTTGCCAGGAATTTTTAATGTGTGTGTTCATGGTTGGAGTGGTATTTTATGTGGGTAGTGGTGGTTGTGCACACCCAAAACCACCCCTAACCACCAACACACACATTAAAACTGCCTGGCACAAATATTCTAGTACCATATGTTTACCAAAGTTGTTTTCTTTTTTTCTTTGAAGAGGGTCACAATTTTTTGTTAGTTTAATTAAAACAAATGGTAAAATTCTCTTTGCTCTCCTGTGACTAAATTCTGTAACTACTGACTAACATAGGAGTGGCCAACCTGGGTGCCCCAGGTGTTCTTGGACTTCAGTTATCCGAAGACCAAGTAGGCACACTTGCTGATCAGGGCTTCTGGGAACTGAAGCCCAAGAACACCTGGGGCACCAAAGTCGGCCATCGCTGGAGTAACACAACTACTGCAAGCAAGGACAGGATGGTTTTCTGACTTTTCACCATGTAGATTTGAAAGATAAAATATCTGTCAGAACAGATTTGCTGGACAAATAGATCTCTTAGTTTCGCTTACTCTGACATCTGGTTTTTTTCCCCACTTCAAGTTCCTTCTCTCATTTTATGAAGAAATTTTCAAACTTCGGTTAAGTTCAGTTAAGTGGAATTAAATTCTCATCCATCTCTGTAATTGTCAATAAACATTTCAAAAGCGAAATGAATGCATTTTAAAGTATCTAGAATACCAATTCAGTCAGCAATGAAAACAATAGAGGATAGGATATTTTTCTTTTTCATAGAACAGAGAGCACAGGGACAATCTACTTCAAAGCTGGTGAGGTTAGTATCATTTATACTTCCAGAATGTCTTTACTTTGTTGGTGTCTCTTAGCAGAAGACCTTGCGCAACACAAGTGAAATGACACTTTGGATGCACATGTGGTATTTACCCTATGAAGAGCTCCTGTAAAGTTCTGCTTTTCTTTTAAGGATTTTCAAGCTAGTCTTGTGGCCCCACGTCTGTGGCCTGGAGAGAAGCCAGTTGCCCAGGGCTAAGGTTGTTTTAAAGGTGCTGCAGGACCACACATAAACCTGCATTGTTAGATGCCTCCAGATTAACACAAAACTGGTGAAATAAGGAAATAATTTATAGAGATTAATGGATTTTAGTAAAGGTAAAGGTAAAGGTTTCCCTTGCTCGAAAGCCAGTCGTATCAGACTCTAGGGTTCAGTGCTCATCTCTGTTTCAAAGCCGAAGAGGCAGCGCTATCTGCTTCTGCAGACGTTTCCGTGGTCATGTGGCAGGCATGGCTAGACACCAGAGCATACGGAGCGCTGTTACTTTCCCACTGAAGTGGTCCCTATTTATCTACTTGCAATTTCTTGCTTTCGAACTGCTAGTTTGGCAGGAGCTGAGACAAAGCCAGGCTGTCATTCTGTCCTACAGTACTTGGGAATCGAACTGCTGACCTTCTGCCTCCCAGTCAGCGTCTTAGCCACTTGAGCCACTGCAGTCCTTTTTTATCTGTATACTTATCTGTATACTGGATTTTTATCTGTATACTTTCATAGAGATATGAAACTGAGACACAAAGCGTTTGGGAAAACTGTAACTACTAAACATTAAAAAGACTTTATTTTATTTGTTGTTGTTTTTTTGTTCAATTTCTACCCCACCCAATCAGCCAAGGCCAACTCGGGGCAGATAGTTTTATCAACAGCAAAACAAAGAGGAGGCAGCCAAATTATCTCCCATTTTGAAATTTAACATAGGTTTACACATTTTTAATTTTAGGTGTTTTGCAAGCCCATTGAACTAAAATTTCCCTGGGAGGGTTGTTCTTGTGTTCCAGACTGCATGCCGCTGTCCTAACAATATCAACATCAGTCAGACACAGGGTCATGTTAAATAATTTTCCTGGCCATAATCTGGAGGCATGGGAAGGGTTGTTGTGCTCTCTCACATCCATCTTTCTCATGGCTTCTCTTTCCATTTTTTCTTAAGCCCTCTTAGTGTTTTAATTGTGATGTCCAACATACAGTAATACCCCGCATAACGTTAAAGCTTGGTTCCACGATCCTTAACGTTGTGCGATGTATTGTACAACGTTAAACCCTATAGGATGTAATGCACAACAAAAGCCCTCTGCCGGCTGCTTTGACTTGGGAAGGGCCGGAGAAACTCAGCGCCAGCCAGGGCAGCTTCTAGGCACTCTCCACTGCCGTTCCCAAGTCAAAGCGGCCGGTGGAGGGCAAGAGATCTACATAGGTGCCCTTGCTGTTTCAAGGCAAGCCTCGGAACAGCAAGGAGGGGCCTCTGTAGACCCAAGCCCCTGGGTGCTTCCCAGGCAGAGAGCAGCCCTGTGGGCTTTGGGGCAGAGAAATCTGGGGGAAAACATGATGTATCACACAACATTAACTTAACATTGTGCGGTGCAAATATTTCTTCAGATTTCTTAACGTTGTGCGGTGCACATGTTATGCAGGGTATTACTGTAGTTCACATCAAACACAAACTAGAGAGCGAAACAGTAAGAAGAGAACATGTGAGCATGGGCTTATTGATGATCTTTCAAGTATGCCTTGGATGATCATGTGAACTGAACCACAGTCTTCCAGCGTAGCCAGAAACTGAACTTCTCAGCTATCAATTGGTTTTAGATTTAAACAAAGGATTAACACATCACCATCACCTTGTGCTGCTTGTTTTGATAGCAGCCATGGTGCTGGTGATTAAATCATAGTGCAGTTGTTATTTTCCCAGCGTGTTCTGAATGTATAATACTCCTGAAATGCTGTTTTTAGTGCATTTCTTTTTATGTGAGGGCTAACATGTAGGACACTTCTGAAAGTCATTATAACAAAGGTAAGCTAAAACAGTGGCAGGAACCATCCCTCTCTGTGATTCTCATTGAAAAACTGCTCGAAGCAATGACAGGGTGTCTCAGTGGGGAACAGTATTAATTACTTCCCATATGTCACAGAAGAACACATACTACAGTAAATACGTTGGATAACGTTTGCACCAGATAATGCTAAAACCGCATAACGTTAAGCAATCTGGGGGGAATTGAAATCCTATGGGATGTATCGCATAATGTTTGGTGAAGCCTGTGCCGGTTAAAATGTATCTCTATGAAGTTTAAATGTTATGCGATTCATCTAATAGGATTTTAACGTTATGCGATGCATGCATCGCATAACGATAAAAATCGGATAATGCTAAGACTCGTGGAACTCCGGGGTTCTACTGTATTTCAAAAAAGATAGATACCCTGTTACCATGATCTGTGTAGCTCTACCTTTGCCTGTGTAGAAAAGAGATTACACAGGAGTTGAATTAGCTGTGGAAGGCAAGTGACTGAGAACTGCATTTTAAAAGTACAAACACATTTCTAATGTGGTTCTCACTCTAACACACAGTTGTGGAAAGACTACAGCTGGCCAGGACTTTATAGCTGGTCTAATGAGTCCTAGACAAGTCTTGTCCCTGCCACTGTACCCCTCAGGAGAGACAAAGTAAGCTTGGATACACAAAAATCTCTGCCTCTGGGACAACCTGAAGTGGTGGTTCCTAACAGAACAACATATTGTGATACCTCGCTTAAAGAGCATAATGCATTCCACAGGATTGATCTTTAAGCAAATTTTCTCTTTAAGTGAAACATCATTTTAAGTGACCAATTTTGACTTCTGGGCGGGAGGGGGGGATTGCAAACCCAGATTTAATTGTTAAGTGAGGTTTTGGTTGGTTTTAGTTGTTAAGCGAGGTGACCATTCACAGAAAATTCTGCTCTTTAAGCGAGTTAGTCTCTAAGCGAAGCGCTCTTTATGCGAGGTTTTGCTGTACTGTACTGTATTTGTGTTGCGGTGATTAAGCTGAAATACTGCAGCCAAAACTCTGCTCATAATTTGAATTGCATCTTGATGGCCTCAAGGTTGACTCAACCTATCCTTCTGAGATCATAAAATGAGTACCCAGCATTTTGGGGATGAAGATGCTAACTACCTTGTGTCACCAGAGACTTCACTAAGCACTATGGGACGGTATATAAGTTTAATTGTTATTGCTATTCTTTGCCTCTCCTCAGCTGTTTCCCAGTCATCTTAACTGGGAAGGTTTTTGGAATCTATGCAGTCTCTCCTGATCTCACTGTTCATGTGGTCAGGAAATGGCTGAGCAGCAGAGTAGAAGAAACTGCTCTAGGAATGTACTGAAGACTTCCCTTCCCCAGGGCACAAATGAAATGAAAAGAAAGAAATAGGCAAGAAGAATCCAAAGAAGACAGAAGCAAGACGCATCCATTAGTATCTCTGTTGAGGCCATTCCTGTAAACACCACTATCTGCCCATAGCTTGCCATTACAGGAATGGAGTTCCCCACAGCTGGCCAAGTGCAAGAATGCAGATGTCTTTTCTCTTTAAAGGACAGCTAAGTAGAGTAGATTGGTAGTGTAGAATTTCTTCACATGTCCAAAATCCAAACATGGGGTCATTATCAACAGCAAGATTAGAAGGTAGTCCAAACATCTCTCACATAACTGTCAAGTGCTGCTCTGGAAAATATGGGATCTGCGCAGAACCCTTCTGTGCATGCGTAGAAGCCTTCTGCGCAGAACCCTTTTGTGCATGAGCAGAAGGCTTCTGCACAGAAGGCTTCTGTGCAGAAGGGTTCTATGCATGCGCAGAAGGGTTCTGCGCAAAAGAGTTCTACACATGCGCAGAAGGGTTCTACGCATGCACAGAAGGGTTCTGTGCAGAAAGGTTGCGCAGTAACTAACTATCCCCCTCCCCCAGCCAGTCAAATTACAGGATGCCGGCAGACGGCGAGTGGCTGAAGCAGCGTGGAAATACGGGAAATCCTGGCCAATCCAGGATACTTGACAGGTATGTCTCTCACTAGCAAAGAACTAGATAGTCACAGGGAACACAGTCCTGGCATCTAAAAAGAAATGCACAAATATTGTTCTCATGTCCAAGTACTCAAGGCTTTTAAGCCTGTGCATTCAGAGCATAGAGTAACCCCTGCTTATAGTGTGTGTTTTGTGTAGGGTGATGAGTCATAGTTATACACAGCTGTTACATCGCCTCTTTTGTATGTGGCATGGGTTGTCTGTATTAGGATAAAGCAATCTTGCATGCAGTAATACTGAAAATCAGTGGGAGGATCTTTACAGCTAATGTGATAGTCCTTTGCCACTAATTTGAGGGAAGTACCTAGCCCCTCTACCTTTTTGCTTTCTTTCTTCCATTTTTTGTTGTTGTTAGACTCTTCTTCCTCTGACTTTGTTCCAAACAACAAGCACGCAGGGTTTCCCATGTGGTTGAGACTTATTTTTTCCTTTTTCCCCTTTTGTCCATAGCTATAGATGGTAATTGTAAGTAAAGATACAGTGGTACCTCGGATAAAGTCTGATTTGGATAAAGTCCGATTTGGATAAAGTCGTGATTTTCATGCACACATGATGCATCGCATAAAGTTCAAAACCAATAAAAATGGACGTTATCCGAGGTATTTGGTATAGGTACCTCAGATAAAGTCCATTTTTGGACGTTATCTGATGCATCGCCCATTTGATTTGGATAAAGTCCAAAATCAGATAAAGTCCAAACTTGTTGAACCGAGTTTGGACTTTATCCGAGGTTCTACTGTATCTATATTGCTACAAATGTTGTGTACACAAGAACCAAATAAGACAATGATCCAAAACACTATGCCAGAATTGGATTTTAACCCTAATTTTAGGTCATGTTGTGTTTGAGTCAATGTGCATGTCATAATAGTCTGGGGCCAGTCCCCACCGATCAACTGGATCCCATCTCCACCAATCAGCAGTGGTGATCTGTGATGGTGGTTGTAGAGGTGCCACAGGTGATCAGCATCAGAGCTCTCCGGTGTCACCTGCAGTAGGAACGGAGACCTCACTGATCAACTGGGGTCATAATCCACTGATTAGTTGGAGCCTGTCTGCTTATGGGCAGTATCAATCTATTGAGGCAGCAGGACAGTCACAATTGATCAGCAGAGAATGAGCCTAGTTGATCAGTGGGGTCTCCACTGCTGCCATAGGTAATTTTTAAAAAATTACCATATTTGTTTGACGTGGCATAAGTTGTTTTTTGGGGGACTGTTCACTATTGCACTGTATCAGTTATGACAGTAAAAAAAAATCTTCCCTTTTCTCTGTAGCGCTGACCAATTTCTCAATTACTACCACAGAGAAAAAAGAATCGTTTTACTGTCCTAACCAGTGCAGCAAAATAACAAGCATATAATTTCACTTCCCCTGTCCCCTCCACAGAGGAGCGGTGGAAGTGTTTAATTTGCTGGAATAGTGATGTGGCTCATCAGCCACTTCCTAATTATAGTAATTAGGTAGTTGATGCTGTTCGGATGTGGGGAGCAGGCTAAACATAATTTAGGTCCTCCCCAATCCTAACGTGATTTTAGCAAATGTACATCACAGGGAGAAATCTGGACAACATCTTACTCTTTAAAAATGAAATGAAATGAACATGCAAGCACTGGCTTAATTGAATAAGCTGCTGGTTTTTCATTTGGCTCCAGGTAACATCATTTTTTGAAACATTATCCATAAGAGACAGAAGCCAGACCTTTTCAGTTGTGGGCAATTGTGTTAGACTCAACTGATTGAGGGTTCAATAGAAATTGTCTCTTGTGATCTCTGCAGCTGCCTTGGAGTGAAAATGGAAAGGCTAACCTCCAACTAAGACTGTATTTTGGTCAAAGCTTCTTATAGTGCTATACAAACTAACTAGAAGTGGTCAATTGACTCACCATAAAGCAGTGGTTCATTATGCTGAGGGCTCCTGATGGTCCTTGGGCTATAACTCATAGAAGCCTTGAGAAATAACAGAAACTCTTGGTTGTGTTAATTAAGGCTTCGAGGTAGAAGTCCAGGGCAGAGGTCAGGCCAGTTAGTATATATGTAGTTTTGAAAGGGAAGAATTGGCCTTTTTCTCTTTAATGAGAGGGACTGTGAGCTGAAATATCTCCTCTGCAGAGAGCAAGACAAAACTGATATTATTAATCAATTCATTAATTGTAGAATAGAGTTGGAAGGGGGCTATAAAACCATTGAATCCAATCTCCTGCTCAGTGCAGGAATCCAAGTCAAAATACATCTGACAGATGGGTGTCTAATTTTTTCCTGTATGCCTCCAGCATTGGAGTGCTCATCATCTCCCAAAATATCAACTGAAACCTGGCTTCATGTTGTTGAGCCCATTATTCCATGTCCTATACCATAGAATGATTGCGAAAAGACCCTCAGTCTTCTTTTTTCAAGGCTAAACATTCTTTCATTCTTCCTTCATAGAACTTAGATTTCAGTCCATTGATCATCCTAATTGCTCTCTTCTATACTGTTTCATTTGTTGATATCCTTCTCATACAGGAGTGTCAAAAACTGGACCCCATTCTCAAGATGTGGTGCCGAATAGAGGGGAGATAGTATTTCATGTAATTTAGAGACTGTACGTCTGTTCATGAAGCCAAAAATAGCACTTGCACTTTTTTTGTAGCTACATTACACTGTTGGCCTAAATTCAGCTTGTGATTTCCAAAATCCTTCTCACATGTAATATTATTCCGCCAAATATCTTGTAACTGAGCTTTTGATTTCTTTTTCCTAGGTGTAGAAATCTGTACTTATCCGTGATAAATTTTGTCATTTTGCCTTCAGCCCAGTGCTCAAAATTAGAATCTTTTTGAATTTTGTTTCTGTCTTTCAGAATATTAGTTATTCTATTCAATTTTGTGTCAACCATAAGTAGAGTATTCGCTGTTCTTCCTCACCCAGGTCATTAAAAAATGTTGAAGAGCACTACACTGAGGACTGAGTCACTTGTTGCCTCTTCCAATTTGAAAAGTAATCATTGATAAACACTCTCTTAGTACAGTTCTGTAACCAGCTGTGTATCCACCTGACAGGTGTTCTGTCCTGCCCACAGCTATTAGTTTGCATTTTGTCAAAAGATTTGCTGAAGTCAAGAAATAGTACATCTACAGCATTTCCACTTCCAACCAGGGAGGTTAAACAATCAAAAAAATGGCATAAGATTAGTCTGGCAGGATTTGTTCTTGACAAATCCATGTTGGTTTTTCGTTATTCAAGGTACTTGGAGACTGGCCACATTATAATCTGCTTCAAAGTTTTTCCTGATGTCAGGCTGAGTGTTCTGTAGTTCCTCATTTTTGCCTGTTTTGAAGATAGGGACAATGTTAGCTCTCCTCGATTCTTCTGGCATTTCATCCATTCTCCAAGATTTCAAGTAAAGAATAATGGCTCAGAGAATTCTTCTGCCAGTTTCTTTACTATTCTTGGATGCAATTCATCAGGCCTTGGAGATTTAAACTCGTTCAAAGTAATAAGATATTTCTGGACTATTTGTTAATCACAGTTTGCCAAAAGGGTCATAGTCTGCCTTTTGGGAGAAGACTGTGCTCAGCTAGGAATTGAACATATTTGCCTTCTTTCTGGTCTGTTATCATGTTGCTATTCCTACTGAGTACCTGGGCCATTGTTTCTTTTCTCTGTCTTTGTTCCCTTTGAAATATTTTATAACTTTGGATTTTAGCTTTCCCCTGCTCTTTTTTACCCTGAATATTGTTTGTCTGAGTTATTTCATTCATTTTCAAATTAAATAAAAAATATGAGCTCTGTGAAAAGCCAGTAATTCTTAAACTGAGGTTTTAAAAGTTCTCATGTTATTAGACTACAATATCTAGAAGCCATGACCATTGACATCTGTAAATTGTAATTGAAAATCACCTGGGGTACCAGATTTGAAAATGTCTGGTTGTAGACCCAATTTTTTTATTGAAAGTGTACATGGATACCTTGTTGCCTCTGCAGAGTGCATAAAATAACTAACAAAGTCTAATGAGGAAAAAGTTTGTTAATGATCGTCAAAATGTAATTATGTAATGTTAATGCATTAAAATGAAAATGCCCACTATCCCCATCTCTGTTTATATTGGAATTATTAGCAAATGAAATAAGGCAGAACAATAAATTGATGGGAATAGAGAACAAAAAAATAAGTCTATTTGCAGACGATACTTTGCTAGTGATAAAAGACCCTTTAAATAACTTAAGCAAAGTACAAGCTCACTTAAAAGCCTTTGAAGAAGTAACAGGATTAAACATTAATTGGACGAAAACTGAGGCCATCACATGCAATTTATCCCAGGTGGAAAGAAGAAAAATTGGAGAAAGATATAATATTACAATAAAAGATGAATTGAAATATTTGGGCATATTTGTTACGAAAGAACCAAAATATTTATATAATATCAATTTCAACAAATTAAGAAATGATTTAAAGCCATTAATAGAACAAATGAAACAGTTAAAGGTTTCATAGTTTGGAAGGATTAATATTTGTAAAATGAAGATTATGCCTAAATTGAACTTTCTATTTGAAAATTTACCGATTAAAATTAAAGAGGCGAAACTTAATAATTGGCAAAAATTGATAAACGTTATTTGTAACAACCAAAAAAAATCGAGAATTAGTAAAGGATTGTGGTATAAGAAGAATAAACATGGAGGTCTAAACATTCCAAATATTAAATCTTATTATCAAGCCTTTCATTTAAAGAAATTAATAAAATTATTAATTCAGCAAAATGAGACAACATGTGAAATGGAACCAGAAGAATTCAAAAAGTTAAAAGGGGAAATATTCTTATCCCAACCATATAATAAACTAACAATTAATAGTCTTTCAATTCAAAATACTTATAATGTATGGAGTGGAATTAAAAGAAAATTGGCACCAAACCTATCTCTAATAATAGAAATTTTGGACTTTCAGTGCTGTTCATTAATATCTTCGAACAAAATAAGATCTATCCTAATGCAAGAAAAAGTGTTATTAAGAATAGACTGGATTAGGAACTGTAATACATATCAGAGAAGGAAATAAATATATAATAAATTAAAACTAAATTGGTTACAAGAAATGCAGATGGAGAAATGGGATAAATCTACAAGGGGAATTATAGGAGAAATAAGAACAAAGACACCTTTTGAAGAGTTGTTACTGGAAATAAGAAAAGGGAAAATAAAATTACAAGGTTTGGTAGGCAAAATGTATCAAATGCTTATTCCATGGGAAGAAACCCAATATACACTTAAAAGAATTTGGGAGGAAGATTTGAATATTAAAACTGAAGAAGAAAACTGGAGGAAAAAGTGGGAAAATAGAATAACAAAAACTATGTCAATTAAGGAAAAGGAACATGTTTGTAAAGTATTATGGAGATGGTATCTTACTCCAATATTAACCCATAAAACCAAGGGTTAACCTTTGGAACTTCGCATAGGTTCCTAAGCCTGGCCCTACTAACCCGCACCCACCATTCATGCACACGGGCGAACTGGGTCCGCAGGTCAACAAAGGATTTAGAAAACCGGCAGTGGGGCAACAGCCCCACAAACATGAAAAAAAAGGGAAACAACTTCATTTCCCAACGTTCCTTGTGCCGCGCCGCGCCAGAGCCAATCAGGCTGAGAGGCTCTGGTGCGGCGCGGCACAAGGAACGTTCAGAAACACGCCGCGGCCAATCAAAAGAAAACTGTTTTTAAAAAATGCAGCACTAACACAAACCACAAACCCATAACTACAAGCCCCAGCATCCTGCATGCCATGAGTGCGCAAAACGCTGAGGAAGCCGGTGCGCGAAAAATAAAAATTAAAACCACAACGTGAATGCAAGTCAATGCAAACACCCGCTGGCGTTCATGCACGGACCAATGGGGAGGAGAGGGACTCCCTCTCCTCCACACTACCCCGCCGAAGACACGCCGAGACCACCACCGGCCTCAACAAAAGTGGAGGTGGGGTGGAAAAACCCCACAAAAACAGAGGGAGTTCAAGGGGGGAAGCTATTGATTCCTTCACTGCCCCCCCCCCTTGAAAGCAAAACAATTCCTCCCCAAAGCAAAGGCACCGGACGGCGCTCCACCCAGTGCCTTTACTTTGACAGTAAGTGTTTCACTTATAAGGGAGGGCGAAGGCATCATTGCCTTGGCCCACCCTTGAAAGTGAACCGATTCCCAGGTAAGCAAAGCCAGCGGATGGCGCAGCGCCTGCTGACTTTACTTACCCCAAAAGAGTTTCGCTCTCAAGCAGGGGCCAAGGCAATGGTGCCTTGCCCCCCACCTTGAAAGTAAACCCATTCCCAGGTAAGCAAAGCCAGCGGACGGCGCTGTGCCCGCTGAATTTACTTACCCCAAAAATAAACCATTAAGTAAAACACAACACCAAAAACATCCAAAAACAACCAAAATCAACAAGAAAGAACACACACAAACACCCCCCAAAATTTTTTTACAAAAAAAGCCAAAAGAAATTAAACCAGAGAACTCACCCAAACGACCTTCCTCCACGACGACCAGAACTGAAATGAGGAAAGAAAGAGACTACTTACCGGAAGAAGCGACACCCAGAGGCCAGTAGAGAAAAACAGTCAAAATCAATGAAAACCTCAACAGCCCCACCCAGAGACCACAGGAGAAAAAACAGTCAAAAACATTCACAGAAATAAATCACAAAATAATACAATACAAACATTTCTAAAATCCTGTATACAGTTTTCACTCAAAAACTAGCTAAACACAGTTTAAAAATATTAAATTTAAACAAACATATACTTACACATTTTTAAAATTATTATCCAAGGTACAACTATTAAAAAAATTCACATAGTAAAACATTATTTGGTTAAATAAAATAATTATAAAAAAATATATCACCCTTTCCTCTTTTTTAATCCAAAAAACAAACAAACCAAAAAAAGCTAATCACAGTTTATAACAGTCCGTGTGTATAAATAAACATTTTAAAAATCACAATTACAGACTAACCTCATTTGTATAAACAAAAAAAAAAATCTTTCAACACCATTTAAAACAGCCCGGCAACGCCGGGCAACCTCTGCTAGTAAGAAATAAGCAAATGAACATTAATAAATCTGATATGTGTTGGAGATGCACTGAAGAAAAGGGAACATATTTGCATTTGTGGTGGTCCTATAAAAAAACAAATAAATTTTGGAAAGTAGTGGAGGAGATAAATAATATTCTTGATATAACAATAAATTTAGAACCCAAACTTGCTATACTAGGAGAAATAGGAAAATTAAAATTAAATGAGGGTAAAAAAGAATTAATCTTGACATTGCTGCTAGTTGCCAGACAGTTAATAGCTCAAGAGTGGAAGAATAATGAAGATTTGAATAATAACAGGTGGTATAAAGGAGTTTGGCAACTAGCATTAAACGAAAAATTAACTTGCTAAATTTGGCTAAAACAGGGATTAAAGATCAAAATACTGTTTTGGGAAATCTGGAAACCTTTCGTACAGCATGCGTTAACTAATGAAGATGGAGTTAAGCCCAGCCCTGACATGACTCAATTTTGGAAGACTTAAATATATTGTGCCAATCAAAATTACTGCAGATCAAGTGCTATCACGGGTGTACCCAAAGTAGAAAAAGTGAAGAGAATCAACAACAAGGATTTAAATAATTCAATTTTGTCTTCTGGGATTGGGATGTGGTTCTTATTTTTTCTTTTTTCTTTCTTCCTTTTTTCTTTGTCTTCTTAGTTCCCTTTTAGTAGTTTCAATTGTATATGTGTATTTTTTATGTTTGTTTGAAGTATATGTTTGTTAATAAAATATTTTTTAAAAAATTAAAAATGAAAATGTTAAGTGCAAAAACGTGTTATTTCTGGACTACTTTTCTAGGGTTTGTGTGAGGATAGAAGTGGGGAGAGGAGAACCATGATATCCCACCTTGTATATTATGTCAGGCTTACTAAAGGTAAAGGTTTCCCTTGCTCGAAAGCCAGTCGTATCCAACTCTAGGGTGCAGTGCTCATCTCTGTTTCAAAGTCGAAGAGCCAGCGCTGTCTGCTGCTGCAGACATTTCCGTGGTCATGTGGCAGGCATGACTAGACACCGGAGCGCACGGAATGCTGTTACCTTCCCACCGAAGTGGTCCCTATTTATCTACTTGCAATTTCTTGCTTTCGAACTGCTAGGTTGGCAGGAGCTGGGACAAAGACGGGAGTTCATTCCGTCCTGCAGTACTCAGGAATCGAACTGCTGACCTTCCGTCTCCCAGACAGCATCTTAGCCACTTGAGCTTACTGGAGAACCATATATTTACTTCAGTTTATTAGAGAGAAAAATACATATAAATGTCACAAATAAATAATAACAATAATAACAATTTCGTGTCAGAAATTATTCTGGGTTGAAAGGATTTTTGTGGAAGAAACTCCGCTCAGGGAACACCCAAATGAGGCTCCTTTCATGTCCCCAAGACAGAGACAGGCACTCAATCCGTCATGCAGTCTCGAACTGCCAGCCTGCCAGCTAGTAAGGCAAGCTTCTTAACCACTGAGCCACCGCATGCTTTGTATACAGGTGAAACTCAGAAAATTAGAATATCATGCAAATGTTCATTCATTTCACTTCAAAGCTGAAACAAATATATGAGATAGACTCACTACATGCAAAGCGAGATATGTCATGCCTTAATTTGTTATAATTGTGATGATCATGACATACAGCGTACATGAGATTATGTGGTGATTATGGGGTACATGAGTTTGGGGGGTTGGGGTTCTCATAAACTGTAAGCCATAAGCATCAATATTATAACAAAGTAAGGCTTGAACTATCTCGCTTTGCATGCAATGAGTCTATCTCATATATTTGTTTCACCTTTTAAGTTGCATTACTGAACTGAATGAACATTTGCACAATATTCTAATTTTCCGAGTTTCACCTGTATAGTAAGAAGCGCACACAAATGTCACCTGGACCTAAGTGTGTACGGAATATTTTAAGGTCTTGAATAAGATCCTTGCCAGTATGAGTACAAATGCTAGGTATTCATTGGCTTTGTTTGTTCACAGGGCAGGCACATCATGGTCAAGTTTCCTACCTTGTTCCTCCAGTTCATCTGGACTCTGATCTCGAGAGACAGTCATTTAAAGGTGAGTTGTCAACATAACCATTCTGTACTGTAAAAGCATTAATTGACTACTAGACTGATCATATGAAGAGCACCCTGTCCAAAAAGGAAATAATCTGTGGCTGAGCAGTTTTTGTCTCGAAACCGTGATTCAACATGTGCAAAGCCTCCATCAACTCCACTAACAGGATGAAGTAGAATCAGGTGTCATCAGCATATTGACAGCATCCAACCTCGACATTTTGAATGACCTCTCCCAGCACTTTCATATCGAAATTAAACAGCATTTGTGGGGGATGGCTTGGTAAACTCACAGCTTAATCAATATGGGGTGAACAGAAGTTCATTCAGTAGAACTCTCACGAACTGGTTCTGCTTTTCTCTGTGTGATCCACAATGTAAGACTTATTTATCTAGTTTTTTGGTTAACAATGATTTCTTATATTATTGCATTAATTAGTAGAGTGGTCTCTGCCAAACACATTTAAAATGGCCACTAATCAGATTACTAGCAGAGTCAGGAATTTCTGATAATAATTTGCTGTTAAACCATCCAGTCCAAACAATTTCACACATCTCATTGACTTTATTTCTTTTCCTTCTTAAAGTACAGTATTATTGCTTAATATATCCCCATTTTATTAATCTGTCAAAATCTCTGCCTGACTGTTCAAAAACAATCTATGATGCGAAAGTGGGGAATGGGTCTGTTTTGTGTAATCCAGCCCCCACCCCCCATTTATCACCCAGGAGGAAAAGGGACGCTTCATTGTGTACTGTTGAACACACATGAAAGCTTTTAAATGAACTAGAATCAATTAGGGATTTGGCTTGAATAGAAACTTCTGCCTAAACTATTGCACATACAAAGGTCTTCTGTCTACAGAGACTCTCAATAAACACAGAGACAATAAAGGAGCTTCTTCATTAGGTGTGTAATGTTGGTGACAGAACTGTACAGTATGGCCCCACTTTCTGCTTAAGGTAAAAATAATGTACAATATCTAAATTGAGTTTGTTACATTGATAATATTACAGAAATGTCTGCTACAAGTTGTATCAAGGTTGACATATACTCATTAGAGGAAGCAGTATCATTATGATAATGCAGACAGAATGAATAAGTCATCTTTTATGTTTTCGCCTGATTTGCTGCCTTTGATGCTACCCTATATATGTGAATATAAGCCGACCCGAATATAAGCTGAGGTACCTAACTTTGACCTTGAAACCCAAGAAAATAGATTGATCCGGGTATAAGATGAGAGTGGGAAATGCAGCAGCTGCTAGTGAGTTTCAGTAATTAAAATACATTAAAAGACAGTAATATTAATTAGTTTAGTGATTTTTAAAAACTGTACTTGCACTACCCACCGGTGGTGGCACTGCAGGTAAAGTGGGTGGACAGGTCAATTGCACTGAGGCAGGAAGTGTTGCTCTAGCCTAGCCTCTTGCTCCCCCTGCAAGGAAGGAGAATGGCTTCCTCCCTCCATCTTGGACACATGGGGCAGGGACAAAGGCACGGATGTATGGTAAGTAAAATCCTTTATTTTTCCTCACCAGTTTCCATAGGAATTAATTGAAAACAAACCAGAACAGGAAAACTTGATTTTCAAGGTATTCTAATGGAAAATCGCAATTTGTGCGCTCTTGTGGCCAGTTGTGTAATTGCGCCTCAGATTCTTTTGCCGCGGAAGTCCCAAAACGTACTTTTAAAGTGCCAAATAACTTTTTAAAAACCCATATTTTTAGACCTCGTGGTTGTTGACCTGTGTATAGACCGAGTCCCCTTTTTGGACCTCATTTTTGGGGTTGAAAAACTCAGATTATATTAGAGTATATACGGTATATGTTATAAATGGTGGATATATAAACAAGAATAATAATCTGCCTTATTACTTTAAAACTGTTTTTTTTTAATCCAGCAAGCTCTTTTGTAGCTTTTTAGATATTTTAAATATCAAATATCTGTCTAAAGACATATATAATTATAGAGATATGTAAAACATATATAAATAAATATAAATCTAGTTTCCTAGTGGGTTGTTGTGGGTTCTCATGAAAAATACATTTTGTGCCCTGTGCTTTCAATATAATTTGAATAAATACTAGCTTGTATAGTAGGATGAATTGGTAAGACATTTTTTCAACTACACTAATTAAATATTTCCCAGTCTAAAAATACACTTGCACATGGCTATCATAGTGGAAGATTGCTAACCTAGCCATCTGCCTGACCTTTTGATTTTATCTGAACAAGAATATTTGTTATAAACCACCACTGCAATCTAAATGTACTTCTTCAGACAATGCATACATAAACTGACAGATACAGTGATTGGTATTCATGGGGAGAGGATATGCTTATCGTCTGCAAGATCTTAATGAAGCCTCCTCCTTGGTTCAAAGGAAAGTTGTGCTGAATATCAGTTGCTGATGAGTAAACCAACCATAAAGGGGGGGGAGGGGTAAAAGCTTTCTATTAAAAGAACCAAAGAGTCAAATCAAAATGACTGGGGAACCAATAGACTTTAATTCATTCTAAACACTTAGGAGTTAGGAACATGTAACATTAATTTTGCAACAAAAGAGATAAGATGAGCTGCTTTTTGTTCTGTTTTGTTATGCAAGAGTTCACTCACCTGTTGTGCACTTTCCCAAGTATCCTAGCATGTCTCTCAATAACTCCGTTTTGCCATTTGGCTGTTAAATGATTTACTCTTGACTTGTTCTTTGGCTCTCATCAACTGGATTTGTCCAACAGCATGCAGTTCCTCACTTAACTCAGGCTACTGTCCACAACTTTTATAGAAGCCTGTCTGTTCAGACCTTCTAGCTATTTCAAGTGATGTGAAAATTACAGTTCATTTCCCTGGCAGGAGGTCTTGATCTTCTTGGCTAGACGTTTACTTCAGCCTCTTCCTCCTTTTGCGCATCCATTCATTATTTCCGTCATAGCATTTTTCACAGAGGTAGCTGTGTTAATCTGTTTCAGAATATACAACAAATGTAAAAACAAAAAGAAAAGATTGTGGCATATACTTTGACTAGTAGAGTAATCCACTATTATTTGGTAGTTCTGCATTCATTTATACATCAAATAGACACACATCCCAATTCTCTCTGTAAGTATATTAAAGGTTTTGAAAATATCGGGTGGTGGTGTTGGTCCCTTTTAGTTTAGAAAATGAAGAATCCATTTGAGATACTGAAAAGTATAAATCTTCTGTAATAATTATGAAGAGACATTCTCAAGTCCAATTCTTTATATTTTTCAAGTCCAAAATCTTTATATTTATTAGAACAAAGTAATCACTAACACAAGGAATTCACAAGTATTCAAGAAATTCATTCAAAGCGTTACCTTACGCACACATCACAAAATTTGAATTGAGGCGACGGACGCATCAAGAAATTGCTTTAATTTTATTTATTTGTTTGTTTGTTTATTTTTGCACATTTATATCCTGCCCTCCTGGTGGGTACACCACTCAGGGCAGCTAATAATCAATAAATATGCATAGACAAAACAATCATATGCCTTTATAAGATTTTCTGATGAAAGAACTTTTGTTCTGAAAAGCCAAATGTTTAACCGGTAATGGCTTCGAATGAATTTCTTGAATACGTGTGAATGCCTTGTGTTAGTGATTACTTTATTCTAACAAATATAAAGATTTTGGACTTGAAAAATATAAAGAATTGGACTTGAGAACTTCGTCTCTTCATAATTATTACAGAGGATTTATACTTTTCACTATCTCAAACTGTTTCTTCATTTTCTTGACATATTCACTGTTTGGCTTTTTTAGTTTAGAACGTTTTCTTCATATGTTAGAACAATGGTAATCACTTTTCAGTAATGTAAAAGTCTTAGGTCGGTTGTCAACCCACTAGACATCGCAAGGTCCAAACTCTGTTAATTGATCACTTTAAAAGCCTTTATATTTTGCTCCTTTTCTGAATAAAGCTTAGGCAACACATTGGAACTAATCATCTCAGAATGTTCACAGAATGTTTTAATGAAGCAGTAGTTTGCTTTTCCAAAATGTGACCTTTTTCAACCAAGGATCATAGTGTGAAAGTGATGTTACAAAGCTAATTCCAGTTGAGGGAAATATGTCCTAACTTACCCTGAATTGACAACATGATTCATATTTGGACCCCCTGAGCTTATTCATTAAAGATTCTATGGCTTTTTACAGCTGATGAAAACTCCTTCTTTTCAGCACTAATCTTAATGATAGACTGTTAATTTGAAAGTCTCTATTTTTAATTTTTATGCAAGTGAGATGTTTTACACATCCTCTTTTTTTATAATAAAAAATGTTTTCATTTATGTGAAACACTGGTGTTTCTTTTTAATAAAACCATTATTCTCTTCAGGTGACATCAACATTTGATATGGTAACTTTCATTTCACATAATATTTTCAATTTTATTTGCACATTGTATATCTAAATTACACTGAAAGAAGCTATTTTGATTATTAAAAGAGCTACATAGATTAAAAACAGTCATAAATTATTTCAAACATACAGTATTCATATTTCTTGCCCTGGAAAACTGAAAAGAAGAATTCTGTAACACTGAAGATGTTAGAGTAATACATGCTTTCTTTTACACTTTTTTTTTGATCCAAGGCATCTGAGGTATATTCCCTTAAGCACTGCAGGCAGTTGCTGTTTATGGGGGGAAAGCAGGAAAAGAATGCAACATTAAATTGTGCTTCCATGTCAGATCTGAAATGGCAGTTAGATGACTGATGAACAGTCAAAATCAGACATTCTACAAATTAGTTTGGATGCGCTGTTTCCTATAAAATAATTTTAGAGCCAGTAATCATTTGAAAGAGCAGATGGAGGGAGCGGAAGACAAGCTGTTAAATTATTAGACATGTGCTTCATAATCAGAAGATGTGTCCATATTGACACTTCCTCCCAGTGATTTGTGTGGTGTATCATCCGTTGCACCTGGTGCATGAACAATGTGTGAATGCCTGATATTCTGTCTATGTTATGTTGAATTTGATCATTACTAACAAGCAGTGATCTGAACTAAACATAAGATCTGGTTCACATCCTGAATTTGGTACTTTGGAAAACAACCTTTTTCAGTTTGGTCACCACCACCACCCCACATAGACACATAAAGACCATGTAAGAAAGAGTGTCCCAGTTTCGTTTGGATACTCACAGATAGAATGATGGAGTAGGACTCAGGAGGCCTAGGTCTGAATCCCTATTCAGCCATGGCAAGTCACTTCTTCCATGTCTAGGCCTAAAGTGAAACTGCTAAATTGAAGCCACCTTTCAATGAGTCCGTTCTGCAGTTCCTTTGGCCTGACCTAGTGTGAAAAAGATTAGCTAGCAGCACAAGGTTACTGTTACCAGGGTACACCCAATTGTGGTTCGAAAATAACACAATCTTCAAGGAGGCTCTTTCTGTATACCCGTACGATAAAGACTGTCCTGAGAATATAATGCAGTGACCCTTCATCTACCTTCCGCATTGCAGCATAACCCCCATACCACTGATCCTGTCCCGCGTGTCACTTTCTGGTCCTGAGCCCTTTTGGCACACAAAGTCCTCCTCAGCCCCAGGCCAGTATTGGTGGAGCTGCTGCCCTCCATCAAGATGGAGTCAAGTGGGACTGAATCCACTTGGGGACTTTGCCACCCAAGGCCGTTAGTCCTCAGGGTTGCCCGCTTAGTTAACCACTGCCTGGCACTCGGCCTTGGATCACTGGTAGTATGGTCTACTCCATTACCATAGTAGGATAACCTGGCCAGACTGAAGGCAAGGCACTGGGTGTGTGGAACTGGAGGGTGAGTGAAGAGACACCCGCTGGCCCTCTGGAAAGGGAAGTGGCCAGGCGCCTGGCAGCTTCCCCTTCCGGAGGGCTGGAGAGTGTGTTCAGACACCACCGCTGGCTCTCTGTGAAGTGAAACAGCCAAGTGCCTGGACATTTCCCTTCGCGGAGGGACGGCGGGTGAGTCCAAACACCCCCACCGGCTCACCATGAAGGGAAAATGCCAAGCGCCTGGCCATTTTCCTTCGTGGAAGGCCGGCAGGTGAGTCCAGACACGCCTATTAGCTATCCATGAAGAGAAGTGATCATGTGCCTGGCCGTTTGCCATCACAGAGGGCCGGCAGGTGAGTCCAGACACCCCCGCCTGCTCTCCATGAAGGGACAAAGCCAAACACCTGGCCGTTTCCCTACGTGGAGGGCCGGCGGGTGAGTCCAGACACCCCCACCGGCCCTCCACAAAGGGAAGCGGTCAAGCACCTGACAGTTTCCCTTCACGGAGGGCCAGCAGGTGAGTCCAGACACCCTCGCCGGCTCTCCTAGAAGGGAAACAGCCAAGCATCTGCTTTCCCCCAAACCAAGCCAGGGATCAGAGTGTCTTATCTCCGGCTTGGTTTGTGGGAATGCACGTGGGCGCACCTTCCCACTTTCCCTCAAACCAAGCCGGGGATCAGATGCTATGATCTCCGGGTTGGTTTAGGGGGAAGTGGGTGGGCGCACTCGCCCCCGGCTTCCCCCAAAGGAAGCCGGCTTTGTTAAACTTTATCCAATGCATGCATCGGATAACGCTAAAATCAGATAATGTTAAGACTTGTGGAACCAAGTTTTAACGTTATCCGAGGTATTACTGTACATAAAATTGGACAGTAGAACTGTAGAATTATGCCTTTACAAAACTGACCTCCGTTTTTAGAAATACTGGTAGATTTTATATATTTTACCATGAGGCATATAAACTTTGAGTTTCCTGAGAGACTGACAAACTGCTTTAGCTCAAAATGTGAGACATTTCCTTTTTAAAAATTTAAAATAATTAACAAGAAACTTCTGCTAATGATTCTACTTTCATTTTCATACTTAGTGTTTTATTTCACAGCTGCTGCCTTATCTGATAGCTACAGGTAAATGTGGCAAGTGACTGAGGCTTTAGTATCTAAAAAAAGATACTGTACTGTATCACACTGAAGACAAACTCTAAAGGCCTTGTCAGACTTAAAATTATATATATATATATATATATATATATATATATATATATATATATATATATATATATATATATATATATATATATATATATATATATATATATATATATATATATATATATATATATATATATATATATATATATATATATATATATATATATATAAAGAGAGAGAGAGAGAGAGAGAGAGAGAGAGACACACACTAGCAGAGTTTGTCCAGTGTTGCCAGGCTGTTTTAAATTGTGTTGGAAGGTGTTTTTTTTTCTTGTAAAAAAGAGGTTAGTCTGTAATTGTTCTTTTTAAAATTGTTATCTATGCACAATTTTTTATGTTTTCATTTGTTAAATAGATTGTATTGTTTTGATACTTTACAGTAATGACAACTTGTATTTTGTAATTTTTCTAATGTATTTTTGAATATTTGTTTTAACATATATTTTAATTTTTGTTATTTATTTATTGTTAAATTTCTATACCGCCCACTCAGCCAAAGCTGACTCAGGGCGGATCACACAGTGGGTAAAAACAGATAAAAACAAATAAAAACAGATAAAAACCAGCAATAAGAAACCACCCCTAAAAAGAGAGGGGTGCAGGAACTGAAGAAACCATGGGGCAGGCATCCTCCCCTATATTAACCACCCAACGGAAGCCACCCCTCCACCTGCACCCCAAACTTGGCCCGCCAGCCAGGTTTTTAGTTCTTTTCTAAAGGGCAACAACTCCGTCTGGAGACGCAGTTCCACAGGCAGGAGGTTCCAAAGGGCAGGTGCGGACACAGAGAAGGCTCTCTTCCTTGTGTCAGAGAGGCGAGCCCCCCTAGCCGATGGCACTATTAGAGAACCCCCCCCCAATCCGCTCTGGTTGGACGGACAGACGTCCTTAGGGCGATGCGGTCTCTAAGGTAACCTGGCCCACTACCATATAGGGCTTTAAAGGTCAAAACCAGCACCTTGAATTGCACCCGGAGGCAAACGGGTAACCAGTGCAGCTCCCGAAGCAGTGGTGAGGCATGGGCATAATGTCCACACCCCATCACCACCCGTGCCGCCGCATTCTGGACCAGCTGCAGCCTCCGAATGGTCATCAAGGGCAGCCCCATGTAGAGCACATTACAATAATCTAGTCTGGAGGTCACCAGAGCATGAGTGACCATGAGCAAAGAGTCCCGGTCCAGGAGTGTGCGCAACTGGCGAATCACCCGAAGTTGGGCGAAGGCCCTCCTGGCCACAGCCGCCACCTGTTCTTCTAGCAGCAGCCGTGAATCCAGGAGGACCCCCAAGTTGCACACCGGGTCAGTCTGGGGTAAAATAGCCCCATCCAAAACCAAAGATGGTAGCTCCCAGGATAGCACAGGACCCCCCCCCCCCCGCCCATCCACAGCCACTCAGTCTTACTAGGATTCAGCTGTAACCCATTCACCCCCATCCAGACCCCAACCGCCTCCAGACAACTGGAAAGGACTTTGACTGCATCACGGGTCCCCACGGGCCGAGATGTACAACTGTGTATCATTCGCGTACTGGTGGTACCGCACCCCGTGGGAACGGATGATCTCACCCAGCGGCTTCATGTAGATGTTAAATAGGAGAGGACAGAGTACCGAGCCCTGAGGCACCCCATATTTTAGGGACCTAGGACTTGACTTCTCGTTCTCCAACCACACCGACTGGGTCCGGCCCCTCAGAAATGAGGAAAACCAGGACCATACCATGCCCTGGATCCCCATTCCTCGGAGCCGTTCCAGAAGGATACCGTGGTCGACTGTATGGAAAGCTGCTGAGAGGTCAAGAAAAGCAAGGACAGACGGATGACCGCCATCCTGCTCTCGCCAGAGATCATCCATCAGTGCGACCAATGCAGTCTCAGTACCATATCCAGGTCTGAATCCTGACTGGAAGGGGTCCAGATATTCCGCTTTATCCAGTACCCCCTGCAACTGACGCACCACTGCCTTTTCCAATACTTTCCCCAAAAAGGGGAGGTTGGAAACAGGTCTGTAGTTGGTTAGGACTGCTGGATCGAGGGATGGCTTCTTCAGGAGGGGGTGCACCAAAGCATGTTTCAACAGTGCAGGAAATATCCCCTCCCGAAAAGACGCATTAATTATAGCCCCAACCCAGCCACCTGTCACCGTCTTAGAGGCTTTTACCAGCCAGGCGGGACAGGGATCCAATGGACAATTAGTGGCGCAGACTGCCACAAGGAGCCTGTCCCCTTCATCTGGGGCAACAGGATCAAAACGATCCCAGATAACACAGCAAGACTGTGCACTGGCTCCCCCTGACCCTCCCCATCCACACCAAGATTAAACCCTGAGCAAATCCAATCGATTTTCTCCACCAGATGGTCAGCAAAGTCCTCAGCCGAACCCTGCCAACCAGGCACAGGGCCCCCCCTACCAAGGAGGGACCTGGTCACCCGAAACAGGGTGGCTGGGCGATTATCAGTGGAGGCAATAAGGGAGGTGAAGTATTGCCTCCTCACCACCCCCATCGCCACTAGGTAGGCCCTAATAGTGGCTCTAGCTAGTGTCCAATCGGAATCGTTCCTGGTCTTCACCCAGCGGCGCTTAAGGCATCTCTTTGCCCGTTTGAGCTCCCGTAGTTCTTCCGTGAACCATGGGGATGACCTAGCTCTGCGGGCTCTGAGAGGCCATAGTGGAGCGATTACATCCAAGGCAGCTGTCATCGACCCATACCACAGGTCATGATGCCTGGTTATGATGCCGGGCTGTTATAAACTGTGTTCAGTTTTTTTGGTGTTTTTTGTGGATTAAAAAAAGAACAAAGGATGATATAATTGTTTGTAATTTTTTTATTTAACGAAATAATGTTTTAGTATGTGAGTTTTGTTTTAATATTTGAACTGTAGGTAATAATGTTAAAAATGTGAAAGCACATGTTTTGTACATTCAATTTTTAAAACTGTGTTTAGATTTCTTGTGTTTTTATTTGAGTTAAAACGCAACACAGGATTTTATTTTATTTTTTTATTTTTTGACATGTTTGTGTTTTGTGTAAACTTGTGATTGATTTTTATGTTTTTGACTTGTTTTTACTTTTGTGGCCTCTGGGTGGGGCTGTTGAGTCTTTTTGAGTTGCTTTTACTATTGTGCCCTGCAGGTGGGGCTGCTAGGGGTTTTGGTGTCATTTAACGTGTTTTTTTCTCTCCTGGCCTCTGGGTGGGGCTTCTTCCGGTAAGGAGTCTCTTTGTTTCTTCATTTCTGTTCCGGTTGTCGTGGAGGGAGGTCATGCTGGTAAGTTGTCTGGTTCTGTGGGTTTTATTTGTTTTGCTTTTGTGGTGGTGGGCTGGGAGGTGTTTCTGTTAGTTTTTTTTGTTTTGGTTTAGTTTTAGGTTGGTTTGATTGGTTTGATTATTTCTGGTTTTGTTTAATTTCTCTTGTTTGTTTGTGTAATTTGTGGGTTTTTTGTTTTGTAGTTAGGTGTTTTGTAAGTGGTTTTGTGTCATTGTGGATGTTTTTGTTTGTGGTTGTTGTGATTTTTGTTTTAATAATGGTTTTTTTAATTATTGATTTATTTATTTTTATTATTTATTAATAATTTTGGTGTTTGTTTTTGTTGGTTAGTTTACCTTGTTTATTGTGTTTGTTGTTGGTTAGTGGTAGTTTTGGTGTGTGCACACAAACACACTGGGCAGGTTTGAAACGTGCTGCCCAGTAGGTAGGGGTGTGTGTGTGTGTGTGTGTGTGTGTGTGTGTGTGTGAGTGAGTGAGTGAGTGAGTGAGTGAGTGAGTGAGTGAGTGAGTGAGAGAGAGAGGAGGCTGGGGCCGGGTGAGTACCTCCTGGAGGTGAAGACAATGACCGAAGCCCCGTTCGCTGCCTTTGCTTCCCGGGGAATGGGTTCACTTTCAAGGGGGGAAGGTACTGGTGCATTCAGCCACCCTTGAAAGCGAAACACTTCCTCGGGAAGTAAAGGCAGCGGCTGGAGCCCCATTCGTTGCCTTTCCTTCCCGGGGAATTGGTTCACTTTCAAGAGTAGGCGAATGCAACAGTACCTTCCCCCCTTTGGACACACCCCCCCCCGTTTTTTGTGTTGTTTTTTTCACCCCGGCTCAACTTTTCTTGAGGCCAGTGGTGGTCTCGCCATGTCTTCGGTGGGGTAGCGTGGAGAAGAGGGAGTCCCTCTTGTCCCCGTTGCTCCGGGAAAGAAGACTGGTGGGTGTTTCGTGGGGGAGTTTTGTGGCTTTTTTTTTGGCGTGGCTGTGAGGCGCTGCATCCCCATCCACACACACTGCTGCCTCCGCCACCACCCGAGCAGCACCCACAGCCTCTTAAGGAGGCAGCAGCAGCCACTGGAGGAGAACGAGCTGATGCAGTCACCGCTCTCCTGGGAAGAGGTGGGTGGGGTGGAGTTGGGAGGGGGCTTGGCCAGCCAACTCTACTACCGGTCTGGTTTTTGAGAACTAGAACAGTAAGACTAAGCCTAGCAGTTGTTTCCCCTTCAGTTCTAAGGATTGTGTGAAGCAACCTGAGAAGTCACCTAGAATGGTTGGAATAAAATAAAGGACCTCATTCTGTTTCTACCTTCTGGACAGGGACAACTCTTATTATGAGGTGAATTCACCCCAAAATGGAAGGATGGCCTTAAGGCCAATTTTGCTCAGGCAAATAGCAATAACTCCCCACCCCCGTTCCTGTTGTTTATATTTTTTATTAGTTTAAAGGGGAAATATCAAAAATAATCATTTGGACTTTCAATGAGTCATTGACTGATATTCTTTTTCACTACTACATAAAAGGAACAAAGTTCTGAGTTTACTTGTCTCAAATCACCATAGGCACTTTCTGTTGCATATCGGCTGCTTTCTCATGTCAACATAAATAAATAACATGCTTAAATTAATACAACAAAGCTACAGTGTAAAACATGGCAGAAATAAACAATAGCAGTACTGATTTTTATCTTGATTGCAGAATTGTAGAGTTGAAAGACAACACACAACAAATGCAGTAAATCTGTGAGATCCCTAAACTAGCCCATTATGCACAGTAAGACCCCATGCCAAGACCATTTCATTTATTTATTTTATTTAATTTTGCACATTTATATCCCACCCTCCTGGTGAGTACACCACTCAGGGCAGCTAACAATATAATAAAAATTACAATAAAAACAATTAAGCAACAATAGATAAAACAATCCTAACAACCCCAATTAAAACCAGCATTAATTTAATTTAATTTTAATTTAATTATCACATTTATATACCGCTCACTCGGCCAAAGCCAACTCAGGGCGGCTCACAATAAAAATTAAAAACACAAGTTAAAAACAGTTAAAACTACCCACCCCCTAAAAACAAGGGCTGCAGGATCCAAAGGCACCATGGGGAAGAGTTCTTCTACACCAACCACCCAATGGAGGTTACCCTTCCACCTGCACCCCACACTTGACCCGCCAGCCAGGTTTTAAGATCTTTTCTGAAAGGCAGCAATTCCGTCCGAAGACGTAGCTCTGTTGGCAGGAGGTTCCAGAGGGCCGGTGCAGACACGGAGAAGGCTCTCCTCCTTGTGCCAGAGAGGCGAGCCCCTCTGGCTGATGGAACAATTAGAGAGCCCCTCCGGTCCGCTCTGGTTGGACGTACAGACGTCCTCAGGGCGATGCGGTCTCTTAGGTAACCCGGCCCACTACCATATAGGGCTTTAAAGGTCAAAACCAGCACCTTGAATTGCACCCGGAGACAAACTGGCAACCAGTGCAGCTCCCGGAGCAGTGGCAAAGCACGGGCATAACGCCCACACCCCATCACCACCCGGGCTGCCGCATTTTGGACCAGCTGTAGCCTCCGAATGGTCGTCAAGGGCAGCCCCATGTAGAGCGCATTGCAATAATCTAGTCTGGAGGTAACCAGAGCGTGAGTGACCATGAGCAAGGAGTCCCGGTCCAGGAGTGGGCGCAACTGGCGGATCACCCGAAGTTGGGCGAAAGCCCTCCTGGTCACAGCCGCCACCTGTTCCTCTAGCAGTAGCCGTGAATCCAGGAGGACCCCCAAGTTGCGCACCGGGTCTGTCTGGGGGCAAAATAGCCCCATCCAGAACCAACGATGGTAGCTCCCGGGTTAACGCAGGACCCCCTATCCATAGCCACTCAGTCTTGCTGGGATTCAGTTGTAGCCCGTTAGCCCCCATCCAGACCCCCACAGCTTCCAGGCATCTGGAAAGGACTTTGACGGCATCACTGGGGTCCCCATGGGCCGAGATGTACAACTGAGTGTCATCCGCGTACTGATGGTACCGCACCCCATGGGAACGAATGATCTCACCCAGCGGCTTCATGTAGATGTTAAATAGGAGAGGAGAGAGCACCGAGCCCTGAGGCACCCCCCATTTGAGGGGCCTAGGACTGGACCTCTCACTCTCCAACCACACCGCCTGGGTACGACCCCTCAGAAATGAGGAAAACCAGGACCACACATTACCCTGGATTCCCAATCCTCGGAGCTGTCCCAGAAGGATACCGTGGTCAACGGTATCGAAAGCCGCTGAGAGGTCAAGAAGAGCAAGGACGGATGGGTGATCACCGTCCCGCTCCCGCCAGAGATCATCCATCAGTGCGACCAATGCCATCTCGGTACCATATCCCGGCCTGAATCCTGACTGAAAGGGGTCCAGGTAATCCGCTTCATCCAGCACCCCCTGCAGCCGACACGCCACTGCCTTCTCCAACACCTTCCCTAAAAAGGGGAGGTTAGAGACAGGCCTATAGTTGGTTAGGACAGCTGGGTCACGGGAAGGTTTCTTCAGGAGGGGGCGCACCAAAGCATGTTTTAAAGGTGCAGGAAACACCCCCTCCCGCAATGATGCATTGATCACAGCCCCAACCCAGTCACCTGTCACCGTCTTGGAGGCTTTCACCAACCAGGTGGGACAGGGGTCCAATGGGCAGGTAGTGGCGCGCACAGCTGCAAGGAGCCTGTCCACTTCATCAGGGGCAACTGGCTCAAACCGGTCCCAGATGGTATGGCAAGACTGTACTCCAGCTCCCTCCGGACTCTCCCCATCCACGCCAGGATTAAACCCAGAGCGAATCCGATCGATTTTCTCCACTAGATGGTCAGCAAAGTCCTCAGCCGACCCCTGCCAACCAGGCACCGGGGTCCCCCTACCAAGGAGAGACCTGGTAACCCGGAACAGGGTGGCCGGGCGATTATCAGCGGAGGCAATAAGGGTGGTGAAGTATTGCCGCCTCACCACCTCCATCGCCACTAGATAGGCCTTAATAGCGGCTCTAGCTAGTGTCCAATCGGAGTCTCTCTGGGTCTTCATCCAGCGGCGCTCTAGGCGTCTCTTTGCCCGTTTGAGCTCCCGCAGTTCATCTGTGAACCACGGAGATGACCTAGCTCCATGAGCTCTGAGAGGCCGTAGTGGTGCGATTTCATCCAAGGCCGCTGTTGTCATCCTGTTCCACAGGTCAACCAGCGCCTCGGGCGAATCGTGTTGCTGATCCAGAGGGAAATCCCCCAGTTCCCTCTGGAATCCATCAGGATCCATCAGTTGCCGGGGGCGAGCCGTTCTAATAGGCCCTGCCTCCCTACGATGAAGCGTCGCACCCAGGAAGTCTAGAGCCACCAAATAGTGATCTGACCATGGCACAGGTGTTATGTCTAATTTCCGTAGTCTCAGATCACTCTGCCACCGCTCCGACAAAAAGATTAAATCTGGTGTGTGGCCACTGCCCCTGGTCGGGCCCTGAATTACCTGAATCAGGTCCATATCTGCCATGGAAGCCATGAACTCCTGAGCCACCCCGGAGCCAGTCCCCAGCGAAGGCAAATTGAAGTCCCCCAGAACCATCAGTCTAGGGAACTCCAACGCCAACGCTGAGATGGCCTCGAGGAGCTCAGGCAGGGAGTCCCTTACCCTGCAAGGGGGCAGGTACAGGAGTAAGACTCCCAACTGACCCTTAAAGCCCAGACGCAGAAGCAGGGCCTCACAACCCAGAATTTGTGGAGCGGTAGCCCTGGTGACTCCCTGGCTATGATGGCAACGCCACCGCCCTTACCCTCATCCCTAGGCTGGTGCCAAATACTGAACCTAGCTGGACACATTTCTGACAGAGGAACCCCATCCTCTGGTCTCAGCCAGGTCTCAGTGATACATGCCAGGTTGGCCCGCTCCCCCATAATGGAGTCTTGTATCAGGGGGGCCTTATTACATACCGACCTGGCATTCATCAGCAGCAGCCTAAGGTAAAAACACAAACAACTCATCATTAAAAAAACAAGCCACCCCACCCCACCCCACCCCACCCCCGTTAAAACAGAATCACCAAGCCAGGGGGGCAGCCCTTCACATAGGCCCAATCAGCCACTTTGCTTGACCTGTAGAGTCAAGCGTGCCCCAAACCTGCTGGAAGAGCCATGTCTTCAGCATCTTTCTAAAGGGGAGTAGTTCTGTCTGGAGATGCAACTCAGGTGGTAAAATAGTTCCACAGGGCAGGGACAGACATGGAAAAGGCTCTTTTCCTGGTCCCAATAAGATGTACTTCTTTCACTGATGGGACCACCAGCGAGCCCCTCCTGTCTGCCCTAGTAGGACGGGCTAAATTCCTTGTGGCGACGTGGTCCCTTAAGTAGCCTGGTCCAATGCCATGAAGGGCATTCCAAGAGAGAGCCAAGTCCATCTAGCATTAGTTTGAAAACCTACAAAGATTTCATCATCTTCTGAGGCAGCCGGTCCCGCTGTTGGCTTTTTATTACCTTTTTGTTGTCTTGTTTTCAACTGGAACATAGGCAACCTTCATGGAAGACTCCTACCAAAATGGGGAACGAGCTGGTTGCCATGAGTATTTGGGAAATAGAGAGGGGCACTTAACCCAGGAATTGTATTTAGTATTTTAATATACACTGTATATAGGAGTGATGGTCACTAAGCACACTGGTTGAGGTAAGACACCACTACACAGTTTTGGCTTTCACCCAGAACAAATTCTGTTGAAATATCAGGTTACTAGTAATTAGTTGAAACATTTTTTCTCCAATAAAAGATTAAATAAGTCACTGTACTTTGACAAGACATAACTCTACTTGTTTGACTGTGTAAATATATGTTTTTAGTTACTTTTACAGTTATTTGTGGCTGTGGTTTCACCTCATAACACAGAAGAAATATTACATAGTTCATTCAGTATATGTTATAAGTTATTTTACTTACTTTAAGTCACTTTTGTCATTACTTTTGAGAAGCAAGAGAGCACAGAATCAAATTTTTAAAATTTTAACAATAGTGGTACCTAACTGAGATGAGACGAATGGAATTATAACTGTGTCTAATTACTTTTAAAATATTCTTTTTAAGCTTTGACCCTAACTATCTGTCACCACCCTCTGGTAATGTACTTCACCTTCAATTCCCACAGTACTCTAGCAGAGATTTAACTGAAGAATAGCGGTATACCTTTACTCTTCATCAGTTGAACTCTCTTTGTTGTTGTCTAGAACTGTATTTGCCTTTTCAGCCCCAGCATCACACTGCTGATTTACATTTAGTTTGCAATGTTGCTAAAATGTTTAGATCCTTGCTTATTTTATAATCTACCAAAATCCCAGGTCCTCCTCATATGTATTGTGTACAAACAGGTATTATCCTTCAACCCTCTTCTCAGTTGATTGGCGAAAGCCCTCTCCCAACCAGCTGAGAATTTATATTTCTGTTGAAATATCAGGTTACTTGTAATTAGTTGAAACATTTTTTCTCCAATAAAAGATTAACTAAGTCACTGTACTTTGACAGCCCTAGGGGGCTGCCCTAGCCCTGTCCACAGGAGTGTAAAGGATCTAATTCTCAGCTAATCAGGTGAGGTTTTCTCTCATCAGCTGAGAAACTTGCTCCTTTGGAGAAGCAAAATACTGTCTGAATGCAGGGACTAAGCTAAAAAAGCTCCTCTCCTCAACCTTATAGTTTACCCTGTTTTAATGTGATGCATGTATTTATATGTTCTCATTTTTAAACTGTCCCCACAGGATGTTATATATTACCCGGCCTTGCTCATAGTAATTAGTATCACTATGTGTCCTGCCACCTGTGTCAGGCCCCTGTCCAGCTCAATTACATCACAATGATGTCACAATCGGGTGACCTATCTGAGGCTATCACTATGGATACTACCACTGGGACACACACACATCCTCCTGTCGAGTATACTTCCCTTTGCAGATCAATTTAAGGGCATACACCCACCCACCCATGGGGCTCGTGACCATCACAGTGACCATCCAGCACGTCCAAAGTATGTATGTGCCACGTTACAGCGTGATTGGTGCAGGGGTGTAGATTTGTGTTCATCACATACAAGAGGACACCTCTGCTTTATATATATAGATTGTTGTATATTGTTATTGCAAGTCACCTCAAACACTCATTGTGTAGTAATAATAATAATTTCATGTCAGAAGTTATTCTGGGTTGAAAGGATTTTTGCAGAAGAAACCCCGCTCAGGAAATGCCCAAATGAGGCTCCTTTCATGTCCCCAAGAGCTGGGAAATAGATGGGTGTTCAATCCATCATGCAGTACCCGGGTCTTGAACTGCTGACTTGCCAGCCTTCTAGCTAACAAGGCAAGCTTCTTAACCACTGAGCCACTGCAGCCCCATTACATGGCAGTGATTCAAAACTAAGTTAAATAAATACTCTGAGGAAATGAGAAAATTTTAGCTGTAATGGGAATGAAATATGGTGGGTTGCACAACCACAATCCATTCCTTTAAAAAATGACTCTAGGTAACTTTCTTTATGGGGGTTATTTAGATTATGCTTTCTTTCTGCTAAGTATCTTCTCATAATATCTATTTCTTTGCCTTTTTATATTATCTTCTGTTCTCTTTTCTAGTAAAAGATATTTACCTTCAGGGAAGTGTAATGTCACTAAAACACTTCACACTTGGTATTGCGCTGCATTATCTTAATGTTAACATTTCCTAACAGATATATGAACATATTTACATGGTCTTTCTTGAACAAGAAAATATGCTATCAGGAAATCGAATGTACAAATGGTAGCAGAAACCTAAAGGGTTAAAGCAATTAGCAATGATGAATTTGCAGTAATGTGAAAGACATCTTTTTTATCTCACATACAGTATTTATGTATATAAACAGGAAACTGGTTGAGGAAGTTTTGCATTATTCTTTGTTCACAGTATGTAGGGCACACCTTACAGTTATTCCATTGGACTTCCTCACAGCTTTGATATATGTTCTACAGAACAGAACTGTCCTGTGACCACTCTTGCTAATAAATTTTCTAATGTCTGGTATTTGTCAGGATTTGTTTTGTTGTTGGGGTTTGCATTTCTTTTGTGAGTTGCCAGTACTGATGCTGGATTGCCTTTTGTTTAAAAAATGACAAATAGGATCCCAAACTTTAGGACAGTTGAAAAAAATGTCCTGGAGAAATTCTTTATTTAGGAGTAGTTTAAATCCTTCTTAGTTTGATCCCAGAATTTTTCTACAGGATGAGGTTAATAGCAATAAAAATATATTTTAAAAGAAAGACATCTGAGTTTACAGGCATGTAAAAGACTAAGAGAAGGAAAGATAAAAGGTTTAAAGTAATGTTATAGCATTTGAAGAAGGAATCCATACCTCTCCGTGTATGGTGGAGGTTTGGTTTCTTAGATATGCCCCTCCTGGCTTTCGAGGAAAGGGCTGAGGACGGCTCCTTGTCCCCCAAACTTCAAAGTGAGGCAAGGGATTTTTGCAAAGAGTTAATTCACTGCCTCTGTGTCTTTGCAGGCGCACCCCCCCAATAACGGACACAGACAACATTGAAAGTGGATAACAGCAAAGGGCCACATTTATTGATTCAATGCCCTAGTCCGAATTATAAATTTGTATTGGTAAAACGACCAATCATAATTCCTAAGGCAAGCAGGCCGAAGTAACACTGGTAAGGTACCACCCCAAAATTGCCAACGGCAATTGGTTACAATGTATCAATTTGTATCAATTTGTTTGTTAACAACAAACAAATTGTTGACCGTAGTCAATAACTAACTCATGACCCCACCCTCTGACGCGTATCCGTGAAATCACAGGGGTGATGCATGCTGGTTAGCAATCGTCATCACCCCCTCGCCTGATTCGTCGTTGACCGGACAACGTTTAACTAATTTATTCCTGTCTAGTGTTGTCCAGTCAATTGCGAACCTGCCGGATACTTGTGGGTCATACTGTTTACCTTACCAGTGCTACCCGCCACACGGAGGGGCTTCACAGAAGACCTGACGCCCCCCCCCAGACCGTCAGCTCGGTCAACAGGCCTGCTCGCCAGTCACCCAACAGGAGGTCCATACCTCCTCGCGACAGATGGACCCCATCCCCTGCATACAGGTCATAATTTTGTAGACTAATATCGGGGTGATGACTAACCCGTCCCCAAGCCCTGGTGGCAAGAAACCGCGCCACTGCCTTATTGACCGCGCGCCTAGCGCGGTCAAGAGCCAGGAGGTTAACGCCCCCTCTGTAAGAATGGCGCGGAACAATGTCCGACCAAACCAGGGTTGTGGCAGGCCAGACATAATGCAAATAGGCGAGTTCCTCGCAAATCGCATGCTTGAGCGATAAGCCGGTGACCTGGCCCAAATCATTGCCCCCCAGGTGGATGATTAGAATGTCAGGCGGGTCAGCCCCCAGGCCAGAAAAAAGGAAAGGCCGCAGCTCCCGCCATAACATCCCTGGCTTACCATGCCATGCGAGACTGGCGTGGTCACCCAGTCCCAGTCGGGGTCCCCACTCTGTCGCCGCAGCGTAACGCGCTGCCCTGTGCACATAGCTGTGGCCCACCAGCCATACTGTCACCGGTGTAATACGACACCCAGGGTCTGTAAGAAAATTGAGAAAAAGGGAGGTAAGGTGACTGGATTGGTACTCATGGCGGGAGTGGGCGCACATAAAACTGAAAACATTGTGAGCCCCACCTTCCCATGCTGCGTATGTCAGCCCCAGAGTACCCAAAAGCAGCTGCTGTAGAGGCTGCACCAATACGGAACGAATGTGTGCCATAACGGGCACCTGGTAGGCCCACCCTGGTGAGGGCTCTGGCTGTCACCTTCCAAAACTGAAATTTAGTAAGGGGAGACCCATCTTGGTGACAGAAAAACGGGCCGTGGTGCAAGCCACGCAGTGCCAGGTACTCCTGTAGGGCACCAACCGGACAGATGTCTGCCAAAGAACACCGTAGCAGTCTTACTCCACTGCCTACGCCATGCTGATCTGTTTTAGAGGAGCGGATCCTCAACTGGGCCCAGTCTTTGGCAACATAGACATCTTCGAGTTCCAGTGCCCTACCACTTGCATCCGCCTTAGACAGCATCACGAGTTCGCTGACGCGGAGCGCTCCAAAAAATGCCACCGTTGTGGCTGCATGAAAGAGGGCTGCCTCATAATGATCAAAACAGAGGCCTGGCCAGCCCCGGGCCAACTGGGTAAGAACCCCTGGGGAAATAGGGTGCCGGTCGTCCGGGCAACGCCCGCGCTCGCGCACCCACCCCTCCAAAACGTGTCTCACGCGGAAGTCAGAGGTGGTATCCACATGACCCCCTACTTTGGCCATAAAAGCCAACGCCGAGAGCTTGGATGCTATGGTGCGAGGTGCGAGGCCCTGTGCATGCAGGTGAACCATGAACCGCAGAACATGGTCCACCGGGATAGGCCAGGTCTCTGGCAAGTGAAATTGAGTAGCAAAAACCCTGTACGAATTGAATGCTTGTTGATACGCCTTACGCGTGCGTGGCGCTAAGGACAGGCCAATCGCCCGGTTCACCTCTCCTTGCCAATAGTCCACATCTCGTCCGGGAGTGGCGAGGGAAATTCCTCCGCATCCGGGGCCAAGGCGCGGAACCGGGAGATCTGCAGGCGGGACAAAGCGTCAGCAATATCGTTATTTACCCCTGGGACATGCCTGGCCCTGAACAAGACGTTGAGGCGCAGGCAGCGCAGTACAAAATGGCGCACTAGATCCATAACCCTGGGCGATTTAGAAGTCTGTGCATTGACAATGTGTACAACGGCAGCATTGTCGCACCAGAAATGCACCACTGAATTAGCCCACTGTTCGCCCCATAGCATCAAAGCCCCCAGAATGGGAAAAAATTCCAGGTATGTGAGATCCCGCAGGCGATCTGTGCCTGCCCATGCCGGTGGCCACCCACCATAGGCCCACTTCCCGTTGAAGTACATCCCATAACCCAGGGATCCTGAGGCATCAGACTGGATCTGGAAATTAGGGGATGCCAGGAGGTCAGACCTCCAAAATGAGACCCCATTAAACTCCCTCAGGAATTGCAACCAGACGAACATGTCTGCCCTGATACCCCGGGTAAGCCTGACTCTGTGGTGGGGCCTGGATAACCCTGCCATGGCGTCGCATAAGCGCCGGGCAAAAGCCCTGCCCGGTGCAACCACCCTGCACGCAAAATTAAGGTGCCCATGGAGCACCTGCAGTTCCCTCAGGGATGCCTTACGCTTGGCCAGCAATTCCGAGATAAGGGTCACTATCCTGGACACCTTATCACCCGGCAACCTAGAAGCCTGCTCTACTGTGTCAATCTCAACCCCCAGGAATACTAACTTGGTCGATGGGCCCTCGGTCTTTTCGGGCGCTAAAGGGACACCAAGTTCCTGCATTAGCGTCTGAAATGTATTGAGGAGACGTGCGCACGTGTCCCAGCCCCGTTCACCCCCGAATAGAAAATCATCCAGGTAATGGGCTACAGACCGGGACCCTGACCTGCGGACGAAAGCCCACTCTAGGAAGGTACTAAAACGCTCAAAAGCCGAGCATGATATGGAGCAGCCAAAAGGCATGGCCTTATCAAAATAATATTCCCCTTTAAATTTAAAACCCAGCAATTCAAAGTCGCCCGGGTGTACCGGCAAGAGGCGAAAAGCCGACTTAATGTCGCACTTGGCCAGCAGGGCACCCGGGCCACACGAGCGCACCATGCGCAGCGCATGGTCAAACGATGTATACCTGACCGAACAAAGGTCATCAGGTATAGCATCATTGACCGATCGGCCTGCTGGGTAGGACAAATGATGAATAAGGCGAAACTCTCCTAGGGACTTTTTGGGAACTAACCCCAATGGCGAGACCTTAAGATTGGGAAACGGGGGTGCGGGGAAAGGTCCAGCGACCCTGCCCGCGTCTAACTCCTTTTTAATGCTGGCTGCAGCCACCTCCTCCCTTCCTCTGAGGGATAAAAGGTTGGGGGCATCCTGAGGGGACCTATCACCCATAAAAGGGATACGAAATCCCTGCTTAAAACCTTGAAGGAGATACTCCCCGTCCTCCCCCTTCGGATACGATGCGAGCCAGCGCTCCAGCATGTCCACCTTAATTGGGGAGGGGGCCTTTTGGAGAACTAGCTCCATCCGTGGCAGCCTTGCCAGCCCACTGCCCACCCCTCCCTCTGCCTCGCGCTCCCCCAGGCTTGGGACAAGCAGAGGCTGCATGGGGACCAGAACATGTGGGACACTCATGCTTATACCTGCAGTTCTTTCGATTGCAGGAACCATTTGACGAGAAAGTCCAGCACAGCAGGCGGGCTGGAACCCCCTGCCCCGCCGGTTGGCGGGTAACCTGCGCTGGAGCCGCTCGCTGGACCGCATGTCCACAATGGTATCTCTCCCCCGGGGCAGGGCGTGTGGGTGTCATATACAAGAGCCACAGTTTCTGGCACGGCTCGTCCCATCTCATCTCGGGGTGGAGGGGAATCCTCATACGGAATTCCTCATCATATGCTAGCCATGAGGGGCCCGGAAAATCGACCATCGCCCTATATATGTTGTCCAAATATTGGACCATGGGAATAGCTAAATCCGGCCGCGCCCTCAAATATACCGCCATGTATATTAAATATGCAGGGAGCCAGTTGGCCCAAGTACGTGGCGGCTTACGGCGGCGTGCCTGCTCCTTATCCTTCTCATCCTGACCCTCCCTTTCCTCCTTGGTGGGCTCTCTGTTCAGGAGTGAGAAGATATCTACGTACTCCCCTCGCCATATCTTTTCTCTGGTAGCCTGTGCCAAGTGATCACCCAATGGCAAGGAATACCCTGCCGTTGGTAAAGCTGAAAAGGGGACAGTCGGCCTACTAAAAGGAGCCTGAGCTAACCCTGCCACCCCCAGGATATTCCCAGCAGTGTAAGGACCGGGGCCCACCCCAGTGGGCATGGTGGCAGTCGTTGTCGCCGGGTGGGTCGCCAGCAGCGTGGCCCCCGCACCACCCGCGCGAGGCCAAGGCCACTGAACGGTCCCCCCTATATTGGGAATGTGTGTAGATGTACTTGCTTGCACCGTATACTCACATGCTGCACCCCCGCGGGCCGCCCCCACCGGGGGTTCCGGCCCACTGGGGGCGTCGGAGCTCACGACCGATGTAGAGCTCATCACCGGGGCTTGACCCGCACCAGGTTGCTGGCTGGGGAGCTGCGAGGCAGTGGCCGGAGCCGCGCCACCCGCCTGCAGCAGCTCAACCCTCCCCGCCGGCTGTTGTCCTGCTGCCGACGGCACCTCAAAAGGTACCCCGAAGGGGGCGCCTGCCTGGCTGGCCCGGGCCAAAGACGCCTCCAGGGCCGCAATGCGGGCCAGTAAGGTGTCCACGTTGACCATGGGCAAAGGGCCGGCCGGCCCGCCCGATCCTGGCATGGGGACAGGCCCCTGCGCCCCAGGGCCCATATATGGCCATTGGCCAGCGCCAAAGCCCGGTAGGGCTGGTGAAGAAACCTGCCAAGGCAGGGAGCCGGGCCACCCCCCAAGGCTAGAGGGCCCCGGGAGAGGCTGCGGCCCAAAAGAAATAGGCCCGACGGAGTGGGCAGGAGGAGGAGCGGTGTCCACCGCTCGCGGGCCGCGGGCCGGAGCGCCCTCTGCGCCCGCACTCTGATCGGGCCAAGGGGCGATAGACCCCATTCCACCAGCCCCGGCCGGGGGTGGCAAAGGAGGCTGCTGAGGAGGCGGCACCACGGTCCTCCGACCTGGGTTGCGCCTCCTAACAGCCCGAGCTGAACTCGAAGCTGCCTTCTTTTTCGAAGGCATCTCTCCTGAGGCGAAAAAAGGGAAGCCAGCCAAACAGAAACGCCACCAAAAGGCTTCCCGATAAGCTAACGAGCGACGGAGATGCAGGGGAAAAAACTTCTCCGCTCCGTCGCTGAGGGAAAATGGCAGCTCGGCTGCCTCGTGGCCACCCCTTTTATAAGGGAGCTGGCCACGCCCCTAACTACCCGGATTCTCTGTCCTGTGGGGGGGGCCCCGCAAAGGGCGCGGCGGCCATTTTGGCGCCGCGCTTGCATTCTTTCAATTATCTCACTTGCAAGTGTCTCCCCTCCCCAGCAGGCTTTTCAGGGTGCTGTTTTGCCTTTGCTGCTTTCAAGCAGGATATTTGAAAGAAAGGCAGTGAGGCAGTGAATTAACTCTTTGCAAAAATCCCTTGGTGAGAGGTGATCTTGCTTCCTTTGTTCAAATTTTAAAATCCAGGACTTTTACATGTTTTTCCTTGAACCGGCCGGGACAGCTTGAATCCAGGAAAATACTGGAAAAAGGGGACATATGACTACCCTAACTTAATGGGCTTAAGTTACAGCTGACTGACGACATAAATCTTGGAGAAATGAAAGGAGCCTCATGTAGGAGCGGAGCAGAGTTTCTTCAGCAAAAACCCTTTCAACCCAGAATAATTTCTGACATGAAATGATGATGATGATGATGATGATGATGATAGTAGTATAGTAATAGCATTTGTTGTTGATGATGTTGTTAATATCTTGGAGAAGGATGTCCTGACTCAATACTGAAGTGAGGCTCGGGGCCAGCAGTGTTGATTGAGATCAGGATCACTAGTTCAACAGGCATTCTCAGGCTTGGTGTCTCCTTAGTCTCTGGGTCTAGGTTAGGTCACCCTTGCTTGAAAGCCGGTCATATCCAACTCTAGGGTTCAGTGCTCATCTCTTTTTATAGCCAAAGAGCCAGCGCTGTCTGCATCTGCAGATGTTTCCGTGGACATGTGGCAGGCATGCTTAAACACTGGAGTGTACAAAATGCTATTTACCTTCCCACCGAAGTGGTCCCTATTTATCTACTTGCAATTTTTTGCTTTCGAACTGCTAGGTTGGCAGGAGCTGGGACAGAGATGGGAGCTCACTCTGTTGTGCAGTACTCAGGAATCGAACTCTGACCTTCCAGTCATCAAGTTCAGCATCTTAACCACTTGAGTCACTGCAGTCCCAGGTCTAGGTTAAAGCACACTTAATGTTTGCCTTAGCTGATTGTGTTCTGTTTCTGCTTCTGCAGTTGGGAATTGTGAGTGACACAGGTTGACTCTAAGAGAGAATTGTAATTACCTGAAGCTAGCTGTTCTGAAATATGTAATGTGAAATACTGTATTACTTTGGGCTTACCAATTTCCTGACAGGGTCTCCGGAGGCGGGGAAATTTGTCTTCTCATTCTACTGCTTTGGGAAGACAAGAAACATTGCCCCTATGTTAGTTTGTATTACTCCCATAAACAAATTATTATATAGTTTCTAATGTATCTAGATATCATCTTTGTTCTCCCAGGAGAGTGCTGGGAGGCCTGAGGTGAGTCCTGACTTTCCTGCTGTGTGGCTCATTGAGCGTAACATTGGATTTACTTACTGTGACATTGACAAAATGTATCTGAGATTGTACATGTATGATTTTAATCCAGAATTTTAGCTCTGCACAGATGGGATGACTCAACATACTGCTGCCAGAGAATGATGATATGAGTTGGAAAGAATAATGAGATTTTTTAAATAGATAGTAAAGTTAATACAGGTGGGAGGTTTGCAAAAAAAAAAATCTGAAGAAAAATAATCTAAAACTCCTGTACAAACGATTTATGAGCCATTATGCCCCTCCTCTGTCAATAACAAAAACTTGTCAAATTTTACTGTTCTTATATGCTTTTATATTGCCCTAAGTGATGAAACAGCAATATAGTAATTTTTTATAGAAAAAATCAAACTAAAATAAATAGAATTAAATATACTTCGCTTAGCTTGTAATTTTCCTTCCCTTTATGAAGCAAATCCAATAAAAAAGAGCAGGAAGAGGGAGAAAGCAGCTTATATTTGGATGTTGGCCAAGGATGTCCACACTAGAAAGAAGACTTGCTTAACTCATCATTTTTTTAAAAAAAATAAAATAACAATTGAACAATTTTATGGCTATGTAAATAGCATCTGGCAATGAGGATCATCTGACTGAGTGCCTTTTCACAACAGCACAACTGTGGGGGCCATCAAGACCCCACATGGACCATTCTCTCTTTCTCTCTGAAGAGGCCCCAAAGTAAGGTATTGGGTCAGCTACTCTGGACAGCTAGTGCTTTCTTGCTAAGGCAGGAGACTGCAAGCAGTACTTTCTAAAGGAATAGCCACTTTGCTGCATTAGTATGAGGAGATCTCAGAAGGTTTGAGCCCTCGTCCTATGTAGGGCAAACAGAGCTGGCCATGTATAGTGCTACCCCATTGGGCTTTTGAAGCAGGGCTACCAAAGTGCTGGTTCCAGCAATGTGAATACAGTGATACCTCATACAATGTCCAAACTTGGTTCCATAAGTTTGGACTTTGTATGAGGCATGCAAAATCCTAGCTGTGATGCCTCACACAACGTCCAAATCCTTGCCACCATGCCTCATACAATGTCATTTCCATAGAGATACATTGTACTGTAACATCACAGACTTCAGGGCAAAGTCAAGGAAACAGACAGGAAACTGACAGAACTTTAAGAAATCATTGTCTAAAGGCTAAAAACATTACAAAAACATCAAAAACATGTCAATCAACCCTGATTGTCCAAGAACCTGAAGAATGCTGCAAAAATCCCAGGAATGCTTCTAAAAATTCTAATGAAAAAATTCAAAAAAATCCAAAATCGTGCTCAAAACCACTCCTAAACACTCTTTGCCTCATGCAAAACCCACAAGAGCAATGCACGCATGTGTCCTGCCTTTTATACTGCCCAGGCACAATGCAACCTGGGGAAACCCCAATGCCTCATACAAAGTCGCACGACTTTGTATGAGGCAACTTTTTTCAAGGAATTAGGCGATGTTGTATGAATCCGATGTTGTATGAAGCGGACTTAGTATGAGGTATTACTGTACTCTATAGGTGTTGATAGGCCACAGGAAAGAGTTTATGGATTGAACAGAAGGGTTTTCACTAACGTGAGAACAGAGATACATCCAGAATAGTCTGGAAAATCCCCAGTTACCAATGTTACAGTTAGTCAATAGTCAGGCAGTCTCCAATTTACGCAGCTCTGCAAATACAAGGAGGCTTGTGATACTTTTTAGAAAGTTCCGCAGATTTATTTTAGTGTAAGCATTAGTGAGCATGTGCTAAAAAAAATTTGTCAACTTTGAAGACACCACAATGTTTTGCTTCTTTGTTAGTTGTTTTTTAACATTGATAAAGGCTGAAACAGACTACCATGGTTATCTCACTGAATCAGGGCCATAGCCAGGGAGTGGCCAGGGCAGGCTTGGCCCACCCTGAGTTAGCACTTTGCATTGAAAAGAGACTTTGTTGCCCATCCTGAAAAAAATATTTGCCCATCTACATCTAGAATCCTGGCTATGCCCCTGTGCTGAATGTTGATGAACAGAATGAGCAAGGACGAGTAGACAGGTTATGGTGTTAGGGCTTGGAGGTGTATTGAAAGCAGTGGTAGGCATCAACAGGTTCGCACCAGTTTGCCAGAACCGGTAGCAAAAATTCTGGCTGGCCCCACCCATCCAAGTTTTGAAATAAAGTAGTCCTAATTCGGGTGCAACACAGGGCTTTCCCCCTGGCCACGCCCACCATACCATGCCCACAGTGTGGTAGTAATTTTTTTTTGAGCCCAACACTGATTGAAAAATATATTCTAAACCAGGAGTTCCCAACCTATGGTCTGCAGGCTGGACCCAGCTTGCGGCACCATTTCATGTCGTCCGCTGCTGCACCTGGAAGTGGAAGCGGGCACGTTTACGACAGCCGTAAAACATGCCTGTGCATGCATAAACACGGTTACGTCATCCGTAAATGCACCCGTGGCTGTCATAAACATGGAAGCGAGTGCATTTATTTCCACTTCCCGGGGTCATAGTCCAGTCAACTCAGCTATCTAGGGGCTGTGGCCAGGGCCACAGGATAAAAAGGTTGGGAACCCCTGTTCTAAACCTTGTCACCTTGCAGTGGCCAGTTACTTTGCATGTAACAAACCTAGCGGAGTGTTCATGACAGTGAATATCAGAAGAAGACAATAATCCAGAGTGCATATTTAGAAGAAGAAAATGACAGTCATATGAAAGTGATCGATATCCTCCTTACATGTGTCATATCATGTAAGAGAAGATAGCTGGCTTATGTTCCTCTCCAGAGAAGTTCCCTAGAATGCCTTACTCAGGTCTATAAGAGTGGTTCCCAACATGGGGCACACGCCCCATAGGTTGGCAATTTGATTTTTAAGGAAGGCAATTCAAGAATGAGTTGTTAACACTTAATGGCCTTTTAGGCTTCCTCCATGTAAATAGGAATTCACTTTTTGAATAATAAAAATTATATGTCGGGGGGGCATATCAGGATTTTAAAGATGCTTCGGTGGGGCATGGACAAAGAAATGTTGGAAACCACTGGTGTATAATATCAAGATTTGAATTTATTTCTGGAAGGGGGAAAACAGGTTCAGGAAAACAAGTACTCCAATTGTTTAAAAAGTATGTGTTAAAAGATTTTATTTGGAAATATCTTCTAAAAAAGATCAAAGATGGTGGGAAAGGGGAGGGGATGAGACAGAAGGAGAGGAGACCAAGGCAGCAGGAGACTGAAATGGCCAATGATTGATAGGATTAGTATTCAGAGCAAAGTGCCAGAACTTGGTAATGGAACATCTCAAACACTTCCTGCTTCATAAACAGACCAACCTCTTCCAGGCTGGGAGACTGCAACAGCACGAGCAAGGTTTGACAAGAACAGAGATCGAGAGTCAAGACAGTTCTTTCAACCCGGGTTTGAAGGCATAACAGCAGTAACCCAAGGATACTATTCCAGCAATTGCTTGGCAGTAAACATGGGCTTTAATAGGTCCAAGGTGAGGGTCTCCCTCCCTGAAGGGGGAGTGGGTGCATCTTAAAAGGTTCTGCCCAATTTCATAGGGAGTGACATAGTGGCAACAGAATCAAGAGTGTTGGTTGGGTGCCCAAGTTCCCTGTCTTGTGGGAATCTCCATCAAGCAGAGGATTTCCAGGAGTCTCTTTAGATGTGGTTGCTGACCCCCAGTCTTCCCCACTGTCAGTTTCATTAGGAGATGAATACAGGGTTATATGATACCGATTCAGTCCGTGTCTTAAACTAAAAGTCCCATAGTGGAATGGCCACCCTATAACTCAGTCTTCCTTTCCCTCCCTTGGTAAAAATATATGCTAGTCTCATATTCTAGAATTCTCCTCCAGTCTTTGGATATATCTGTTCCTCCCAGAAAAGTGGGGAAAGGAGACCTGATACAAACATCAGGAGAATTTATGTAACATAAACACAGGTGTGTCCGCCATTGGCTTCAACAGTGGAGGGCTCAGTAAAATAATTAAGTGATAACTAAATTAAATTCACCTGTGCCTCTTGAAAGATTTAATTTAGAGCTTCTGTCATATAAGTAAGGAAGAAAAACATCAGTTTTGGGGGGAGTGTGTCATTTCAAAATCTTTCCCCAAGGAGTGTCAGCTAATTAAACAAATTATTGCAAAATACTCAAAATATCAGTCATGTCAGCTTATGCTTGGGGCATCTGAACTAAGCTGCAATTATCTATGCAAACAGAATACTGTATTCAAAAAACAGCAGCAATAGAAGCCACTGTCGTTTCCGGCTTTTCAGATAAAGGGGTGATACGAACATGGAAAGCTGCTTTACACCAGTGCTTCTTCAAGCTCCCTACTGATTGGTGTTGGCTCTTCAGCATTTCCAGACAGGAGTCTTTCTGTCCCTGATATCCTTTGCATACAAAGTATGTCCTCAGTCACTGAACTAGGGCCCCTTGGGCGTCTACAGCCCTTCCTGTCTCTTAAAGCAACTGATTTAAAACTGGCAAGTTCCCATTCTGCAGGCAGCAACCCTGGCTGGCAAGCAAGCCCCCCCGGGAAATCATAATTTAGCATTAACATTACACATTTGTTTTTGATGTTTGCAACAATGAATATCAGTTTAGTAATCTGTGTTTAATTGTGACCCCAATTTACTATTCAATGCTGCTCTCATTTGTTCCTTTTAAAGAGGGAAATTGCAGGATCAAGATATATAGCACAGTCTTTATTCCTACAAAAAAAATCACCTTAATAAGAGCTGTGACATTGAAGGAAAACACCACAGTCATTTTGTGTGTATTTTATGCAGAATGCTCTCATCAATGAGATAAGTTTTACCAGAAATTTCAGTACAGTACTGATTTTATTTTCCCTTATCCTTAACAAGGACTATGTGTCACTCAAAGTATATTTGTCGCTAGTTAGAGTAATATTTATTAGACAGTTAGTTGCCTGTAGTTGGACAAGAAATGGTTCTACTGTACTTTCTAAAATAAATAACTGTTTTTAATGAGCCTAACACCATGACTTGTTTTATGGAATACTAGCAGTTTGCCCGGCGGTGCCGGGCTGTTTGTGTTTTTCCTATTGTAGTTAGGTGTTTTGTTTGTGGTTTTGTGGTGTTGTGCAAGTTTTTGTTTGTGTATTTTCTGGTTTATTTATTTTTGTTTATTAATGTTTTTTAAATTATTGATTTATTTTTGTTTTATTATTTTGTAATAGTTTTGGTGTTTGTTTTTGTTGTTTTCTTTTTGGTGATGTTGGTGTTTAGGGGTTGTTTTGGTGTGCGGGCACACACACACTAGGCAGGTTTTAAATGTGCAGCCCAGTATGTGTGTGCTGTGCCCGGGTGAGTACCTCCGGGAGGTGAAGGCAACGACCGGAGCCCCGTTGTCTGCCTTTGCTTCCCAGGGAATTGGTTTACTTTCAATGGGGGGTGAGGTAGTGGTGCATCCCCCCCGAAAGTGAAACACTTCCTCAGAAAGTAAAGGCAGCGACCGGAGCCTCGTTCGCTGCATTTGCTTCCTGGGGAATTGGTTTGCTTTCAATGGGGGGGGGGGGAATGCTCCAGTACCTTTTTCCCCCCTCGAATCCCCCCTCCAGTTGTTCTGGGTTTTTTTCCATCCCGGCTCAACTTTTCTTGGGGCTGGTGGTGGTCTCGCCATGTCTTTGGCAGGGTAGCATGGAGGAGAGGGAGTCCCTCTTCTTCCCGTTGCTCTGGGAAAGAAGGACGGTGGGTGACTCGGGGTGGCGTTTTTTGGCTTTTTATTTTGTGTGGATGTGAGGCGCTGAGTCTCCCTGCTGGGGACTTGTGCTTCGATTGCTTTTTGTAAGATTATTTTTTGTGCGCCGGCTTTCTCAGTGTTCTGCATGCTAACGGCGTGCAGGACGCTGGGACTTGTATTTTTGTGTTTGTGATTTGCGTTTGTGCGGCTTTTTTTCCCTGCAGCTCGATTTTCATTTGCCGTGGCACGTTTCCCAACGTTCTTTTTGCTCGCACCTCTCAGCCTGATTGGCTGTGGCGCGGCGCAAGGAACGTTGGGAATTGAAGTTCTTTTTCTTTGTTTGAGTTTGTGGGTCTCCTGCCCCACTGCCACATTTCTCAACCCGACAGTTACCTGCGAACCCAGTTCGGGCAAGTGCACGAAGGCTCGGTACGGGCTAGTATGGCCGGGTGCAGGTTCCTTTGTCACATTCCAACGGTTAACACTTAGATTTATAGGTAAAGATTGATTTGTATTGGTGTTGCTGATCTTAACTTTTAGGCAGCCACATACAGTCAAATGATCTTGCTTCATAATTTTAATTGTCCAATGCTCATGATAACATAACAAATATCCTACTGAAAGGGTTTTGTAGGGAAGCAGGCCTGAGTACCTTTATAGTTCATTCTCAGTTTCAGAACTATAAATGGAATCTAGATTGCTTCAGAACTTTGATACAGCTCTTGGTCATTGTTCTTTTCAGATGTACCGTCAGATGGGAAGTATATAAATATAATAAAATAAATAAAAATAGATCCTCAATTGTGCTACCTATGATAATAGGCCATATACTGTACTATCAAATAAGGATGTACACAACAAAAAAGAACAACAATTCCCCATTAGATCCTAATATTCTCTCACACACTAATTCTTCCTGTCCCTCCTTTAAAAAAAAAAAACATATTAAATGCAAGACAACATTGTAGGTCACAACTATTTTGAACACAAATGCAGTCCCTTATACTGCCCTCAAGTGCATGATTTAGAATCATGTTTTTTTTAATGCTTATTGGGAAAAATGAATTCTACTTCAAGGGAAAGATTAGACTAGAACTGTTTTAATTTGCATTCTTATTTTCCATGCCAAAATAATATGTGAGAGCATACAATTAAGTGACTTGCTCTGCATAGGCATTTATTTTAATTTTTATTCTCAGCTCCTGGATTTCCACCTGCCAGATGCCTAAATATGGCACACTCAGTCAAGACAAAGGAAAATGTAAAAAAAAAATTAGCTGCAATGTTTCGAATTTGAAGTAAAGCTTTTTTCAGACAGGTCTTAAATCTTCCCCCTTTTACCACAGAGAAAAGCATTATTTTTTCCTATTTGGCCTCACATATCTTTCCCATCATGGTTTAATTTTAACTGTCAAACAGATTTGTTGTAGGTCTTTCTTTTCTTCAGTTTTGTGTTCTGTGGCTATAGTAGAAGGTGTAACAATTCAGAAACGTTGGTTGCTATGAACTGAATAGAGGCCATTCCTTTCAAATGGAAAGCTGTTCAGAAACTGTTTTAGGTTTCTTGGAGAGTAAACAAAACAACAACAAAGACAAAAAAAGTTGTGGCACCTTAAAGACTAACTCCTATATTTAAATGTGAGCTTTCGTAGATCAAGTCCACTTCATCTGACATAAAAGTGAGACCTTGTGGCAAACCTTTCGCACTGCGTGCCTGACCACGCCCCCGGACAGCTGATTGGGCTGGTTACATGGTTTCTCCGACTGGAAGTGTAAGTAAAACGCACCCGCGCATGGGCAACTGTTGCAGTAAAATGTGTCTGCATTTACGACAGCAGTGGGTGCATTTACAAAGTGTTTGTGCATGTGAGGGGTGTGTCCACTTCCAGTAGCAGCGATGGCCAGATGAGTTGCTGCTGTGGGCTGGATCTGGCACACACGCCGTAGTTTGGCCACCCCTGCCTTATAGCATCAATTTATAAATCTCAGGTTTAGATTCGTGGGTTGGGAAGGTTCAAAACATTTTAAATTTTAGAGAACATATTTTACTTCCTGTAGAATTTTTAAAATCTGAATTGCTTCTGGTGGATTACTGAATATCTCAGGGTTTTCTGGTTTATGAGGATGTTTTTTATTATTGAATGAAGGACTGCTGAACTCCTCTGGGAAATGTTCTTGGTCAAATAAACAGTTTCCAACTTTCCTTTTTATGTGTTCTCTTTCTAACCATGTGACATGGCACATTTTTCCATATGGAAAGTCTTACAGTCTGTAGTGTTCTATATTAGCTGCATGTTGCTTTTGCCTCTTCCCTAGTTTTTCAGTGTCTTCTTCTTCCGTGTCTAGGCCAGATGTAAAACTGGCAGAATGAAGCCACTTTTGGGAAGTTCATTCCACAGTTCCTTTTGCCTCACCTAGTGTGAGAAAGATTAGCCAGCACAAGTTGGCCGTTGCCCAGGATACACCCATTTGTGGCTGAAAAATACCACAATCTTCTAGGAGGCTCTTTCTGTGTCTTGACAGCCTTTAACATTATAGAATAAGTGCACAAATTCCTTAAATTCTTCTAGCACAAGGTCCAGAAAGACAATGTTGTTCACATGGCCCTGGTCTTCATCAGTAGACTTGCTGCATTTCTGCTCAATAGCATCAGGTGTTTCCTAAACTATGATAACCATGATAACCTGAGTGACAGTTGATCTAGCATAAAAATTCATTTGAGACTTAAACTCGTAGTGAAATACAGCTACAGCCAGGGACTGTAATTAGTTGCCATGAACCTGGAGATGCGTGTCATTGGAAACCTCTCACTTTGGATCAGATGTTGCTTGTGCTTTTCTGTCAGGATTTTCCTTCCCTTTGTCTTTCGGGGTCTTTCCTCACTACAAAACATTACTTAGTTGATGATGATGTTTCCTTGCTATAGCACAAATGATGTCACTGGGCCTAACTGGTTCTTAATGGGTAAAATCCCACCATGGACTATAATGCCAGCACTGTCACCTCAGTTTAGGACAGGTCAAGAAGTCTATCGTCACAGCCCTCATATCTGTAGACCATCCTACTATCTACCACTCTCACAGACCTGATAGCTAGGACTTGCTCTAGATCCATGGATCCCAGTGTGGGGTACATGCCCCACAGGGGGCAATTTATCTTTTAAAGGGGGCAATTTGGAAGTTTGTTTAGACCAAGTTAATTGCCTTTTAGGCTTCCTCCAGTGAATATTAGTTCACTTTTTGAATAATAAGAATTATATGTCACCAGGGAAGGGTCAGAAATTTAGAGATGCTTAGTTGGAGCATGGTCAAAAAAAGGTTAGGAACCACTGCTCTAGATGATGGTGTTGGTGGTAGTGGTCATTATATTGATGTGAAGTGATATAAACCCAGCTTATTTTTCCCCTGTCAAAATTTCCATTGAAATTTGTTCCACTGCAGCACTTTGAGCCCAGTGATGTTTTGATAAATTGAAGTGTTCTGATGAAGTTTTTTTTGTGTTGATAAATTGAAGTGTTCTGGTGATGACTTTTTGTGTTTTGCTATTTCTGATGCCACATTTATGTCTGCATATTCTCTTGCACAGAGAACATAGTTTGTCCTCTATAGAATACAAAGGAGCATATCTGGCAGCATTAGAAGATGAACAAGTAACTGCAGCTATGATGTTGTAGGTTACTTTGTTGGAATCTTTAACTATTCCAACAGAGAAGATGTGGGGACAGAGTATATGTGTGGGCAGAGCTGACATCTTGGTTTGTATTTATTTTTTTTGCTTTGCCAGTAAAGTCAAAAATTGAAGTTACCAACCTCCTCTTTCCCAGAAACATCTTTCCAGAGGCTTCTTAGGGAAGGCATTCATGCACCCCCAAGATGTAGTGCTGACTGGATGAAAGTGCTTGAGTTGCCTTTATATGGTGGTCCCCCACAGCCTCCTCCCTGCTCCTAGCAGGTTTTTCAAGCCATAGAGCTATGAAACATAAGTCAGTTCTTTTCCCAAATTGCTGTGATGATTCTGGCCTACCTTTGTAACCTCGAGTTGGGAGGATTGCTGTAAGTTTATCACTCTGGCTAGAAAGGAATATTACACAAAACAAGAAGAATTGCAGAAACCTGGCAAAAGTTTAAGAATACTGGAAAGCGATGAGGGTAAAATTATCGGCCAAAATGACCAGGAGACATAACCCCTTTACTATTTTCTACCAGTCCTTAAGAAATCTTGTAAAAGCTCAGCTTGCTCACCTAACTGTCCTAGAAAAATATTTTGATCCCCTCGTGAGAAGTGGTACCTGCCTGTTACTCAACTTCACTTGCTTTTATTTTAGAAAAAAGATGTGGGAGGGGAGGAGATTCTTTGCCATCTCACTATATCATGACTGAAGGACAGATCTAAAACCTATAACGTCCATTCCATGAAATAATAATAACTGCATGCCACCAAATTAACCCTGACGTATGGTGACACTTTTCAAGTTTTTCTAGGTAGAAAGTGCTCAGAAGTGGCTTACCATTCCCTTCTTCTGGGGGTGTCCTGGGACTGTGCAGCTTCTCCAAGGTCACACAGGTTGGCTCTTCTCCCAGGAGGCAAAGCGGGGAATTGAACTCCCAATGACTGGTTCCTCAGCCAGAAGCTATCCAGTCAGCTCCATTCAATATACCGGGCAAGGGGAGGCCAGCCATTTGCCCCGCCGTGAGCCCTCCCGAGCCCGGACGCCACCATCCCCAGCAGGGCTGGTGAAGAGGAGGAAGACCAGCCAGGCGAGGGGAGGCCAGCCATTTGCCCCGCTGCGAGCCCTCTCGAGCCCGGACGCCACCATCCCCAGCTGGGCCAGTGAAGAGGAGGAAGACCAGCCAGGCAGGGGGAGGCCAGCCATTTGCCCCGCCGTGAGCCCTCCCGAGCCCGGACGCCACCATCCCCAGCCGGGCCGGTGAAGAGGAAGAAGTCCAGCTGGGCGGGGGGAGGCCAACCATTTGCCCCGCCATGAGCCCTCCTGAGCCCGGACGCCACCATCCCCAGCCGGGCCGGTGAAGAGGAGGAAGACCAGCCGGGTGGGGGGAGGCCAGCCATTTGCCCCGCCGCAAGCCCTCCCAAGCCTGGACGCCACCATCCCCAGCTGGGCCGGTGAAGAGGAAGAAGACCAGCCAGGCGGGGGGAGGCCAGCCATTTGCCCCGCCACAAGCCATCCCGAGCCCAGATGCCACCATCCCCAGCCGGGTCTGTGAAGAGGAGGAAGACCAGCCGGGCAGGGGGAGGCCAGCCACTTGCCCCATAACAAGCCCTCCCAAACCCGGACGCCACCATCCCCAGCCGGGCTGGTGAAGAGGAGGAAGACCAGCCGGGCGAGGGGAGGCCAGCCATTTTCCCTGCCACGAGTCCTCCCGAGCCTGGACGCCACCATCCCCAGCCTCCAGGCACCAACCGAGCGCCGAAGGAGAGGACCAATTGGCAGAAGGGAAGAAGGCAGAGGAGGAAAACCAGGGGGCAAGACTCAGAGCCCCATGCAAAGGATAAGTAGCTGATATGCAGAAATGTTGATGACTTAATATAGTAACTCACATAAAGACTTTATACTGACTTAATATAGCAACTGACATAGAGACTTGTTTAAAGTGTGATAATAAGCACGATAATATGTTGTTTAAAATGTTCTAAACTTTTAAAACTGTGATAAACTGTATGAGGGGGGGATGGCGTAGAAACCGGCAAACTATGCCATAAAGCTTGCCAAGAGAACCCTATTGACCAAAACAAAAGGCAAAACAAAGGAACAGGCTAGATGATACATGATGCTTAGCATCACAGAGTGGAGGAAGGGGAAGGACAGGAAAGGGGGAGGAGAAATGCAATGTTGCAAGGAACAATACTGCATAGGGACATGGAATGTGAGATCAATGAACCAAGGTAAACTGGAAGTGGTAAAAAAATGAGATGGAAAGAATAAGCATTGACATCTTAGGCATCAGTGAGCTAAAATGGACAGGGATGGGTGAATTCAGCTCTGGAAACCATCATATCTACTATTGTGGACAAGACAACCTTAGAAGAAATGGAGTAGCCATAATTGTCAATAAAAGAGTGAGAAAAGCAGTTATGGGATACAATCTCAAAAATGACAGAATGATATCAGTCAGAATTCAAGGCAAACCTTTCAATGTCACTGTGATCCAAATATACGCATCAACTACTGGTGCAGATGAAGCCACAGTGGATCAGTTCTTTGAGGTCCTAGAACATCTCATAGAACAGACACCAAGAAATGATGTCCAAATTATATTAGGAGACTGGAATGCCAAAGTAGGAAATCAAAAAGTGGAGGAAATAACAGGCAAGTTTGGTCTTGGAGTATAGAATGAAGCAAGGCAAAGATTGATAGAGTTCTGCCAAGAGAACGCACTGGTCATAGAAAACACTCTCTTCCAGCAACACAAGAGGCGACTTTACACATGGACATCACCAGATGGCCAACACCGAAGCCAAACTGACTACATACTCTGCAGCCAAAGATGGAGAACCTCCATACAGTCAGCAAAAACAAGACCTGGAGCAGACTGTGGCTCAGATCACAACCTACTGATCGCAAAATTCAGGTTTTGTTCAGTCACACAGTCGATTCCGACCCTTTGCGACCCTATGGACCATTGATCTCCAGGTACCCCTGTCCTCCACCATCCTCCTCAGCCCGCTCAGCTCGGTGCCCGCTGCGTCCACAATGCCATCCAGCCATCTCATCCTTGGCCGTCCCCTTTTTCTTTTGCCTTCCACCTTTCCCAGCATCAAGGCTTTCTCAAGTGAATCCTCTCTTCTCATTTGGTGTCCAAAGTACTTCCGCTTCATCTTTACTATTTGACCTTCTAAGGAGCAGTCAGGACTGATTTCTTTCAAGATTGACTTATTTGTTCTCCTCGTTGTCCAGGGTACTCTCAAAACTCTCCTCCAACACCACATCTCAAAGGCGTCTATTGTTCTGCGCTCAGCCTTCCTAATGATCCAGCTCTCGCATCCATACATTACCACCGGGAATACCATTGCTTTGACTATACGGATTTTTGTTTGCAAGATTATGTCTCTACTTTTCACTATGTTCCCCAGGTTTCTCATGGCTTGTCTTCCTAGAATCAATCGCCTCTTTATTTCATGGCTGCAGTCACCATCTGCAGTGATCCTAGATCCCAAGAAAGTAAAATCCGTCACTGCTTCTACTTCTTCCCCGTCTACTTTCCAGGTGCTGATAGGGCCTGTTGCCATTATCTTGGTTTTCTTGATGTTAAGTCTCAGGCCAGCTTTTGCACTCTCTTCTTTCAACCTAATCAGCAGCTTCTTTAAATCTTCCTCACTTTCTGCCATTAGGGTGGTATCGTCTGCATATCTCAAATTGTTGATGTTTCTCCCAGCAATTTTTATCCCATATTGTGATTCCTCCATCCCTGCATTGCGCATTATGTGCTCTGTGTATAGGTTGAAAAAGTAGGGTGATAAAATGCAGCCTTGTCTTACTCCTTTTCCTATTCCAAACCATTCTGTCATTCCGTGTTCTGTCCTAACTGTTGCTTCTTGACTCTTGTACAGATTTCTCATGAGGCATATGAGGTGTTCTGCTATTCCCATTTCTTTAAGTACTTGCCACATTTTATTGTGGTCCACGCAGTCAAAGGCCTTGTTGTAGTCAATAAAGCAGAGGTATACTTGTTTCTGATTTTCTTTTGTTTTCTCCATGATCCACCATATATTAGCAATGTGGTCTCTAGTCCCCCTGCCTCTTCTGAAACCCGCCTGCACCTCTGGCAATTCTCTCTCCACGTGCTGCTGAAGTCTATCCTGTATTATCTTGAGCATCACCTTGCTAGCGTGTGGGATGAGCGCAATTGTTCGATAATTTGAACATTCTTTGGCACTACCCTTCTTTGGGATTGGAACATATACTGATCTTTTCCAATCCTGTGGCCACTGTTTTGATTTCCAGATCTGCTGGCATATCGAATGCAGTAATTTGATTCTGTCATCTTTTAGAGCTTTGAAAAATTCAACTGGGATACCGTCATCTCCACTAGCTTTGTTGTTTGCAGTGCTTTTTAGGGCCTTTCTGACTTCACTCTCTAGGATGTCTGGCTCAAGTTCAATGTTCTCCTCATTGTGATTATCAGTGGTGTTGAGGTCCTTTTTGTAAAGTTCCTCTGTGTATTCTTTCCATCTTTTCTTAATCTCTTCTGCATCAGCTAACTCCTTGCCGTCTTTGTCCCTTATCATGGTCATTTTTGCTTTGAATGTTCCCTTGATTTCCCCAATTTTTTTGAAAAGATCTCTAGTCCGGCCACTTGTGTTGCTTTCCTCTATTTCTTTGCACTCTTCATTTAAATAGATTTCCTTGTCTCTCCTTGCTTTTCTTTGAAATTCTGTGTTCAACTGACTGTATTTTTTCTTTTCTCCTTTGCCTTTTGCATTCCTTCTTTCCTCTGCTATTTTAAGTGTCTCATCAGACAACTACTTTGCTTTCTTATGCTTCTTTTCTTTTGGTATGGTTTTCCTTGCTGCCTCCTGCATTATGTCCCGCACATCTGTCCATAATTCTTCTGGCACTCTGTCAATCAATTCCAAACCATTAAATCTGTTCCTCACCTCCACCATGTATTCCTTAGGGATGTTGTCTAGGTCATATCTGTCTGGCCTGATTGTTTTTCCTATTTTCCTTAGTCTAAGTGTGAATTTTGCTATTAGTAGGTTGTGATCTGAGCCACAGTCTGCTCCAGGTCTTGTTTTTGCTGACTGTATGGAGGTTCTCCATCTTTCGCTGCAGAGTATGTAATCAATCTGGTTTCGATGTTGGCCATCTGGTGATGTCCATGTGTAAAGTCACCTCTTGTGTTGCTGGAAGAGGGTGTTTGCTATGACCAGTGTGTTATCTTGACAGAACTCTATCAATCTTAGCCCTGCTTCATTCTGCGTTCCAAGACCAAACTTGCCTGTTATTCCATCTACTTTGGCATTCCAATCTCCCAAGATAATGTGGACATCATTTCTTGGTGTCTGTTCTATGAGGTCTTGTAGGTCCTCATAGAACTGGTCCACTGTGGCTTCATCTGCGCCCGTGGTTGGTGCGTATATTTGGATTACAGTGATATTAAAAGGTTTGCCTTGTATTCTGACTGACATCATTCTATCATTTTTGAGATTGTATCCCATTACTGCTTTTCTCACTCTTTTGTTGACAATTATGGCTACTCCGTTTTTTCTGAAGTTTTCTTGACCACAGTAGTAGATGTGATGGTTTCCCGAGTTGAATTTACTCATCCCTGTCCATTTTAGCTCGCTGATTCCCAAGATGTCAATGTTTATTCTTTCATCTCATTTTTCACCACTTCTAGTTTTCCTTGGTTCATTGATCTCACATTCCATGTTCCTATGCAGTATTGTTCTTTGCAACACTGTATTTCTCCTCCCCCTCTCCCATCTCTCCCCTTCTTTTGATCTGTGTTAAGCATCCTGTTTCATCTAACTTGCCTCTTTTGTTTTGCCTTTTGTTCTGGTCCATAGGGTTCTCTTGGCAAAAATTTCTGGCATAGTTTGCCGGTTTCTACACCAGTATCCTCACATCATACATGTTGTTACAGTTCAAAACAAAGTATTATCATGCATATTATCAGTTTAAAAAACACAGTTCTACTTCATTTGTTATGAAAGTAAAAGTAAAAACTTAGTATGAAGGAAAAGTCCACTCTATCAAGTCTCTACATTGCTATAGTTGCAGACTACATTGTTTTAGTTAAGTTACTTGCATGCTTCTTTGATTATGGCTGGCGGTGGGCAGCCTGCCGGGTCTTCCCTCCTCTGCCTCCCTCACCTCCGCTGCCCAGGGTGTGATCGGAGGTGGTGGCGGGCAATGGTGGGTCTGTTGCTGCGGGCGATGGAATAGGCCTCTTACCCTCAGTGGCTTCTGCCAGGCCTTTCTTCCCTGGATGCTTCCTCCCTCTGGGGTGGGGATGGGGCCTTTGGAATAGGCCTCTTACCCTCAATGGTTTCTGCCAGGGTTTTCTTCCCTGGATGCTTCCTCCCTCTGGGGTGGGAATGGGGCCTTTGGAATAGGCCTCTTACCCTCAGTGGTTTCTGCCAGACCTTTCTTCCCTGGATGCTTCCTCCCTCTGGGGTGGGGGTGTGCCCTTTGGAATAGGCCTCTTACCCTCAATGGTTTCTGCCAGACCTTTCTTCCCTGGATGCTTCCTCCCTCTGGGGTGGGGGTGTGCCCTTTGGAATAGGCCTCTTACCCTCAATGGTTTCTGCCAGGCTTTTCTTCCCTGGATGCTTCCTCCCTCTGGGGTGGGGATGGGGCCTTTGGAATAGGCCTCTTACCCTCAATGGTTTCTGCCAGGGTTTTCTTCCCTGGATGCTTCCTCCCTCTGGGGTGGGAATGGGGCCTTTGGAATAGGCCTCTTACCCTCAGTGGTTTCTGCCAGACCTTTCTTCCCTGGATGCTTCCTCCTTATTTGAGGCATACTGCTCATTATCTGTTGTGTCTAAGTGCTTTAAGCAACATACCACAAATGCAGCAGAATTATGATCAACACACAACGTGATACCAGAATCTGCTTTTGGCTCAAACACTATCCATCTAGTTTTGTATTATGCAGCATAATCTCAAATTCAGAATCCCTGAGGCTTCATTCTTTCCATCCCATCCATGCCCATGTTGGAATTCAGGCTCCTCCTCCTCATTGCCGCTTAATGTCCACAGGGAGCCGGGGAAAGGGGGGCCCAGGGGGGCGGCCGTCCTCTTTGGCTAAAGCTGCCGCCTGGCCGCTCTCTTTTTTCAGCGTTGCATCTTTTTTCCGCGCTTCCTCCTCCTCTTATTGATCGCTTCGCTTTCTCTCTTCCCCCGCTCTCCCCTCTTTTTTTTTATTTTTTGGCTGAGAGATCCACCTTTTTTTAAAAAATGACACACGCCGCGCACAAAAACTTAATCTCTCCTCCTTCGCCGCCACTGCTCCAAGCAAAGGATGGATAGAGGAGGGTTGGAGGGGGGAGAAGGTGTGGGGTGGGGATCTAATTTCTTCTCCCCCTCCTAAAGAAGTCTTTGACTCCTTCAAAAAATAAAAAATCCAACAACGGCGCGGAGGGGTGTTGTTTATATTTTTTTTGCTTTCGAGTCTTAATTCAGGTTAAGACAAAAGAAAATAGGGAAAACAAGGAGACCAGACAGATATCACCTAGACAGTATCCCTAAAGAATACACGGTGGAGGTGATGAACAGATATAATGGCCTAGACTCAATAGACAGAGTGCCAGAAGAATTATGGACAGAGATGAGGGACATCATGCAGGAAGCAGCAAAGAAAACCATACCAAAAGAAAAGAAGCGTAAGAAAGCAAAGTGGTTGTCTAATGAGGCTCTTAAAATAGCAGGGGAAAGAAGGAATGCAAAAGTCAAAAGAGAAAGGAAAAAATACAATCATTTGAACACAGAACTTCAAAGAAAAGCAAGGAGAGATAAGGAAAACTACCTAAAAGAACAGTGCAAAGAAATGGAGGAAAACAACAAAAGAGGCAGGACTAGAGATCTCTACAGAAAAATCGGGGAAATAAAGGGAACATTTAAAGCAAAAATGACCATGATAAGGGACAAAGATGGAAAAGATCTATCTGATGCAGAAGAGATTAAGAAAAGATGGAAAGAGTACACAGAGGAACTCTACAAAAAGGACCTCAACACTCCTGATAATCACAATGATGAGAAAATTGAACTTGAGCCAGACATCCTGGAGAGCGAAGTTATAAAGGCCCTAAAGAGCACTGTAAACAACAAAGCTAGTGGAGATGATGGTATCCCGGTGGAATTTTTCAAAGCTCTAAAAGATGAGGGTGTCAAATGACTGCATTCAATATGCCAGCAAATTTGGAAAACAAAACAGTGTCCACAGGATTGGAAAAGATCAGTATACGTCCCAATCCAAAAAAAGGGCAATGCCAAAGAATGTTCAAATTACCGAACAATTGCACTCATCCCACACACCAGCAAGGTAATGCTCAAGATAATACAGGATAGATTTCAGCAGCATGTGGAGAGAGAATTACCAGAGGTGCAGGCTGGTTTCAGAAGAGGCAAGGGGACGAGAGAAAACATTGCCAACATATGTTAGATCATGGAGAAAACAAAGGAATATCAGAAACAAGTTTACTTCTGTTTTATAGACCACACTAAGGCATTTGACTGTGTGAACCACAACAAGATGTGGCAAGTAATTAAAGAGATGGGAATACCAGAGCACCTCATATGCCTCCTGAGAAATCTGTACATGAACCAAGAAGCAACAGTTAGGACAGAACACGGAATGACAGAGTGGTTTGGAATAGGAAAAGGAGTAAGACAAGGCTGCATTTTTTCACCCTGCTTATTCACCTTATACACAGAGCACATAATGCACAGTGCAGGGATGGAGGAATCACAATATGGGATTAAAATTGCTGGGAGAAACATCAACAATCTGAGATATGCAGATGACACCACCCTAATGGCAGAAAGTGAGGAAGACCTAAAAAAAATCTCTTGATTGGGCTGAAGGAGGAGAGTGCAAAAGCTGGCTTGAGACTCAATATCAAGAAAACCAAGATAATGGCAACAGGTCCGATCAGTCCCTGGAAAATAGATGGGGAAGAAGTAGAAGCAGTGACAGATTTCACATTTTTAGGATCAAAGATCACTGCAGATGGGGATTGCAGCCATGAAATAAAAAGGCGACTGATTCTTGGGAGACAAGCCATAAGAAACCTGGGGAACATAGTGAAAAGCAGAGACATCACATTGCAAACAAAAATTAGAATAGTCAAAGTAATGGTATTCCCAGTGGTAATGTACGGATGTGAGAGCTGGACAATTAGGAAAGCTGAACGCAGAAGAATAGATGTCTTTGAAATGTGGTGTTGGAGGAGAGTTTTGAGAGTACCCTGGACAGCGAGGAGAACAAATAGGTCAATCTTAGAAGAAATCAACCCTGACTGTGTGGAGAAATTCTAGCCAGAGGGTGGCTACAGAAAAGGAGATCAGGTCAGAGATTGACCAAGCACTTGTTGAGAATCCAGCTTAACAAGGGTGTAAGCATAAGGTCAAAAGAAACTGAAACAGCAGTCAGAGTTAAAGGTGCGCAAGAAAGAGAGCTGCTCCAGCACCGGGGAGCAAGTTTTTATTGAAAAATACACAGGTTCCACAGGATGTATTACGACAGCATACACAGGATGTATATGCAAGCATAGGTGCAGTGGTATTCAGCCAATAATATGACATTCTCTATAGCATAACCATATATGGCATGACCTATATCTCTTACTAGTACATGTGCAGTAGCTTATATCCTGCCAGACTAGGCCCAAAGCCTATTCTCTGTGGCGGTACCCTTGCAAAAGCTGTTACCTGTATATTCAGCAGTAGCTACGATCTAACTTCAGCTGTAAAAGGCTAATACCAAAAGCATATATATGAAGATTACATAGAGACGCTTTTCTGCATCAAACCAGAATCTCTGCACAGAGGCAGAATCTCTGCAGAGGCAGGAAGCGCTTGTTGATTCAGGAAGTAGCCAACCGCAGTTCTTGTTGTGGTCGGCGCAGGAAAAGCTGACCACAATTGCCAGCTATATGCTACACAGTCAATGTTTTAAGCTAAAAGTATAATGAACTCCCACATTTCCACTTCTTAAATTTATTATTTTCTGCGGGACATAGCTTGCCAATTATACACACGCTGGAATTCAATCTCACTATCAGATTCTGAGTTACCATCTTCATATTCCACGTTATTTGTTGGCAAACAATATACATATTCCCCATCATCATAGTTCTCCTGTGCCCTACAGGGAACGGCTCGATATTTTCCCTGACAGATCTCATTCTGATAGCGAGCTTGATAGATTTGGTTCTGAGTAAACCCTGTGGATCTTCCTGATGCATGAAAAAAGTTTTTACTCACAGCCATAAGATTTGGTACACATTGAATGCAACAACATAACATAATGCAGCTTACTATAAAAACACCTATGGCAATTAGTAGATACATCATTAGTGACAATCTCCTACAGATAGAAAACAACATTTTTTAACACCATAAAGTTCAAGAAGTAGTCAAGAGTCCCACCTGCAATACAGAGCAACCAGCTCCTCTAAGAAACATGAACATGCCATGTTTGATGACCAGTGCCATGTTATTACAACCGTCTCCATAAGAGATTGCACCATGGAACTAGACATGAAACATGCCTGACATATCGAATAACACCATTGCAATATAACAAACTCAGTTACATATGTAGGATTACAGTGAAAAACTCTTCCAGGCATTTTCATAATTGTATTATAAGTACAGCAAAGTCCCAAAATACATTCCAGTAAAAGATCAAAAACACATAGTTAAAGCAATCTGTTGGATGGGGGGGGAGAAAGAAGGCTGGTCGCCCCCCCCCCTTTTCCAAGAGACTACATTTTGGCTGTTTGCCAGCCAGCTTTTCAAGAGCGACTCCTTGAATGTGTGAGGGTCTCCTCCTCTCGGATAAGACCCCTCCCATCAGGATCCTCCCTTTTACCCTCCTCCTTAGGGTTTACCCCCAATGACCTTCCAACAAGAAGACATGTCAATCACACACCAGGTTCCATCCCCTCTTCCCCAAGTCTGCCATGTGGCCATGGCTCCCAGGTGTCGCCATCTTGCAGGGGCATCTCCCCCCCCTTTCCAGGAGGCAGGAAACATGGAATGAGCAGGACCTTCATTCCACGACACCCCCCTCATTAGGGTGACAAAAACCATGATCTTCTTGTAAAATCATGCGTTTTGTCATAGTTCACTGTATGCATTTTTAAAACAGGCAAGCACATTTCTTTTCTTCCTTACAAGAAAGTTTCTCTAACAATTCTAGCAAACAAACTACACATATCATTTTAACAACATTTCCCACCAGCAGAACATTTAGACAATTTTAAAGAGGTTTTCAGGTTTTATAATGGAAACAAGGCCAATTCATCTTTGGAGTCCACACAAACTTTTTTGTCCAAATTAAGAGTCTAAATGTTGATTGAAGATCTCTTCAGACTAGAATTTAAACACCATCTTCCCTCCAGCACAGTTCTTGGTCACAAAACAACCAGGCAACCCTCCGCCCTCCAAACAAGCACATATTTCAGCTTTTCAGCTACTCACTCAGTCCTTCACTCTCCAGGCACATCCATCTGTATTTCAGCAGGGAGACAAAGCAGGAAGCCAAAAGAACAGCTCCTAAAAACTGGAGTATATCCTCTCCCACCTTGTATTTTGGCAGAAACCTGCCATCCATAGAGGAAGGATCCACGCCACGTTTTCTCTGGGCTTCTTTCAGCTGCAGTATTTGAATCTTAACCAAGTGAAAAACTGTCATGTTGGATTTGCGAGAAGACCCCTTTCTGATTTTGGGTTTTCTGCTCTCCCCCTCTGGCTCATCCTTCCAATTCCTGCCCCCAAGTTAGGAATCAAGCTTATCACTCGGCTTCTCCTGCTTGGTCCTCTTCTCCATCTTTCGTGATGGGGGGCACTTCAGGGATGAGCCAAGGTCCTCTGTGCTGCCCTCAGAACCCTCTCTGCCTGCCATTCTGCATGCAGTAATAGCTTCTATCTGCGATGAGGTGACAGGGAGGGCTGGAGCATTTGCAACTATTGAGGCACTTCTGATGATTGGAAATGTAATAGCAGCCTCCAAATCCAGAACAGCCGCAGTTAAAGCAGCAGAGAACGGGGTAACAGTACTTGATTGCTGCAAAGCAGGATATCCACCTTCATCAGGGGGTTTCGGAGGCAATTGTGGCCCATATGGCGGGGGTGCTGTTGGGGATAGAGGATCTCCAGTAGCAGGTGGCAGTATTTGTGGCATGGAGGTGGTCAGGCTTTGGGCCAAAAAAATGTTTTTCGGTTGTTTATTATTCAGATCAGGAGGATCTGGTGGAGTGGCATATGGTGGTGGTGCCGTAGGATCAGAGTCCCGTTTTAAGTCCGGTTTTTGTAACGGATATGGCGGCAGAGACACTGCCACTCCTTGCGCCAACAAAATATTTTTCGGGGTGAGACTTTGCAAGCAGATTCGTACTTTGCACCACAGGAGTTGTACGGTTACACTGACTCTGGGGTGGTTTTGAAATTGAGTCCCAATTTTGTCCCACACTTGTAACTCTAAAGTCCCATGTTCTGGGGCCCAGGGACAAACATCGTAAAGAGCCTTAACTAGTTGTGCTATTTCGTTGGTTGATACTGCATGTCCATTTTTCTGCAAGAGGTGTCTAAGATCCTGACAATACTTTTGTTGCAGAGAAGAGAGACCACTGCCCATGTTGTCTTGTCTTGTCTAAGTATTCTAATTTGACTGTGTCACTCACCCGGGATCCTTAAACGGATGACGAGGGACGTCCTGGACCTAGCCGGTTGTGGGTGAGAACTGTGGGGCCGCAGCGTTGAAGTCGTGAGCGTGGTCGAAGTGAAGGGAGATTGTAATCTGGATCCGATAGATTACAATCTGGATTGCCTCACACGGGGCACCAGATGTAGAGAAATTCTAGTCAGAGGGTGGCTACAGAAAAGGAGATCAGGTCAGAGATTGACCAAGCACTTGTTGAGAATCCAGCTCAACAAGGGTGTAAGCATAAGGTCAAAAGAAACTGAAACAGCAGTCAGAGTTAAAGGTGCGCAAGAAAGAGAGCTGCTCCAGCACCGGGGAGCAAGTTTTTATTGAAAAATACACAGGTTCCACAGGATGTATTACGACAGCATACACAGGATGTATACGCAAGCATAGGTGCAGTGGTATTCAGCCAATAATATGACATTCTCTATAGCATAACCATATATGGCATGACCTATATCTCTTACTAGTACATGCGCAGTAGCTTATATCCTGCCAGACTAGGCCCAAAGCCTATTCTCTGTGGCGGTACCCTTGCAAAAGCTGTTACCTGTATATTCAGCAGTAGCTACGATCTAACTTCAGCTGTAAAAGGCTAATACCAAAAGCATATATATGAAGATTACATAGAGACGCTTTTCTGCATCAAACCAGAATCTCTGCACAGAGGCAGAATCTCTGCAGAGGCAGGAAGCGCTTGTTGATTCAGGAAGTAGCCAACCGCAGTTCTTGTTGTGGTCGGCGCAGGAAAAGCTAACCACAATTTCCAGCTATATGCTACACAGTCAATGTTTTAAGATAAAAGTATAATGAACTCCCACATGACTGCTCATTGGAAGGTTTAATAGTAAAGACGAAGCTAAAGTACTTTGGACATCAAATGAAAAGGGAGGATTCACTTGAGAAGGCCTTGATGTTGGGAAAGGTGGAGGGCAAAAGAAGAAGGGAGAGGCCAAAGATGAGATGGCTAGATGGTATTGTAGATACAATGGGCACAGAACTGGGAGTGCTGAGGGGAATGGTGGAGGACAGAGGCACCTGGAGAACAATGGTCCATAGGGTCGCAAAGGGTCGGAATCGACTGTGCAACTGAACAACAACAATATATTAATATGAAAGTCTAATTCCTCTTACTGCTAGGAAAGCTGTTTGAGGTTAACATTTTTATATTGCCTAGTTCCCCCCTCCCCCTGGTCTCAGCCTACATGTCTTAATGGAATGTTGACACTCAATTCCAACTGGAATTTGTTTCCTCCTCTACTAAGCTCTGAAGTGTACATTTAATAGCATGCTTTTTTCTTAGCTTTCCTGTGAGTGAAGTCATTCTTTTGGCTGCACTTATACCACTTAACAATAATTTGTTCTTAAGCAGTGGTGACTGAAATTCACCAATGCACACAGTGGTTTGGAGCACCTGAATAATGAACATTATACGTGAAGCACCTTTCACTGAAGCATACAGTGTATTTTCCCACATATCATTATGTCACCCTGAGTTACTACAAAACTGCGACCAATCCTCCTGCCTTATATGTAGTTAAGCTATCATCATGACCTTCATCGTTGTCATCAACAGCACTTCATACTCATGCAGATGTAACCCAAACTGCACTTTCTACACAAAAGAAGGGTTTTAAGGCTGTTTAGAAAAATTATAGTAATAACAATGTGTCGTCAGGTTAATTCTGACTTACAGCAAACTTTTTCAGGGTTTTCTAAGGAGAAGAGCACTCAGAAGTGATTTACAACTTGTTTCCTCAGGTACCTCATTTTACGAATTTAATGCAATCCTCAGGACGGTTCATATTACAAAAAATTCATAATACAAAACACAATGCAGAACACACAGCATTACCAGAGGTGGTCACTAGAGGCCACTGTAGACCATGTAAGTTATAAGGAAACGTTTCTGTATTGTGAAAAAATATTCATATGATGAGGCATTATTTTCTATGGATTTTCATTTGCTTAGTGAAAATTACGTTAAACAAAGCATTTGTAAAATGAAGTACCACTCATGCTCAAACTCTCACAGGCTGTCTCCTTTCTTGGGGCACATAGTGAGGCATCAAACACCCATCTTCTGGCTCCACAGCCAACCTAAACCACTGAGTCAGATAAGGCTGTTTATATTCTGCTGCTTTTCATCACTGCTTTGTTGTATTACTGTTATTTTTCTATATTTTAATAGATAGCATGCTTCCCAGAGAACTCTTGAAAGGTAATAGTATCTTAAATACAGTGATGGGCATGAGCCGGATCGGACCAGTACGCGTGAACCGGTAGTAAAAATGAGAATGTGGGATTGTTGGCACAGTTGCAGAAGATTCAGTAACTGAGATAATGGAAGGTTGCAAGAAAGCCTTCATAAGCTGGTTTATGAAAATACAGTAAAAACTTGCATTAAGAGTGCCTCACTTAGAGACTAACTTGCTTAAAGAGCAGAATTTTCTCTGAATGGTCGCCTCACTTAACAACTAAAACCAACCAAAAACTTGCTTAACAACTAAATTGGGGTACACAATCCCCCCCCCCCCCGCAGAAGTCACAATTGGTCACTTACAATGGTGTTTTGCTTAAAGAGTAAACTCACTTAAAGAGCAATTCCGTGGAACACATTATGCTCTTTAAGCGAGGTACCACTGTATAGGCAATTTCTACCTACAATCATGATCACAAGTCATTCACGCAGAAGACAATGCATGTTCACATGACATGTGGAAGAGCATCTACCGTTCTGCCAAAATGTGTGTACATATTTGCTGAAGGAAAGGGGCAGTCACATCCATGGATTATGGGATATAGGCTCTTTGAACAATATCATAATTACCTGAGATGTGAACATGGAAGTTTATAGAAATCCCATTTAGTGTGGAATGTCATGAGAACCTGACATGTAGGCGATGATATATTAGCCACCTTCTGGTGTCTGATGGACTGTCACATGCTATTTGGAACAAGCGTATTTCCTATGATCTAAAAGGTGGGAATTGAACCAATGGATCCAAATGGCAAGAAAGATAATTCTGACTAACAATCTAAGTCTAAGGACTTTCTGACAGCAAGAGCTGTTCAAGGATTGAAGGGATTGCCATGGAAAGTGGTGGATTTGATTTTTATTTTTTTAAGAAGGTATAGGTATGCTTTATCTGTTGTTTTCCTTCATTTGGGGCATTGCACTAATTACCCTTGCATACTCCTTCCGACTCTATAAATCAATTATTCTTTGAATTATCAGTTAATTGAAATCAAAATAATTAGCCCAAATCCTGGTAGCATAAGTTAAATTGTGTAAATCACTGCAGTGAACTGCTGTTAGTAAAGAGTTTGAGACTAGTATTTCCTGTTCTATAAAGTTACATGATTTTCCATGTGATGACAAGCATAAGTACTGACTTCTGAATTAGTAGCATTCACCATCATGATTTACATTGTTTGTCTTACATGATGGTAGTAATAAGATTCTGGCTATTGCTTCTAAGGCAATTAACATGCCTGCAGCATAATCGATCTGTGCATTATCAGTTAACTACCTTAGTTACTGCCAGGATGTTTATGCTAACGATCCCTTTGAAAGTTAATGGCCAATATTGACATAAAATTTTAATTGTTGTCATTTTCAGCAACCCTTTTCACTCCAATCCCACCCCCATAACCATGTCAGCATATCAGCCTAAAGAACTCAAATATTTACACCATGCATCTGAAGAAATAGGTTGTAATCCATAGAAAATCATGCTCTAATTATATATAATCTATCACTCCTCAAGGTTCTTTCCCCCACCCTCACCCCTTAATTATTTTCTTCTTTTTTCTTACATTGAAACAAACTAACTTGGCTACCTCTTTGAAAGAAAAAAGGGAACCCTAATTTAAGAGTCTAGCAGAAAACCCCTGGAACCCATTTGTCTGTAATTTGGCCTACCTAATCCCCAGTTGTTCCTGCAAATTGCCTCCAAACATGACAAAAAGAATTGGAATTCAAATTTTAAATTAATCAAAGTTTAGATTTCAGATGATTCTGGAGGCTATAAAAGTTTTGCCTCTGGCATAGTATGTCTCCTCCCTCACTCCATCTCTTTCTGGAGCTCAACTATTAGCAAACCATAGCTGGAAGAATGGTTCTGCTTGTAGATCTCTCAAATCAGCTAGGAGAAAGAGGTTCTGGAAGCACAAGGGATCTTCTGTTTACATAAGGGGATTTCAGCCCACTTTGTTCTTATCCTCTAAATGACTTACGCAACTTCAAATTGGGATTATGTTCTTTGTACACTGGAGACTACACATGATCCTAAACATATTTGCTATGTTCTTTGTACACTGGAGACTACACATGATCCTAAACATATTTGCTTTGAATTTAAACCTCGACCAGTAAAATAGACCAAGCACAGTAAAATAAACACAAATATGAACAAAAGACAAATTTTAAAATATGTTTAAATGTTTAGAAGATAAAATAACAATAGTGTAGTAGTGATAAATGATCTTTCTAGTTATTTAGGATTACACAGGAAGGATGTTCTGTTCTGAATTCAAATTCCTTAATATGAATCGGTGGTTGAGTGCATGTTCTTATCCAGTACATTTGCTGAGATTGACATTTAACCATTGCTATAACTAACATAAACATTTTAATGCAAATGGCTATGTTTATAACTAACCAATAAGGTCCCCCTTGCTCGAAAGCCAGTCGTATTCAATTTGATATCATCAGAAATGCTTTCCATCTAAGTCTCAAGAAGCTGTTTCCGGTCTAGAGTGATGTCTAGTGTCAGTAATGGACAGGATGAGAGTGAATAGATCACCCTTGGGTTCACTGCTCATCTCTGTTTATAGCTAAAGAGCCAGCGATGTCTGCAAACATTTCCGTGGACATGTGGCAAACATGAATCAACACCAGAGTGCATGGAACACTTCCCACTAAAGTGGTCCCTATTTATCTACTTGCAATTTCTTGCTTTCAAACTGCTAGGTTGGCAGGAGCTGGGACAAAGACAGGAGCTCACAGTTTTAAATCACATAAATCCGTAAGTGAACTTTAAAGCACATGATAATGTACAGGTTTCCCACCCAGCCATACCCCATATCTGCAGGGGATACATTTCAAGACCTTCCACGGATACAGGTGAAACTCAGAAAATTAGAATATCGTGCAAATGTCCATTCATTTCACTTAAAAGTTGCAACAAATATATGAGATAGACTCACTACATGCAAAGTGAGAGATGTCATGCCTTAATTCGTTATACTTGTGATGATCATGGCGTACAGCATACATGAGATTATGTGATGATTATGGGTACAGGGTACATGAGATGGGGGGGGGGTTGGGGTTTTCATAAGCTGTAAGCCATAAGCATCAATATTATAACAAAGTAAGACTTGAACTATCTCGCTTTGCATGCAATGAGTCTATCTCTTATATTTGTTTCACCTTTTAAATTGCATTACTGAACTGAATGAAAATTTGCACGATATTCTAATTTTCCAAGTTTCACCTGTATGTGAAACTGTGGAAAACCATGAGTCCTATATTTAAGCAGAGATATCTGTGTCATAAAAGCAGGGGAGTGAGATTGCAAGTGCCTCTGTCATTCTACATGCATGCTAACAAACTGGCTACCATAAAGCACAACCCATTATTTTGGACTCATGGGAAACTGAAAGTACACAAACAGGACCTATGGATATGTGGCTGACCTATATCTTGGATTTTCATGAAATTAATTTTTCAATCATACTTAAATCTAGTTTTTTCTTTAAATGAAGCTCATTTGACATTCTGCATATACTCTGTACATTGCGTAGAGGTGTGACATAATTTCAGGTTAAAAATGGGAATTAATTGTTCACACTGTACTAGACTAGATTAGACTCTTGACCAGTTAAGTTGTATTTTGTTGATTTAAACTAAACCACACTTTCCTAGGTAAATCTAACCCAAACAAAATGGATTGTTTGCAACATTTGCTGGTCCCTCTTTGCATCAGAAATCTGTGGGAAAGATGATACCATCATCATCCTCTGGAAAAGATAATACTGTAACACTATCAACAATTATTTTTAAGGGTTAAACTCAGTGGTGAGCACACTATGGGCATGGTATGGTGGGCGTGGTCAGGGGAAAAGCCCTGCGTTGCAACTGAATTAGGACTACTTTATTTCAAAACTTGGATGGGCGGGGCCAGCCAGACTTTCTGCTACCAGTTCTGGCAAACTGGTGCAAACCTGCTGATGCCCACTGGTTAAACTGCTGTGGCAAGGGTGTATCTCAGAAGTAGGGAAAGGATTCTTCTGAGGGAAGAATATCTTGATTTTGAGTGCAGAAAGAGAGACAGAGATTTTTACCTCTAATGGTATTAACAATAATATATACAGACTTTATAGACAAGGCGTTCTCAACCTTTGAAAGCCAGGGGCCGGGTCATGCTCCCTCAGACAGCTTTGGGGGCCGGATGGCCATTTTGCTTTTCCTCCACCACATGGCACTTCCTGGAGTGGTGGAGGTGGGGGGGATACATGAAATGGTGCTGCAGGCCGCATCCAGCCCACGGGCCGCAGGTTGAGAACCCCTGATATAGACTATATAGAGACTATAAACACCATACAATTCCTGAATGTGCTGTACATATCATCCCACCTGTTCCAACGTGGTAGTATTAACATACAAAGCTCTCAACGTTTCAGGACCTCAATACTTGTTGGAGTGCCTCGTCTGAAGTTCTAGTGCCCATTTTCCTCTTTCGTCCATGACCTTGCATCTCTTGGTCCTTACCCTGAGGGAGGCCAAAAAGACAATAATAGAAATATGGTCTTCTTCGCTGTGGCTCCAGTTCTGTGGAATTCTGTCAGACAGTTGATGTACTCAGACTTCTCCATATAAACTTTTAAGGCACTCCTAAAGATTGAACTATTTAGAGAAGCTAATGGGGAAATATTCTACTAATTTAACATCTTCTTTTGTCTCCTTTATAAGTTAATTATGATTCATCATTATATGAGTTGTTCCTGCTAGTTGTGATTTCTTGGCATTTTAACTTGTATTTGTTATTTGTCTATACTGGTCATACTGTATTTTAAATGTTCTTATTTGGTTGTAAACCACCCAGAGTAGTATATTTACCAGATGGGCAATAGATAAAAGCAAACAATAAACATGTGGTATCCAAATGCAAACTAAAATTACACATGGTGATGGAACTGTGACCATTCACAGTTGAGTCTTACTGATGTTTTTATATATGGGATTAGGAACATAAAGCTGACTCCTGCCTAGTTTCCTTTACATAATCATTGTTTAAGAGGAGAAAAATGTAGAGAGTGCACTAAGCTCTATGGGGAAGTATAGAAGTGTTACTGTTATTGCTATTAATAGTTCCCAATGGGAAACACATTGACTGGCAAAAGTGGCAGGAAGTTGAAATTAAAGGAAGTTGAGTTGAAATTATTTAGTACACAAAAAAATTAAATATATTTGGCAAAGCAATTACTGTACTACACATTTCAGTGAAACAAATCTAATTCCTGAATTCATGCCTTCGGGGGACATTGCACACCTTGGACATTATCTGCACTTACAAAGCAAAGATACATAGGAATTCCCTGAAGAGTCATACTTTGGCACTGCAAGGTACAGTAGTCAGAAAGCCAATTTGGGAAGATTATGTTTGATCAGCATGCACACAGCAGAGAAAAATGTTGCTGCTGTCCTTCATTCCAGAAAAGGGTCAAATGGCTTCTTCACAGGGAACAAATAACATACGAAGCGTCTCCTATTGTGTGATGGTTGTAGCCTCTCATTCCTCATAACCTGCCATTTAGAATAAATTGTGCCACAAATTAGGACATGAAAGCTTTTATGAATGGTACTGCTGGTAATTAGGAATGGAAAGAATATTCACCGAAAATTGCTCTCCTTGATTCAAGCCTCTTGATACAGTGGGAAACCTAATGACAGATTTTTGATATTATTTGCCTCCAGCACAAGCATAAGACAAAGAATACAGTAAAATCCCTACAAATGATTTTTTTCCGTTCCACAGGGTTATTTGTATGTCGGGGAAAATGTAACTCGGAGCAAACCCATAGGAAAAATTATTATTTTTACATAACTCGAAGCAAACCCATAAGAAAAAATATTTTTAATGTAAATCGAAGCAAACCAATAGGAAAAAGAATCTTTATGTTACTCGAAGCAAACCCATAGGAAATTGTGTAAATTGAGACATGGTTTTAGCACAAAATCATTATGTAAGTCAAATTTTATGTAACTCGAGGCATTTGTAAGTCGGAGTTTTACTGTACTCTCTTTTTTTTAGTAATTCGCGGTTTTAGCAATTTGCACAAAACACTTGTGGGACAATCTTTGCAAAAAACCCTGATTGTTTTAGAATACACAAAGAATTCATTTGAAATGAAGCAGTGGCTGTTGCTAGTGAATCAACAGCACCACAAAATATTGTGTCTACTCAAAAGGTGAAGATCAGAAATATGCAGTTCCTTTCCCTTGCCGACAAGGACAATGCAAGGAAGGATTAATATCCTTAAAGGTGTCACATGGCGAAATAGGTAGAGGCAAAGACAGTTTTGCAAAACCAGCAGGACTTCTTTGTGCCAAGAAAAATATTTGAGAAAAAATGAGTTCAAGAAACCCTCATTTTCCTAATATGCTTTCCTCTTCTCTTTTAATTAGTAGCATCAACCTCTGGAGCAATGGGTCTGGGGAGGACTACCACGAGCACCACAACACGGCTCACAACAACTAGCACTGCACATATGACCACTGCAGTGGGCAGAAGAAACAAGAGCACAATCACACCATCGCCAGTTTTGGATGTCTTCCATGAAATCGTAACGCACCTGCCGCCTGCATCTTCTCAGCTGCCTGCAATAGGCGCAGAGAGCTGTGAGGCAGTGGAAGCCCGTGAGATCATGTGGTTTAAGACTCGTCAAGGACAAGTAGCTAAACAGCCATGCCCAAGAGGCACTGTCGGTGAGCTCATAAAATCATGTTTTAAGATCAACATACTCATACATAATATATTTCTATAATACTATTCTTCCGCATAGACTGGTGCCCAAATTATTAGATCTGGGGCTTCCGCCATACTTATGCAGGTGGATACTAGATTTTCTATCAGATTGTTCCCAACAGGTCAAGATGGGCTCTCATGTCTCTGCGGATCTCAGTATAAGTACAGGGACGCCACAGGGGTGTGTGCTGAGCCCGCTTCTGTACACGCTTTACACGTATGATTGTGTTACCAGTTACCCCAGCAATAAGATCATCAAGTTTGCAGACGACACAATGGTGGTTGGTCTGGTTACTGCTGGGGCAGGGGAGTCGGCTTACAGGAAGGAGGTTGAGATGCTGACAGAGTGGTGTAGGGGAAACAATTTATTCCTCAATGTAAAAAAGACAAAAGAGATCATTGTGGACTTTAGAAAATGCAAATTGAACATCCAGCCACTTATTATTGAAGGGAATTGTGTGGAACAGGTCTCGGTGTTTCGATTTCTGGGAATGGAGGTGAGGGATGATCTAACATGGGGAGCAAACACCAAAGATCTGATGAAGAGAGCACAGCAGAGGTTATACTTCTTGAGAATCCTCAGGAAGAACAATCTTTCAAAGGACCTGCTGTTGGCATTCTACCACTGTACCATAGAGAGTGTGTTAACCTATGGTCTGTGTGTATGGTTTGGGAGTTGTACAGCTAGGGAAAGAACAATGCTGTCCAGGGTCGTAAAGACTGCGGAGGGGATAATCAGGCGTACTCTTCCCATTCTAGATCAAATCTATGCCACCAGGTGGTATAAGAAAGCTGTAGAGATTGCACAAGATAGTACGCACCCCGGAAATGAACTCTTTCAGCTTCTGCCTTCTAGAAGAAGGTATAGGGTCATAGAGACCACGACCAGCCGCTTGAGAAATAGTTTCTACCCAAAAGCGGTTCTAGCTTTGAATGCAGTGCAATGCAGTCTATGAGGGAGCTTCTGTATAGAGTTTCTAGAGTTTTAGAGTTTTTAGAGCCTTAGAGTTTTAGAGCTTTTTAGGGGTTAAATGTGTATATGCGGGGAGAGTATGTTGATCATTTTGTATAGTTGTATTTTGTTTAGGTTTTGTTGGGTTGATAAGTGTTTTTTTCTCTCCCCAACCTCGTTGTTCTGTGCAGGACAATGACAATAAAGATCTATCTATTTATCTATCTATCTATCTATCTATCTATCTATCTATCTCTCCATCTGTTGGCTGAAACCCTACTAGAAAAAGGTCTACCAATGTGATCCAAATGATGTCTTTGGTTTTCCTTTGTGATTCCAGGCTGCACACAGCTTAATCATGTTGTGTGCAAGCTATACACATCCAGAAATCACAAAAGGAAACCTTTAATCAGCATCAGTCTCCCGCTGCTGAAGACATCATTAACGTTATTCAGATGGAACTGAGCAACAGGATTTCAGCCACTATATATCACTATCACTAGCTATTCATCTGTCTGTCTATTTTTCTATATCCCTGATGCTAGGATGGTAGACAGTTTTTTAAAATGAATAATTTTAGCATGCCAATAAGAAGAAAAACTGTTTACTTAATTGACTGAATGATATTATAGGATTAGGGACACTGCAGCAATTAGTTCAATAATTCTATCAAAGAACAGAAAGATTATGTGTCTCAGAAATCATCTTCCTCTTGCCTTCTCCTTTCTCCCATAGATTTCAGTTCTAATTGGTTTAATTACACTTGAAATAGGGAATTGGAATTATAAACTGGATTATAAACATTGGAAACATTGTACATTGTATGCATATAGTACATAGTAAACAGACATTAAAGAAGTACTATTCTTCATGTCAGAAATAACAGAGAACTGTAATTAAAACCAAACAAAACTGACATTGCTAAGGATGGATAAGGAGAGGTAAAAATGAGACTTGCTGTAGTATTCAGATGGTACTTGAATTTTTCAACAGAGAAATCAATACTTATATTAGGAAAAAAATAACAGGTGAAGTGGTCCTAAATTATCTGTTCTCTTGGGGAGCAGGTAAAATGCTTTGGACTCATCCGGCCTTTGTCATTACAGGAGTGTCAACATTTCTCTGCCTTGCTCCTGGTGGGACCTGGGATCCCCAAGGACCAGACCTCAGCAACTGCTCTTCACTCTGGGTCAATCATATCATGCAAAAGGTACTGTTTCATTTATATCTTATACTATTTTGTGTTTGTATTTTGTGTCCCTGATAACTTTGCCTTTTTACTTGCCTACAAATTTGATTTTGCTGAAACTGTACCAACACGGTGTCCAGAAAAATGCTAGCATTCCATTTGCAGGCGCACCCCCCAAAGAAAGACTCAGACACCGGTATATGGATAAAGGCATTGGGCCACATTTATTGAATCATGCCCTAGTCCGAATTATAAATTTCAATTGGTACTCAACCAATTATAATTCTTAAGGCAAGCAGGCCGCAGTAACACTGGTAAGGTTCCTCCCAAAATTGCCAGTGGCAATTGGCTACAATGTATCCATTTGTATAAATTTGTTTGTTACGACAAACAAATTGTTGACCGTAGTCAATAAACTATCTACTGACCCCACCATCTGACATGTATCCGTCAAATCACGGGGTGATGCATGCTGAAGAGCTCCTGCCATCACCCCATTGCCTGGTTCGTCGTTATTAAACTTGTACCTGTCTAAGTGTTGTCCAGTCAATTGCGAACCTGCCGGATACCTATGGGTCATAAATATTTACCTTACCAGTGCTACCCGCCACACGGGGAGGCTTCAATAAAGACTCACCGCCCCCCCCCCATACCGTCAGCTCTGTCAACAGGCCTGCTTGCAAATCTTCCAAAAAGAGGTTCATACCTCTAGCCGACAGATGGACCCCATCCCCTGTATAAAGATCATAATTTTGTAAACTAATGGTGGGGTGTCGGATGACCCGCCCCAAACCCTTGTCTGCAAAGAACCGGGCAACTGCCCTGTTCACTGAGCGGCGAGCACGGTCAAGGGCATGGAGGTTAATACACCCTCTGTAAGCGTGACGCGGTATGATGTCCGACCATAGCAGCGTTGTGGAAGGCCACACATAATGCAAATAAGCTAGGTCGCTGCAAATCGCATATTTTAAAGAAAGGCCAGTGACCTGGCCTAGGTCATTGCCCCCGAGGTGCAGCACCAGGACATCAGGCGGTTCAGCATTCCTGATGGAGAAAAGGAATGGCAACAGTTCCCGCCATAACATTCCACACTTACCATACCACCTGATACATGCGGAGGCACGCAGTCCAAGCTGGGGTCCCCACTCTGTCGCCGCAGCGTACTGCGCTGCCCAGTGCACATAGCTATGGCCCACCAGCCATACTGCCACCGGTGTGCGGGGACACACAGGGTCTGTAAGATAAAACAGAGAGAACGGTGACTTATCTGGTACTCATACCTGAATAGGGCGAACATATAATGTAAAACACTTAGATCCCCATCTCCCCATACGGCGTATATCAGCCTCAGAGTACCCAAAAGCAGCCGCAGTAGAAGCAGCCCCTATTCTAAAAGAATGGGTGCCGTAACGAGCCCCGGGGAGGCCAACACTGGACAGTGCCTTACCGGTCACCTTCCAAAATTGAAATTTAGTCAGGGGAGACCCATCTTGGTGGCAGAAAAATGGGCCAGGGTGCGTGCCACGCACTGCAAGGAACTCCTGTAGGGCACCAACCGGACAGATGTCTGCAATGGAACATTGTAGCAGTCTAACACCACTGCCTACACCGTGCTGATCAACTTTTGAGGACCGTATCCTCAACTGAGCCCACTCATTAGAGACATAGACATCTTCGTGTTCCAGTGCCCTACGAGCCGCATCCGCCTTAGACAGTAGTACCAACTCACTGATGTGGAGCGCTCCAAAGAAGGCCACCGTGGTAGCCGCATGAAAAAGAGCTGCCTCATACCTGTCAAAACATAGGTTAGGCAAGCCTCGTGCAAGGTGTGTGAGCACCCCTGGGGAAATTGGGTTGCGAGTGTCCGGGCGGCGTCCACGTTCCCGTGTCCACCCCTCCAAAACATGTCGTATACGAAAATCAGTTATGTTGTCAGCAAAACCCCTCACCTTGGCCATGAATGCCAGTGCTGACAGCCTGGATGCTATGGTGCGGGGAGCTAGGCCCAGACTGTGTAGGTAAACCATAAATTGAAGAACGTGTTCAACTGGAATGGGCGACACTTTCGGCAACCGGAGTTGCACACAAAATTGTTTAAATTGATTAAATGCGTGTTGATACGCCTTACGCGTGCGGGGCGCAAGTGACATGCCGATCGCCCGGTTCACCTCTCCTTGCCAAATGTCCAAATCTCGTCCAGGAGTGGCGAGGGGAATTCCTCCGCGTCCGGAGCCAAGGCGCGGAACCGGGGGATCTGCAGGCGGGATAAAGCATCAGCAATATCGTTATTAATGCCTGGTACATGTCTGGCCCTAAAGAGCATGTTGAGGCGCAAGCTGCGTAACACAAACTGGCGAACTAACCCCATGACCCTGGGCGATTTAGATGTCTGGGAATTGACAATGTGGACCACCGCAGCATTGTCACACCAAAAATGGACTACTGAATTGGCCCACTCCTCACCCCATAGCATCAAAGCTCCCAGTATCGGGAAGAACTCGAGGAATGTAAGATCGCGTAGACGATCCGTGCCCCGCCATGCTGGAGGCCATTGGCCGTAGGCCCACCTCCCCTCAAAATAAATCCCGTATCCGAGGGACCCAGAGGCATCCGACTGAACCTGAAACCTAGGGGAGACCAAGAGGTCAGACCTCCAAAATGATACCCCATTGAATTCCCGCAGGAACTTAAGCCAAACCAACAGGTCAGCCCTCATGCCCCTGGTCAGTCGGACCCTATGGTGGCGCCTCAATAGCCCAATCATGGCATCACATAGGCGTCGAGCAAAAGCTCTGCCAGGCGTGACCACCCTGCAGGCAAAATTAAGATGACCATGTAGAACTTGGAGCTCACGAAGAGACACCTTACGTTTTGCCAGCAAGGCCAACACCATCGCAGAGATCCATGTGACCTTGTCCATAGGTAACCTGGATGTCTGCGCGACCGTGTCAATTTCAATACCCAGAAATGTGAGCGTAGTTGATGGGCCCTCGGTCTTTTCGGGCGCTAAAGGGACACCAAGTTCCTGCATTAGCGTCTGAAATGTAGTGAGGAGATGCGTGCACGTGTCCAAGCCCCGTTCACCCCCGAACAAAAAATCATCGAGGTAATAGGCTACAGACCGGGACCCAGACCTGCGAACAAAGGCCCACTGGAGAAAAGTGCTAAAGCATTCGAATGCTGAACAGGAAATAGAGCAGCCAAAAGGCATGGCTTTATCTACATAAAATTTTCCCTGGAATTTAAAACCTAATAACTCAAAGTCACCCGGGTGCACTGGCAACAACCGGAATGCCGATTTAATGTCACATTTTGCCAGAAGTGCACCCGGGCCACAAGCGCGCACCATGCGCAGGGCCTGGTCAAATGACGTGTACCTGACTGAACAAAGGTCATCAGGAATGGCGTCATTGACCGAATGACCCGCCGGGTATGATAAATGGTGAATTAGACGAAATTCACCAGGGGCCTTCTTGGGAACCAAACCTAAAGGGGAAACCTTAAGATTGGGAAAGGGAGGCCTAGAAAAGGGGCCAGCTACCCTCCCTGCATTTACCTCCTTGGCAATACTTAGGGCGGCCACCTCCTCCCTACCCTTCAGGGAAAGCAAATTAGGAGCATCCTGGGGTCCCCGCACCCCCTTGAATGGGATACGAAAACCGCACTGGAAACCTTCGAGTAGGTACCTCGCCTCGTCCCTCCTCGGGTAAGTCGAGAGCCACCTCTCTAACATAAATATGTTAACCGGGGAGGGGGCCTTTTGACTGACCAGCTCCTTCAGCGGCAGTTCTGCCCGCTCCCTGTCCACCTCTACCTCTGCCCCGTGACCCACCGGCTCGCGGACACACAGCGGCGGCGTGGGGGCCAGCGCAAGAGGGACACTCGTGTTTGTATCGGCACTGTTTTCTATTGCATACGCCATTGGCCGAGAAACTCCAACACAGTAAGCGGGCTGGAACCCCCTGCCCCGCCACTTGGCGGGGAGCCTGCGTTGGAGTAGCTCGCTGGACGGCATAGCCGCAATGGTACCTCTCCCCAGGCGCCGGGCGCGTGGGGGTCATGTATAAAAGCCACAACTTCTGGCATGGCTCATCCCATCTCATCTCCGGGTGTAAGGGCACCCTCATCCTGAATTCCTCATCGTAAGCCAACCACGATGGGCCAGGAAAATCCACCATCGCCCTATAAATATTGTCCAAATATTGGACCATAGGGATGGCCAAATCGGGCCGGGCCCTGAGGTACACCGCCATATAAATGAGATATGCGGGTAACCAGTTGGCCCAAGTGCGCGGTGGCTTGCGGCGACGAGACAGCTCTTTGTCTCTGTCGTCCTGGCCCTCCTTCTCTTCCTTGGTGGGCTCACGGTTCAATAGGGAGAAAATATCAACATACTCCCCCCGCCAAATCTTTTCCCTCATGGCCTGGGACAAATGATCCCCGAGGGGCAAGGAATACCCTGCCGTCGGCAATGCCGACACCGGCACTGTATTCACACGGGGCATCGGCAGCAGTGCCTGTACAGTCCCTGCGATGCCAGGTACATTCCTGGGGGCGGAAACCCCCCCGCCCAATGTTGTGCCAGTAAGGGACCCATTGGCACCAGGGTAAGCTGGGAACTGATACCCACCCGCCTCAACATGACGAGGCCATGGCCACTGAAAACTAACCCCTGAAGTGGACTGTGATGTGGGGACATTAGCTTGAACCTGATACTCACTGGGTGCACCCCCGTGAGCCGCCCCCACTGGGGGTTCCGGCCCACGGCGGGCGTCGGAGCTCGCGACCGCAATCGAGCTCTGGGGCCACATCTGGCCACTCCCCGGCTGTAGTTCAGGACGAACGGGGAGCTGCGAGATCGCAGCCGGCGCAGGCCGGAGCGTCTCCAGCAGCTCAACCCTACTGGCCGCCTGCTGCAGAGTGGCGGCTGTCGAGGTGGCAGGCAGGCAAAAGGGGGCCCCAGTCGGCAGTGAATTCCCCCCCCCCCCGACGGGTTGTTAATAACCCCCAAGGATGCTTCCAGAACGGCTAAACGTGCCAGCAATGCATCAACAGTCACAGAACCCCCGGTATAAGGCGGGCAAGGTGGGCCACACGGCCCACTGGGTGGTACACTGGGGGCCCCCATTTGGGAGCCAGGTCCTGAATAGGGCCATGCCCAAAACTCCGGCCCATGAGGGGCCGGAGGCAAGCCCTGCTGGGTGACCGCACCAGGCCCTCCCCCATTGTCTGGACCCATGGCCGGCAATTGCGGGCCGGGGGCCGAAGCCCCTGCAGGGCCATCCTGAGGCTGGAGAGCCGAGGGCCATGCCCTAATCTGCCCCATCCCACCAGTAACAGTGGGTGCCATCGATGCGGGGCCCTGTTGCGGGGGCGCAGTCGCGGTCCTCCGACCCGATTGCTGCCCCCTAGCAATCGCAGGGCCAGGCAAGTGCCTCCCTCTTGGCCGCGGCTTGGTCGCCGGGGCCTTCCTTTTGGGAGGCATAGCTGCAAGAAGACGATCCCTTTCCGGGGATCAGAAGCGCCGAAATGGCTCAACAGCCGAAGACTGGGCTGGAGAGCCAAGGAGAAACAAAGAGCGACGGAGAAAACTTCTCCTCTCCGTCGCTTCTTCTAAAATGGCAGCTCGTCTGCCTCGTGGCCACCCCTTTTATAGAGGGGTGGCCACGCCCCCTAACTCACCCGGATGTCTGCGTCCGGGTGGGGGGGCCCGCAAAGAGCGCGGCGGCCATTTTGGCGCCGCGCTTTCATTACATCTCCTAGATCAAAAATGAAGACAAAAATTGGGGACATGAATACAAATTTGGCTGTAAATGGGGTATGTAGTTAACTATTGTTGTGAGAAAAAGAAAATAAAGATGAGGAGGACCAATTTCATAACTTCCCACTGGTCATATTTCAGATACTGATCAAGACATCATAAAAAAATTGTATCATACAACGATTTTCATCGTGGTACGATACAAATTTTTTTTTAAGGAAAAAGTGGGGTGGCATGGGGGAGCCTTTTCCCTGCCCCCCAAAGACCCTTTGTGAACTGGTAGCACTGGGATCCACGGACCCTTTGCCATTTTGAAATAGCAGGGGGTCCACCAGGAATCCCTTTCGCTAAGAGGGCTTGGCTGCTTTCACCCGGGGAATGCACATTCCCAGGACAATAGCAGCCTAACTCTCTTAGCGAAAGGGATTCCCGGTGGTCCCTTTGCCATTTTGAAATGGCAAGGGGAACACCGGGAATCCCTTTCGCTAAGAGTGCTAGGCTGTTATTTTCCTGGGGAAGCATGTTTCCAGGGCAAAAGCAGCCCTGCCCTATTAGCGAAAGGGATTCTCGATGGTCCCCTTGCCATTTTGAAATGGCAAAGGGTCCATGGATCCCTTTCCCTAAGAGCACTAGGCTGCTTTTGTCCTGGGAAGCGTGTTCCCAGGGGGAAAACAACTCAGCGCTTTCTGGGGGAGGCATCTACGGAGGTCTTCTTGCTTCGAAACGGGAAGAGGACCTCTGTAGATGCCTTTCCCGACCCTTGCAGGGCTGTCTTTGCCCTGGAAACATGCTTCCCAGGGGAAAAGCAGGGCGAAAATCGTTGTATGAATCATCCCATAGGGAAAATCGCTATACGATACATGTATTGTATAGCGATTTTTTCATACGATGAACCCCTTGGAACCAATTAAAATCATTATATGGGGTTTCACTGTAATCAGTTTCAGAGGTCAGAAAAAAGTTTTTAAAAATGTATTTTTCTGTTCCAAACTCTTTATAAAGTGAACTTTGGAATTTTTTGCCACTTTATAAAGAGATTTGAATAGATAAAAGACTCCCCCTCCCCCGCTTTTTTCTGACCTCCAGAAGGGATTAATTAGTTTTCAATGCATTTTCAGCACTTTTAACAGCAGCCTCTAGTGGCCAGCTCTGGTAATATCCACTATTTTGAAAGAACCTCACAGAAAGTTGAAGATTTGTTCCTGATGAAGAAATTTTAAAAAGTCCAATTACCAGGTGGACTTTGGATCTGGATTATAGGCAAGGAAATTGTTTATTTGAATTGTATAGAAGGATTTATGTTGAAGGAATTTGTGGAAATCTCTAAGTGAACTAATTATTTTTGAGATGTACTTTTGAGTGTTTTTTGAAACTGATATCCGACAGAGTGGTTTGTCACAAGTAAATTTTATTGCACATTTCTCTTTTGCCTCAAATGGATTTTTCTTTTTTGCCTTGAGGATCTTTCCCGTTTGGCCAGTTTCCTGTTAGCTCTGGTAATATGCCAGATTCATCCCCGACAACCAGCTGTTTGCTTCCCCCACCACCTGTAAGTGCCAAAAACTCCACATTTTAGCTGCCAAAACACACCAAAAACGCAACGAAAATTCCAGAAATGGAGCGGAAATGCTCTCCATACCCTCCCGCCATTGTGGGAAGCAGTGGGGGCTGCTGAAGCAGCCCCAAAAATGGCACAAATGTGCCCGCAGTGCCAAAAACAACTTCATATGGCAAAAAACCCCATAAATTGAAGCATTTTCTTGAGATTTCCTTTCGTATGGCGAGTTTTTTGTTATTCAAGGCGTTCGTAACTCAGGGTTCCATTGTACTAAGATCTAGCTACTGTTTTCAAGTCATTCTGTGTAAGTTTGCTATTGTTGTCTTTAAACAGCAGTGGTGCTTTCCAGTATGTCAAAAATAACATTAACAAGAGTGACAGTTCATGTTCATAATGGTTAGTACTCTTTTTGGTTTTGAATGAGGATTCAGCTCCCATTTATTGTTGTTGTTTCCACTTATATACCACCCCATAGTGCTAAACATTCTCTGGATGGTTCTCAAGGTAATTGTGCAAACTATAGTTTGCCCCTAACAAGCTGAGTTTTACAACTTCAGAAGAACAGAAGGCTAAATTGGCCTTGAGCTCATTCTGATAATTGTGAGCAGAGTTTTGACTGGCCTACTACAATTTAACTACTGTGTCACATCAAAAATAACAAATTAAACTTGTTTTATGATAGTCTGGGATATAATGTACATTCGTGTTTTTTTATTTATGAATTTCTTCTTTCCTGCAAGAACTAGTAGTTGATACTTATTGGGTTAAATATTTCAAATCGTATGCTGAATATCTATACCTATAAAATGGTGCATTAACCATTGGAATGTGACAAAGGATGTTTAGCCAGGCCCCACTAGCCCCGTCCGAGCCTCCGTGCACTCGCCCGACCGGGGTTCGCAGGTAACTGTCGGGTTGAAATTTGCGCCAGTGGGGCAGGAGTCCCCCGGACGCAAACAAAAAAGGGAACTTCAATTCCCAACATTCCTTGCACCACGCCGCACCAGAGCCAATCAGGCTGAACAAAAGGAACATTCGGAAATGCGCTGCAGCCAATCAAAAACAAACCCGCAGAAAAAAAGCTGCACAAGCCAAAAATGCACACGCCAAACTACAAGCCTCAGCGTCCTGCGCTCCATGAGCACGCAGAACGCTGAGGCAGCTGGCGCGCGAAAAATACAAAAACATTCACACTAATCACAAATAATTCAAAAAAAATAAGTTTTCACTCAAAAAAACAAAACAAAACATCTACAGTATAGAAACATTGATTTAAAAAAAACCATATTCTTACACATTTTAAAAATTATTATCCAAGGTACAACTATTAAAAAAATTCACATAGTAACACATTATTTGGTTAAATATAATAATTATAAAAAATATATATCATCCTTTCCTCTTTTTAAAAACCAAAAAACAAAAATAAAAAAATCACAGTTTATAACAGCCCATGCGTAAAAATATAAATTAAATAAACACAATTAAAAACTAACCTCATTTGCATAAACATAAAACAAAAACCTTCCAAAACCATTTTAAAGAGCCCGGCATCGCCGGGCAAAATATGCTAGTAGTATATAGAATGGTTCAAAACAAGTAGCACAGCTAAATTCTTCAGATCAATATGCAATATGATCTCAGTGAAATAATCAAGAAATATATGGAGCTAGCAATAAAGAAATATCATCATGGGCAGCGAAATAGCTTAAAGATAGCACGACTGCCCGCCCCCCTATTGGTTTAACACAGGAATTCTTTACCTGTGGTCCATGGGCCAGATGCAGCCCGCAACACCAATTCACCTCCTCCTCCACATCAGGAAGTGCCATGTGGTGGAGGGAGTGTGATCCAACCCCTGGATTTAAAAGGTTGAGAACTCCTGGTTTAAGACCTGAGCACTTCAAGAGTTGTAGAAACATCATATTAAATGTAGATACACTTTATCTTTTTAGACTGAGCCTCTTTGCTTTTAAAGTACTTAAGGGCTTCCCCTCCATGAGAATTCATTGTGATTTTTCTACCTCATATTTTCCCATTATTAGAAGACTTCTGATCCTCCAGCTGAATTCTCTAATACCCCATTGTTATATCATAATACCTTTTCAATCTCATAATAGTCCCTGCTGTAGTATATCAGATTGGTTGACATGTAAAAGTCATATCATTTCTTTCACATCCATTTTTTCTTGGTTAACAAGCCATAGTGTTCACATTGTTTAAATTATTTAATCTGTTTTTCATTACACTTCCTTCAGTTTTGTTTCTCTTCTTTTGTACATCAACCTCCAATGGGAATGCTTGTCTTTGTTTTTCGCACCACAAATTTCTTGGTCAAAAACCTGTTGCATAAATTAAGCCTGTAGACACCACTGACAGGGGGCGAGTCTCATTGATTAAATACTTCCTCCTTCCACGGCACAACTCCCAGAGTTTCCAGTGCAAAGAAACAAAATAATAGCTAATCAGAGAAGCTATGCGACAGAAGGAGGAGGTCTTTCATTACTGAAAATTCCCCCTGCTAGTGATTCCAATGCATAAGTTACAACCTTTCACTGGTGTAACTTATGCAACAGGGTTTTGGCCATTATGTTATAAGCTATAAACAAAAGCCAGTATGGTTTATTGTACAGTGTATCAAAGGAGGACCCAGAAAACATGAGTTCAAATCCCCACTCAGTCATGGAAACTCAGTGGGGAATGGAAGTGGTAAAGCCTTTATTTCACATACAGTACTGTATTTTGAAATCCCCACTAGGGTTTCTATAAATTGGAAGCTACTTGAGGGTGCACAATATGTAACAAAGCTACATATGTGGATAGAAAGGAAAATGTTATAAAAACCAAAGATTCAAATGTTTTGAAGAGTAAACAATTCACAGTCATCCCACATAAACAGGTTAATTAAGAGCTGCATAGCAAATCTTGGATGATTTTGGTATCCACAGTTGTGAATGATCACTGTGCTCATTTTCTGTATACACTAATACCTCATACAACGTCCAAACTTGGTTCCACAAGTTTGGACATTGTATGAATTCCGACTTTGTATGAGGCATGCAAAATCCTATCCGCGATGCCTCATACAACATCCAAATTATTGCCACTGATGCTTTGTATAATGTTGTTCCCCTTGTGAGAGCGGGGAGGCGGGGGGCTAAAGTCTGGCCCCAGCTGTGAGGTGGCCAGAGAAGCAACTGTGGGGGAATCCCCCAAAATATCCAAGTGGCCCCGAGCACCCTCACCCGAGGACAGGAGGAATGGGGCGAGGAGGAGGAATAGCGCTTCCGGGGCAGCAGCGGGAGACCTCCTCTTCGGGCACTGGTTGCTTCTCTTGCTCCCACCGGTGAGTCTCGCTCCCACCTACCCGCTCTCAACCGAGGGTCGCTTCTCTGGCGAGAGCGGGGAAGGGAAGCGAGAGGCAGCGTGGCGCACCAGAAGACCAGCCACACCAATGTCTCACTTCCCTTCCCCGCTCACAACCAAGGGACGCTTCCCTGGCGAGAGCGGAGAAGCGATCGAGACTCCGGCGTGGCTGGTCTTCTTATGTGCCACGCTGCCCGCCTCACAGCTGAAGCCAGTCTCCAAGGGACGCTTCCCTGGCGAGAGCAGGGAAGGGAAGCGAGACTGACTTCAGTTGTGAGGCTGGGGCCAGTTTCGCTCCCACCCGGCTCCTAATGCCTCATACAACGTCCGGCGACGGTGTATGAGGCATCTTTTTCCCCAGAATTGGGCGACGTTGTATGGATCCGACGTTCTATGAAGCGGATGTTGTATGAGGTATTACTGTATTAAAATGTAGATTTGTCATAGGCCATTCACATTTCACAATTAGCTCTTCCCAATTTATGATGTGATGCTACAAGATTCTTTTTGCTCATACTGAATTTCAGATGAAGCCATACCTATCAAGTATCCCGGATTGGCCGGCATTTCCCGTATTTCCGTGCTTGTTCGGCCCCTTTCCCACCGCCACCCCGTATTTTCAACGGTGGGGAAAGTAGCTACTGTGCATGCGCACCACTGCCTCTGACAGCCACGCATGCGCAGTAACCCATTTCCTGGCCTAAGGGGTTTCTACGCATGTGCACAGAGGTTTCTGCGCGCGCACACAGAGGTTTCTGTGCATGCGCACTGCTGCCTCTGACGACCATGCATGCGCAGTAACCCATTTCCTGCCCGGCGCCTGGAAACTTACTGCGCATGCATGCCCGGCTCCCGGATTTCCAAAACCGCAACTTAACAGGTATGGATGAAGCTGTTCTCTCAGAGCTAAGAAAAGCCATAATAATGGTTATTTCCACCTCTGACATTTTCTGCTGATGTGTCACCAATGTATAATGTACAAGTGCTTACAAACACTCAGGAGAGAAACAGTAAGTCATAAGATCCTTTTGCATTTCACCCCTCCATGCTGCTGATAAATGGCATCACATAGGTTGGAACCACACCATTTCGCATGAACCCTGATCAGCTTTTGGTGTTCATTTAGGTCTTTCATATACTATGTTCTTTAATATATGAATGAAGAGGTTTTGGTTATGCCTTATCTTCAGAAATAACTTATATTTTAATTGTGACATTGTCAAAAACACTCATTAGTTATTGAGGCAAATTGCCTGTTAAACATTGTTGTCAGGCCCAGGTGAAATATCACCTTCATCCTACCTTCAAGCTGTAACAAATGTCCACAGTATTTTTCCTGTCCTCATGGAAAGAGGAGAAACATGCTGTCAAAATGATTGGCAGACACTGCAAGATTTTTCACCCCTTTATCAAAGCAAAAAGGTCAGCATAATTTTTTTTGGCAGCAGCAACATTAACAACAGCAGCAGCAAATGCTGTAAGGTGTTTATGCAACAACGTGCATTTTAAAAGCACTTGTGCAAAAAAAAAATCATTAATGTTCAGAAAATAAATAAGGCCTGAAATGAAAAAAAAATCTCCATAAACCTCTTGTAATCTCACTTACCAGGAATAAAAATTTGTAATGCTTTGTTTTCACCTGTATCTATATGTTCTGACTGCATTTGCTATTTTAGTGTATGAACCTTAAGATGGTCAAGAGCCCTCTTAACCTAGGGTGGTTGGAAATTATTTAGGACTACTTGGACTGCGGTGGCTGAAGTGGTTAAGTCAGTGAACTCACTGACTGGAAGGTCGGAGTTTGATTCCCGGGTACTGCATGACGGAGTGAGCTCCCATCTCTGTCCCAGCTCCTGCCAACCTAGCAATTCGAAAAGAAGAAATTGCAACTAGATAAATAGGTACCAGTTCAGTGGGAAGGTAAACAGTATTCTGTGCACTCCGGTGTTGAGGCATGCCTGCCACATGTCCACGGAAATGTCTGCAGATGCAGACAGTGCTGGCTCTTTGGCTATAAACAATGATATAAACAATATAAACAATGATAAGCACTGAACCGTAGAGTCAGATATGACTGGCTTTCAAGCAAGGATGACCTTTACCTACTCTTGACCTAGCCAGTCTGGTCAGGTTATCCTGCTATGGTAATAGAGTAGACCATACTGCCAGCAAGTTAATGCCAATCATCAGGCAGTGGTTAACTAACCTGGTCACCCTGAGGACTAACGGCCTTGGGTGGCAAAGTCCACAGGGAAGGATGATGGTCCCCAAGTGTGTTAAATTCCACTTGTATCCATATTGCTTCTTCATCAGTACGGGCCTCTGGGGCTGATGAAGACTTTATGTGCCAAATGGTCTCAGGACCAGAAAGTGACTCATGGAACTGGATCAGTGGTACAGGTGTCATGCTGCGATGCAGACTGCATTATATTGATCCCAGATCAATCTTCATGGCTGATCATCATTAGGATAGCTAATACAGTATTCAGAATTAGATACAGTGATACCTCATACAACGTCCAAACTTGGTTCCACAAGTTTGGACTTTATACGGATTTGGACTTTGTATGAGGCATGCAAAATCCTAGCTGCAATGCCTCATACAACGTCCAAATCCTTGCCGCGATGCCTCGTACAACGTCGTTTCCATAGAGATACATTGTACTGTAACAGCACAGACTTCAGGGCAGAGTCAAGGAAACAGACAGGAAACTGGCAGAACTTTGAGAAATCATTGTATAAAGGCTAAATACATTACAAAAACATGTCAAACAACCCTGATTGTCCAAGAACCTAAAGAATGCTGCAAAAATCCCAGGAATGCTTCTAAAAGTTCTGACGAAAAAATTCAAAAAAATCCAAAATCGCGCTCAAAACCACTCCTAAACACTGTTTACCTCGTGCAAAACCCACAATAGTAATGCCCGCATGTGTCCTGCCTTTTATACTTCCCAGGCACAATGCAACCTGGGAAAACCCCCAATACTTCATACAAAGTCACAGGGACTTTGTATGAGGCAACTTTTTTCAAGGAATTTGGCGATGTATGAATTTGATGCTGTACGAAGCAGATTTTGTATGAGGTATTACTGTACTGTATGGCACTTAAAGAAGAAGAAGACTCTCGTCCTAACCTAATGTTCTGACAATGTCTGAATCCTTGAGCTGGAGGAGGCTAGGATCTGGTGTAACTTAATCTCTTCGTCACCCATTTCCCTACATCTTTTCTGGCAGATTAGGCAGTGGGATCCGAACTCAAATATATGGATGTGGTGGGTATGGGATGGGCAGAAGTCCCTTGTGCAGAAACCCTTAAATTGCTAACAACAGCTACCAGTTGTATTAACAATTTCCCACACAACAGTTTTACCTGAACAGTTCATGAATATGTAACATGCCAAGAGGATAAAAATGCAATTCAATTCCTTACTTGGCCATTAAGATCACTTAATGGCCCAAGGGTGGTCACTCAAGGCATACTGTTTTCCAGACTTTTCATGGAAACAAACAAAATACCTAATGTACAAACACTTCCTTTAGATACACTTAATGTGCCCCCCTACCAAACCTCTTGTTTCATTAGCTATAAAATTCTCCTCAGTCTAGCTGATGTCCTCTTTGTTTAGAAAACCTCTGCCTGGGAAGAGCCAAACTAGGCCTTACATTCAGTCGTGCAGTTTTGGGTACCCAAAAGGCAGGCTTTCATTAAAGACTCAGTGGACCTCTTGAGAACAGAAAAGGCAAAAGCCGCAGAACTCCATCCAGTATTTATATGTATGTTAAACAGCAGGGGGGAAATGGAAGGTACATCCTTGGTGATAAAAACAGGAGTTTTGCCCCATGGGAAATTAGATAATGTATGTGAAAGCTTAGAACATGGTGTACAATATTAGGCCTACTCTTATTTGGAAATAGCTAGGATTAGCCTATATTTACTTCCTCATAACATGGAAATACTTACTCCTTTATCCAAAGCAGTAAAATATCTTGATATTTTCTTACATTCGTTAAATTACAGTTGAAGTCTGGGGAGACAGCTGCCAATGTTGCCAGAGAGCTTGCAGAGCAAACAAAAAGCCATCTCAACGCAGGGGACATCACCTATTCAGTTCGTGCCATGGATCAGTTGGTGGGTTTACTAGATGTGCAGCTGCGAAACTTGACCCCTGGTGGAAAAGACAGTGCTGCACGGAGCTTAAACAAGGTAAGACACCAAAGCCTCCAATGCAAAGGATGTTTCTGTTCTGTTCTCCATGCCCATGGACCTTGCCTTCTATGCATTTTCCTGTTGGAAATTCACTGTCTCAGACAGTTCTTTGGCTGTAAATGGAGATGAGTACCAACTCCTAAAGTCGGACATGACTGGCTTTTGAGCAAGGGCGACCTTTAACAACTCATTTTCAGTGTAAAGATTTTGTTTTGTGTTATGGACAATTATTCAGTCATCTGGTGTCTGAAGTGGTACAGCCCACTGCAGTTCTGAAGAAGGCAGAATGGTATACCAAATTCCTAATCCTAACCTATAAAGAAGAGATGTAAGGTATTGTCCAGGAAAGACTCCCACACCCTGGAGCCTATCCTGTAATGCTTCGTACACACCTACCTAATGCCACTGAGTTCAGCCCCGTGAGGGTCCAGAGGCTGAGAGTGGGGCCTGTGCCCCACAAAACAGGAAAAGGAATGGTAACTACAACTCCCAAGGTGCCTTGGGAGAAAAAACGGCAGTTTAACAACAAGGCCTAGAAATAAAATGTTGGAAAGAGCTGATTTGCATGTTGGACTGTGATTGGTTGAGAGTGAATGACTGATAGGGAAAGGTCCTGGAATTCCTGAGATAATCTTCTTAAGCTATAAGGAAGAGATGTAACATACGTGTCTGGTCCTGTAAGTCCCACTCCCGCCCCCCTCTCTCTCTCTCTGTGTCTGTGACAGACACACAGAGAGAAACACAGATAGAGTGAGACAGAAAGAGACAAACAGAGACACAGAGAGAGGAAGGGATGCGTGCACCGCCCCAGCTCCAGCCCAAACCACACTGGCCGCAACCATGTTCAGGCCTGAGGGGGAACCACCCACACCCGGCCACAGCGGCAGCGAAAGGCACACAGGACACCAGGAGTGGAGCGATGAGAGGCCACAAACACCCCTGTAGCTCATCCAACAGCCCCCCCCCCCCAGAACACCCAGGACGAAATCCGGGTACCCTTGCTAGTGAAGAATATAATTTAGCGATAAAAACATTTCAGCAACAATAAATCATGTTCATCAAAGCCATAAAATTTTCAGAAGCATTGTTAGGGATCTGAGTGGATTGAAACATGATGCTGCAGCAATCAAAAGCTATAACAAGGTTGAAGGAGGAGGAGGAGGCAGTGGTGGTGATGGTGGTGGTGGTGGTGGTGGTGATGATGATAAAGTGAGATGTTCCTTCACATCACAGAGGAGTGTAACTGGCTCTTTACAGATTATCATAGCCTCCTTGTTGCAAAAAGATTGCTGTTAGATCAGCTAGCTTTTTATTCAACATAACATTGTGCCCTGGGGTATTAAATAGATGGGTTACTCTGTCTTCTACCACCTAAAGCGTTCAAACTGTCTTGAACAATGATTCTTTTCAATGCAATCCAAGAATGGCTATGCTAACAAAGACATGACTTTGATAGAAAGCATACCTCGTTTTGACTATTGAGTATTTGGAAACAATGTCAGGCCTTAAGTGTTCATCCCAGAATAAAAAGCTAATCTCCAGCTCTACAAGATTTCCAACCATAATCACCTCTTTCTTTTCAGGATTCAGTTTCTTTTGAGTTCTCTTCATTAGGCCAGTGACCACCAAGACTCTTGTTACTTTGGATGAAGGGGGAAAGGGATATTTAGTTGTCATCAACATGCAGCTACCTGTCCAATGTAAGATAGAGCATTTGAGGTTTATACAGTAAAACCCCTATTTACAAAAAAAAAGTCAATTCCATAGGCTTTTGCTTAAACTGAATTATTTTGTAACTCGAAACAAACCCATAGGAAAAAATTATTTTTATGTAACTCGAAGCAAACCCATAGGAAAAATGATTTTTTATGTAACTCGAACCAAACCCATAGGAAAAAGAATCTTTATGTAACTTGAAGCAAACCCATAAGAAATCGTGTAAATCAGGACATGGTTTTAGCATAAAATCATTATATAAGTCAAATTTTATGTAACTCGAGGCATTTGTTAGTTGGGGTTTTACTGTAGTAGTGAAACCTGGTCCAGACATTAACTTGCTTGCCATGCATTGGCTTGCATATTGTAATGATCGTCAAACCATTTTCCTCAGAAAATCTGGGTGTGAGATTGTACCAGACCAGAACGCTTTTAACTGCAAAGTCTGGCCTGGATTTTTCTTAATACCAGACAAGCCATGGGATCTTCAATAGCTCAATCCTGGCCGACCTGGACAAATTACAGACTGCCGTCTTCCTTTGGTTAGCTAGTAACCAGTCTTTCAGCCTAATCTTTGTAGCCTAATATACATACACACTCCCTTTACTGGTGTGAGGAAACACAAGGGCTTGAATTTTTAAAAAAGGTTTATTTAACACAACTGAGGTTTTTACAAACATCAACAGTCAGATTTCAAAAGGGGGGGAAACACGAAAGGCAGCTTTATCAAATACTTTTAAAAAACTCTTCAGGCAAGACAGTTCCACACTTTAACCACACATTGGCAAAATAACATGCTTCTTAGACAGCTGCCAGTTTCAAAGCCCCTTCATTTTCTTCTCTTCTTATTTCTCCCCAGCTGGATAATTTCTTTGCAACCCCCTTTTCTTAATTCACCTCAGGGTTCTCTAGAACCTTCTCTCAACCAATCATAGTCCATTATTTATTTTTATTTATTTATTTATATTCAAATTTATATGCCGCCCATATGCAAGTTAACTCTTCTCAACATTCTGTTTCTACTTGCTCGCTGCTGTTAATCTTCCCCAGCGTTGCCTGCTCTATTTTTACCAAGGCTACTTTCTATCCATTTGTACCCAAAACTCTGCACATGTTCTCAAACATCCATTTACTCTAAATACATTAATTCCTTATACAGGTGTACTGGCAAGTGTCACTGGGTTTACCAGGATTTACTATCTATGAAGTGTGCATAGGATAGTTTTATTTTACCCAGTCATGTGGAATTAAGTCACTTCGAATTCAGCAGTACTTGCTTAGGAAAAGAGTTTTGCTATTAATTGCTCATATTAATCAAATGATGTATTTTGATCACTCAAGAAATTAACCAGGCCAGAGGTCTTCTGTATTAAAAAAAGACTTGGTAAAAGTAGCTACCAACCCAAAGAAATTGACTGTTGCTGCTTCTGAAGCCCCCACCACCACCACCACCACTTCTTTCCCCTATCTATACCTATAAATCTGAGCATTAACCATTGTGATTTGACAAAGAATCCTTAGCCAGGCCCTACTAGCCCATACCGAGCATTCATGCACTCGCCCAAACTGGGTACGGAGGTAACTGGGGGGTTGAGAAATGCGCCAATGGGGCAGGAGCCCCTGAACACAAGCAAAGGAAAAGGACTGCAATTCCCAACGTTCCTTGCGCTGTGCCGCATCAGAGCCAATCAGGCTGAGAGGTACGAGCAAAAGGAACGTTCGGAAATGCACCGCAGCCAATCAAAATGGAGCCGCAGGAAAAAACCGCTGCACAAACGGAACACACAAACCCAAAACTACAAGCCCCAGCGTCCTGCACGCCATGAGCGCGCAGAACGCTGAGGAAGCTGCCGTGCGAAAAATAAAAATAAAAAACACATGGGGAGAGCAAGTCCGCAGCAGGTGGACGCAGTGCCTCAAAGCCACGCAAACACCCGCCGGCCTTCTTGCATGGAGCAACGGGGAGGAGAGGGACTCCCTTTCCTCCACACTACCCCGCCGAAGACATGGCGAGACTACCACCGGCCTCAACAAAAGTTGAGCCGGGGTGGAAAAAAACCACAACAACAGAGGGAGTTCAAGGGGGGGAAGGTATGGTTGCCTTTGCCCCCCCCCCCCTTGAAAGCAAAACAATTCCTCCGGAAAGCAAAGGAACCGGACGGCGCTCTGCCTGGTGCCTTTACTTTCCGAGTAAGTGTTTCGCTTTCAAGGGAGGGCGAAGGCATCATTGCCTTCCCCTCCTTGAAAGTGAAACAATTCCTCTGCAAAGCAAAGGCACCGGACGGGCGCTCCGCCCGGTACCTTTACTTTCCGAGTAAGTGTTTTGCTTTCAAGGGAGGGCGAAGGCATCATTGCCTTCGCCAACCCTTGAAAGTGAACCCATTCTCAGGTAAGCAAAGCCAGCGGACGGCGCTCCGCCCGCTGACTTTACTTACCCCAAAAGTTTTTCGCTTTCAAGCGGGGGCAAAGGCAATGATGCCTTGCCCCCCCTTGAAAGTGAACCCTTGCCCAGGTAAGCAAAGCCAGTGGACGCCGCTATGCCTGCTGACTTTACTTACCCCAAAAATAAACCAGTAATTCAAAAAAAAAGTCACAAACAAAAACATCCAAAAATAAGCAAAATCAAACCCAAAAATAACACCAAGAAGAAACACACAGAACCCCCCCCCCACACACAAAAAAAATATAACACTACAAACCCCCAAAAGAAATTAAACCAGAGAACTCACCCAAATGACCTTCCTCCACGATGTCCGGAAATGAAATGAGGAAAGAAAGAGACTACTTACTGGAAGAAGCGACACCCAGAGGCCAGTAGAGAAAAACAGTCAAAGTAAAAGAAAACCTCAACAGCACCACCCAGAGACCACAGGAGAAAAAACAGTCAAAAATATTCACACAAAAAATCTAAAATTTCTAAAACATTTCTTAAATCCTGTGTACAGTTTTCACTCAAAAAACAAACAAACAACTAAACACAGTTTTAAAACATTGAATTTAAAAAAAACATACACTTTTAAAAAATTATTATCCAAGGTACAACTATTAAAAAAAATTCACATAGTAAAACATTATTTGGTTAAAAAAATGTAAAAAATTATATCATCCTTTCCTCCTTTTTTTAATCCAAAAAAACAAACAAACAAACCAAAAAAAGCTGATCACAGTTTATAACAGCCCATGCGTATAAATAAACATTTTAAAAATCACAAAACCTTTCAACACCATTTAAAACAGCCCGGCACCATTTGTTCAAGAAAAAAAAAACTTTTACTATCCAACACAATTTAACATCTTTTTATATAACAATACACATTTAAAAAAAAACCTTCCAAAACAATTTAAAACAGCCCGGCACCGCCGGGCAATCTCTGCTAGTAAGGAATAGGATTCTCACATCATGATGCTGGTTTTGTTTGTTTGTTGTTTTTTACAGATTTAATACATAAATTACTCAATGTGTTCATTAAAATTCAGAGGATTAATTGGCTGGAACCAAGTCTAAATATGTAGCAGATGGGGATAGTTCTAAAGTGATACAATAGACCATATAATTTCAGACAACAGATGGGGTAGTCTATTTTTAAATTATTCCCTCATGTAGAGATTTCCTTGCTTATTGAATTCTTCTTATTCTCCTTCTCTTTCTCCTCATTTCTTTCCTTCTTTTTGTCTGCAGGTAAATTTAAATGTAAAGTAACATTCAAAAATATAGTCCCTCAGTTTCAATCTGGGATTGTGTAATCCATTCTGCCATTTCTTTTAACAAGGTATCCTCAAACTTGTTTAATTGGATAAAGTCTTTATTTAAGTCATTGTGGCTCAGGTTCTTCCATACCTACTATAATTGTTCTAAAAGTAAAGAATAACCTATTGCCTCAAAAGTCACTGAGCTATACTATTTCTTTTGTTGAAAAACCTAAGCAAAAGCCAACCTAAAAAAGAAGATGAAGAATGTGTTTATGATCCAGGTATGCCTGGAGTTGCTAAGCAACCATGTGTTCAATTAGGTTGCTTGGAAACAGGAAGTCAGATACTGGACTGTAATTTACTTGGGTCATCAATCCACTAGGGAGCAGATGAATAATTGCTTCTTGCAAACTTATAGGCATCTTTTCCATCATTATTTAAAATTTTGTAGAACATGTACAGTAGAGAGTAACAACTGAGAAAGTGTATATGGGAAGCAAAAGCTCTCCCTTCAAAATGTTGTTAGCCAGAAATGCCAAAGATTCAATAGACATGGGACTGCAAATACTCCTTCAAGTCCTCTGTCAGCATCTGAAGACTTACAAACTGAAACCTATCCAAGCCCATTTAGCAAGATAATATACAATTATGCCTACAGTTTGGACAATGGCATTTACACTGCATCCAGATCAGATTTGATGCAAACAATTTCATCTTTTTGAGGCTTTGCAAACATTTCCTCTTCTGAACCAGTCCCAAGGCCTGCAAGAATGCTATAATGTCACAGAATTTTCATTCTTTATCATTTATCTCCTTTACTACACTGAAATATTTATTAAAAATTTTTGCCACTTGGAATATAACTATACCCAAAAAAATCTTTATCTTCTCCTTCGTGGTCCATGAGCATTCTTACTATTGGGGTTTCCCTCGCGCATGCGTGGTGGCTGGTTCTTCCAAGCGTAGCCTTTTTTTTCAAAAAAGTGCTCCATCCCAGCATGCCTAGCGTCGGCACCTCGCCCTTTCCTCAGTTCTATTTGCATAGCCACGGAAAACTGGTGGGCATGTGCGAAGGGAAAACCCAATAGTATGAATGCTCACAGGACCACTCGGAGAACTACGTTTACGGTAGGTAACGTATCCTTCTCTTTTTTAGAAAACATGTTTGTATAAAGCTTTTTAATTTTAATTTAAAATTAACAGAAATTTTATTTTAATTCAGCAGTAAACTCATTATTTCTCTTTCCTTTTTTCACAAGTTCTCTTTTTACCTTTCTTGGAGAGTTACCAAGCGGTTTGGCTGCTCTATGGCTCTTTTCTTTTTTAAAGAATTTTTAGTTTGAAAAATGCTTGTATATTCTATGGTTATCATAAGATAAGGTTCTTCTTTATTTTGACCTGTCATGAGTAATCAGATTTTGTTTGTGAATGAATATTTTGTTTCTTTTCCCTTGCATAATCTCATATTTTATCGTATACTTTTTCCAAGAAGAAAGATCGCTTTAATATAAACTTTGCTATTCTCCCATAATACTGTTCTTGTTCAATCGGCCATTTACTAGTCTCAATATCTCAAAGTAAGTTGTAATATTTTGACAGTTTTCTTCTTAGAAAAATATACTTGTAAGCTTTCTAGTCCATACAACTTCAGGTGTATTTGTTTCACATTTCAGCAGAACCCCATTTTGTTTATTGAAGAGAAAAAGATAGTAAAGCAACAAAATGGGCTTTGCTCATACAGCTTATCTTATCAGACATCCATGGTCAAGAATCAATCACTCAATACTGAAATGCAGATAGTCCTGAGTTTCACACCAAGCGAATTAATAGTTCACTTGCCAGACTCAGTAGTTCACTTTATCTTTGTCCCCAATAATTATCCAAAAAGCAATCATTTTTCCCCATGCAAACCCGAAGAAGGATTTTGATCTTGAACAACAAGTGTAACTTGAATGCATCTCTACATATGGAAGCCATTTATCTTTACTTTCCAGGGGGTTGTTATGCCCATATTGGATTCAAAGTCAGCAGCGTTCCATTTCTTAAAAGTTCAGGACAAAAACCCATGATGGGAGGGCTGTAATATCATGGGCTAGGTCTTTATGATAGCTAAGAGCTGAGTCACAAAGTACTGTACCATTTCTGGTCAATTTATTGTAAGAAATAAGGCACAAAGGGTAAAATCTGGATAAAACCCAATTAACCACTCAAGAAATCTGGAGACACAGCTCAGTGTACCCCAGCTCTGCAACACCAATTTTTTTTTAGCTATACACACTGCTGCGGTGTTATGGGCAGCACACGGCCTGTCTACTGGAAATTGTTTCTAGACTCTAGCACCTGTTTTACCAGTACAAGTACTAATCCTTTCCCTTTGCTCCTGTCTATTTGGTGTATTGGCATTATGTAAGAGCCACCTTTATGCTGAGCCAGTAAGCCTAATGCCAGGTGGGATGGCTGAAGTCAAGGCTTGAAAGCTACCTTGGACACAACAATCAAACTTCTTCCCCAGCATTTCTTACCTTCAGATAGGTCTCCTTAGAAGGCTGAAGATTCAGCACAGCCACACCCTTAGGCTTCAGCCAGTCCTAATTCAAATCGCAATCAAATATGAATGGAAATCACATAGTTTACGTTTTTCGTATTTAGATGTGCTTTCTGTTTATGCTTGGAGACTGTGACAAACTTGTGAATGACCTTCTCTGGACATAGAGGGCACTAGTGTTTTCTGAATCCAGATGATTCTTCAAACCATGTTCAGTGGGGATGTCTTTTGAGGCTTGGATTCATTGACTGGTCTCTATATGTGCTAACTGGAAACCTCCTGCATACTCATAATGTTCTATGTATGGTGCTCAGAGATCATCTCACCATTATCACATACTTGTGAATTCTTAAGTAACATCATAATTATTAATCCTGGGAAAGCTTTGAAAATATATTTTGAACTAGCCATTTGATTCTTAAAAATAATCTTAACTGGAAAGACAATATGTAATGTTTACAGTTTATGTTCTAGTATTAATTATTAGGTGAGCATGTAGCACTGAGATGCTGTTACAGTTAGTATGCTGCTGTTGAGATATTAAAGTATCGACACAATATTGAGCTGCTTCTAAGAAATTGGTTGAAATTTTTTAAAGAGCAATTAGCTTTTGTAAAAAATGTTGAGTGTAATTTTCCTGTCTCATGACTATTTTTTATATTCTATGTTTATAACTGCTATTGCTGTGGAATCAGCTTCAGAAACGAGAACGCTCCTGCAGAGCCTACGTCCAGGTATTTTCAGCTTTTTAAAGAAAAATTACATATACTGTATAGTTCTTCTGCATTGCATTTGTTTATGACTGTTCCAGCTGTTCCTGTTACTACTACTACTATTACAAAGAGTACTGCTGCTGCTGAATCTGTAGACATGACAAAAACAGACTACTCTATCTCCAACTTGGTTACATTCTAAACCAGGAGTTCTCAACCTTTTAAAGCGAGGGGCCGGGTCCATACCTGTCAACCCGCGGCTCCGGAAAAACGGGACCTGCGCACATCGCTTGTGCGCAGGTCGCTTTCCACGAATGCGTGGAAGGGTTTTACCCCTTCCATGCATGCGTGGAAGCGCTATGCTGCTTTTGCAGCCCCTATGCAAGCGGCGTAGCGCTTCCGCGCATGCGCGGAAGGGGTAAAACCCTTCCATGCATGCGCAGAAGCGCTACGCCGCTTGCGTAGGGGCTGCAAAAGCGGTGCAGCGCTTCCGCGCATGCACAGAAAGCATTTCCCCCGCTGCTAAATTACGGGGTTTTGGCAGCGCGGGGCAGGTTATGACGTCAATCGACGTCAAATTACGGGGTTTACCCGGCCAAATCGGGATGGTTGACAGGTATGGCTGGGTCATGCTCCCTCAGACAGCTTAGGAGCTGGACGGCCTTTTTGCCCTTCCTCCACACTTCCTGGTGTGGTGGAGGCGATGGGGGCCACATGAAATGGCACCACAGGCCGCATCCAGACCACAGGGCGCAGGTTGAGAATCCCTGTTCTAAACAAAATAATAAAGACAGCAATAGTGGGAGGGGAATGATGAAGCAAAAACATTATTGCAAAGTGTTTGGAGATATAGTGAGATCACACCAAGTGTACAAAAACCCTGTTTACCAAAGGATTTTCTCAGTAGATAAGGATTATCTTACAAAGGGTTGTTGTTCAGTCTCACAGTCGATTCTGACCCTTTGCGACCCTATAGACCATCGTCCTCCAGTCACCTCTGTCCTCCACCATCCTCCTCAGCCTGCCCAGCTCTGTGCCCACTGCATCCACGATGCCATCTAGCCATCTCATCTTTGGCCGCCCTCTTTTTCTTTTGCCCTCCACCTTTCCCAGCATCAAGGCCGTTTCAAGTGAATCCTCTCTTCTCATTTGATTGGCACAGAGAGTGTCTTTGCCCTCTGTGTGAGATCTTGAGATGGAGCTGGCAGACAGCACCTTAAGCTGGTAAAATATTGTTTTATAACGTGATCAGAGTTGTATGTCACTTCCATAGATGTGGTAACATGGAGATTTGTTCCCAGTTTTAATATTCTGAATGACAGCAAGTGTTTCGTCTTCATCATTACCTGATTCAACTTCACCTTATTTAGCCCATCTGGGGGAATGCTTAGCCAAAAGTATCTTTTCAGGAAATTTTATTTATTTGTTTATTTATTGTTAGATTTCTATATCGCCCACTTGACCACGGCCGACTCAGGGCGGTTCACAACATGAATAAAACAGATAAAAACAGAGTTATGAACCCACCCCTAAAAAGGGGTGCAGGTACCAAGGAACCGTGGGAAATCCACTGCCACATTTAGAAGTGAGCATTGTGAGAATATGAGCTCAGAATGAATGGAACCTGGTGACATTGGCGAAACACTTCTGATAGCATGGGGTATCAGTATAACTCCATTAGTTGTATATTTCCCACTCCAAACCTAGCCATCTGGTCTTGCAGGATGAATGGTACTGAAAGTTACTAATAGGTCCTAAAGAATCGATGTTATTCCAGTCCTATTAATGTGATTCTTTGGGTCCTAGTAAATGTCACCAGCAAAGGCAACTAAATTCTGAACTGGGATAGAAGCTGGATAATAATTATTTTGTGCCAGAAATTATTCTTGGTTGAAAAGATTTTTGCTGGAGAAACTCTGTTCAGGGGACACTCAAATGAAACTCCTTTCATGTCCCCAAGATCTTTTCCCACCGAAGTGGTCCCTATTTATCTACTTGCCATTTCTTGCTTTTGATCTGCTAGGTTGGCAGGAGCTGGGACAGAGATGGGCACTCAATCCGTCATGCAGTCCCCAGGTATCGAACAGCTGACTTGCCAGCCTTCCAGCTAACAAGGCGAGCTTCTTAACCACTGAGCTATCACAGCCCCAGAAACTAGATTAAAATGGTTAATAAGATTAGAATTGAAGATCCCCCCCCACCCCGGCTTTCTGCTTTTTGCGGGGAAAAACTGCCCTGGAACTTAAAAGTGGGCTTTTGAGAAGAGCAGATGGATGGCCTTGAAAAGTAATAAATGCAGCTGAGCCTGTTGCCAGCTGAGTCATACAACTTAGTATGCAACAGACAATGTCTATGGAGGTTTCTTAATTTAGAAACAACTCCGCTGGCAACAGATAATAACTAAAGAGATATCCTAATGTACAGAAATTTGCCTCTAAAAATTACACTGTTTGCACAATTGTGCAAATGGATTCCAGCCAATACACACCTAGCCAGACCAGGGATGATTTTTTGTCATATCAAAGCTGATAAGCCAATATCTGTAGAAAGTTCAACACACACAGGGAAAAAAAGGTTGTGTCAGAAAAGACCAGCCATTAGTCTCATTAGATGGAAAGATCTAGTTTAGTTCTCTATAAAGAAACTTTGTCCAAGATTTGCTGACTGTAGCTGAACCGAAAATTCAATTTTTAAAATGTCATGATGTATAGTATCACTGCCTTCATAGGGGGTGGGTTAAACATTGTTTTAATCCTAGCTCAGTAGGTACTCAATCCAGACTCCTATACTGCCTGGCCATCTCATCCAATAAAGCTGGAGACATGGGCCTCCAAGCCTTAGAAAAAAATGATGCAAGGCTAGGCATCAATAGTTTGACCAGTTGCCATATATACCCACACCTTTAATTTTCATGTTTTGTGGGCCTGTAGCAGCAACTCCAGTCTTGGTTCCAAAACTAGCTTTGTCTGCTTTCTGTCTGGAAGAGAGCAGGGTACCAAACAAATGAACCATCCATCTCTCATAGTTTGATTGCTGGCTTTTTGCTTGTTTTAAAGAAACTCCTTTTCATCAAGTGGCAAACCACAATGGTGCTTCATGCCTATTTTATTTTCTCCTTGCCATCTTCCTCAGTTTCCTTACACAATTCTTTTTGACAAGCCTAGAGCAGAAACCTTTAACTTTACCTGTGATGTGCCTATAACATACTGTATACCCTCTTCTAGGTGAAGTATGGGTTGGGTCTGCAGTTATAGTCTTTCCCTGGAACCAGGACACAGGAGGCTGTGCAGGCCATTGGCTTAGTCCACCTAAGACACAGCATATTCAGGGAAAACAGCTGTTCTTGATTCAGAAGCTGCCCCACAACATCTGGCCTGGGCACAACCTGAAATGTGAGTGCGATATAGAACAGGAACATACATTTGATTTCAACACAAGTCCTAAAAATTAATGTGTTTTATGAGGAATTAAACTTTTTTTAAAAAAAATCATCCTAAATTTACTGCAGTTAATTAAACTGTATGAATTGGTGTTTCACTGATTGAATTCAAGATTTAAAATTATCTATTCTCTCCATGCCATAAATAGAAATCATATCACACCCCCTTTGTTCATCTTTAGTAAAGATATTCAGCTATGTAAAATAATTCCAGGACTCCAATTTCTAACTGGATAATGTCAGGTCAGACCGTGTCACCTGATTTATTTATTTATTTATTTAGCTACTTTCTTTAGGTAAATAGGTATTGCTGTACTTAATTGCCTATTGAGACCTTCATGAGATACATAAGGAGGGAAGAAGTGTGTGCCACTTGCCAGTACCTCTTGTATCCAGCAAGTACACATTGATCTCCTAAAGAATTAAACATCTGTACAAGCTCACAGGGGTGGGGGGAGAGGCAAAAATGCTGAATAATATTTTTAGGCATTATCTGTTGTGAAACAAGTAAAGCCGTGTCATGACAAAGCCTGAATATTTGGAGCAAGAGAGTGATTATTTCTTTGCTAAGTGTGCTTTTCCGGCTGTTGACAGTGATTACTTAGTTCAGGCACACAGCTTTCTGTCACTGTCATTGATTCAGTGTGTTCCTTTTGGGAAATCTGTTAAAAACTAGCATTGTCACTCGTTCTGGTGTTTTCTAGTTAGGTTTTGCACGAATCTGTCACTTCTTTCCAAGGTCTGGCATGAGGGTCCATCACACAACAGCAAAGTGTCAGAGGCTGGGGCAGAGGAAGCAAGATGAGAGAAATGGAGCCTGGCAAAGGAAAGCAAAGGACAAGGCATTGGGGAAGCGCCATTAAATCTCACATAAGCATTGATCCACGAGGAAGTTTGGACACAAGAGATTGAGGCCTGAATAAAGTAGCAACACATGGACTACAACAGGGATTGTCAACCTACAGCCCATGGGTCAGATGCGGCCCACAATACTATTTCATGTGGCCCACTACCAACACTACCATCACACCAGGAAGTACCATGTGGTGGAGGAAGGGCAAAATGGCTGTCCGGCCCCCAAAGCTTTCTGAGGGAGTGTGACCCGGCCTCTGGCTTTAAAAGGTTGAGAACTCCTATACTACAAGTTTCTATCCAGTACTGTCCTATATTAAGGAATGGTACTGCAGTGGCTCAAGTGGCTAAGATGCTGACTGGGAGGCGGAAGGTCAGCAGTTCGATTCCTGAGTACTGCAGGATGAAATGAGTTCCTGTCTTTGTCCCAGCTCCTATCAACCTAGCAGTTCGAAAGCAAGAAATTGCAAGTAGATAAATAGGGACCACTTCGGTGGGAAGATAACAGCATTCTATGCGCTCCAGTGTCTAGTCATGCCTGCCACATGACCATACCTGTCAACCTTGAGACCTTCATGAGATACATAAGGAGGGAAGAAGTGTGTGCCACTTGCCAGTACCTCTTGTATCCAGCAAGTACACATTGATCTCCTAAAGAATTAAACATCTGTACAAGCTCACAGGGGTGGGGAGGAGAGGCAAAAATGCTGAATAATATTTTTAGGCATTATCTGTTGTGAAACAAGTAAAGCCGTGTCATGACAAAGCTACGACCAATCCGGGACCTGCGCAGAACGGTTCTGCGAAGGTCGCCTTCTACACATGCGTAGAAGGGTTCTACGCAAGCGTAGAAGGGTTCAACGCATGCGTAGAAGGCGACCTGCGCAGAAGGGCTGTGCAGTACCTCCTTCCCCCCGCCGCCAAATTCCGGGGTTTCGGCAGCGCGGGGCGGGAAATGGGGCAAATCCGCACCGAAAACCGGGAAATCCCGGCCAATCCGGGAAGGTAGTCAGGTATGCACATGACCATGGTAATGTCTGCAGAAACAGACAACGCTGGCTCTTCAGCTTTGAAACAGAGATGAGCACTGAACCCTAGAGTCAGATACAACTGGCTTTCGAGCAAGAGAAACCTTTACCTTTACTCAGTGGGCAAAATGCACAAACTTATCATGCAAAACCATTGTATGGAAATTAATATGCTATATTACATTTTAGTAATTGTATACAGTATATGTATAGGCCTGCAAAGTGTGAAAACTGTTGGGCAGTGCCACAGATTGTACTTCCCTGCAATTTACCCTCCAAGCATTCATACTTCTCCTTGGCCTTTTAGGCTCCATTACTAGATACGATTGATAGACTGTCTGGGATTAGCGAATCATAGATTTATAGAAGCATAGAACAACTGATTTTGAAGGGGCCTCTTAGGCCATCGAGTCCGACCCCCTGCTCAATAGCATCTGTGATTTACTATATTTTCAGAGAAGCAAGGGAAGGTGATACCTTTATTAGAACACTATTTTTAATGCTACCTTTGAACCTATACTAATGATGCTCAGCTTATGTACCAATATATTACGGGGTGGGGGTGGGGGACAATATTAAAGTTCAAATGCTGTGGCAGATGTCCATTCCAGGTCTGTTTCTTAAAAGTGAGTTGTAAAATGCAAGCCGCAAGCAAACATCCACCCCTGATGGCCTTTACATGGATTCTCACTCCCAATTCACCAAATAAAGGGCTGGCAGGCATTCAGCATTTCTCCTTCTCCATTGCCTTATTTTGAAACTGAAAATTGCTAATTGGCCAAAAATTAAGGTTACACAGAAATGTGGCAAGCTCTATATCAGAGAACTGGGAATAAAGGTTAGCCTGCCCACTTGAGAAATCCTGTAGGTAGATCTAGACTAAGCCTGTGTTTTCCTCTCATCAATAACTCGCAGGATGTGTTTATCAGTAAGAGAGAGTCCTCTTCTTGCACACTTCATTTTCCTTATGCTTGCTCAGTGTAGAGGAGATTTAAGCTTGTTGAATCTCTGAAATGCAACCGAATGAATCTTTTGTAATAGAATAACAGTGTTACAAAGGGCTTATAAGGCCATTGAGTCCAACCCCCTATTCAAAGCAAGAATCTAAGACTTAGTCAACGTATATCTGACAGATGTTTGAAATGGTAGCCATGTTAGTCTGTGCAAGCATATCAGAGAGTAAACAAAACAAAAGACAAAAAACATTGTGGCACCTTAAAACAGCAGTTAGTCTTTAAAGTACCACAATGTTTTTTGTCGTTTTGTTTGTTTACTCTCAGATATTTGACAAGTGGTTGTCTGGTTTTCTCTTGAATGTCTCCAGCATTAGAGCGCTCACTACTTTCTGGAAGAATAGGTTCCAGTGCTATACTGCTCTAATAGGCAGTGAGTAAAAGAGAGTCATTCACTACCATTTTGAAATTCCCAAGAACAGGCATGGAGGAAGATATTTGGAGTCAGTATAGAACCTGAGATGCTTGGCAGGAATAAATGGGTGGAGGAGTCAGACCCTTGTTGCTGATAAAGGAGAAGCTAAGTAGACATCACTCCCTTCACATACTAATTCTGTTGCTTCAAGTAATAGCTTCCTAGCATCATTTCAAAACAGGGAAACCGTGTGAAGTAGAGTTTGTGAGTTCAGATGTCTAACATGATATTCAGTGAAAGTGCCCTTGAACTTCTAGAGAGGAAGAGGCCAATGACTGTGAATATAAATAAAAATCATTGAAATGATTGATACATTTTTTTTCAACCTGCTTAAGATGCATTGTTTCTTCATACCTCTTAAAGATTTGTGAAATGATTGTTTTCCAGACTTAGGGTTCATTATTCTATATGTTGTAATACTCCTGTTTTTGTGTTGGGCTTGCCATGGCTAAAATCAATTTAAAGATTAGTAACTAATTGATGGGTTATTATTTTTGGCTGGTGCCGTTTGCTTATTTTGAAGCATATTATTTTGAGTCATTTCGGCATGTGCAATTGCCTCTGTTGGAATAAATTGATACAGAGTTTTGGAATCTAGGATACCCTGCAGTCCAAACTTGTAACGTTTGAAAAAAAAATATATATATATATATATATATATATATATATATATATATATATATATATATATATATATATATATATATATATATATATATATATATATATATATATATATATATATATATATATATATATATATATATATATATATATATTCCAATTTTAGCGCTGCATTGCTTAAGCACTTATGTACTATGACTCTTTGAATAGATAGATAGATAGATATAGATAGATATTCCAATTTTAGCACTGCATTGCTTAAGCACTTATGTACTATAACACTTTGAATATATATATATACTAGCAGAAATGGAGCCTGGCAAAGAGAAGCAAAGGACAAAGCATTGGGGAAGCGCCATTAAATCTCACATAAGCATTGATCCACCAGGAAGTTTGGACACAAGAGATTGAGGCCTGAATAAAGTAGCAACACATGGACTACAACAGGGATTGTCAATCTATGGCCCATGGGTCAGGTGCGGCCCACAATACTATTTCATGTGGACCACTACCACCACTACCATCACACCAGGAAGTAACATGTGGTGGAGGAAGGGCAAAATGGCTGTCCAGCCCCCAAAGCTTTCTGAGGGAGTGTGACCCGGCCCCTGGCTTTAAAAGGTTGAGAACTCCTATACTACAAGTTTCTATCCAGTACTGTCCTATATTAAGGAATGGTACTGCAGTGGCTCAAGTGGCTAAGATGCTGACTGGGAGGCATTGCCGGGCTGTTTTAAATTGTGTTAGAAGGTTAAATTGTGTTAATGTTTTTTAAAAATTGCTTAGTCTGTAATTTTAATTTTTTAAATGTTTTTTTATCTAAAAAATTTTTTGGCTTGGCTGTTATTAACTGTGATCTGCTTTTTTGGGGTTTTTTTGAGGATTAATAAAAGAACAAAGTATGATATAATTTTTTCAAATTGTTTTATGTAAGCGAATAATGTTTTAGTTTTTTGAATTTTTTTAATTAGTTGTACCATAGGTCATAATTTTAATAATGTAAAAGTAAATGTTTTTTACATTCAATGTTTTTAAAATGTGTTTAGATGTTTTGGGTTTAAATTTGAGTTAAAACTCAGCACAGGATTTTTAAAAGTTTCTATTGTATTTTATTGACATACGTTTGTGATTTGTGTTAAAGTGTGTTTTAGTGTAATGTTTTTGACTTGTTTTTATTGGTGTGACCTTTTGTCTAAAATTGTGAATTTGTGTTATGTTTTTGATTTGTTTTTACTCTTGTGGCCTTTTGTTTGGAGCTGTTGTGTGTTTTTGAATTGTTTTTACTATTGTGGCCAGCAGGTGGTGCTGGTAGGGGTTATTGTATTTTGACTGTTTTTTCTCTCCTGGCCTCTGGGTGGAGCTTCTTCTGGTAAGTAGTCTCTTTCTTTATTCATTTCTTTTCCAGTCCTGGTGGAGGTAGGACATCTTTTGGTAAGTTTGCTTGTTTTCTTTCTTTTGTGTGTGTGTGTGGGTGGGGTGGGTGGGTTGGAATTTGTATTTTTTGTCTGTTTGTTTTGTTTTTGATTGTGTTTTTGTTTACTTCGTATTGTTGTTGGTGTTTTTGTATTTGTGTATTTTTGGAAGTTTTTGACTGTGTTTTTAGTAATTTTTAAAAATTTATTTATTTGGTGGTGGGGAGAGGGGCATGGTCGTTGGGAGTTAGGAAGGGTGGGCTAGGTGGTGGGGAGGGGGCATGGTCGTTGGGGGTTAAGAAGGGTGGGCTAGGTGGTGGGGAGGGGGCATGGTCGTTGGGGGTTAGGAATGGTGGGCTAGGTGGTGGGGAGAGGGGCGTGGTCGTTGGGGGTTAGGAAGTGTGGGCTAGGTGGTGGGGAGGGGGGCTTTATTGTGTTATGGTGCTTTGAGTGTGTGGAGTCATGAAAGTAGATCAGGGTTTCCCCTTTAATATCAGTGGGTGAGGGGTTGCGACCCCCCTCTCCGCTGGCTCCCCTGGGGTTGGGAGGTTTGGGGGGACAAAAGGGGTATGTCCCCCCAACCCTTCTGGACCCAGGAGACCAGGGAGAGTGGATCGATTCCCCCCCTCCTTAAAACAACTCCGTTTTTAAAGAGAAGAAACCGCTTGGTTTCTTCTCTTTAAAGACGGAGGTTTTTTTAGGAGGGGGGGAATCGATCCACTCTACCTGGTCTCCTGGGTCCAGAAGGGTTTGGGGGGGCATACCCCTTTTGTCCCCCCAAACCTCCCAATCCCAGGGGAGCCAGCGGAGAGGGGGGTCGCAAGCCCCACCTACTGATATTAAAGGGGAAACTCCAGTCGGGACCTTCAGGCGCTGTTGGTGAGGGAAAGAAAGCCGGCTGGTGTGGGCTTGGCTGTGAGGCGGTGAGTTGTTTTTCTTTTTAATTTTTCGGGTGCCAGTTTCCTCAGCGTTCTGCGTGCTTATGTCGCACAGGACTCTGGGGCTTGTAGTTATGGGTTTGTGATTTGTGGTTGTGGTGCGTTTTTTTTGCTGCGCCTCAATTTTGATTGGCCGCGGCGCGTTTTTCAATGTTCTTTGTGGTCGCGCCTCTCAGCCTGATTGGCTGTGGTGGGCGCAGCGCAAAGAACATTGGGAAAGGAAGTTGTTTCCCTTTTTTCGCGTTTGTGGGGCTGTTGCCCCACTGCCGGTTTTCTCAATCCTTCGTTGACCTGCGTACCCAGATCGGCCGTGTGCACGAAGGGTGAGTGCAGGCAAGTAGGGCGAGGCATAGCAACCTATAGCCAGTTCCAACGGTTAACCCTTGGATTTATAGGTTAAGATATTAAAAGGTGGTTAGGTCCAGTGGTATAGGTTGAACTGAGGAAAAATTAGAGTATCAAATTCAGGCACCAGAGGCATGGTGTCAGTCTTGTAACTTTTCTTTTAAACCATTTGAATTATATGCTGCATTAGACACTGACTGGGAGGCGGAAGGTCAGCAGTTCAAAACCCGAGTACTGCATGACGGAATGAGCACCTGTCTCTGTCCCAGCTCCTGCCAACCTAGCAGTTCGAAAGCAAGAAATTGCAAGTAGATAAATAGGGACCACTTCGGTGGGAAGGTAAACTGCATTCCATGCACTTCGGTGTCTAGGCATGCCTGCCACATGTCCATGGAAACATCTGCAAACACAGACAGCACTGGCTCTTTGACTATAAACAGAGATGAGCACTGAACCCTAGAGTCAGATACGACTGGCTTTTGAGCAAGGGTGACCTTAACCTTTACACTTAAGCACTGATGCATTATGTCACTTTAAAATATTTAAAAATATTTAGCAACATTTATGCACCAATCCTGGGGCTCCAACGTACCAGATCACTAATAAATGCAGCAATTTGAAAACCCATGTATTCCCCTGGACCAATAAACTGGATGGCTTACTGTTGGAGTAAGATTTCTTCCATTAGGATGCACATACTGATATAAATCAACTTTTATAAAGCTGAACCAGCTCCCAATTTATTTCTGTAGTGCAGTTTGATATTTTTCAGTATTGGTAAAATCATTCATGGAGGAATCACAATATGGGATTAAAATCGCTGGGAGAAACATCAATAATCTGAGATATGCAGACGATACCACCCTAATGGCAGAAAGTGAGGAAGACCTAAAGAATCTCTTGATTGGGCTGAAGGAGGAGAGTGCAAAAGCTGGCTTGAGACTCAATATCAAGAAAACCAAGATAATGGCAACAGGCCCCATCAATTCCTGGAAAATAGACGGGGAAGAAGTAGAAGCAGTGACAGATTTTACTTTCTTAGGATCAAAGATCACTGCAGATGGGGATTGTAGCCATGAAATAAAAAGGCGACTGATTCTTGGGAGACAAGCGATGAGAAACCTGGGGAACATAGTGAAAAGCAGAGACATCACATTGCAAACAAAAATTAGAATAGACAAAGCAATGGTTTTCCCAGTAGTAATGTATGGATTTGAGAGCTGGACAATTAGGAAGGCTGAACGCAGAAGAATTGATGCCTTTGAAATGTGGTGTTGGAGGAGGGTTTTGAGAGTCCCCTGGACAGCGAGGAGAACAAATAGGTCAATCTTAGAAGAAATTAACCCTGACTGCTCATTGGAAGGTCAAATAGTAAAGATGAAGCTAAAATACTTTGGACATCAAATGAGAAGGGAGGATTCACTTGAGAAGGCATTGATGTTGGGAAAGGTGGAGGGCAAAAGAAGAAGGGGGAGGCCAAGGATGAGATGGCTAGATGGTATTGTAGACACAATGGGCACAGAGCAGGGAGGGCTGAGGGGGATGGTGGAGGACAGAGGCGCCTGGAGGAAAATGGTCCATGGGGTCGCAAATGGTCGGAGTCGACTGTGCGACTGAACAACAACAAAATCATTCATCTCGTGGTACATGGAACCACAGCCCACAATCATCACCCTTCAAGTTGTTAGCTACAATACTATTCTCATCTCCATTTGGTCAGAGAAATCATGTCTCCCACTTGAGACAACAGGTCATGCTCACTGTTCATAATGCTTGGATGTTAAGATGTGCAATTTAATTTTTTTTAAGAAATCTGGCCTTTCTGGTGCATAAATGAATAACTTAATTCCTACCTTAATTAAGGCTTTTTGATCCTATAGCTACTTATGTAGTTCAACATTTTAACTTTGGATAATACCAGTCAGTAGCAAACCTGCTCTCTATGGGTATCTACTTCTTACAGCAGATAAGTGAGGTAGGCTAATACTTTCATTCCCAATATATTACTCAACATTAAACAGATGTACAAATAAATACTGTACTGCAGTGGAGAATATCTGCCTCCTGTAGTCTTATGGCAGCTGATCTCCAGTGAGGCTGACGGTGTAGAGAGGGTAAGGTCAACAGAGGAATATCAAATCAGGGTAATGAGCCTCCATTGGCAGGGATCTTTGCTATCAATAATATTTATTGCCTTTTCTAAAAACAAGTAAACAATGAGCCAGGAATTGTTTGAGATCAGCAGTATGTCTTTCAAACATTCACTTCATTTTACTACTAAGAAAGGAGAAACAGATCAATCAGAATAAAAAGATCTGATGGAGACCTGGATGTTGGTTGTGATATCTGGGGGATCCAACCCACTCTTCTGCCTGAGAGGAAACCATAAAATGAAAACTCTGGTTCTTTCCTAGAATTAGCATGTATGAGAACAAGAGAAGAGTCTTACATTGCTCCCCTTATTTCTTCCCCAAACTGACAGATGCCCCATGTGTTTAGAAAGTTTTGCTACATTTCTTGCATTCATCTGAAGCTTAAATTGTCAATACAGAGTAGAGCTCAAGAGGGAAACAGCTGCAGCAGGATGATGATGATGATGATGTACATTCAAGTCAATTCCAACTTATGGCAGGGTTTGCTAGTGTGAATTACTGAGAAGTACTGGTGATACTGGATTTTACTTTCCTAGGATCTAAGATCACTGCAGATGGCGACTGTAGCCATGAAATAAAAAAGACGACTGATTATGGGGAGACAAGCTATGAGAAACCTGGGGAATATAGTGAAAAGCAGAGACATCACCTTGAAAACAAAAATTTGTTTAGTCAAAGCAATGGTATTCCCGGTGGTAATGTATGGGTGTGAGAGCTGGACCATTAGGAAAGCTGAGCGCAGAAGAATAAATGCCTTTGAAATGTGGTGTTGGCGGAGAGTCCTGATAGTCCCCTGGACAGCAAAGATTAGAAGAAATCAACCCTGACTGTTCATTGGAGGGACAAATAGTGAAGATGAAGCTAAAGTACTTTGGACATCAAATGAGAAGGGAGGACTCACTTGAGAAGGCCTTGATGCTGGGAAAGGTGGAGGGCAAGAGAAGAAGATGAGATGGATAGATGGTATTGTGGATGCAATGGGCACAGAGCTGGGCAGGCTGAGGAGGATGGTGGAGGGCAGAGGTGCCTGGAGGAAAATGGTCCATGGGGTCGCAAAGGGTCAGAATCGACTGTGCAACTGAACAACAACAACAACTGGTGATACTGTGGAACCATGCAGCTTGCCCAAAGCTGCACAAGTGACTGAGGACATCACCCCATCAGCTACACATCCACTAGGTCAGTGATGGCGAACCCTGGCATTCCAGGTATTCTTGAACTTCAATTCCCAGAAGCCCTGATCAGCAGGAGTGCTGACTTCGGCTTCTGGTAATTGAGAGTCCAAGAACACCTAGAGTGCCAAGGTTAGCCATCATTGCACTAGGTGATCTCATCTGGTCCTCTTTCAGGAGGGACAGTGAGGATTTGAACTTTTGGGCCCTTGTTCCACAGCCAGGCAGTCCAACTCATCAAGCTGTACCAGGTATGTTTGCAGCTGTATGCCAGTTTGTAAATGTATAGGGTTCAGTGATAGAAGGCATATCTCTTTCACCAGCTGCTTCTTACTTATTGTAATAATGAATGGAAGGTGTTCATTGAAAATGGTATCTCTTCCCCCACCTCTCTTCTTCACAGGCCATGGTTGAAACTGTCAATAACCTGCTGCAGCCACAGGCTTTAAATGCATGGAAAGACCTCCCTGCCAGTGATCAGCTGCGGGCAGCGACCATGTTACTGGACACAGTGGAAGAAAGTGCCTTCGTGCTGGCTGACAACCTTCTCAAGACTGACATTGTGAGAGAGAGTACTGAAAACATTCGTAAGTAGAAAAAAATAACTGGAGGGAGGGGTCTCTTTCATTGACAGTTGTGTTTCTGCTTGGTTGCTTGAGAACAAGAGTAGCAGAGCTTGTGGGATACAAGTGACCTCCTGCCTTCCACAGCTGTCAGTCTGCAAGAGGTTTTTGGCAGTCTGTAAATCTTCAGTCAAGTTGGTCAAACTAATTGGCTAAGAAAATTGCAGTATATAACAAACTTCAGGTAAAAGTGAATTTTCTAACAAAACATGGTAGGCCCTCCTTAAGTGAAATAACCAAGGAATCCCACGGGCTGAAGAAATAGTTGATAAGACTAGTGACATTTGTATTTGTATATATGACATTCATATCCCACTTTTTCATTAGAATTTCTAAATTCTTCATATCCCTAGAGGGCTAGATTTACCATCCTTTTTGGTTTCCCTTACCTAGAAAAGTTAACATAATGGAATAAAATTCACCAGCAGCTTTAATACAGCTTGTCACAAAAATATGTCAATTTTGGGCTGACCTAGTTTCTTTCTGTCTTAATAAAAATGAAGAAAAAAGTATTGCTGTCTTGAGCACCATGCCATGGAAGCAAAATTCTAGGGGAGGATAAAAATGTTCAAAATAAATAAAGAAATAAGGTGGATCAGATTCATTACCCTTGTTTCATTTTTCCTGTCTGATGTGGCCTCTGCTGCAATCTTAATATATAAAGCAAAGACGTACGTTTTTATGTCCTGCATGCCCTCCCCCACCTCATGGCCCACCCACTCGACAATCGTCTCGGACCTATCTTCCACATCCCAGAGGTCAAAGAGGAGGTTCCGGGGGCCGCAGATGGGGCATAAGGCCCACCCGCAGGCATCCCAATGGTGCTGCTGGTGCGCAAACGTCACAACTCCATGACCGCTTAACAATGGTGCCCGCGTGCGGTAAAATGGCACCCACGCAACAAACGGAGAGCCAAAAGTAGGACTTGCCAGACACCAGCCATGGGCGCCCGCACCAGCCCCCTACCCAGCCACGGCAGGAATGTGCACATGACAGCACGTGAGCGCCATCACCATGTGCCCAGTAACACCAATAGCTCCCGTCAGCTGCCTCTTCAGGCCGCGGCCTGATGCCTCCACTGCTTCACACCTTCGGCCATGTACCGGTCCTCCCGCGCCACACAGACCAAGGGCAGCGCCGATAACAACATCCCCCACCCCCAACATATGAGGTAAGCTCGGCGTGGGAGAGGATGGGACCCTCTTTCTCCCCAGCCTGGCATCAGTCCTGCTCAGACGAAGGGCGGGCACCTCTGCTAGTCCTTACAAATCCTTTACAATCCTTCTGTGAAATATGGCCATATTTTGCATTAGAAATCCAGGCTTCATAGATGACGTAACTTCTCTTTTCAAGTCTCCAGGTGGTTTGGGTTTTCTCCCAGATCTACTACTAATATTTGTGCTTTGCATTCTTCTTGACTTGCTTGTATTGTCTGGTTTCCTGTCCTCAAGAGCTGAAATTGTGTCTAGTAGATACTATGGCCCTGGTTTGGCTTGTTGGTCTAGACTAGAGTTCTTAGGATACTATGCTGAAAAAATAACACGTTACCTATTCTTTATAGTAATCATCTGAGATTCTTTTGGGGATGAGACTTTTTGGTTCTTTGAACTGTCACTACCAGAATTCTCCCAGGCAGAATTGGGAGATGGCGTCCCAAACAGAAAGCAAAAAAAAAAGGGGGGGGACTTTCTGTATCTCCACTTCTTCTCTTATGTAAAACAAACTGCCCTGCTGTTCCCCTGGAGTCACAATGCTATCTGAGAATCACACAGGTTCATTGGTGGGGTAGGGCTGTGGGTGGCATCTTCTGCAGAACTTAATGGGCATCTTTCTATCCCCAAGGGGGGGGAACCCCTTTTCCTCTTTAGCAAGATTGACTCCATACAAACCACTAATTTCTTAGACCATTTTTAAATGCTCTTTTTTACAAGCTACTCATAAAACTGTAGTCTTAAGTAAGCTCTTCCGTTCCTAAACATACCCTAAACATCTAGCTCACAGTTACCAACTTCCAACTACAGTTATCATTCCCACAAGAGTTTTACAACTGAAAGCTAATGGCCTCCAGTCCCTTTGAGAAACACTTGTGAAAGTTTGAATCTGGAACCAAAGCAGCCTCTGAAATTAAGTGATACATTAAGCTGATTTAAATTACATAACCTTAAAGGCAAAATGGTTGTCCATACCTGCCCTAGTGAAAGGAGGAAAGATCAAGCTTAAGTAAGAGTTGAATGCCATGACCTATTTAATTAGTCAGTCATTCAGTCCATCCGTCCTTCCAATCTTTGTGATTTGAGGCAATTCATAACCTTTCCATCTTTTTAAAAATTTGTTGTGCTGTATTTTCTGTGATGTTTTATTTTTTTCCAATTTCTAAAGTGTATTTCCCCCCATCATTTATTGACTGGTGAGGTTTTTTATTATTTCTGTGTATGTGAGAGGCTGTGTTGGTAGGACTTTAAAAGAGGAGAGACTTTCAGCTGGGCTAATAGACCAAAAAAGATACAGTGATAGGAGATAAAAGAAAAAAGGGCAAGCCTTTTAGATCACCAGAGGGAACTCTGGTCATTCTGTCAAGAAGCCAAGGAGTCTTAGAATGAGAGTACAGTACTTAATAGTACAAGGAGAACCAGCAGTAATCCAGGATCTGATCTTGGAGAATGTTGACCTGACTTGCATTACCAAGACCCGAGTGAATTAGCCTGAGTGACATCCTATCCTAGCTATATCCTACTCCTAGGTTTTCAGTACAATATAAACAAAGACAGTGTTTGCAGGCTTTCTTTCAAATTGTGTATGGCTGATTTGGCTCATGAAAGTCAACTTCATACCTGTCAACCTTCCCGGATTGGCCAGGAGTTCCCGATTTTCGGCGCCGATTTGTGCCATTTCCCACCCGCAGCTGCCAAAACCCCGGAATTGGCAGCGGGGGAAAGAGGTACTGCACATCCCTTCTGCGCAAGTCACATTCTACGCATATGTAGAAGGCTTTTACGCTTGCATAGAACCCTTTTACACTTGCGTAGAAGGCTACGCAAGCATAAAAGGATTCTGCACAAGCGTAAAAGCCTTCTACGCATGCATAGAACGCGACTTGCGCAGAACCGTTGTGCGCAGGTCCCGGATTGTCCGGAGCCGCGGTTGACAGGTATGGTCGACTTGGCTATTACATTTTTAGGTTTTGCTCCTGCTTTTCCCATCCCACAAAACTATCCTTATATTTGTTTCATAGTTTGTTTTATCACCACTGATATGGCTATGTAAAAATACCTTTCAAATGTTGTATACATGTTAAAGTTTTGTAGTCATGTGAACATTGAATAGTGAAATGATCAACAATTTAGTTATTCCTTCCTATTATTGAAAGAGTGCCATTATGTTTTATCTGCTTAATTGTTAGAAATTGCTCAGATGTTTTGTATTTTAGTTGTGCACTGTTTGCATTCTTCACGGCTTTCTTGTGCTAAATGTATTGACTATAGTTTTAAAATTGTTCTTTTAGCTGGAGGTTTTCCTTCATTTCTCCCCCCACCCTCACCCCCACTGATTAGTAACTTCCTACTTTTCTTTTTTGTGAGGGGCTCTAGGCCAGAAAACTTTTTTTCAAGATTATCCTCTCTTCAGCGAAAGAAGATTATGCTCTCATTCCGACTGGGGTAATAAGAACCTCGTTTTCAGGTGGAATCTGAGAAAGGTAGTCTAGTACAAGAAGGATGATTAAAATGCCAGTTTTGCTCCAGTTCTTTTCAGGGAAAGTTATGTGCTTGGAGCTAGCAAACATCCTGCAACTCCAGTGTGACCTTTATTTGCAACAAAATGAGCCAGCCCACCTACCAACCTTCGCCATGTCCTGTGGGCCTAATTTCTATTCAAAAGATGCTTTCATGTTTGAGCATCTTGCTCAGACTGTACATCTCATTGATATCCCAGCTCTTTCTCAAGTTCCCCTGTCCTGCAGAGCTCTAATTTAACTGTTGCACTTATTACTGCCCATAGGCAGATGCTCCTTTCACCAATGCCTGCTATTATCTTCACTTGAGTGAAGTTTGTCTTTGAGGTGGTGTCTTTGATCCCTAGATTTTCTGTATCTGTAGCTGTTTTTTTCAGGCATGGCTTAGGAGCCCTTCTCTGCAAAACTCAGAACCCAAACCCATCTGATAATACAGTGGTATTGCACTGTTTATGAAGTTTCCTCCCCAGAAATCCATATTACACTGAATATACTACTCATTTGGCGCCATATGCAAAATGGTATAACAACCAGTTCGTGAATCTTGCCACCCCTAAAATGTGTCAGGTTCGATTACCAGGTCTTGAGGCAACAGCTGAAATCTCATGGAATTGCTATGGATGCAGTCCTGGGTCTTTAGGTGGGAAGACCAATCTCAGGGTGAATGAAAGTGGAGAGTGTGAATGTCTGGGAGGCATTCTGGGAGAGCCTAAACACCAGTGGTGGCCTGACCCATTAAGCAATCGGGACTCAGCCCGGGGTGCACCCAAATCCCCAGTACCATGGCACCCCCCTTGGGTGCCAATCCAAAGAGCCGAGCCGAGCTGCAATGCCCGGAACGATAGAGCAAACGAGCGGGGCTCCATGTTCCTCTGCCTGCCTTCCTCTGCCAAAGATAAGATTACAAAAGCAGCTCCATTAACAGCAGGACCGCCGTGGCTTAGAGGTTGCAATTTTGCCTTGTAAGCAGGAGGTTGTTGGTTCGAATCCCTAAAGGGGAATTGAAATTAGAAGGTGAGTGGGAACGTATATATTTTGTTAGGGTTAGATGCCCTCATCACTGTCCACCTCATCACTGCTACCATCACTGCTACATGCTTACCATCACATCCCTGCTAAACACTGATTCCTAGCTGGCAGCAAGGCTCACTAGCCCAGTTGGAAAGGGACTATCTGGGAATTTAAATTGGCTGAAAAGATACATTAGCAAAGTATGTGTGTCAATAGTACAGAACAGGCATACTGAAAGATAATGTTGAGTAGAAGTAGGGAGAAAACATCAGATGGATGTATGCTGCTTGGGCCATTGTGCCATTTAGAGGAAAGCAGGGAGTTGAGTGATAGCATCATGCTCATAGGACTTGTAATGGCAATGCAAGGCTTATGTAGAACTTGTTGTAAAGCCTCCATGTAAGAGAAAACTCAGTGTGAAGGTCCCATTTCTCATGTGTGCTGTAGATATGATTGTGCAGGTTGTGTGCCCCTAATGGGATTGGAACAACAGCTATAGTTGTCAATCACATTTACTGTGTCCATAGAGACTAAAAATGTGTATGTGTGCGAACACACATACACCTGCCATATTGCCTGTTTAGCCATGTTTTATGTGGATTCCGAGCCCATATATATTTGGATTCCCTCTTTGACTGTTTCTACAATCAGTTGGCTCAGAACATTGTGAACCTTGCCTGCCCTCACTGTGGCAACATAAGAAGCCTCCCCTGATCTCAGGATGTGGCTGTGGAGCTCTGGATGTCGAATCTTGTGGGCATGGCAGATTGTACTCTTGTTTATGCTCTAGAGCAAGGATTCCAAGCCTTTTTCAAGCCGGGGGCCGGGTCATGCTCTCTCAGTCAGCTTCAAGGGCCGGATGGCTGCACGATGGGGGTGGCCATTTTATCCCAACAGCTTCAAAAGGGTGGCCATTTTGTTTCTCAAAAGCCCTTGGAGGGGTGGGAGCCACATGAAATGGCTCTGTGGGCCAGATCCAGCCCACGACCCTTAGGTTGGGAACCCCTGCTCTAGTGGAATGCCACAAGATTCCATGTTTTAAATATTATGTAAAATCAGCAGAAAAGCTCCTCTAGTGATTTAGAGTGTAATTTTATCAATATGCTAACAATATTCAACTCTGTTTCTCCTATTCATCTGATTTTCAGAGGTATTGAATGGTGTTCCAGAAAGATGTTTGGCCATAACTGACTTTTAATCTGAAGACTGAATGGAGACGAGGGTGTTCAAATTCATTCCTTACTCTGGAGGCCTAGATAGTATTTGTACCATAAAACACATTTTATTGCTTAGGATGGTCTGCAAGCTTGCAGGGTACACCCCCACCCCACCTCCAATATATAACTACTAGGGGTTATCCTTGCTCTGGTAACATGCAGATTTACAGTTCAGCAGTGTACTTTTACATGGGGCCACCTTTATAGACTGTCTTGCAATTTAAACACTCTGAGAAAATACAGTAAAAGATGTCCATGTGAATGTCTTCCTTAGCTTCTAGCCCTTATTTTGAGGTAATTCACATATCTGGTTTACAGACGTGAAATTCTAAATAGCTTGGACCAGGCTGTCTGAAGGGCTGCCTTCTCATGTAGTTAGTCATGTGTAAATTTACGTGATATCCTGCCATTCCTCCTTCATGGAACCCAAGGCCATGCATCAGGGCGTCCTCAATGTGATGTCCCATCCAGAAACCATCCAGCCCCAAAATGGTTGTGCTTCAGCAGACAACTGTGTCATGCGCTTTAGACCACCATGCATTAGCACCTCTCACAGAAAGCTACCTGTTGCTTGAAATCAACGTCAAAGGCTTACCAAACTTCAGAGATAATTGCAGCAGGAGAGCATTATGTAGCCCCTCTTATCCATCCTCCACAGAATTGGCTTATGATATACCTGCCCTATTTATGTAGCAAATGAAGTCCTTTTAGCAGCAGCAGGAGACTGTTACAAACTTCAAAAAGCTTTCCTAGGCATACCGTTATACATGTATATATACATAAAATATCCAGAATATGATAAAACAACAATAACAGTTGGCAAATAACAGCAAACCGGCAGAAGATGAGAACAAGAGATTAGAGCTAAAACACACAGTTAAGATGCCTGTGGTTAACCTGGCACTGGAAAGACATCACATGGTTGGGTGGGGGGAAGTATTCCATAATTGGAGTACCTTACCAAAAAATCCTTTTTTCCTCCATGCCACCTGGCATATCTGTGTCAGCATGATGCTTGAAGAAGAGTCTAAAATGTTGTTAGGCACAAATAAGCTCCCATGGAAAAAGACCATTAACCATCTCTACTCCTAAGGTGGAAAGTTAATTAAACGTGGATGTTACCAAAATCAACAAGGCCCAGACTATCTTTCTCACTGTTGATGTGCCATCCAGAGCCACTGAATTCTGTTTTTTTTTTCAAAACTACTTGCCTTCAGTTGTCAGGCTGGATCTAGAACAGTGATGGTGTATCTTTGGCATGCATGCCAAAGGTGGCACTTGGAGCCCTCTCTGTGGGCACCTGTGTGGTCACCCCAGCACAGAGCTAGCTCCGCCCCTCTGCCCAGCAGCTCAATGGGAGCACTTCCTCTCTCCCTAACACAGAGTTTGCTCTGCCCAGCAGCCCAATTGGAGCGTTTCCTCCCTCCTTGTTGCCATGTTGGCACTTTGCAATAAATAAATGGGTTTGGGGTTGCAGCTTAGGTACTCGGTCTCCAAAAGGTTCACCATCACTGATTTAGAAGCACCTGCAAAGGGCAAGTTTGTAAGTTGAGTGGAGCACTACCCCATCCAGACCAGCCTATCTTCCTGCAGCACTTTTGCTCTATTCACTTCAATATAGTAGCCATCATCTAGCCTCTTACCAAAGCCGGATACTGATCTAGTGCTTCCATTGCCTCATTTGAATCATATCATAGAATTAATTGTAGTAATGCCTATTAGTTAGGACCCATGTTAACCCCAAAATCATATATAATGTTATTTAATATACAGGGATTCTAATCCGGTGAGGCAGAGAAAATTGCTTGTCTGTGCATTTTCTCTGGAGGTTGATGATACGCTCTCGATCTCACAATAGTCCATTTCTTGTGCATCGCAATGTGGAGGAATCTGTAACTAATTAAGGCAGAACAAATAGTCTTGCAAGCCAAATTGACCAGAGTTAGAACTCTGGCATGGGTCACAACTAATCCTATTGTTTCACGTATGCTTTTGTTGATTAACCAGTCTTGTTCGTTTGCTCTTCCTGAAACCTTTGGCCAGGAAATCATTGTGTCAATTCTGTTAGTCAATTACAGTCTGTTAGCTATTAAGCACATACTAAGAAAGAATCTTAGGGAGACACTAGTTTAGGAGTGCTAGAAAAAATGATATAAATAAGTGATGTAAAATAAAGTATTAAGCCGTCAACCTGATTCCAGAAGACCGTGTGTTGTTATTTCTCTCCACTGAATAAGGCTCATTGCAACAATTAATAATAACAAAAATGCTGCAGCACTTTGAAGACTAACTGTTATATTTTAATATTAGCTTTCATGGTTCAAGTCCACTGATGAAGTGGACTTAATCCACAAAAGCTAACATTAAAATATAATAGCTAGTCTTCAAAGTGCTACAGCATTTTTGTTTTGTTTTGTTTGTTCTCTGATATGCTTAAAACACAGACTAACACGGCTACTATTGCAAAAAAAATATCATTTGAATTATCTTTCTTAAAAGGCTTTTTGAATAGTTTAGTTGAACGCAATAGTGGGTTGTCCTAGTCTCCAGGGGTCTGCAAACTTGACTCTCCAGCTGTTCTTGGACTTCAATTCCCAGAAGCCCAAGTCAGCACATCTGCTGATCAGGACTTCTGGGAATTGAAGTCTAAGAACATCTGGAGAGCCACGTTTGCTGCCTCCTGTCCTAGTCTCTCCCTTTCTCAATTCCACAGTCCTCTTAAGGAGGGGAACAATTTGTGGTGGAGAGCTTCCTCTGTGTGGAAAAGCTGAAAGAGCCAGAGGTCCTCTGCTAGAATGAGTGGGATAAAGACTGGGAACAGGATGGGAAATTCTGAGTAAATATCTGAAAGGTCACAAATAGGAAATGCTAGTGGTGCTTACTATAAATGTGTTTAGGTTTCTTGTAATGTTCTCTCCTCTACAGCAAATGTACTTATCCTGGTTTAGAGAAGTTGGCTTTTCCTGCTAAAGAACATTGCAGACGACACACATAAATAATATTGTAGCCTCTTGTGGAACCCATTTATTGTTTCAGATGTTTTTATTTGGGTTTATATTATTTATTTATTTATTTGTTTGTTTGTTTGTTTATTTATTTATTTATTTATTTATTTATTTATTTATTTATTTATTTATTTATTTATTTATTTATTAGGTTTGTATGCCACCTTACTCAGCACAAGTGCGACTCAAGGCGGTTTCCAACAGAAAGTATAATACTGTTACAAAATATCAAAAATACAAGCATAGTAACAGAATATAGAAGTTGTCCTGCATTTATAATTGGTTGCATCCTTTGCAGAGAATTTTACATACTTTGCAAAGGCTGATATGATTCTTCATTTCTTTCATACTAACAGAGCTGGAAGTTGCAAGGCTAAGCACAGAAGGAAACTTGGAGGACCTGAAATTTCCACAGAATACAGGCTATGGCAGTACCATCCAGCTCTCCGCAAACACACTGAAACAGAATGGCCGAAATGGTAAGTAGAGCAGTTCCCAGCCGTTGCTTTTTTAAAGTGGTTTAGGCATGTGGCCTCAGCTTCTCTTTGCTGTAACCCATGATAACCTGTATTAAGTTGTCAGACTTCCTGTCTGTTGAAACAAGATTGACCAGGTTTGACTGGCAGCAGTTTCCCCTGAGTGTCTTACCTAATTGTGCTGGGACCTTCTACATGCAAAATGTGTTCCTCTATTACTCAGCTATGTGTTTTTTAGAAGACAAGTCAAACTTACTGGGTTGGCTGAAAGAAACTGCTTTCAAATGCAAGTTGGAAGAGAATAGAAAGGCTGCCTTGGTCAGTCTCCTTCTTGCTACAGTTCCCCTTCATTTACCACATGGTAATATCAGATATAAAGTCATATACGGGAGAAGTTCACATATTGAAGTTTCTTCCTTTGCCTTTCTCACTAGTATTTTCTGTGAAAAAGGCAACAACTTGTGTGAACTGTGGTTTGCCCAACTGCTGCTTCTGTCACATCTTTCTGTGGAGTTAGCTAATCCAGCTTGTAAACCATGTTAACAGCCCCTGCTCCTCTTGGCAAATCACTTTTTCACTATCCAGGTTCTGAGTAATTTGTCTTAATTTATGTCCATTGACTTGGGTGGCTTCCTCTCCATCAATTCCCAGCTATTCCCTCAAAACATACCTGTCAAGTATCCCGGATTAGCCGAGAAATCCCGTATTTTGGCACGCGTTCCTTCCCTTTTCCAGCGCCGTCCTGTATTTAGAACGGCGAGGAAAGGGGTTACTGCACACGTGCAGAACCCATCTGCGCATGCGCAATGGAGTTTCTCCTGCACATGCGCACCCGGGCTGGAGCAGTTCCCGTATTTTCAGGAACGACGCTTGACGGGTATGCCTCAAAACCAGGAAGGCCATACAGTACTTTGTAAATAGCAGGGCTCTCCCTCTGTTTCAAAATGCTGTTTCCATGGGGAAGATTTCCATCTTCCTTTGGGAAGAATTCTTGCACAGCTAGCAGTTGTGGGGTTCGAAGACAACAGCTTCTCACTTCATACTGGTAAATAGTAACACGCTTACCATCTGCCGCTATCAAAATGTAACACTTTTGTGATTACTTCCTTTGAGTTAAAGGAGGTGCTTTTATTGTTATGGAATAAATTTATATTAAATAAGGGCAACCAGAAAGGTTCCAGTCTTCCATATCCCACATTTGCTTCTTAATCTGGCCCCAAACCATTCTCTTTTAACTAGACAGTGCAGCTGACAATAAAACACACTATTCTACAGCCCTCCTGCTCCTTCTTCTTTAAAGTCACCTCTATTGGCTGTTTTACTCCTCGTAATGTGAAAACCATAAAATAAATATTTTAAATGACATTAAAGATTTATTTCAAACACAGTTAACTGCACACTTTTAGAGAAACTACGGAAGAAGTAAGCACATACTGGACACTGATGAATGTAAGAGGTCAGAGCGTGCTGAAGTGTAGAAGAGAAGGGGCAAATTTAGGTAGGGTATTTGCCCGATTGCAGAAGATACAAATAGGACTTCTGGAATTCTAAGGAAGATGGTGTGCAAAAGAGTATACAGGTGAAACTTGGAAAATTAGAATATTGTGCAAATAGTCATTCATTTCACTTAAAAGGTGAAACAAATATATGAGATAGACTCACTACATGCAAAGCGAGAGATGTCATGCCTTAATTTGTTATAATTGTGATGATCATGGCGTACAGCGTACATGAGATTATGTGATGATTATGGGGTACATGAAATTGGGGGGGTTGGGGTTTTCATAAGCTGTAAGCCATAAGCATCAATATTATAACAAAGTAAGGCTTGAACTATCTCGGTTTGCATGTAATGAGTCTATCTCATATATCTGTTTCACCTTTTAAGTTGCATTATTGAACTGAATGAACATTTACACGATATTCTAATTTTCCGAGTTTCACCTGTAGAAGGATTTAGGGCACTGTTTCCCAACCTTTGGTTTTTGGACTTTAATTCCCAGAAACCTAAGTCAATTCCCCTAAGCACTGATCAGCCAAAGTACTGACTTAGGCTTCTGGAAATGAAGTCCCCTTGTGGGGCCTGGGGAACTGCTGGGAACCACTGGTTTAGGGGCATTCACAGATTGGAGAAAGGAACCCGAATTAGGATCTATTTTGAGACTAGCATATCCAGTCTTATTAGATAAGGGTCTAAATCAGTGGTTTCCAACATGGGGGGCCTGCCCCACAAGGGACTTCAATTCCTAGAAGCCTAAGTCAGTACATTGGCTGATCAGTGCTTTGGGGAATTGATTTAGGCTTCTGGGAATTGAAGTCCAAAAACCAAAGTTTGGAAAACACTGGTCTAAACCCAACGCTTTTTCTGCTGACTTGCCATTCAGTAATTGATTCAGTGGATCTACTCTGGCTGGGACCAATCATTAGATTTAGGCTTGGGATAAAGCTTTCTGTACAACAGGATCATGTGATTACATGGTCCCTTCCCTGCAGTCCAAAAGGGCACTGCTTAGGCACTGTTTGCCAGGCCATTATGTACCAAGTCTGACATTAGTCTTGGTTATGAGCATTCTTATTGTTGAGTGTGTCATTTTAGTGTTTGAGAACCAAGACAATAGAAACAGCCGAAAGCTTGGCTTAACACATCTTTATTGCATGATGGTCAGGGGGAACATGTGGTAATGGCGGACGAACAGCTCAATATATACTGTGGCTATACATTTGAATGTGGCTCCTCGATAGCCCATTGGCTACTGTCTGCGTGACGTCACTCTCCGTCATGCCCTTCTTGTCCAGGTGAGGTAGTGGCGGGAATCTTCCCGCGCTGTAGGTATTTGGGGAATTGGAACCATGTGAGCTAGCCGCTCGCTATTGCCCCTAGTGGTCACTAGCTCGCGTCCTAATACAGAAGGTTACAGTGTTACAGCTGGTGATTGTTATGTCCTCTCATTCGAGTGTTACATTACTTAAAGGCACAATATTCCGAACACAACATCCCTCCCCCCTAGGATGAGACGAAGTCTCTCATCCAATATGGTTTATTGCAAACACGTTTTGGGCGCAAGGCTGGCTGGCTTGTCCCGGGGGCGCTATCACTTCTGTGTTCCCTGGTCTCTTGTCCTGCAATGGGAGAGGGAGACTCGTTAGTGACTCGCCGAGGTTCCGCGGTTTTCGGGGTAGGGGTAAACTCCATTGTGGGAAAACCGGGGGCATTGGGGGCTAACGAAAACCCCCGCTTCTCGCCTGGATGGGTGGGGGACCACTCCGAAAACCCCCCCAGTTTTGTAACTCAAAATCAAAATCATCTTCTGGGATATCTGTGGGGGTATCCCGCAGGATATCTATGGGGACAAACTTATTCCCTTCCCCCCTTGGTGGGGACCACTGGCCCCCCTCTCCTTCCCCTTGGGCTGAACGGGTGGGGGAGAACCCTAACGCTGAATTCTGTTCTGCGCTGTCCGCGCTCTGGTTGCCGGAGACCCGGCGTCGGAGTTGGTCCGCGTGCCGCCTCCAGAGTAGACCTGTGCTGGTCTCTACGCAGTACGACACGGGACCCGTTTGCCCAATGACTACTCCCGGAACCCAGGCTGGCCCTGCGCTAGCGTAGTTTCTGCAATGGACCGGGGCGCCTATTTCGAAACTCTTCGTGCCCGCTAACCTGATGTTCCTCCCAGTGTCTTCCACCCTCGTAGGGTCTAGCCTGGTCAGTACCGTAGTCAGCTTTCTGCGCATTAGGAGCTCTGTGGGCGAATATTCTGACGCTAGGGGGGTTACCCTATACCCCAGCAAAAACTGGCACAACTGCAGGTTCAGGTCCCCTGGGCCCATGCGCCTCAGTGCATCTTTGGTGGTACGCACGAGGCATTCTACCTGGCCATTCGTCGCAGGGTGAAAAGGCGCGGAGGTGATATGCCGGATGGCGTTGATGTCAATGAATGCCCTGAATTCGGCGGACGTGAAGCAACTAGCGTTATCGCTAACGAGTGTATCGGGTATACCGAACGAACTGAACACCTTGCGCAATTGTTTAATGGTTGCGGCTGAGGAGGTGTTCGCAACTGGGATAACCTCTAACCACTTGGAATAAGCATCCACTATAAGGAGAAAAAGCGATCCTCTGAAAGGGCCCGCGAAATCAATGTGCACGCGGGACCACGGCCCCTTTGCTGCATCCCATTCCCTGTGCGGAAGTCAGGCCTCCTCGGGCCGGGAGCTTTGGCAACTCTCGCAAGTGCCCACCATGTGCTTGATATGAGCGTCCAACTGGGGCCACCAGAAATAGCTCCTGGCCAGTGCCTTGGAGCGGACAATCCCTGGGTGGCTGACGTGCAGCAACTTGAGCACCCTTGCTCTCAGGGACGACTACCCGCTGGCCCCACAGGAGGCAACCCCTCTCCATGGACAGTTCTAAGTTTTTCCTAAAAAATGGAGCAAACGCCGGGAGCAACGCCATGGAGCAACGCCGGGGAGGACGTTGGCCACCCTTTCTGCACCCATGAACTAACCAGGGCCAACGTCTTGTCTCTGCCCATCGCCTTGGCGATCTCCGCGGGCACTATGGGGGGTGAATCCAGGACCTCTATCATGAGCACTTGGTGGTCTTGTTCCACCTCGCACACATGGCTGCCCATGTGGGGGAGGGGTGACCTCGACAGGGTGTCCGCATGGCTTATGTCCTTTCCAGGGCGATACACCAGCGCGTTCTGGTACGTGTTTAAAAAAATGGCCCACCTGAGCATCTAGGGGACAGAATCTGTGGAGTGGGCTTGTCTGCGGTGAAAATTCCTAGCAGGGGCTTGTGGTCAGTTACGATGGTGAAGGGGCGGCCATAGAGGAAGTCGTGAAACTTCTTCGTCCCAGCAATTATCGCTAATGCCTCCCTGTCTGTCTGTGTGTAGTTACGCTCTGCCTTAGACAGGGACCTGGAGTAGAACGCCACCGGAGCTATCTGCCCGTTTTCCAACACGTGGCACAGGACCGCCCCCACCCCCACTGGAGATGCATCACATACGAGAACCACTGGTTTCTTGGGGTCAAAATGGGTTAGTATGGCGTCTGAGGATAAGAGTTGTTTCAGCTCATTGAATGCCCTCTCCTGACTCTCGCCCCATCGCCATGCCTCGTCCTTTTTTAGCAATTTATGAAGCGGCTCCGCTACCGACGCCTTCCTAGGCAGGAAGGAATGGTAGAAGTTTAAGAGCCCCAGGAATGACTGCAATTCGGGCTTGGAGGTGGGGCGAGGAGCATTTTGAACGGTGGCCACCTTTGATTCGGAGGGTTTAATGCCAACAGGGGTTACCCGGAAACCCAGGAACTCAACCTCTTTTGCGAAGAAGACGCATTTGTCTTTCCGCAACCTCAACCCCGCCTTTTCAAATACCGTCAGTACTTTGTCTAGCCTCTCAGCCAATTCTGACTCACTCCCCCTGTTATCAATACGTCATCAAAATATGGCAAGACCCCCTCCAGACCCTTCAAGAGATGTTCCACTAGTGATTGGAAGATGCCTGGCGCCGAGTTCACGCCAAACTGTAGGCACATCACCTGAAACGCCCCTTTATGAGTGACTATCGTCTGCGCAGCAGCTGCAGCTGGGGTTACCGAGAGCTGCTGATAAGCCTGCACCAGGTCAAGCTTTGCAAAACACTTTCCCCCATGTAACCTGGCCAACAGGTGGCTGACTACCGGCACCGGATACGCATTTGGGCGTATCGCCTTATTAATGGTACATTTGTAATCAGCGCAGATTCGAACCTCCCCGTTGGCCTTAAGCGCTGTTACAATCGGAGTTTCCCACTCCGCAGATCAACAGGAACAAGGATCCCCTGGCCCACCAATTTGTCCAGTTCCGCCTCTATTTTGTCCTTAAGTGCAAAAGGCACCCTTCGCGGTTTGAGTCTTATTGGGCGGACCTCCGGGTCCAGGTCGAACGCAACTGGGGGCCCCTTGAATTTTCCGAGTCCCTTCTTGAACACTTTGGGATGCGCGTTACACACCTCCTGTATTGGATCAGTCCCAATGGTATGCACCCCCCCCCAATGAACAAACCCAGGGGCTTAAACCATTGTGTCCCAAGGAGGCAACAGTCCCCCCCTTTGAGAACAACCAGGGGAAGTTCCGCGGCATGTTGCTTGTATTGGACCTTGAATTTTCCCACCCCCAACACCGGAATGCTATTTCCCTGCACGTCCCGCAGCGTAGACCTCAGTGCTTTGAGCTTGGGCCGCACGTTGGGGGAAATTCCCAAAAACTCCCTCTGGGAAATGATGGAATATGAGGAACCCGAGTCTATCTCCATCTTAACGGGGACCCCTTGCACCAGTACCTCTACAAAATAACGTGGGTGTCCTAAGGACACGCTGTAGACCGCCGTGTCGTCGGAGATGCGGCCCACGCCGTCCTGCTTCCTCGAGGGCCGGACGCCCTCCTGCTTCTTCGGTGAGCGGTCTGTTGAGCCTTTCCGGTCTCTGCGCCGTCGTCTGCAAACCTTGGCTATGTGGCCTCAGCGCCCACAGTTGTGGCACTCGGCCTTCCTGAACGGGCATTTGCTGCGGTCATGGGACGCCCCGCAGCCATTGCAACGCCGGCCATCCTTCCGCACCTTCCAGATGTCCTCGTCCTCGCTGCTCTCCGTGGAGGAGTGTGGTGCCCGCCTGGCCGCTTGCACCGAGCCCGCTGCCTTGTCGGGTTGTGGGGGCCTTGATCTGAACCCCTTAACCCTGGCCCTCGTGGCTTCCGCCGTCTGTGCCTCCTTCACGACCTCTTGCAACGTCGGGGGTGGCTCTTTGTTCATCAGCTTTCGCTGGACCTCTTCGTCCCACAGGCCGCACAGCATGCGGTCCCTGAGGGCGATTTCCAGGTTCTCCCACTTGCATGGGCCGGTGGCCAAACGGAGGGCCACTGCAAAGGCAGCCACGGACTCACCAGGCGCCTGGACTCTCTTCCAGAATGTGTCCCGAGCCGAAAACATTGAGACCGAGGGCTGGAAATGGTCCCGCATCGCTTTCAGGAGCTGCTTGACCGGCACTTCGTTCACCTTCTTCGGAGACACCAGGTCCACCAATACCTTCATGGCAGGGAACCCGAGCATCCTGATGAGGATGGCCCTCTTCTTCCCCTCGTCTGAGATGTCGGACACCATCAGTGCGCTTTGGAAGTCCATCTCGAACAGTTCCCATTCTTCCGGTTTGTTGATGTTGAAACCGGCCTGAGTTGTTTTGATTCCGTGGGGATCCATTATCCCACCTTCGTCGCCAATTTAGTGTTTGAGAACCAAGACAATAGAAACAGCCGAAAGCTTGGCTTAACACATCTTTATTGCATGATGGTCAGGGGGAACATGTGGTAATGGCGGACGAACAGCTCAATATATACTGTGGCTATACATTTGAATGTGGCTCCTCGATAGCCCATTTGCTACTGTCTGCATGACGTCACTCTCCGTCACGCCCTTCTTGTCCAGGTGAGGTAGTGGCGGGAATCTTCCCGCGCTGTAGGTATTTGGGGAATTGGAACCATGTGAGCTAGGCGCTCGCTATTGCCCCTAGTGGTCACTAGCTCGCGTCCTAATACAGAAGGTTACAGTGTTACAGCTGGTGATTGTTATATCCTCTCATTCGAGTGTTACATTACTTAAAGGCGCAATATTCCGAACACAACAGTCATATAAAAGCACCTTATTAGAATTCCACTGCATGTGCTGCATAGTGTTGTGAATTTTCTTTGATGTTTACATGAGTTGTGTTATCATTGTAATTTTTTCCCCTGCTATAGTGTTTCTTGTTATGTGTCTGTACATTGATTTGTTCTGATATTAAGGCACTGTAAAGCAGTATTCTATAACAATTTTGCAATTGACAGGGAAACATATTCCCCAAATACATACATTTATGGTTTCCTCTGTAACATTTAGATTTCTTTAACAGCGGATTTCTTTACTCGTTGGGGGAGAGTTGACTTTGTTTCTTTTTCTTTCCAGGTGAAATTAGAGTGGCTTTTGTCCTGTACAACAACTTGGGTCCTTATCTGTCGACAGAGAATGCTAGCATGAAACTAGGGTTAGAAGCCATGTCAACGAATCACTCTGTAATAGTAAACTCTCCCATTATCACAGCAGCAATAAATAAAGAATTCAGCAATAAGGTTTATCTGGCTGATCCTGTTGTGTTTACTGTCAGACACATCAAGGTAAGGAACTAGTGTCCTTATTGCAGCCTGGAATGTTTTTCATTTTTCCCTGAAAAAGTATCAAAAAGCATGTTCATATTTTTTCACATACATCACTTTCTGTCAAATCTCAGTTGGAACAGTTATATTTTGATATGAGTTATAAGGTACCTAAGTAAAGGTAAAGGTTTCCCTTGCTTGTAAGCCAGTCGTATCCGACTCTAGGGTTCAGTGCTCATCTCTGTTTCAAAGCCGAAGAGCCAGCGCTGTCTGCTTTTGCAGACATTTCTGTGGTCATGTGGCAGGCATGACTAGACACCGGAGCACACAGAACGCTGTTACCTTCCCACCAATGTGGTCCCTATTTATCTACTTACAATTTCTTGCTTTCGGACTGCAAGGTTGGCAGGAAGGTACCTAAATGTATCGAAAACCATGAGATGTAAAACAAGCATTTCTTTCTGTTAGAAATTTCATTTTTTTATCATTAATCATTTCCTCTTTGTTTACTTGAATTGAGTCATTTATTTGATTTATACTGCTCCACTTTTGACTGAAAGGGACTGCAGTGGCTTAGTGGTTAAGATGCTGAACTTGATGACTGGAAGGTCAACAGGTCAGCAGTTTGAGACCCAAGTGTTGTGCAATGGAGTGAGCACCTGTCTCTGTCCCAGTTTCTGTCAACCTAGAAGTTTGAAAGCAAGAAATTGAAAGTAGATAAATAGATACAGCATTGGCGGGATAGGTAACAGTGTCCCACGTGCTCCAGCATCCAGTCATGCCTGCCACATGATGACGGAAATGTCTGCAGATGCAAACAGCACTGGCTCTTTGGCTGTAAACAGAGATAAATACCGACCACTAGAGTCAGAGATGACTGGCTTTCGAGCAAGGGCGACGTTTACTTTTGACTGGCTTCAGCCCGTGTAACAAATCCCATATTGTTTTATCCTGGTAATGAGGGAGATTGGCAATTTTCTGACTTCCAGGGACTATCATTGTTGGAATCATCTGTATAGCAGGATAGTTCTCAGTGTAATCTGTAGTGTGCATCTGTCAGGAAGAAAGAATTTCATCTAAGTGACAGACAAAGGTAACAAATTTTACATTGCATGCATTAGACAGAGCATCTAATATGCAGTCTCTGCTGATTGAATCTAGAAAAACAGAATATGTTTAATACTTTCCATTGCATTTTTCCCCTCTCACTTCCTCATAGCAGTCTGAGGAAAATTTCAACCCTAACTGTTCCTTCTGGAGTTATTCTAAACGCACAATGACAGGCTATTGGTCAACTCAAGGATGTCGACTCCTGACAACAAACAAGACGCACACGACATGCTCCTGTAATCACTTAACGAACTTTGCTGTCCTGATGGCCCATGTGGAAGTGAAGGTAAGAACAGTAGCTGTGCAGAAAGAATCTCTTTGCACAGTGTTAAGTAACTGTAGAAGAGATGGCTAGATGGTATTGTGGACACAATGGGCACAGAGCTGGGTGGGTTGAGGAGGATGGTGGAGAACACAGGTGCCTGGAAGACAATGGTCCATAGGGTCACAAAGGGTCGGAATCGACTGTGCAACTGAACAAAAGAAGAAGAAGTCAACAGTGGCTATGAGTTGAATGTGTGAAGGCAATTTTAATGAAGATTACTGTTCTAGTTGTCAGTGCTATCTTTGTGCCAGACATCTGGGCCGCTGCTTTACAGACGCAGTCCTTGAGGGCATGTTACTGGTTATTCAGGATGGCCTCCATGGTTGGTGTGAAAGCTATAGCTGGTTCCAAAAAGGACAGATGGAGCAGAAAAAGAGCATTGCAGTAACACCCCTAAAGGTAAAGGTTTCCCTTGCTCGAAAGCCAGTCGTATCCGACTCTAGGGTGCAGTGCTCATCTCTGTTTCTAAGCCGAAGAGCCAGCACTGTCTGCTTTTGCAGACGTTTCCGTGGTCATGTGGCAGGCATGACTAGACACTGGAGTGCATGGAACGCTGTTACCTTCCCACCAAAGTGGTCCCTATTTATCTACTTGCAATTTCTTGCTTTTGAACTGCTAGGTTGGCAGGAGCTGGGGCGAAGACGGGAGCTCATTTCTGTCCTGCAGTACTCGGGAATCGAACTGCTGACCTTCCGCTTCTTATGAAAAAAAAGTCCGTTCTGTAGGCTTTTGCTTAAATCGGTTTTTTATCTAACTCGAAGCAAACCCATAGGATTTTTTTTTTACATAACTCGAAGTAAACTCATAGGAAAAATGAAATTTTTATGTAAATTGAAGCAAACCCATAGAGAAATGATTTTTTTTGTAACTCGAAGCAAACCTATAGGGAAAAGAATCTTTATGTAACTCGAAGAAAAACCATAGGAAATCGTGTAAATTGGGACATGGTTTTAGCACAAAATCATTATGTAAGTCGAATTTTATGTAACTCGAAGCATAAGTTGGGGTTTTACTGTACAGTGGACTCTTGAATAACGACGTTACTTGTTTTCCCCAAGTAGCATCGCTATTCGAATAACGTCGTTATTCGGATAATGACAAAAAAACCATCGTTATCCGAATAACAACAGTAAAATACCATCATTATTTGAATAACGAAATTCAGGAGAATGATGGTGATAGTCTATGGAAAACATATAGGTTAAAAAAAAAGGAAAAAATCCATTGCCCTATGCCAAGGAGAAGATGTGAATGAGCAATACTTTCCAAGGAGAGCTTGAGCCTAGCAGGGGAGGCACCTCACTGCCAAATTTTGAATGGATTCCTCTTGCTTTGGTCGCAAGCTGTAAATGATGCTTTCCCAAAACAAATCCCATATGTTTCAAATGAGCATGTATTAGTAACTGTGGGGAGTTCCAAGTACCTTGGTTATCACTGAAGGCAGACACTTCTGAGCAGGAAGTCTTCTACACATCATATGCCTTGCTATCTGTCATCTTTCAGGAGGTGACAGAACAAGAGCAAGGATCTACTGAACTTGACTTGTTCCTACCCTGTAGAACAGGGGTTCTTAACGTATGGTCCATGGGCCAGATACAGCCCACAGCACCAAATATCACAGCCCCTGATCTAGCTTCAGCCGCCCCTGCAACCATCACCGGAATCAGCCATGGACTCACAGCTGTCGCAAACACATTTATGACAGCTATAAATGAGTCCACAGCCTTCGTAAACACATTTACTACAGCCATAAATGAATCCACGACCATCGTAAATGCATTTACGACAGCTGCAGACATGTTTTACAGCAGCATTTATGGCAGGGGGGACCACCACCCTGGCCCGCTCAGCATTCTGAGGGTGCGTGGTCCAGCCCACGGCTGAAAAACGTTGATAACCCCTGCTGTAGGGACTAGCTGGTGAATGAAATTGTAGTGGCAACTTGGAGGAAAGTCACCGAGGATTGGTGGAATTCTTCATCTAGAGAAAGGGTTGTGGAAATACTCATGAAAACAGAAGAAGAGCTAGTTTGGATCTGTCCAAAAATCTCTCTGTGTAAACATTATTTTTCCACAGTAGCTAGCCAGAATCAGCTGGGAAGCCTACCAAAAGGATTTGAACAAAACAGCACCTATTTGTTTGCACACATGAGCATAATGTGTTGGTTTAAAAGTATTAATAGATGTAGACATGTATAGAGTCTACGTTGTGTTGCCAATATTTAGCTGCATAGCCAGGCTTTTTTTAAATAAACTTAACATATAGATCACGTATGCATATACACACACACAAGATAAAGTATAACCCACAAATAAATCACAGAGATGAAACATACTGTATGCCATAAGACACATCTTCCTGTTTATTATTTATAATTCTTGATTACATATTATAAATTTCCTCGATTTTTGAATTGTATATACATTATGGGAAAGGAAAAAAACAAAAGGAAAAGTAGGAGAAAATATATAATGCAATCAGAAGCTAGGCATATATGCTACTATGAGCTGATAAACTGATCAGAAAAAAACATTTTATTTGGATTTGACCTTGGTAAGATAGACATTTACATGTAAATAAATCAACAAGAACTTCTGTTTGTTGAATGACAGTTAGTGTGTATTTATCTTTTTACATTGGAAATATACTGTAAGTCTTTTGGGAATGTAAAATCCAAACCATGCTGCATACTAATTTAGTTCCATGCTTCAGAAGCATAGTTTAAAAGTACATGGCTGCCTATAAATAGAAAGGATCTGTGTAATACTGTGGTTAAGTAGCAGCAATACATTGAACCAAAAAGAGAGCACTGCTGGAATACCACGCCTCAAAAAGCATAGTCTACACTGAATTGCCAACATATAGCTGCAGGTCCAGGCCTTTTCTAAATAAACTTAACAGTGATTTAAATTTCTTCCGAATTGAAGAAATGTGAGGTACTGAAGCTAGGGCAGATTTCAGTTGGTTAATTTGCATTAGACAGTCAAGTTCTTTCTTCCATTCCATTCTTATTTCATTAACATTGATTACATGCTGTTAATAGACATTTATAAACTAAGGTGGTTGGTATTATTTTTTTCTGGAGACACAGTTAATGCTTCTAAAGCAACAAGGGCTTCTGATGCACTCATGGGCATTTGTTCACATATGAATATCAAAATACTTTGTAATTACAAATATCGCCTTGCTTGTGCAAAAGGTTGAACATACTTGGCTTATAAAATTGCACTTTAAGTTTATTTTAAAAAGCCTGGCTATGCAGCTATGAATAAGTGCCTCAAATTTTTCAGATCAGATTACACAGCAGAGTTAAATATATTAGGAAGCTAATTGGGATTTTTTGCTAGCAATTGGAAAAGGGAGGAACTGCAACCTGCTACTCATGCCCCCTTGGTCCTGCCTTTTGTTTGCATTTCCTCTTTCACAGGAATGGGGCAGTGGTGGGATTAAAATAAATACTACCTACTCTGCGTGGCCAGGGGGAAGGCCCTGCGTTGCACCTGAATTAGGACTACTTTATTTCTAAACTTGGATGGGCTGGGTCAGCCAGAATTTCTGCTACTGGTTCTGGCGAACTGGGGTGAACCTGCTGATGCCCATCACTGGAATGGGGGATTCACAATGAACCAGACATGTGAAGATACTCTCACAGAACTGGACAAACATCAAGTCAGTGAGTCACTAAAAAGCACAGGTCAGATTAGGTTTAATCTGTGTGCCTTTGTTCTGGCTCAGAGCTCTTCGGGGGGACACATTTGTCATAGAAAGCTCTGGTGGCACAATGGTTAAACTGCTGTACTGCAACCAAAAGGTTGCGAGTTTAGTTCGGACCAGGGATTAAGGTTGACTCAGCATTCCATCCTTCCAAGGTTGGTAAAATGAGGACCCAACATGTTGGGGGCAAAATACTAATTAACTTGTCAACCACCCAGAAATTGCAGTAAGCTCTATGTGGCAGTATAGAAGTGTGATTGCTTTGCCTCACTTTTTGATGGTCACATCAAATTTAACAAAATTGCCTTATGCAGTTACCACCTTCTTGTCACTGTTTTTTAAAAATTTTTGGGATATACAGGTGAAACTCGGAAAATTAGAATATTGTGCAAATGTTCATTCATTTCACTTAAAAGGTGAAACAAATATATGAGATAGACTCACTACATGCAAAGCAAGAGATGTCATGCCTTAATTCGTTATAATTGTGATGATCGTGGTGTACAGCGTACATGAGATTATGAGATGATTATGGGGTTCATGAGATTGGGGGGTTGGAGTTTTCATAAACTGTAAACCATAAACATTATAACAAAGTATGGCTTGAACTATCTCGCTTTGCATGTAATGAGTCTATCTCATATATTTGTTTCACCTTTTAAGTGAAATGAATGAACTGAATGAACATTTGCACGATATTCTAATTGTCCGAGTTTCACCTGTATATACTGTATATATCGTTATTCAGGTGCTATAGACAGTGTTAAAAATATTCTCATTTATCTTCAATCAAAATGTTTGCAAACTCCTTGCTGAAACTTCCTCACAGTACCAATGTGATTTCCTGTCACACACAAGAGTCCTGTATCTTTTAAGAGAGAGTCTCAAAACCTGTCCAGCCATGGGCAAAGCCCTACTACAGCATGCAATCAGTGTGTGTCTTATGAATTAAAGACTAGCCCCCTAATATAGTGTTTGTCTCTTTCAGTCATCCCATCTTTCAAGACAAGAATAAACGGTGAAACTAAAGAGATCGATAGAGTGTTATTAAGGAGTAAATAACTGGATGGAACCACTATCACAAATTGGCAGCTACTACAAACAGTTATAACAAATCATACTCTTCAATTCAAATCCACATGTGGAAAGATGAGCTGTTAGGCCTCTTCAGACATCTGATACCGCCTCAGGAAATAGTACAAAAACACAGTACGCTATAAATTGTTAGGAAATACCAACCTTTGAACCTGCAGCAAATCTGGAAGCCTGGAACCCAAACATAGGGAGCAGTTTAGCATTAAAAAATTCTTTTTAGTAAAATTTAAAAAATCAGGGATAATTCAATAAAGCCATTTCTACATGAAATATGTCAAGACAGAAGTGATCTCCAGATATAATTGTAGCCAGACATTCATGCTGGTTGTTGTGATGGGAATTGGTCTAACAAGGTCTGGAGGGTCACATATTCCATTGTTGCTAGGGGCCTTCAAGCTGGAACCAACTCACAAGGTATTGTTGCCTTTTTATGGTTGAGATGAGAAAATTAGAGATTCCTAACTCTGATTTTTTTTAAAATGCTTTTTATGATACAGTGACTGAGGAGAAAATGCAAGTAAGCAGACTATATATGTTTTGGTGGCTGCCTCCCCAGGTGTTTCCCTATGTAAGAGCTTGGTGGTGAATGGAAAGAATCCATTTTGGAAATGCTGAACTTCAGAATGTTTAGATCAGGGGTTCCCAACCTAAGGCTCGTGGGCCAGATCCAGCCCACAGAGCCATTTCATGTGTCCCCCCACCCCTCCAAGGGCATTTGAGAAACAAAATGCCTGCCCCTTTGAAGTTGTTTGGACAAAATGGCCACCCCCATTGTGCAGGCAGGACGAAATGGCCATCTGGCCCTTGAAGCTGACTGAGACAGCATGACCTGGCCCCCAGCTTGAAAAGGTTGGGAACCCCTGATTTAGATAGCTGTATGTAACTGTAAGAGACTGCAGTGGCTCAAGTGGCTAAGATGCTGACTGGGAGGCGGAAGGTCAGTAGTTCAATTCCCGAGTACTGCAGGAAGGAATGAGCTCCCGTCTTTGTCCCAGCTCCTGCCAACCTAGCCGTTTGAAAGCAAGAAATTGCAAGTAGATAAATAGGGACCACTTCAGTGGGAAGGTAACAGCGTTCCGTGCGCTCCGGTGTCTAGTCATGCCTGCCACATGACTACGGAAACATATGCGGAAGCAGACAGCGCTGGCTCTTCAGCTTTGAAACAGAGATGAGCACTGCATGCTAGAGTCAGATACGACTGGCTTTCGAGCAAGGGAAACCTTTACCTTTATGTAACTGCTGACTAATTTCTTCTTCTTCTGTTTTTGTATCTGCAGCATGGTGATGCAGTCCATGACTTACTGCTGGATGTCATTACCTGGGTCGGCATTCTCCTCTCCCTGGTCTGCCTCCTGTTCTGCATCTTTACTTTCTGCTTCTTCCGGGGACTCCAAAGTGACAGGAACACCATCCACAAAAACTTGTGCATCAGCTTGTTTGTGGCAGAACTTCTCTTCCTCATTGGCATCAACAGGGCAGACCAACCGGTAACTGTCCAGTGGAAAAGTTCTGAAACCTGTTCTTTCCCTCTCGTTCAGCAGTAAAGCATCACAGCTCATCCTATATTAAACTGGCTGCTAAACCATGAAAGCTAAATAGCTTTGTTACAAAAGTCTAATAAAGCAAGCAATCAGGCTATTCTCCAGAACATCGGATCAGATGTGAAAGTTATTTTGGGGACAAGACAGGGAAACAAAAGGCTAGGCATGAAGTGGAAGCACCAGGCAAAGGAGATGCAACAAACAAAGTGTTCTCCTGTTTTATGATGCCTACATTTAAGTAAGAAGGGCTAAAAACATGGGGGAAATAGCCTTACAATTAGAGCACTGTTTCCCAATGTGGGGCCCAGCCCCCACAGAGGGACTTTAATTCCCAGAAGCCTAAATCAGTACATTGATTGATCAGTGTTTTGGGGAGTTTACTTAGGCTTCTGGAAATTGAAGTTCAAAAAGGGTGGGAAACACTGGATTAGAGGAAAGAATAGTCTTATTAGGTTGAAGGGGTATGGATGTTCTGGGTCCAAGCATATGTTAGCTCCTATACTTCTGTTGTCCACCCTTGGACTATGTTTATCTTTACTTAAGCTTTTAGTTTTACAAGCAGCATTGGTGTTCCAATCAGTGCTTAGAAAGCCAGGCAGCAGGGGCTGATTAATCCCAAAATGGGTCAGTAGTTTGTACGTCCACACATTGAGTCAGAGGCAGCAGGCACCAATGCTGGCTAAGCTAAAAGGGTGCTGGACAGGGAGTAATGAGGGCGTCTAACTCTAACAAAATATATACGTTCCCACTCGCCTTCTAATTTCAACTCCCCTCTGGAGATTCGAACCAACCTCCTGCTTACAAGGTAAAATTGCAGCCTCTAAGACACAGCGACTCTGCTGTCAATGGAGCTGCTTTTGTAATCTTATCTTCGGCAGCACAGGAGGAGGAAGGAAGGCAGAGGAACATGGAGCCCCGCTCCTTTGCTCAATCGTTCCAGGTATCACGGCTCAGCTCGGCTCTTTGGATTGGCACCCAATGGGGGTGCCATGATACTGGGGGGCACTCTGGGCTGAGTCCCAGTTGCCCGATGGGCCACCCCACCACTGAGAGGCAGGCTGTATGGATCGATAGATATATGCAGAAATTGGGAGTAGTTTCTGGGATAATCGAGTTACATGAAGATTATTCACGCTCACATCACATTACTACAACATGCCTAACATGTGTAGTTCATTAGAATCATATTCTATGATACTTGCAAACTTATGTAGGGTTGCCAAATATCCTAAGATTTTGACAACACAAAGATGGAATTTAAAAAGCATTTTTAAAGGATTTAAATTAAATTTTAAAATATTTTTAAAAGCATTTGAAAAGAAGAATGCCTTAAAAGATAATCAGGAGGAAAATAAATTATTTGACTGTTTGGACCAAGTGATGTGGGTCAGAATACACAAAAATTAAGTGCAAAATATATGATTTTGGAACCGAATCCTATGATGGAAAAATAATTAAGTGGACTCTTTCCTCTACCTGTGGATATACAAGGCTGAGGTCTTACTCCATCTGAATTTATATCAGCCAACAAGACTCCAACTTTCAGAAGCACACCAAGCAGCTCAGGAAATGAATAACACATGTACTGTATCACAGTGCTTTTATCTTCTAGCTGTGCTGGATAACTTGGGGGAGGGGAATCATGGTCAGGCCAAAGCACTGCTTGAAAAGGTACAATTGGTAGGAGGAATAGAAGTTTTGGTACAATAGCACTTTGTTTGTCATAGATGCAATTTTACAACAGGGAAGAAAAATCCAAAAAATCTTGCCACTTTGCAAAAAAATAAATAAAGATAGGAGAGTATTACATTCTGTGGTTACACTAAAGATCACAAACCTCAACAAAACTTTATTGGGGAATAGCAAAGCACTCAAAAAACTAAGTGAAGTGGTTGGAATGCCTAGTGTTTAAAAAGTGCTCAAATAGTTTTATTCATTCATTCATTCATTCAATTTCAAAACAATCCATCTGACTTAAATATCACCATGGGCAGTAAATATAGTGAATAAAACATATGTAAAACCCTCCTTCCACCCTATAACCATCTAAATATACAGCACAACATGATCCAATTATAGGCAGTAATAGTTTAATCAGTGGTGAGCAGCGAAAAAAATATACAGTGTACATTTTGATTCATACCTGTCACGTTTTCCATATTGGCCGGGATTACCCCGTAATTCCGCACTGATTTTCTCCATTTCCTGCCCGGAAATTTGGCAGCAGGGGGAAAGGAGTTACTGCGCATCCCTTCTGCGCAGGTACTTTCTACGCATGCGTAGAACCCTTCTACGCATGCATAGAAAGGCTTCTGTGCAGAAGGGGAAGCGTAGAAGCCTTCTATACATGCATAGAAGTGACCTGCGCAGAACGGTTCTTTGCAGGTCTGTTCTACGCATGCATAAACGCCTTCTATGCATGCGTAAAAGCCTTCTACGCATGCATAGAAGTGACCTGCGCAGAACGTTTCTGCGCAGGTCGCTTCTACACATGCGTAGAAGGCTTTTATGCATGGGTAGAATGGACCTGCGCAGAAACGTTCTACGCAGGTCTGATAATCTCCGGAGCTGCGCTTGACAGGTATGTTTCGATTTGTTCATGTGGTGTATAAGGAGGAGGATCTCATGTTTTAGAACAGTTTCTTTTATTTCAGAAATCTTGTTGTACACCTTTGTAGACAGTAGAAGTAGAGCTTGCAAGAGTCGTTTTTGAAAGGAGTAAGCAAAACAAAAGCTGGGAGCCTGGAGATAATAGTTGATATGGAGGGAAGTTCCCCTCCTCTTCTCAAGCCTATATTTGCACTGTGTGGCATTGCAAATATGGTTCTGACCAACAAAGGATCAACCTTTTTGTTGTTGTTCAGTCGCATAGTCAAGTCCTGGGCTTTTTATAGAAGCCTTTTCTACACCTAGTGGTTAAGACGCTGAAGTTGATGACTGGAAGGTTGGCAGGACAGCAGTTTGAGACCTGAGTGCTGCATGACAGAGTGAGCTCCTGACGTCTGTCCCAGCTTCTGCCAACCGAGCAGTTTGAAAGCAAGAAATTGCAAGTATATAAATAGGTACCACTTTGGTGGGAAGGTAAACAACGTTCCGTGCACTCCAGTATCTAGGCATGCCTGTCACATGTAATGTCTGGCAACGCAGTTTCTTTGGCTCTTTGGCTATAAACAGAGATGAGCACTGAACCCTGGAGCCAGATATGACTGGTTTTTGGGCAAGGGTGACTTTTACTTTACCTTACCTACACTTTTGAGTGTGCAGAATAAGGGAGATTTTATTTATTTATTTATTTATTTATTTATTTATCGGATTTATATAACTGCATTTTCCGCACAGTTCCATCCCAACTGTGCTATCAAAGCTACTTTTGATGAGCAAATAGGAGAAGGTGAGACATGGTATTCCAGCCTCTTGATCATTTTGGTTGTCTGCTTCTGCACCTTTCTCGCTCTACTACCCTATTTGTTGAGCTGGACTAACAAGAGGTTTGCACAGAAAGCCAATGCAGCTACATTTTGGCTCTGCAAGAAATAACTCATAGCTCTTTAATTAAGCGGTGTTAGGACCCTTAATGAAATGTGCAGTTCAAAACCAGAAAAACAGTTCAAGAAAAAACAGTTCAAGGAACAAAGGGATGAAAAACACCATTATTAGGAGAATCAATGGTTCTGCTGTATGCATTAAACAAAAACACAGCTGGGAGGAAAAAAATGCAATGCTGGGAAATATTTTGCGGGAATTGTCCATTGGTGTCTATTAAAGTTTGCTCATTCTTGGAGTCATTCCTGTCCAGAAATTCGATGCTCTTCCATTTTATCCAAATTATGGCCTCCATGCCCTTTTCCCTCTGCCAGCAATATGAGCACTAACCACTAACTTGGAGGATTACTTTATCAGCCTTTCATATGAGACTAATGTCATCTTCAGGTTACAAAATATATTTTTTTTCTCCTGTGTCTTTTTACTCTCTCAGATAGCCTGTGCTGTGTTTGCTGCCCTCTTACACTTCTTCTTCCTCTCCGCTTTCACCTGGATGTTTCTGGAAGGGGTCCAACTCTACATCATGTTGGTGGAAGTCTTTGAGAGTGAACATTCACGTGGAAAATACTTCTACTTGGTGGGCTATGGCATGCCTGCTCTGATTGTGGCTGTTTCTGCAGCAGTAGACTATAGAAGTTACGGCACAGGAAAAGTGTGAGTTTCCTTTTGTGTCCCAATTTGTGGTTTGGAGGAGTCTAAGAAACTGGGATTGCATATGAGGGGTAGGGGTGGGAATTTCTGCATTGGAATCTACCTTCTAGGGTTAGACAGAAGACCACTTGGCTCACACTGATTCTGTGATAACACCTCCTTTTCTGAATATCTGGTTTCTCTAGAACCACGATGGCAAACCTTGGCACTCCAGATGTTTTTGGACTTCAATTCCCAGAAGCCCAATCCCCCTGTGAATCCACACAAATGGAGTTACTGTGATTCATCCGGCCCATGCTGCCCTCGTCGCTCCTGGAAGCGGAAGTAAAATGTCATTCATACGGGCGCATTTTACTTCCGCTTCCGGGAGCGACGAGGGCAGCGCAGGCCGGTTGAATCACAGTAAATCCATTTGTGTCGATTCACAGGGGGCTTGGGCTTCTGGGAATTGAAGTCCAAGAACATCTGGAGTGCCAAGGTTCGCCATCACGGGGCTAGAATATAAGAAATATTTATATCTAGAGCAATGGTTCTCAATGTGGGACCCACACCCCACAGGAGGACTTCAATTCCCAGAAGCCTGAGTCAGTACATTGGCTGATCAGTGCTTTGGAGAATTGACTTAGGCCTCTGGCAATTGAAGTCTAAAAATCAAACACTGGGAAACACATAAGAAACATTTATATCTATAGTAGAGGATATTGTCAGGCATAGAAATAACCTCTGGGAGGATATTTCAGTTGGAATAACAGGGACTTTACACAAACTGCATTCAACGTCTGAAAGCCTCTTCGTTATGGATTGTTAGCCAACATCCTTAACCATGATGATTGAAGCAAACCTGTATCCTTGGGAGAATTCTGAAGGAAAGGAGGAATATAGGTTCCAAGGTTAGGGATTTGTTAATGGAAAACAGTATCTGAAGATCCAAAAAAAAAATGGGTGGGGTGGGGTGGGGGAGCTTGTTTCGTTGTAAAGGGCACTAAGGTGGCAGAAAGAGGCCGCTCAAAAGTAGAGCTAAACAGGAGGGTGTGGTAGGGCTTGGCACCACCTGGCATTCTGAGCAAGCAGCCTCCTGACGCTGGCATAAAAGTAGGAGCAGAGAAAGGGCAAGGCCTTGTGTGCTTGCCAGCAGAGGAAGCCCTATTGCTGATTAGAGGGGCAGGCAGAAAGCAGCCCCAAGGGGAATAAGATGGTCTGAGAGGGTGGAGGCAGGAGGGGTTAATGCTCCATGTATGCTGCACAGTGCAGTGGAGTGTATGTGCAGCAGCTGTTAAACAGCTGCAGGAATGCAAAGAGGATTCACAGGAGGGCTCCAAGGTAAGCCTGCTTTAACCCACACATTTGCATTTGTCGCTGGGAAGCCCTGGAAAATAATATGTTTGTCCCTGTTTCCACTCAGTATTATTTCACAGGAAATGAAATGGCTGTGCCCACAATCAGAGTGACGGGTGTTTTTGTTTTTATGTTTTGAGCAGTGTGCTGGGAGGGAAAATGGAAATGATTTTGTTCCCCAGGGGTATGTGTGACGCTTGTTTTTTTCTTTAGTTCGCACAGACATGGAGTAGCAGTTGAGATGCAGGGATATGTTTCCTTATATATAAAATGATGCGTACTCCTTCTTTTCTACCCCTTCTATAAAAAATAAGAACAGTGAACCAGTTTCATCTATTCTGCCCTGAGGGGGGAAAGCCAGACCTGATTGCAGTCAGTGCTTCTGCTACATCAGTGAAGCCCTAGATCAGGAGTGCCCAAACTTTTCGGGCTGTGGGCCAGTAATGTGGTTCAGCGGGTGGGTCACATGGTTCAGCGGGCGGGTCACATGGTTCCTCCCACCGGAAGCGGAAATAAAGCGCACCTTGCAATCTGTTTTGCAATAGATTTGTTTTGCAACAGGAAATAGATTTTTTTAGGCTGCCATTTTCTCTGCTTTACACCATGGGTGCCCAAACTATGGCCTGTGGGCTGGATATGGCCCATGATGCCCTCATCACTCCCAGAAGCAGAAGTAAAACATGCCCATAGAGTACATTTTGCTTCCGAGAGCGACGAGGACAGCATGGGCCAGATGAATAGGTATCATGGGCCAGATATGGCCCACGGCCATAGGCCATAGTTTGGTCACCCCTACCCTAGATGATTTCCAGCCACTGCTGGAAGAGTCTCACTAAACACCCACATTCTTCCTCATTGCCTTGGCAAGTGTGATCCTGTCATTTATCAATCTTAAGCAAGACTTATTGCCTACAGAGAAAATTGATCTGAGTTTTCATGTTGCTGGCCTCTCTTGCCTGCTCAATGGATTTCTGCAAGCTTCATAACTCTATTCTTTCAAAACCCATCTGTTTGTTTGTTTGTTTCCTGAATCTTCATTACCTATGTGGGCATGGACGAGAAGTTCCAGTCTTCGTAAGCACCATCAGCGGCTGGCTTGCAATGCGCATCCAAGTTACTTGGTGACAATGAAATCTGCAGAGGTTTTTTTTTTTTTTGGGGGGGGGGGGGGATTGATTAGCATGCATGCATATATGCATTTTTGCCTAACCAAGATGATTTGGCGGTGGAATTGTGTGTGTGTGTGTGTGAGAGAGAGAGAGAGAGAGAAGAGTTTTCTAAAGGAAAGTACAGAAATGGTATTTCAAAGAGCAAACTTTATTTTTAACATATGATTTGTGGGAAATTCCATTTTTATTAGTGTGAATAAAGCCACTAGTTTGCACATTAAAGACCACAAGTTATTAATAAACAAGGCTGACCCTACCATTGACAAAATGAGGAGGCTGACTCAGGCAGCAGATTTTGGTTGTCAACAAAGGGCTGCAAATCTTAGGGTTTTCTTTTGGCCACTAAAGCACATTTACTTCAGAATAAGGGGGAGATGTCATCTGTGTTAAAATAACTTCGGTACTGTGAACCTTGATTTTAGTTGGTTGCTATGTGGTGCTCTGCCTCAGGAACCAATATGTTTTGGGTTAGACGAGGATATCTATTGCAGACTTAATTATTTCTCAGTGGCACAGATGATACAAGGTGTATCTAACTTGCATGTTAGATACTTTCCATGCAGGAATGTTTCTACTGTACAGATATTAGTTATGGTTTGTTATGTAATTATCAACACTACTGTAGCACTTTCCTGCCTTTAACTTGCTTTAAGTGAAAATAAGGTAGACAGACTGGTGGCGGCTGTTTGTGTTAAAATTTTACAGGTTTTCCAAAAATAAGTATTTGTCTCTCTCAGAAGTCTTGCCTGAGCTTGAACTTTTGATATGCTACATCTCATGACTTGACTAACTTCTCGGAATTATCTGCCTGCCACATATGGGGGTTTCCTGCTGTCCACATGTAGCACAGTTGTAGATCCTGTTGAATTTTGATCCAGTTGCCCCTGATGAAATGGACAGGCTCCTTGCAGCTGTGCGCGCCACTACCTGCCCATTGGACCCCTGTCCCACCTGGTTGGTGAAAGCCTCCAAGGCGGTGACAGGTAGCTGGGTTGGGGCTATGATCAATGCATCATTGCGGGAGGGGGTGTTTCCTGCACCTTTAAAACATGCCTTGGTGCGCCCCCTCCTGAAGAAACCTTCCCTCGACCCAGCTGTCCTAATCAACTATAGGCCTGTCTCCAACCTCCCCTTTTTAGGGAAGGTGTTGGAAAGGAGGTGGCATGTCGGCTGCAGGGGGTACTGGATGAAGCGGATTACCTGGACCCCTTTCAGTCAGGATTCAGGCCTGGATATGGTACCGAGACGGCATTGGTCGCACTGATGGATGATCTCTGGCGGGAGCGGGACGGTGGTCACCCATCCGTCCTTGCTCTTCTTGACCTCTCAGCGGCTTTCGATACCGTTGACCACGGTATCCTTCTGGAACGGCTCCGAGGATTGGGAATCCAGGGCACTGTGTGGTCCTGGTTTTCCTCATTTCTGAGGGGTCGGACCCAGTCGGTGTTGTTGGAGAGTGAGAGGTCCAGTCCTAGGCCCCTCAAATGGGGGGTGCCTCAGGGCTCGGTGCTCTCTCCTCTCCTATTTAACATCTACATGAAGCCGCTGGGTGAGATCATTCGTTCCCATGGGGTGCGGTACCATCAGTACGCGGATGACACTCAGTTGTACATCTCGGCCCATGGGGACCCCAGTGATGCCGTCAAAGTCCTTTCCAGGTGCCTGGAAGCTGTTGGGGTCTGGATGGGGGCTAACGGGCTACAACTGAATCCCAGCAAGACTGAGTGGCTATGGATAAGGGGTCCTGCGTTAACCCGGGAGCTACCATCTTTGGTTCTGGATGGGGCTATTTTGCCCCAGACAGACCCGGTGCGCAACTTGGGGGTCCTCCTGGATTCGCGGCTACTGCTAGAAGAACAGGTGGCGGCTGTGACCAGGAGGGCTTTCGCCCAACTTCGGATGATTCGCCAGTTGCGCCCACTCCTGGACAGGGACTCCTTGCTCATGGTCACTCACGCTCTGGTCACCTCCAGACTAGATTATTGCAATGCGCTCTACATGTGGCTGCCCTTGACGACCATTCGGAGGCTACAGCTGGTCCAGAATGCGGTAGCCAGGGTGGTGATGGGGTGTGGGCGTTATGCCTGTGCTTTGCCACTGCTCCGGGAGCTGCACTGGTTGCCAGTTTGTCTCCGGGTGCAATTCAAGGTGCTGGTTTTGACCTTTAAAGCCCTATATGGTAGTGGGCCGGGTTACTTAAGAGACCGCATCGCCCTGAGGACGTCTGTCCGTCCAACCAGAGCGGACCAGAGGGGCTCTCTAATTGTTCCATCAGCCAGAGGGGCTCGCCTCTCTGGCACAAGGAGGAGAGCCTTCTCCGTGTCTGCACCGGCCCTCTGGAACCTCCTGCCAACAGAGCTACGTCTCCGGACGGAATTGCTGCCTTTCAGAAAAGAACTTAAAACCTGGCTGGCGGGTCAAGTGTGGGGTGCAGGTGGAAGGGTAACCTCCATTGGGTGGTTGGTGTAGAAGAACTCCTCCCCATGGTGCCTTTGGATCCTGCAGCCCTTGTTTTTAGGGGGTGGGTAGTTTTAACTGTTTTTAACATGTGGTTTTTTTTTAAATTTTTATTGTGAACCGCCCTGAGTTGGCTTTGGCCGAGTGAGCGGTATATAAATGTGACAATTAAATTAAAAAATTAAATTAAATTTTGCTTGTTAGATGTCATGTTTGGACATGTGTGGCATAGAAGACTGAAACATCCCCTCCCTCCCTTCACACCAATACACACATTTCCACTCCATCGCCCTGCTCTCACTCTTTCACACACTGATTTCATTTTCTTTGCTCTTCCCTCCTAAGTGCCCTATTTTTCTCTTCTTTTCTTAAAAGGTTGTTCAAACAAAATTTACCTGCCTTTCCATGCCTTTTCTTCCTTTCGCCTTGACTCAGCTGGACAGCTTAAGAGCTCCTATTTTCCTGTCATTTAAATAAATGCAGAACTGATCTAGCGTTATTCTAGTGTATTAATACAATGGGTCAGTGGTAGCCTTGTTTATTCATTTTTAAAAAAATTAAAATTCAGGGGGGCAGATCATGGAGAGGGTGTTCCAGCAGTCTAAACTAACATCCTCCAAACTGTATGCAAAAAGCAAAACAAAGCAATCACACTTGTATACCGCCCCATACCACTTAGTGCACTCTCTGGGCAGTTCACAAGTTAATTAGCATTTGCCTCCAATATGCTGGGTAGCCTTTTACTAATCTCAGAAGGATGGACGGCTAAGTCAACCTTGAGCCCTGGTTAGGATCAAACTTGCAAACTTTTGGTTGCAGTACAGCAGCTTCACCCCTGTACCACCAGAGCTCCTGAGTAGTATGCATCACCTCACTACTTCCCAAAGATGCAAAATCTTGTTCTTTTACACAGTGAAAAAACTGCTTATATGATGAAAAGCCCATTCAAATCGTTCTGACCTGAAAATAGTAGAAGCCCCAGTAGCAAAGAAAAGCTGCTTTGGGTGGGAAAAGAGCCAGACAGATTTGAATCAACCTTTGTGTCAGTGCAGGCAGCAAATAATTTCATATTCACCTATTTTATAAGCAGAGCAAATCCGGAGCTATTTGGCCATATAGTCAAGTGCTCAGTCTGGAGTTTTTTTGTCTTCTTTCTCTGTTGCAATCCAGCTGACCTCTTATAGTTATAGCTTTATTTTATTATTATTTATTTACATAGTTTTATAGTGTTTATCATACTTGAAGTGCTAAAACATACTTGGTAATGTTGCCTCAACATAACAGATGTGTTCCGGTAATTTTTATCGAATGTGAATGACATCAAGCTGGAAATTGAAGAAGAAACATAATTTAAAGCTAACCGAAGGGAAACCATTTGGCTTTTTAGTACCCAAACCTGCACAAGCTTGGGGGCAAATGTTTACAGAAACTTGTTTTTTTGTCATGCCAGCTACTACATAGAGTACATTTAAAACACAGATGGAGAGAGATTGAGCTCAGCTCTGCATTTCCTTCAGATCATCTTGGCGCCCACAGCTTAGAACTCAGGATTATACCCAGTGTGCTTACCTTTAAGGCCAGTTCTGCTGACCCTCTAGCACTCTAGGTTCCCATTCATCAACTCTGTAGGGGGAGAAATTACAAACTTGAGGATGAGATGACTAGGTCATTTATTTAAACTGCACAGCACGTATACCTGCCATCCAAAATATGAAGAGACACTTTGATGGGCTTCCTCTCTTTTCAACCAGATTGGATGTAGGCCAAGTGCTAGGCTCTACAGTAGAAATGAAGTAGGCTTGATAAAATGATTGCCACCGGCAAACTGACCATATGCCAAGTTAATTTTTCTCTTAGCTGCACTTGATTAAGGAAGAAGGCCCAAAGACAAAGCAGCCTGAGAGGGAGGTCTTTTACAGGGCTGAGCTTAAAGGGATAGAATCAACATATAGCCTGAAGGTACAGGGGCCTTTTATAAATCTACTAGCATTTTCTTTTTTTTTTTTGCCCGACCCTGCTGGGCAGCTATTATTTGTGAGTGGGTGGTTGGGGTGGTTTTTTTTGGGGGGGGGTGCGCACACACACACCCAAACCACCCAAACCACCAACACACAGATAATAACTGCCCGGCAAGGCAGGGGTGCCCGGTGTGTGTGTGTGAGAGAGAGAGGGGGAGAGGTGCTCCACATTTGGCCCTTGTCTGTTGGAGAAAGCAAGCCCCTACTTCCACTTCCCCGGGAAGCAAAGGCAGTGAACAGTGCTCCGTTCGCTGCCTTCGCCTCCCAGAGGGAAGCCATCGCTTTCCGCGGGGGACAAAGGCACTGGTCCCTCTTCTCCCCCAGCCCCACGACGAAGGCCAGGGCCAGCCTCACCGCGACTTTGACGGGGTAGCGGGGAGAAGAGGCAGAGCACATCTCCCCATACGCCTGCCGCTTCCCTCAGGGAGACGAAGGCCGAGAATGGCACTCCGTTCGCTGCCTTTGCTTCCCAGGGAAGTGGTTCACTTTCTTCGGTGGGAGGGGGCGAAGGCACCAGTGTGTTCGCCCACCACGGAAAGCGATGGCTTCCCTCTGGGAGGTGAAGGCAGCAAACAGTGCCATTCTTAGCCTTCATCTCCCTGAGGGAAGTGGCAGGCATGCGGAGAGAAGATGTGCTCCGCCTCTTCTCCCCGCTACCCCATCAAAGTCATGGCAAGGCCGGTGCTGGCCTTCGCCGCCGGGGCCACATGGAGAAGAGGGACCAGTGCCTTTGCCCCCTGCCCTCCACCGAAAGCAATGGCTTTCCTCCGGGAAGTGAAGGCAACGAACGGAGCGCCGTTCTTGGCCTTAGTCTCCCTAAGGGAAGTGGCAGGCATGCGTGGAGAAGATGTGCTCTGCCTTTTCTCCCCGCTCCCCCACTGAAGTCGCAGCAAGGCCGGCACTGGCCTTCGCCACTGGGGCTGCGGGGAGAAGAGGGACCAGTGCCTTTGCCCCCTGCCCTCCACAGAAAGCGATGGCTTCCCTCCGGGAAGTGAAGGTAATGAACGGAGCGCTGTTCTCGGCCTTCGTCTCCCTGAGGGAAGTGGCAGGCATGCGTGGAGAAGATGTGCTCCGCCTTTTCTCCCCACTATCCCGCTGAAGCTGCGGCCTGATTGGCTGAGGGGTGGCGCGGCGCGGAGGACGCTGGGAAGGGTAGTTCTTTTTTCTGATCGCATTCATGGGACAGTTGCCCCACTGTCAGAGACCGGACCCTTGTGGCAACCCTCACAAGATGTTAAGATAAGTGTAGGTGACTCAGTTCGGGATGGTTGGGCTGGGTGTGGCCATGTATGCCAGACACGCACGGCCGAAGTCTGTCCTTATAGGTAAAGACTAGCAGAAGACCCGGCATTGCCCGGGGGTATCCTACCCAGGCCAAGGAAAGACCAGGGCCCCCTGCCCCCCACCCCACCCCAGCTACCTTACCTTTTTGTCTGCTGTCATCACGGCCGCTCTCTCAGCCCCGCCGTGAGGTGCTGTCTCAGCCTGACTCTGGCCCGCCACCGGCCTCCCCAGCAGAGCACTGACTACAGTCAGTGGGTAGTCATCGCAGCCCAGCCCTTCTGTCCTCCTGTGGGTTGTGTCAGGCGGAAGGGAGGCTCCATTTGGGCAGTTGGGCAGAGGACCCATTGGGTGGGAAGAGGCCTGCGGAAGGCGGTAGCCTGGTCTCATCCTCCACCCACCCCCCAGCTGTGGGTTCTCCCTTCCCCCTGAGGCGTGCCTCAGGAGTGCAGCCATGCCACGGTGGCCACCCGCCGACAGTAGTCGCTGGGGCGAGGGCAGCCGTAATGGCCATAAATGCCACTGTCTGTACTGGTGGCTAGGCTTTGTGCCACCTGGAACGCTGGGCATACTTTGGCGCATGCGTGGAATTTCACGCATGCGCCACAGCCTGGAACGCCTAGCAGGTTTAGGCAAATGTGTGGATTCTCATGCATGCGCAGTCACCTCCCCGGGTTGTTTCTGCTGGCTGGGGGAGCATTGTAGCCTCTTTTGGGAGGCAAGGACCCAAAGGCAGGCTGCCGGTTACCCATGCCAGCCACCCCAGACATTGAAGGTAGTCGTGCACGCAGTTTCCAGTGCAATCAGTGCAGGGGTGTCGCTTTATATGAAGGAGCCTTGTGATGTCACGGAACCCAAGATCTGGTCAGCTGGGAATTGTTTGAGCTGTGACGATGACATCACAATCCCCCCTGGTTGGCCTTTTTCCCTTGCTTTTTCTCCTATCGGTGGGGGTGTCCCCTTTGCGGATTGATTTAGGAGGCGTACCCCTCCTCATGGGGCTTGACACAACTGCAGTAACCGTCTCTTCGGCCCAAGGTACATATGTGCTGAGTTTCAGTGCGATCGGTGCAGGGGTGTGGATTTGTATAAGGAACATACAGCACCGGACCTTGATTTTAGTTATATAGATTAATTAATTAATTAATTAATGTAATAGGAAAATTGAAATTACAAAAATAATGCTTAAGAGCTTTTATTTAAACTTATTTCTTATATCTATGGGGTGAAATTGATTGATGTCAAAATTAGCAGAATTAAAATAGATTAACCAAGAAGTTGTTGCTGGCCCAGAGCATGCTTCATTGTCTAGAAATATACTCTTCCTCTTATTAGGACTGGTCTCATAGATCTTTCTAAGTGATCAGCTGATGAATTCCTGCAAAATGAGAGTTTCTCTCTCTTACACAGAGAGCGAGACTCACACTCACACACACACCATTTCTCATGTGTACACACATACGCACCCCAGCATTAAATATGCTCTTACATGATGGATAGCAAAGGTTTATCCCATTAGTTCCTTTCCATACACTTTTTGTTGAAGAAGTTAAAGCTGTTTCTCCCACCATGCTTGTAAGATTATTGTACACGGGTTAAGGGCATGCAGTAAATGTCACTGTTACTCACCACTAGTATAAGCCCACTGAATCAATTTGTTGAATGATGAACAAACACTTATGTTAATCACACTGGTCCCGTGGGACTTAATGGGATGCTAGCCATAGTTTCATAGATCTAAAATCAAAAAAGTCATATCTCAAGTATCCAAATTGTTTTCCTTCACTAAATGGCATTTTTAATAAATTGAGAAGTTGTAGCCCAAAATAATGTCCCACACCCCCGTCACTTGTACTCCTGAACTCCTCAGTAAGAATTTTGCTTTCAGAAGATTCTGTCCTTTTGTAAGAACCAAAGAACATATACAGCTGCATATCTCTGAGGACACATGAATCTGTTACATCTCAATGTCACGTGTGATTAAGATGAGGAACCCAACGTGTATCCAATGTAGCAGATTACCTACTGCAGCAAAGGCTGATGGGGAAAGCTGAAATCATAGCTAGTGTCCATGTATTCTCCAAAGCAGTATTTTACATTGTCTTTTTAATCTAACTGAAATATTCTGTAATAATTGCTAAATATGAATTCATCCCCATAGGAAAGCATGAGCAGTGGACTCTATTAAATAGAAGCATACTTTCTAACGTCTGTATATAATAAAATTTGCTACATAAGACGTGGGAAGTTGAATTCCATTTGACAAGATCTGTTGTAGAGCACTTTAAGTTGGAGCTTTTCAAATTTTATGGTCGAATGGCATCTAATGATTGTTTATTGGGTGTATTTAATACACAGCAGGGATAGCTTATGGTTTTATTTCTTTTCCTGCAGGAAATAGAGCAAGTCTTTATAGCCCTTATTACTTTGAGAGAACAAGCATAGCTGAACAGATCACTGTGGCTGGAAGGAAATTAAAAAGCAAAGAAGGGCTATGTGGAATGTCACTAACATTTGCTTGGAACTGAAGAAAGCGGTCCAGGCACTGTCAAGAAAGATGGAGATTTCTATTAGTAAACATTAAGCACACATTGACAAATTAGACCTCTGAGGGAGGGGAGGAAGGTCAAGAGTTACCCCTGTTGAGAGAAGTAAAGGCTGAACAAATATTGGGATGGAGGGAGAAAAAGGCCAGCAACAAAGCAATCTCATGCTTATGTACTGTCTGTTAGCGCTTAATGCACTCTCTGGGCAGTTCACGAGTTAATTAGTATTTTGCCCCAACATGCTGGGTACTCATTTTACCAACCTCGTAAAGATGGAAAACTGATTCAACCTTGAGCCCTGGTCAGGATCGAACTGGGGTGAGGTGGGGAGAGGACAGAGAAGAAGAGAAAGAAAACTATGGGAGAGCTAAACCTTGTGAAACTGCGTCCTACTTATATAGAAGACATGGTGGGGGAGCACGGTGTTCCTGCTCCCCAGTCCAGCACCTCAAGGAAACCCATGAATCCAAGAAAAGTAACTAAGCAGTTTCATAGTTAAAATTCAGTGACTGCTAACAATACTGGGAAAGGATCCCCCTCCATCCTCATTATGCAGCTTTGAGACTTCTACAAGGCAGAGAAGGTCATGATCCGGGGAGGGACAGTCATCCTGGGTTGATACAAAGGGATTTGTCCTGTAGTTTTGGTTCACTCTCAGAAAGGCTGGTTTGCTCCTTTTCCTGGTGCTAACACAATGTAAGTGTTAGTGTGAACCAACCCTTACCCCCACAGCATCCCTATTCCCACCTTTCTGGCTCAATGTTTGGGCTACTCTTTTTGTAGATGTTGTAGGATTGCCCCATTTGGGTTCAGTTCCAACATGTGTGATGGTGAGTGTTTGGGGGTGGTAAATAACCTGACTCCATAAAGGGGCCAAGGGCTATGGGAGGATGAGCAACTTTAGGTGGGGTGATGGCCAACGCAGTGAAGGAAATGCCAGTGGAAACCATCATATTGGGCTCAATGGCAAAATGAGCAGAGGAGGAACCACTTCACTATTCTGATTCCTAATGGCCATGGAGGCAGAAGATGCCATGCTAGATGGACTGTCTATGAAGGTGCACCTTGTCCATATCCTCAAGGCTGAGGCAGTCCATTGCAGTCCCGGTGTTAAATCCTGCATGTCTCATTTCATATGTGCCTCAGGAGATGGCTCTGTGATCACAGTGTGTGGGTCACTTCATGGCAAGCTGGGATCCAGCTTAAACAAATTCACGCCAGTGGCATTTTCCCCCCTGTTTGTCATTCTTCTTAAATGTGAAAATGATTCCCAAGGGAAACGTATACTCAGATACGAGTAGCAGTCAACGACACTTGCTGGGATCGAATCAATGCAGATAGCATGTTGCTTTCAGTTTCCCAATATTGTTAAGCTCAGCCACTTAACAATATTGCCACTTAACAATACTGTATTGCAAAATTAAAAACTTCCTCTGCTTCTCTGTGGAGTGGGGGAGGAATTGGAAGAAGCAAAGTTTGATGGTTTTTTAAACCTTGTTAGGACAGCCTTGATGCACTATACTTTTAAGAAAGAAAGAAAAACAAATTTGAAAGATTCCTCCCTGGGAAAAGGAGATGACAAGATGGTGAACTTTTTTATGTTTTTCTCTTTCTTTCTTTCTCTTTCTTTTTTCTTTCTCTTTAAAAGGAGGCAAACCAAATAGCATTGATGGAGGTGCATTTGCCATGTGGAGGCAAGAATCGCATCAAATAGCATACTGCACTTCTACACAACCTTCAGCATCAAGCCAGGCCATCAGTGGCTCAGTGGTTAAGAAGCTCTCCTTGTTAGCTGGAAGGCTGGCAAGTTGGCAGTTCAAGACCCAGGTACCACATGAAGGATTGAGCCCCCATCCATGTCCCGGCTCTTGGATACATGAAAGGAGCCTCATTTGGGCGTTCCCTGAGCAGAGTTTATCCCACAAAAATCCTTTCAACCCAGAATAATTTCTGACGTGAAATTATTATCAGATAATAATGGTAGAGGGCTATGGTCTCTGGCTAGGAGGACCATGGATTGAGTTATTACTGTAAGTCTAATCATTCTTTCCCTAAAGAAGTTACCTGATCCTGGAATGACTAAGGACTCAGGCTCATGGTACCGTATTCCTTCCCAGATGTGATGCTCTCCATCTTTATTTTTTTATTTTCTAATTTGTATTGCCGCCCAACTCCGAAGACTCTGGGCGGCTCACAGAAAATAAACCAATTGCAGTTTGAAAAGCAATAAAAACCCATTAAAAACTACTGACAAAAATTAAAAAATATTAAAAGATTAAAAGAGAGTGTATTCTACTAAATTAGCCAGGAGGCCAGGGTTACCACATTGCTGGTGCCCCACACCTGCCCTGCCAGCCAGGTTTTTAACCCTTTCCTGGAGGGCAGCAACTCTGTCTGGAGACGCAACTCAATTGGCAGGAGGTTCCATAGGGCCGGAGCAGACACTGAGAAGGCTCTATTTCTGGTGCTAGAGAAATGCGCCTCTCTAGTAGATGGGACAATGAGAGAGCCTCTCCGATCTGCTCTGGTGGGACAGGCAGATGTTCTTGGGGTGACACAGTCTCTTAAGTATCCTGGCCCGCTACCGTGTAGGGCTTTAAAGGTAATCAAAGTCCTGACCGGGTGTCTGGAGGCTGTTCGAGTCTGGATGGGGGAAAATGGGCTTCAGCTGAATCCCGACAAGACTGAGTGGCTGTGGGTTCGGGGGCCGGTGCTTTCTCGGGAGCTATCATCTTTGGTTCTGGATGGGGAATTGTTGCCCCAGACAGATCCGGTGCATAACTTGGGGGTCCTCCTGGACTTGCGGCTGCTGCTTGAAGAGCAGATGGTGGCCAGGGCTTGGAGGGCTTTTGCACAGCTTTGTGTAATTTACCAGTTGCGCCTGCTTCTGGACCAGGACTCCTTGCTCACAGTCATCCACGCTCTGGTCACCTCCAGATTGGATTATTGTAATGCGCTCTACATGGGGCTGCCCTTGGCGACCATTCGGAGGCTTCAGCTGGTCCAAAATGCGGCTGCCCGGGTGGTGATGGGGTGCGGCGTTATGCTCATGCCTCGCCACTGCTTCGGGAGTTGCATTGGCTCCCAGTATGCCTCCAGGTGCAATTCAAGGTGCTGGTTTTGACCTTTAAAGCCCTTCATGGCATTGGGCCAGGGTACTTAAGAGACCGCATCTCCTCAAGGTATTCAGCCCGTCCTACAAGGGCAGACAGGAGGGGTTCAGCTGTGGTCCCATCTGCAAAAGAAGTTCATCGTGCTGGGGCCAAGAAGAGAGCCTTCTCCATGTCTGCCCCAGCCCTGTGGAACCTCTTACCACCAGAACTGCGACTCCACTTGGACTTCCTATCCTTCAGAAAAATGTTGAAAACCTGGCTATGCCAGTGGGTGTGGGGCATGCTTGACTCCACAGCGCATGCCCGCTGGCTCATTTAGAACGTCTGTCTGAGGGATCCTGCTTGTTTTAGTATTATTTTTCTGCTATATTTTCTGCTATTTTATTGTGGGAGGAGGAGGGTGGGGGTAGTTTTTTAAAATGTTTATCTGATTAGGTTCTTGTGGTTTTTGTGTTTTAATTCTGTTTTACTGGGGGATTATTGACTGTTTTTAGCTACTACTGTTTTAATTGTTATTGCATTGTTGTTGTTTTTGTATGCTGTATGTTGTATTGCATGTTGTTAGCCGCCCTGAGTGGTGTTCCCATCAGGAGGGCAGGATACAAATCCATTAAATAAATAAATAACCAGCACCTTGAATTGCATCCGGAGGCAATACTGGCAACCAGTGCAGCTCCCAAAGCAGTGGCGAGGCACGGGCATACCGCCCGCACCCCATCACCACCCAAGCAGCCGCATTCTGAACCAGTTGCAGCCTCCGAATGGTCATCAAGGGCAGCCTAATGTAGAGCGCATTGCTATAGTCAAGTCTGGAGGTGACTAGAGTGTGCGTGACCATGAGCAAGGAGCCCTGCTCTAGAAGCGGGCGCAACTGGCGTATAACACAAAGCTGTGCAAAAGCCCTCCTTGCCACAACTGCCAGCTGCTCTTCGAGCAGGAGTAGTGAGTCCAGGAGGACCCCCATGTTGTTGGAACTGGGCTGCAAAGAGTATAATGTACATTTTGTGCCATGTTATAAAAGAAGGATCTGTATGATTTGTTTTTCCTGCCACTTATACACAGACATGCCCAGGCTGGCCTTAATCTACTTGTATGTGTGTATGTGAATATGTATTTAAGCATGCCTGAGTGTTTTAGTTGATTAATGCCTATGGATGGAGCATTGGCTTCTCAGTCTTGTGGCCAGATGTTGTTAAATTACTCCTCACAGAATTCCTGATCATTCGGTACTCTTTTGGGGGCTTCCTAGAACTGAAGCCCAAGAACATTTGAGAGCAGATGGTTGGAACTTGGGAACCACTGGCGCAGAATTTTATACAAGTTCCTAGTTGTCTGAGGCAAGCAAGCTTGTGTTTGTTTGTTGGGGGGGGGGGGGCGTGTTAGATTTTGCATGCATTTATCTGAGGTAGCATAAAAGCCACTGTTTGTCCATTCTTGATCATAGCCTCCAATGCTATTTGCTGCTAGTTAGCAAATTAATAAATAAAATTTAACCAACTTAGTTCATACATTATATGTTTATTTGTCTCATTTGGCCCTTAGTAGAAAGACAGCTGGGGCCAATTCTGTTATCCAGACCTACTACAGTATATGGATTTAATAATGAATATAATTGTCATTACGATGCAGAATAGGTAAGCTTTTACCTCCTGTTTGAAGATGAATATTTAGGTTTCCAAGTTATGTGTAAACTATGCCAGACATTTTAGAATGCTAATTTTAAAGGGAAGGGAGAGGGTTTAATGCAAACATCTGCAGCTGTCATTTAAACACATTAATGCAAGGCTAGGTTGTATATCACATGGCGTGTTGAGTGAAAATGCTAAGCCTTGTAAGTCTTCCACAAACAGAATGAATCCAATAACCAGAGAACAGATTGCTGAAACAGCTGCATAAAAAGCTAAAACAGCAGTGTATAAATACCCAGCAAGAAGAGGTTAATGTTTGCAGCTGCTCTAGTGCTACTTGCATGATAAAAGTAATTATAATTGTAATCCTGGGGTAGACTTTCAAAATAAACAATAACTGGCGTCAAGATTGTTACAGGATTCAGAAAGAACAAGAAAACCACTTGCTCCTGCTTGCATGTGGATTTTAATACTTTAATTAAGTCACTGCTTTGATTTTAGCATAAATGCATTGTTAATTAGTGAGACACAAGTATGTGTATGCACTACACTAGTGGTGGCGAACCAATGGCACGCATGCCAGAGGTGGCACTCGGAGCCCTCTATGTGGGCACCCATGTGGCTGCCCCAGCACAGAGTTTGCCCCACCCCTATGCCCAGTAGCCCAATGGGGCACTTTCTCCCTCCCCCAGCACAGAGTTCACCCCATCCCTCTGCCCAGCAGCCCAATGGGAGCACTTTCTCCCTCCCCCAGCACAGAGTTTGCCCCGCCCCTCTGACCAGTAGCCCAATGGGAGAGTTTCCTCCCTCCCCTGTTGCCGTATTGGCACTTTGCGATAAATAAGTGGGTTTTGGCTTACAGTTTGGGCACTCAGTCTCTAAAACGTTCGCCATCACTCACTACATACAGAAACCTGACTGCCTGATGAGTGAAAGAATACATGGAGACTAAACTAGATGTGGAAGAGGCACTGGTACTTTTTAGAGGAGGAGGAAGAAGAGGAAGGCAATTCTGGTCTCAGTGGCTGGATTATAATGCCCACATTTCTATGAGATTGGGTGGCAGTTACCACTTAAGAGGAGGCACCTCTGATAGTTTCCTCCCAGTCATCCAGTGGAAAGATGATTGCCTAGGACTGCCTTTTAAATAACGATAGGGGATGTTTTCTCCCCAGTTATGAATTGCTTTAAAGGTCACATTTGCATATTTCCTATTGAGGCATATCTGACTTTTTAGATTTTGAAATTGATTGTTCAAGAACCAGGAAAAAAATATATTTTCCCTCCAAACATCAAAGACTATTTTCAGCAATAATTGAGATTAAGTAGAGGGACAGGTTTCGGGACAGGTTTCTGTAACCAGTTCTGAACATACATCAACAGTGGACCTGAAAGCTAAGCGTCAAGTTTGATGTAGATCAACCACGCTGTTGCAGCTGTAAACTAATAATAGCTTCATAATGCATTCTACGCATAGAGCATGTTTGATTTTTGCAGTAAGTCATAGTGTTAGAATGTGGGGAAATTTGCATTAGCACTTTATTTATGGATTTTATTGGTGTTACAGAATTCCAAAGATGCAGAAAGAAATGCAAAAGATAAGCTCACATCCATTCTGACTCGCCGTGTATCTATGCTAAAGATTCCACCTTAATTACAATAGCCCATCCTATGGAGTCCTGGGATTTGTGGTTTGGTGAGTAACATAGAATTCCCTGCTGCACTTAAGGGAAGTGCACTGGATCTTTCTGGCAAAGAATTCTAAGTAGTTCATCAGCTTACTTGCCCCAGGAGTTCATGAAGTGGATCTATCTTAACCTATAAATCCAAGTGTTAACCGTTGGAACTGGCTATAGGTTGCTATGCCTCGCTCTACTTGCCTGCACTCACCCTTCCTGCACACGGCCGATCTGGGTCAGCAGGTCAACGGAGGATTGAGAAAACCGGCAGTGGGGCAACAGCCCCACAAACACGAAGAAAGGGAAACAACTTCACTTCCCAACATTCCTTGCGCCGCGCCGTGCCAGAGCCAATCAGGTTGAGAGGCTCTCGCACGGTGCAGCATTCGGAAACGCGCCGCAGCCAATCAAAAGAAAACCATTTTTAAAAAACGCAGCACAAACACAACCAACCCATAACTACAAGCCCCAGCGTCCTGTGCGCCATGAGCGCGCAGAACGCTGAGGAAGCCGGCACCCAAAAAATAAACAAAAACACCGGGAGAGCAAGTCCGCCAAGCCGCGGGAACCAAAGCCCCCTCCCCAACGGCGCCTGAAGCTCCTAATCGGAGTTTCCCCTTTAATATCACTGGTGGGGGGGTGTTGTGCTCCCCCTCTCTACTGGCTCCCCTGGGGTTGAGAGGGTTGGGGGGACCAAAGGAGCCTGTCTCCCCAACCCTCCTGACCCCAGGGGACCCGGCAGAGAGGGGATTCCCCTCCCCCCCACACACACACACACGCCCCATATTAAAGAGAAGAAACCAAGCGGTTACTTCTCTTTAAAAACGGAGTTGGGGGGGGAATCCCCCTCTCCGATGGCTCTCCTGGGTCCAGAAGGGTTGGGGAGACAAACCCCTTTTCTCAACCCAACATTCCCAAACCTAAGGAAGCCAGCGGAGAGGGGGATCCCACCCCCACACACACTGATATTAAAGGGGAATCCTCAATTGAGATTTCCCTTTTAATATCAGAGGGTAGCCTGGATTCGATCCCCTCTCCTGGGTCCCATGAGTCTGGAAGGTTTGGGGGGACAAAAGGAGACTGTCCCCCCAAGCCTTCCAGAGCCAGGGGAGGTGGCAGAGAGGGGATCCCCCCCCCCGTAGGACACCAAAAACACAAAAACAAACAATCAAAAATACACAAAAACAAACAAAAATAACACCAAAAAAGTAAACAACAACAAACATTTCCAAACACACCCAGCACCCAGCCAAACACCACAAAATTCAACCACCACCACCACCCCAAATAAAGAAAAACAGCTAACTCACCACCACACGACCTCATACCACAACGACTGGAAAAGAAATGAATAAAGAAAGAGACTACTTACTGGAAGAAGCTCCACCCAGAGGCCACGAGAGAAAAAACAGTCAAAATACAAGATAACCCCTACCAGCAGCACTTGCTGCCCATAATAATAAAAAAAATTCAAAAAGACACAATAGCCCCACATAAAAGGCCCCAAGAGTTTTTCAAAAAAAGTATATCATCCTTTATTCTTTTTTTCATCCACAAAACCAAAACACCAAACAAAACTCATCACAGTTTATAACAGGCCATCAAAAGTTTTTTTGTATAAATAAAAATTTTAAAAATTTCAATTATAGACTAACCTCTTCTTTACAAACATTAACAACAACAACAACAAAAACTTTCCAACACCATTTAAAAGGGCAACCTTTGCTAGTGGTAACTAAAATGGAATAAAACTGCTGTAATTACATGGTGTAGATCTGTGTTTCCCAACCTTTGGTTTTTGGACTTAACTCCCAGAAGCCTAAGTCAATTCCCCAAAGCACTGATCAGCCAATGTACTGACTTAGGCTTCTGGGGATTGAAGCCCCCCTTTTGGTGTGTGTGTATGCCCCACGTTGGGAACCACTGGTGTAGATGTATTCTTAGATTCTATTGTTACAGCTTATCCTTTATATATCCTTGTGTTTCCATAATGGACACATTGCAATTTGTACAGCTTGAAGAGGTATACAAGAGCGGACCGGAGGGGCTCTCTAATAGTGCCATCAGCCAGGGGGGCTCGCATCTCTGGCACAAGGAGGAGAGCCTTCTCTGTGTCCGCACCTGCCCTTTGGAACCTCCTGCCTGTGGAACTGCGTCTCCAGATGGAGTTGTTGCCCTTTAGAAAAGAACTAAAAACCTGGCTGGCAGGCCAAGTTTGGGGTGCAGGTGGAGGGTTGGCTTCCGTTGGGTGGTTAATATAGGGGAGGATGCCTGACCCATGGTTTCTTCAGTTCCTGCACCCCTCTCTTTTTAGGCGTGGGTTCTTATTGCTGGTTTTTATCTGTTTTATTTGTTTTTATGATTTTACCCACTGTTGTGAACTGCCCGGAGTCGGCTTTGGCTGAGTGGGCGGTATAAAAATTTAACAATAAATATAAATAAATAAATAAATAAATAAATAAATAAATAAATAAATAAATAAATCTGTCCTTTTTGACTGTTTAAGGAAACCAGGAGATAACTAGTTGAGGGATACAAAGAATTTGGAGTAGGGAGTTATGTAATCTTCTGCTATGGTGGCTGTTATGAAACTTTTAGATTTCACCATGTTGAATGACCATAAAAAGATACATACAGCAGCTTGGGTTTAATGTTGGAAAGGCAGGCTATTTCTCCTTTTTATGTATTAGCATGAATGTTAGCCAAGTGTACCTTGTAGGCTCCATACAGCCCCCCAAGGCTATTTCACTGTTCAACTCTCAAAAGCAGTCAATTTTTAACATTAAAATTGTAAGGAAAGGTTTGATTTAATTAGATTGAGTGGTAGGCCCCCAAAACTCCAAAAGTCAAGCAGTTTAGGGGATAATTTTTTACTATATGGCATGAGCATAGTTTGGCCAGGTTATCCTGCTATGGTAATAGAGTAGAGCATACTGCTAGCAACTCAACACTGATCGTCAGGCAGTGGTTAACTGAAACGCTTAACTAGATCAGTGATATGGGTGTCACACTGTGACCCAGAAGGCAAATAGAAGGCCACTGCATTATATTGTCCCCAGGACAATCTTCATGACTGATCACAATGAGGATAGCCAATATTCAGAACTGGATATGGCACTCGAAGAAGAAGAATTGGCATGAGCTAAGGTAGGGACTGGGTGATAAAGAGAGACCTCTCATCACACCAAAGGTGAGCACCTTGTATTATCAGTGTCAGTGTTTTAGAGGGAGTTATGGGATGGATGCAGCCTAATCAATAGAGGTGCGGCTGATCAAAAGACAAATACACTCTCAAATAGGAATTGAGCTGTTCTGTATGGGTCTGCAGTCTTCCTTCTAGACCAGTGGTTCCCAATGTGGGACCCATGCTTTGGAGAATTGACTTAGGCTTCTGGGAATTGAAGTCCAAAAACCAAAGGTTGGGAAACACTGTTCTAGACTCATGTTTGCACCTGGGTGATGACTGCAACTAGGAGTGCCATGGCTGAACTTGGAACACTTGGTACACCACCTGCATCTATTCCTGGTAAGTTGAGACCAGGTTATGATGATACCTGCTTTAGTTAAATCTAAAGCAACGTAAGTTGTGTTGAAAGGTGTTTGGAAAGTGTGGGCTGATGGGAAATTCTTCTTCTTTCATGTCTACAGTAGTTCAGACTTTAAACTGCCAAAATGAAGCCAACTTTTGGTGAATTCATTCCATAGTTTCTTTTGCCTGACCTAGTATGAGAAAGATTAGCCAGCACAACAAAGTTGCTGTTGCCTGGGGTACGCCCAATTACGGTTAAACAAATACCTCAATCTTCGGGGAGGCTCTTTCTGCAACAGTGAGGATGCTGATGGGCACTCATTTACATGACCATATTTGTACCAGTCCTGACAGAGCAATATTGGTTACCAAAGCACTGATAATAATGTTTAAAGCCCTAAAGACCTTGTGTGCATGGTTCTGAGGATCAGGATCACACCCAGCCCGAGAATTTTCTTATGTGTCCCTATTCCAATTGTCAATTATCAGTAGAGATAAGAGAGAAAGCTTTCATAGTAGAATGGTGGAATTCTTTTTCTTGGAAAGATAGTTTGGGCATCCTCCTTAACAGCATTTTGCTGTATGATGAAGACTTTTTTCTTTAGTCAGGCATTTGCTGTATGAATTTTATCTAATTACTTCTCTATAGTATCTTTTTAAAAATTAGGTTGTTGTTTTTCCTGGAGTTTTGAGTTAGCCAACAGAGCAGGGTGTATGTTTTATGTAGAGAATTTTTTTTAAAAAAATCCAAGATTCATTTGCTGCATCTCAATGCTGACATCCTGAGAGACGGAATGATATACAGTACTGTGAGTCTGTTCTTGCTTTTTTTTTTCCCTGCAGTTACTTTTATTTTTCATGTTGCAGCTCGTCTGATCTGCTCTTCCTTTCAGCATTGTAATTAATGTTTGTTCATTTCAATTGGACACCATTCACATCTGTTTCAAAATTTGTCCTGCCTTCAAAAGCTGATTTCCAATTAACCATTTAGTTTTGTAGCACCAGAGTGCTCAGCTTCCTGATGTCTAGCGACTCTATTCTGTTCCTACCCCATGCTTCAGAGGGCCATACCCACACAATAGCTCCTCCAAAATTAGATTTTTTTAATAAATGAGACCTAAGTGACCAGTAGCACTTTGCATGAGAAATGAATGATCATCTCTCACATACCCATTTAGGGCTATTCTGCATCCAAACCAGGACACTGTATATCATAAAACTCTCAGAATCCCCTAGGTTGCAAGATTCTGTGTGTGATAGTCCAAAGGCTATTTTTTCCTAAGGTCCCCATTTTCTCTGTATTATGGTTGGGATGCCCTAAATCAAGTCTCAGGGAAAGATCTAGAATGGAGTCAAATTGATGTATATGCCCACCCTTTCTTTGTCAATTCAGGTAGATTCATAGAGTAGTCCTGGTAAGAATTCAACTTGGGTATCTAAAATTTAAAGTCAAAACAAATCTGCTTGGTTTGAAAAAATAAAGTACAGTAGAACCTCGGATAAAGTCCAAACTCTGTTCCACAAATTTGGACTTTATCCGATTTTGGACTTTATCCGAATCAAATGGGCAATGCATCGGATAACGTCAAAAAATGGACTTTATTCAAGGTTCTTATACCAAATACCTCAGATAACGTCCATTTTTTTAGCGGTTTTGGACTTTATGCGATGCATCACGTGTGCATGAAAACCGCGACTTCATCCGAATCGGACTTTATCCAAATCAGACTTTATCCGAGGTACCACTGCATTTTCATTCTTCTTTGGTCAGCATATTTGTAACCTCTTTTGAGTATTCAACATTAATACACAAAAGTACCTGTGAGAAAGTATCCATTAAAATCATATGGGGATGTTTCTGTGCATCTCTCTGGTAACAATTCATGACCCTATTGTCACCACTTGAAAGGAAATGTAATTTCCAAAGGTCATTAACCATTGGACAGTATTAAAGAGAGAGAAAATTAACTGGTTAATAATTTAGTTAACATCATAAATCATGCAGCTGATTCCTAAATATCGAAATATTCATGGGAGAGCAAAATAAAATTCCTGGATCTAATTAAGCTTTAAATCTTCTCATCCTAACTTCTTTCTCATTCTCATTTCCATGAATTGTTCAATTCTTCTAGAAGGAAAAATTACCTTCCATGGAATCTGGCATGCTCGATTGGGCAACAAAGAAAGCTTGAAGCTATGTTTAATGGCTGTGTAAAGTCTTTTAAGAAAGATGTTTTATAACAGAAAGGACTTGGTACTTTATACAATCCAGTGCCCTTCGATGGGACACGCTGTCAGGATGGGCCATATTATATCTAGATATGATAGAAATAGTAGCCTAACACCTCAGGAGGGCACCATGTTTGGGACAGCTGCTTTGACAAATAAAATGTGAACTATTTCCTTCTGCTTCCTTCAGAGAGAATTATTTTATTCCATCAAGTTCATTGGCAGAACCATGGCATATAATTCAGCCTTTATGAAACAAGACGTATTTTCTGCCTTCTAGTGAAATATCACTTACTCTTGATATATGACTCACATTTCGCTGCTGAATGCTGTCTTTTTTTTTTCCATTTCCATTACAGATGTTGGCTTCGACTTGACACTTATTTCATCTGGAGTTTTATAGGACCTGCAACATTGATCATTATGGTAAGAATTCTTTATTAAACAGCCCATTTTTCTAGATCAGGAGCAATGGTCCTAAAAGTTACCTTTTTGACAGCAGTTTCCAGTTGCAGGTGCATTGCATGGGCAATTCTGGGAACTGTAGTTTATGAAGGAAATCTTTCTAAACTTTAATCAAAAGCCAACTTTCTGTTGAGTGTCTTGAGGGCTTCATTTGGAAAGCACAATGGTAAAAATCTGTGAAGTTTGTCCATCATGGAAGAATACTTGCGAAAATATTTACTTCTGAGCGCTATATTCCAAGAAAGGGAGAAAGAATCAATAGGAAGACGCAGAGTCTAGCATATCGTTCTTAACACTGCACTGTGACATTAAAATGTCACATATATTATTTCACAAGGGGTTTCCTTTGCAATGGGCAAGTTTAGACTGGACTCTGTTTCAGCTACTGTAATTCTGATTTAACAGAAAATCATGTGATCCTTAACAGTTAATCCAGATTTTTCAAATATTTTGAACATGTCAGTTTGTTCTGTCTCATTCGTTGTGTGATGTTTGAGAGCAAAAGAAGTTCTGATTTGACATCATAATCTTTTATAAACCCTATTGTTTTAAATTCCTGAGTCAGCATGTCATCACACTTGATTGCATGCCCTTTGGGGATTTTTGTGTGTGTGTGGAGCGGGGTGGTGGTGGTGGTGGTGGTATACATCCCTCTAAGTCAGTGATGTTATGAAGGAAGGAAGAACAGGACTGGAATAGACTCCTTTAAAAAGTGATTTTAAGATTTAAGATGAAGAGACATCACGCATAGCACAACTTATTTAACTGTGGTTGATGGTATGTATCAACAAAGTAAAAAGTTAACATTTGCAGGATACTGAAAGTTAGTCTTTAAAGCTCAAATACATTAATTTGTAGTGAAATTTCTGTATTTCCAAGAGTGTTATTCAACATCAGGACAGTCAGGCAAAGTCTTACTGGTGTGTAGGTGTGTGTGTTTTTGTCTTGCTTTATTTATGTCTCATCTCACCAACAATTAGTGTAAATGCTACTCTGGGCAGCTTACAAAGGCAAAATAATAAAATATAGCAGGGATTTGCAACCTACGGACTGTTCTGTCTCCCCCTCCCTCTTACTTTCCCCACTGGGGAAACACTCACAGCACGGTATATCCAAGAGAAGTCCAAGTTCCATCCAAAAATCCAGTCCAGAGTTTCAATAAGCTGAGGAGACAAGCAAACAGGAGCAGGGACAGGGAAGCTCAAACTTTGTCCCTCACAGAGCCACACCCGGCGTTCTGGCTCCTTATATCCCCCCATGGGGTGTGGCCCGATGCTTCCTAATTACCTCCTGGCCCTCCTCTCTCTCTGCCTCTGCTGGAGACGCTTTGCCTTGCTCCAATGTCTCACGTCAAGCCACGTCTCGTCACCAGAGCTGTCTGTGAGCTGCGGCTGCTGCCAAGGATCATTCTCACCGTCAGACTGCTGCTGGAGTTCCAACGGAGGCTGAGGCAATGTCGGGGGCGGCACTCCTGGGAAGGGGGATCCTACCAGCTCCTCCCCCTCATCCTCAGAGTCCTCATACCCAAGGTGGGCCAGAGCTGGGCCTGGGGCAGACTCACAACACGGCCCATGGGCTTGACTCGGCCCACAGTGACGACCCCTGGAAGTGGAAGGGGCACATTTATGACAGCCATACATGCGCATGCACAAATGGACTCGCCACGGCTTATGGCCACGTTTACAGCAGGCAGAACCCATGTGTCTGGCCCATTCAGCTGTCTGAGTAGGCATGGTCCATGTTGAGAACCCTTGTAATACGGTGAAATGAAAACCAAATAAACAATAAATAATATTTTAAAAAAACCAAAAAAACAATAACCAGACAACAGTATACAAACCTAAATGGGACCAATTCATATCAAATTAATTCCCAAAATAATGATAAACAAGAAAAGGGTCAGATAATATGTAATCATCTGTAGTATACTTATAGGGAAATATAATTTGAAAAACCCTCTCTAAACAGGAATGCTTTTAGCATTTTCCTAAAAGCCAATAGAGAGGGTGATATTCTCATTTCTGTTGGCAAAAAATTCCAAAGCATGGGTGCCAAGGCTGAAAAAGCTCTGCCACCTCTAGAAGTTTTTTATCTTGTTAGGCATAGGCGCAGCGACATTGTTTGCATGCTCCAGACCTGGTTTCTTAGAAAGAGGAGCTTCCGCAGATAATATGGTCCTAAACCATATAGGGTTTTGTGAATCATTACCAGAACTTTGAACCTGGCACGGAATACTACGGGAAACAAATGTAAGCTAGCCAGAACTGGGATAATGTGATCAAAATATCTAATACCCATAAACAGTCTGGCTGCAACATTTTGCACCTGCTAAAGCCTCTGTATCAGCTTCAAGGGCAGCCCAACATAGAGAGCATTGCAATAGTTGATCTTGGAGGTTACCATTGCATAGGTCATAATAGCAGAGACCCTCTGTCTAAAAATGGATAAAACTGGGCAATGCATTGCAGTGGATAAAATGCAGACCTGACCATCAAAGCCACCTGCTGTTCCATGGAAAGCTTGGGTCAAGTTGCACCCCCAGATTACATACCCCCTCCTTCATTCCCCCAACCTGAGACTTGTCAGGATTCAGTTTCAGCTTATTCTACTCCATCCACTCCATAATCATCTCTAGGCAAGCCTCCAAGGTACAAACAACATCATCTGCTGAGGTGGAAAAGGAAAGATAGAGTTGTGTATTATCAGCATACTGAATAAAGCAAACTCCAGATCTCCTGCTGACCACCCCCAACAGCCTTGCATAGATGTTAAATAGCATCAGGGAAATAGCCAAACCTTGGGGGTACTCCATACTGTTGTACCCAGGGAGTCAACAATTCCTCCCTGAGCTTTACCCTCTGGACCCAATCATTGAGAAAGGACTGGAGCCAAGCCAAAGCCTGACCCATCAATTCCCAAATCCAAGAGCCTGTCTAGGTGGATACCATGGTTGATGGTATAAAGGGCAGCCGAGAGATTCAAGAAGACCAACAACAAGGAGCTACCTCGGTCAGCCTCCCTCAGAAGGTCATCCAGTAGCACAACCAATATTGTCTCCATCCAATGTCAGGGCCTGAAGTAATCAAGGCATTCTCTGGGAATGACCTCAACTGGTCTGCTGTTACCCTCTCCACTAGCTTGTCCTGGAAAAAATACATTGGTGACCAGGCAATAGTTGTTAAAATCATTGGCCACCAAACTGGACTTTTCCAGATTGGGTTGGATGATAGTCTACTTCAATACTTATTTACTTAATTGTGTCTTCTTCTACCTTACAATAGAGGATTCCACAAAGGATCTCCATTTGGGCTCTCTCCTTCAGGTTCGTCTTTGTGTGTTCTTTTAGTCAGTTCAATTTGGGTGTGCGGGTGATTGGTCCTCAGCACCCTTAGTTCAAGTTCAAGTTCAATTTTAATTTATACCCCGCCCTACTCAGCACACGGCCGACTCAGGGCGACATTACAACATATTAAGGGTACAGTATACAATAAAAATACAATAAGCAATCCATATGTCCATACAGCAAGACAATATAAGTACAATATAACAATATAATACAAAAGTAATAATAAATACACATTGCAATGAGATCAATAAAAATACAGTATCTTACAAAAAAAATATGGTACTAAACAAATACAGCAAATATCATCGTAAATAACACAGTACAATGGCATAACAAGAGAGAAAATAACAAAATATCAGACCACACTACGAAGGCAGCAGAGCAGAATAGCTCCAGTCCTGGCGGTGGTGGCTCTGGCGTCAGGCGTCGGGCTTTAAAGTCCTCCCGGGGCCCCGCAGGTGCGGGCAGTTGTTCTTGCCGGGTGAGCAAGACATGCTCCAGCCCTGGTGGTGGCGGCTCCAGCGTCAGGCTTTAAAGTCCTCCTGGGGCCTCACAGGTGTGGGCAGTTGTTCTCACTGGGCAAGCGAGACAAGCTCCAGCCCTGGTGGTGGCGGCTCCGGCATCAGGAGCCCTAGCATAGCGCCTTATTAGCGCTTCTGTGCAGGCGCTTCCGTTGCTTCAGGTACATTGATCTTTGTGTTCCTTACTCCCTGAGACAAAGACTATTTCTTCCTCAGGATCTGCAGCTGTTGGGGCTATACCTCTCATGCTCAGTCCCCAGCAGAACTTAGCCCCTGTGATAATGATGGTGCCCCCCCCCCGGATGATGACCCACCTGCTGAGATTTGCCAGGGTCAGAACAGTTACAGCCAAAGCCCCCTGTTCACCCCTGGCCGGCGGGGGGGGAGGTCTCCTTCAATCAGGGTGGTAAATAACTGTCTGGCAAAGAGGTTTTGACTATCTCCTTCACCCGCCCTGTCAAACTCTCACAGGCAGCTTTTATTAATCAGGATGGGCAATTATCCAGTAGAGAAGTGGTGGCCCTGCAGCCAGAGCGTGTCCTGGAAATTTCCTGAGATGTGTCAGGCTGGAATTGGTCCAACAAACATGAACGTCTCCATCTGTTCTACTGCTTTAACAGTGGAGTCTGGGTCACTCTGACTGACATGGATCTTATTTTTAAAATGGATTGCTACTTGATTGCAGGTGTCAATATTTACAGGTAGCCTACCTGGCTACTCTGCTTCAAGAAGCTCCCTGACAATTCTTAATAGCTCCCTCTGTTGATTACCACAGCTAGCAATACAATAAATTATATATTGTATTGCTTCCTTGCCAGTTTCAGAGTGTTAGCATAGTTCCTGGAGCACTTTTTAACTGCAGCCAGGTTGTCATCCATTGGAGCTTTCCTCCACTTGCTCTCTAGTTGCCTCCTCAGATGCTTCAAGGCTCTCAGGTCATAATCAAACCACAGGGCAGGGTGAGTTCTGAGCTGGAGTTGGCATTTAGGAGCGATAGTCTCCACTGACTGTTGGTCTCTGTGTACCAATTATCCACCAGGGTGGAAACAGCATAGCCAGCCAATGTGGTTAGAAACCTTTGCATGGCCTTCTGGAAACCAATAGGATCCATCAGCCTGCCAAAGCGAACCATCTTAATGGGTTCCTGCTCCTCATAAAGGTGGGGTGTAACATTTCGACCTCAAATTGAAGCAGATAGTGATCTGTCAACGAAAAAGGGGTGGTGGTGACATCTCTCACCTTCAGATCACTTCTCTGTGCCACTGACAAAAGCAGGTCCAATGAGTGTCCTGCCACATGCGTAGGGCCAATGAAATGTTGGGATAGTCACATAGCTGTCTTGGCTTGTATGAAGTCTGAAGCTGCCCCAGACCGAGCTGACCATATGCCGACGATACTTTAATAATAATTTTTAAAAATCCATTAACAGCAGTACCAATAATTCAAATTCACTTGAAAGACTTTCACGATGTTACTGGTTTAGATATAAATTGGGAGAAATCAGAGGTGATTATGCTTAATATTAATAAAGAGGATATAATCAGAATTAGAAACAACTATAAAATACAAATATAAGAACAAATAAGATATTTAGGAATAAATATTTCGGACAAATATGAGAAGTTAAAAAAATTAAACTTATGAGAAGCTGATAAAGAACTTCAAGAAATGATACAAAAATATAATAAATTGAATTTGTCATGGTTTGGCAGAATTGCTCTAGGTAAAATGAAGCTATTACCCAAAATTAATTTCCTATTTGACAGCTTACCAATTCAACTGAAAGAAAAAGACTTGAAGACACTTCAGAATTTGATAAATAAATATTGTAATGGCAGTAAAAGACCTAGAATTACAAAAATTTCATGGTATATGAATCAAAAGAAGGAGGATTGGGACTTCCTAATATTCAAAATTATTATAAAGCATTTCAAGTGAGAAATTTGTGTAAATTAATAGTTAAAGAAGAGCTTATATGAGGGAGCATAGAAATGAAAGAGCTAAAAGGTATAGGGAGAGCAGCTTTTTTAGATAGAAATAAAGTAACTATTAATTTGGAGAACAAACTCTTAAAAGCAACAATGAAAACATGGATTGATGTGAAAGAGAAATTAGCTCCTATTATATCTCCTATTATAGAACTAAAGGATATTGAAAACTTCCCAAAAGAAATGAGTAGAAGAACAGAGGAAGTCATCAATAACAATGTGGCATCAAAGTTGAAAGATTGGATCAGGATTTGCAAAGATAATAGGAAAAAATTGGATATATATAAGCAATTAAAATTAAATTGGTTTCAAATTATTTCTGAAGATAATTGGAATAAAAAGTACATGGCAGACGATAATCTGAACAGGAAGAACACCAAATTTGAGGATCTATTGTGTAGTATAAGATCGGGAGCAGTAGAATTTAAGGGGCTAGTGGGTAAATTGTACAAATTAATAAACTTAGATGAAAAATCACAGGAAGTCCTAAAACATTATGGGAACAAGATCTAAATATAGAAATAAGTAAAGAAAATTGGAGAAGAATATGGGGCAGAAGGATCATGAAGATGTTATCAGTAAGAGTTAAGGAGCATAATTTTAAAATGCTCTGGAAATGGTATTTAACACCTATTCATTTACACCAAATGGATAAATCAAAATCGTCAAAATGTTGGAGATGTAAAAATGGGAAAGGTACCTACACACATATGTGTTGGGACTGTAGTGAATTAAAACTTTTTTGGTCAACAGTTGAAAATGAAATTAAGGGTATAATTGATTCAAAATTTAATTTAAGAACTCGTATTGCATTACTAGCTGATGTAGAAGATTTAAATATTGATGTATATAAAAAAGATCTTATCTCAATTATGGTGTCAACTGCAAGGCAGTGTATAGCACGAAAATGGAAATGTGAAACTACTCCCGAAATTAAGGAATGGTATAAAGAGATGTGGACGATGGCATTAAATGGTAAATTAACTTGGGAAATGAACTTTTAAAAAGGAATTGTCAAAGAGAATAAATTTTTTACAACTTGGAAAGCTTTCATAGAATATGCAATAGAGAAAAGAAATGACTGTGCCTGTAGCTTTTTGGAAATCAAAGGTATAATTATAAGTACTTTCAGCCTCCTAGACAAATATAAATATCACATGCGTGTTATGTTAAGTTATAAATGTATTAAGTAATATAATATTAGTAGAGCCATTGGATGACTGATTATAAAGATATATGTTAGTAATATTAGGTTAAAAGTACTAAACTGTATAGATAACTTCAAGACAAATATGTATCTCTACTGATATTCTTGTATTTTATTTTGTTATTCCTATTTGTTATGTATTTTCCCTTATCTGTTTTGTTTTCCTTTGTCAAATATTTAATTTAAATAAATAAATAAAGACGAATTCCATCAGCTCCAGGAGTGTGCTGGCCTACCCCAGTGGACGCAGTGACCACACAGTGGTACTACACAGAGAGTCTATTCAAGGAGAGTCCAAATAACAAAGTCCAAAGAGCAAGCCGAGGTCTGGTTATGAATAGTTCAAGCAGTGTCTAGTCCAAAGGATGTCCAGGAGCATTGGCAGGGTTGGCAGAGAAGTCAGGGTCACGGCAGGCAGGCAGGCAATCTCAAGAGGTATCCAAAGTCAAGCAGGGCATCAGTCTTTGCACTGAAGAATTGTACTGATGCTGGAATGCTGCAACAAACTTGCTTAAAAGCCTTCCAGCTAACCACTGTCAGCTGGGAGCCTTCTCTGGTAACTAGTTCTAGCTTGCTTGCATCACAGATGTAGCTCCTTTCTGAATCTTTCCCTGACTGAGGGCTGATCACTGTGAGAGTCAGACTTCTGATCTGACAGGTCATCTGCCTGGGGAAACAGAGTTGAGCCAGAAGCAGTCTGAGATTCCTGGTTCAGGACATTCTCAGGTTCCGGTGCATGCAGAACTGGGCTGGGCATAGGAAGTGCCTCCTGACCCTGGTCATCTTCGGAGTCTGATGAGGACTGAATCACAATAAGGAGGGAGAGTGTTGGGTCTTAGGAGCCCACTACACCAACATACTCCCCACTCTATCCCTTGCTCTTATCTCCACATGCAGGCACTCCAGACCTGTACTTGACAAGGATGGGATTACATACCTGTCAAGTTTCGGGGAATTCCTGTCAAATAAGGGAAATTTCCCATCCAAAACGGGAAACTGGACAGCTATGCTTATCCTGTGCTGGCCTCCAGTCTAACTCCAGTCTAATTGCAGTCTAACTAATACGGGATGATGGCGGGAAATAGTGTAAAATATGGGGGTTTGACAGAAATTTCCTGAAACTTGACAGGTATGGATGGGAATCTGCTAACGTTTATGTCATTCCAGGTGATAATAGCAACCCCACCCCCATCTGCCCCGATGCATCACAGAACAGTTCCTCCTCTGCTCTGTTTCCCTCCCCTTTGAGGGAATTCTTGAGAGTGAGTCTGTCTCTGTCTCTGTGTCTGTGTCTGTCTGTCTGTATCTCTCTCTCTCTCAATTAAAAAAACTCACAAAATGAGCAAATAGCAGCCCTGCTTCTCAAAGGAGCAGTGTTTTCTCCACACCTCTAATTTACCACAACTTCAAAATGAAAACACAAGAGAGTGTTAAAGGAAGCTTTGAGCCTGTAAACAAGTTGTTGATGACATATTGTAAAGGCTGCAAGATAACAACATAATGAAGTGATACCACTATAAAAAGCCTTTTCAGAAATCACTCAAAATGAAACAGATGGAGATGGCAGTGGACATGAGCAGGCCAATCATTTTACAGTCTAGATATCCAGTACAACCATATGCTTCAAAAAGACCAGTAATTGAGAACTTTTTAGAGACTGAGTGCCCAAACTCAACAGGCTGCCATCCGTGCTGCAGAGGGGCAGGGGAAACTCTGTGCTAGGGGGAGGGAGGAAGTGCTTCCATCATACCTGTCAAGTTTTGAATTTGGAAATAAGGGAAATTTCCCAGCAAATATGGGATACTTGACATGTATGCTTATCCTTTGCTGCCCTCCAATGGTGGCAATAGGGCATTGCAGTCTAATTAATACGGGATGACGGCAGGGAAGAGGGTAAAATAAGGAGTTTTCCCGGCCAATACGGGATACTTGACAGCTATGGCTTCCATTGGGCTGTAGGGCAAAGGGGAGGGGGGACTCTATGCTGGGGTGATGGCGTGCGTGCCCACAGAGAGGGCTCTGAGTCATAGATTTGCCACTACTGAAATAGACTGTCATCCCAGAGCTATGTTGCATCCAGACAAATGAAAAGGTGATGAAACCTTTTTACTAAAATTAAATTTAATATATGCTTATTTTTGTTTTCCTCATAGGCCAGAGATGCTACCTCTTCTCTGTTTTCCTTATAATCTGTATATAGGGACCTACTACCAAATATTGAAAAGCATAGCTTTAATTGGCTTGAACCAGTCAAGACTCCCAGAAAATGCACATTATTTGTCTTCAACCTCTTCAATTAAGAGATGCAATTCTTTTGAACATAGGATTCCCAATTAAGTGGAGAACTTTTATATTTATTTATAAAATATATTCATTTATAAACTAAATGAAATAATTTGTGATAATTATCTAGCAGTCTATATTTAGGAGTTGCCTGAGTAGCTCAGTGGTTTAGTATCTGACTGCAGAGTCCAGGGTTATGAGTTTGATTCCCCATTGTGGGTCTTGTATGGCCTTGGTCAAGCTGCACAGTCTCATGGTGCCCCCTCCTCAATTCACTTACCTCAAAAACTCTGGAAAGGTTAGCCCAAAGTCAAAATTGACTTGATGACACACAATTATTTTATTTAGAAATTCGGCAGATTAAGCCTTATTTCTTTTAAATGACAAAATCTGCTTATTTCAATGTCTGTTACATGCTTTAATAAATGATAAATATTAATAAACCATATAGATCCCCAAAAGAATGAAAGAATACAGGTCCATATAGGATTACAGTACTTCTTTAGTGTAGGAGGGAAAGGGGTCTGTTGAAAAGAATTACTCCTGCCTGCTTGGAGGCAGGATCTGCTGTTCTTTTTTCCTCTGTTGTTCTTGATACTTCCAGCAAATCTTAGTAAAATTGCTGGCAGTAAAGAAAATTTGGTGAGTCACCTGAATTAACTGAAGGATTCAGAGCCAGTGACTTTTTTTTTTTTTTACTGCAGACCTAATCACAGATGGATTTCAGTTCCTGGAAAATAGACGGGGAAGAAGTAGAAGCAGTGACAGATTTTACTTTCTTAGGATCAAAGATCACTGCAGATAGGGATTGTAGCCATGAAATAAAAAGGCGACTGATTCTTGGGAGACAAGCAATGAGAAACCTGGGGAACATAGTGAAAAGCAGAGACATCACATTGCAAACAAAAATTAGTATAGTCAAAGCAATGTTTTTCCCAGTAGTAATGTATGGATGTGAGAGCTGGACAATTAGGAAGGCTGAACGCAGAAGAATAGATGCCTTTGAAATGTGGTGTTGGAGGAGGGTTTTGAGAGTCCCCTGGACAGCGAGGAGAACAAATAGGTCAATCTTAGAAGAAATTAACCCTGACTGCTCATTGAAAGGTCAAATAGTAAAGATGAAGCTAAAGTACTTTGGACATCAAATGAGAAGGGAGGATTCACTTGAGAAGGCATTGATGTTGGGAAAGGTGGAGGGCAAAAGAAGAAGGGGAAGGCCAAGGATGAGATGGCTAGATGGCATTGTAGACACACTGGGCACAGAGCTGGGAGGGCTGAGGGGGGTGGTGGAGGACAGAGGCGCCTGGAGGAAAATGGTCCATGGGGTCGCAAAGGGTCGGAGTCAACTGTGCGACTGAACAACAACAAATCACAGATGCAAGATTGCTATATAGACTAGAGCCAGAATGCTCATTTTTGCTTCAAGTTATATTAAAAAAATATTGCCCTTATACTGCACATGAGAAGCTGATATACCTAATATGTTTGCACACCTCATGGGGGCTGAGGGATAGGGGAACAGTTTCTGAATCCAAGTATGGTAATTATTTATAACATTCCATCAGAATTTGTGATTTTATTTGATATGGTCTTTAATGGTAAAATAGACATTGCCACTTTCTTTCAAGAACCTACTACTTTTTATGTGTATTATCAGCTGGCTAGATGGCACAGCAGGTTAGGTATTTGGCTGCAGAGCCAGATATTGGGTGCCTCCAGGGAAAGGAGACAGTCTGTGTGGCCCTGGACAACCATCATAGTCCTCGGGCATCCCCAGGAGAAGGGAAGGGTAAATCACTTCTGTGTGTTCTCTACCTAGAAAATCCTAGAAAGGGTTGCTGTAGGTCAAAATCAACTTGACAGCATGAACTTGTTGTTGTTGTTGTTGTTACATCATAAGACCAACAGCACCTTTAAAATTAACAGATTCATTATTTCAATATGAACTTTAATTGATTAAAACCCACTCACGGGCACATGAGGGTGGAATTTAGTCAATTTAAGCTATTGCACTTTATGGATGTGGATTATTATCTACAAAGATTCACAGTGAAATACATCTATTAATTTTAAAGATATCACAATTCTTTGGTTTTGGTTTCATCATGACTCATATATACCAAAATACACTCTTATGACTACTCATTATAAAAATTATTTATTTGGAGTTGACCTCTTATCTGGCATTGTAAACATAAAGCAGTAGTACTCAGTTGGTATGGGGGAATTAGGCTGTTCACAGGCCACTTCTATAAAATGCAGTGCCTCTTTCATATCTCCCTGTGATAAAAGGGAAGTACAGTACTTGTAGCAGAGAAACTATCTGGAAGGAAGAATATAACCTATCCTTTACCATAGCAACTAGAACAATATACTGTACTCTCAATGTCACTTGCAGCTTCAAGCAGATAAAGATGTACCCTAGTTTGGCTGTACTCTGCGTTCACAGCCCTTTAGTTTCAATGGGAAGGCGCATTTGGAAGTCTATCCATATTCATATTTCAGCACAATTATATACAGATGAAGTTTTGGTGAGATGAAGGTCTTGTTTTGACAACAAAGCCATGGGTGAGACAAGACAGAGTGTTGAGAGCGTTGGATTGTTGCCTGACCCACCTCCATTCAAACTGAAGGGAATATGAAGGATTTCTTTGTCTCATTTAGTGCCAGCAGACATCCAGGTCTGATTTGCGATGTGACACAAAGAGACTATGCAAACACAAGGTAGTGGGTCTCAGGGTCAGATTAGGTTAAATGATTGGTTCACATTGAGAAGTGGAGCTTCCTTGGTGCTAAATGTTGCCTCCTTTTCTTAACTTCCATAGCTTTCAAATTAGCTTGCTTTGTCCTGTGATTTGTCATTAGATTTAATTGGCAACTAAGATTTTCAGGCATGCTGGTGTGAGGAAACCCCAGTAATGTGAAGGCAACATGAACTACCCATGATACTGTCACACCGAAGCTGGGGATATAGGTAACATGAGGAGAAATCAAAACTTGCATATTCCCTATATGTTAGGAGGCAGTGTTAGTAATATAATCCCTAAATCAGAGCTGTTGAAATTTCATCTTTATATGGTTCCTTTAAAACATTTATCTCCTCTATAATTATAAACTCCTAGAACTGAAAAAGGAGGTGTAAATGTTATTGTTTGTTCTATAGCATCACCCTATAGTGTTTATTTCACAACGTGCATTTGGAATCAATGTGTCAACATTAACAGTGCATCAAATTTTAACCAATGAACCGTTCAATACAAAGTCAGTGTTTCCAAGAATGGCAATCACTTTTAACAAGATTTCCCAAGCTTGCCCTTCCCTTTAAAGAGAAATAACAGAAAATGCCCCCTCCTCTCTTTCCCATTATAAGAGAGTGAGGGGAAACTGCAATTTTAAAAAAGTAAGTAGTATATTGCTGAACTGGCTTGCCACTCCACTGGTTCAATGGGAGGACTCTGGTAATTTGTTTAAGTAAGTAGCAAAACATATTGGGCTGGCTGTGGCAAAATTCAGCCAGAAGGCACCCACTTTTCAAATAGATTTGCAGCTTACATGCCAAGCATGTATAGAAACAGACACACACACTTAAGTTTATATACACAATCAGAGAGTAAACAAAACATACAAAATCAGTGTTTGATGCAGACAAAAATTGCCTGTAGTCTCCACTACTGTTGAACATATTAATAAAAGCCATGGTAGCGTTGAGTTTTTGCTATCCCTTGTGTGGGTCTTTCATAACTCAGTTTAAGTAACTGAAAGCTTCCTAGGTGTAGAGTTAGGGAGGATTTTTTTTGTATATTTGCACAGTATAACAGGATTTGTTTTGTCTAGGCATCACAGTATGGATATTTTTTATTTATTTTTTTGCTTTTGCTTTCTTTCTGTACACCCTGTTATTCTGCCTTCAAAAATGGCCACATGCAGAGCTCAGCGCACCAGTGTCACCACTGTGCCTGAAGAGTAAAGATTAAATAATAATGCAGCAATTCAAAAAAGCAATGTGTCGTATTTTTTATAACACCTGTTTTTCTGTAGAAAAACGTGTTAAAATCAGTCTATCTGACGCACATTGACTTTGTATTGCTGAGATCGTTCTGGGCGCCCCTTTTCCTCAAGCCATTTCTTATTCAGCAGTCTGTAAAAATGTACTAGTCCTCTACAGGCCTTGGTCTGTTAACATTGTTTTTATTTAATTTACAAAAATGTTTTTTTTATTTAACCTATATATGAGGTTTATATATGAGATAAATAAATAATTTGATAAATATTTTGGGCATCCGGACCCTTGGACTGATCCCACAGACTGGCAAGACCTGATTTCTCTGTCAATCAAATTTCTATTAAAATGTACATACAGGCCCTGAACCTCGTTGTCACTGAGGCTACCAGTCTTTGTGGGCTGTATCACTTCAAATAACAAATTCTCAGCCTGTGGGCTGTGACCCCAAAAGGGGTTGCAAAGGGTTTTCCATGGGGTCTTAGGAGGAGGGAGCAGGGGGAGCTTAGAGAGACACTACCATTTTGTGAGGTGTGTCGTGTGGCACAGCAAGTGTTAGGGGTAAAGAAAAATCTATTTTTATGTGTTTTCTGTACCCCATTAAAATGCCTTATTGTGCAAATGTAGGGTTGCAGGGTACTTGGCTCATGACTTTAAAAAGGTTGGGAAACACTGCTTCAGATGGAGGCTTGGGGGGCACATGATTGGACACTTGATTGTACAAAAAATCACTTTACAAAAGAAACTAGCGTATGAAAAAGAACATGTCTAAAGTATATTACAGTATCTGATATCTAGTGTTCTATCTCAGGAGAGTGGGACACCTGCATGCATAGGAGAGAAGTCAATCCACTTCTTCTTAAGCTGTGAAATGAGTACAGTAAAACCCTGACTTACAAATGCCTCGAGTTACATAAAAATTTGACTTACATAATAATTTTGTGCTAAAACAATGTCTCTATTTACACAATTTCCTATGGGTTTGCTTCAATTTACATAAAGGTTCTTTTTCCTATGGGTTTGCTTCAAGTTACGTAAAAATTCATTTGCTATGAGTTTGCTTTGATTTACATAAGAATTTCATTTTTCCTATGGGTTTGCTTTGAGTTATGTAAAAAAATAATTTTTCCTATGGGTTTGCTTCGAGTTACATAAAAAAATGATTTAAGCAAAAGCCTATGGAACGGACTTTTTTTGTAAGTAGGGGTTTTACTGTATAGCTCATACGCAGTATTGTAAAGGAAAAACAAGTCCTTAGGTTTAAGTTCTTTTCTTGCTATGTAACCTTCTGCTGTTTTTTTTAAACATTTTCAGCTTAATGTAATCTTCCTGGGGATTGCTCTTTATAAAATGTTTCATCATACAGCCATATTGAAACCGGAATCTGGCTGCCTCGATAATATCAAGTAAGTGAAACTTCACCCCCTGTCTCTTTTACCTGCTAATGACCTGCAAAGCTTGTCATGTTACTTTTAAGGACAATGACTGTTTTTGTTAAAAGCCATTTACCTTGTCTGCACACCTGGGCTATTTTGTGAACAAAACATATCATACTTCTGTTATGACAAAGGAAAACCTCCATGCTAGAATACTTTGTTATGTATGTGTGACTTAATTTTACTAAAGTCCTATAGGAAAGAGATCAGTTTTAATTTTGATCTTAGGTTTTGACCTTAGTTTTGATCCATTTTCCTTGAACTAAGGTAGGGTGTCATTCAAGCACATGGGAAGGTTTTTTTTCCTCATGGAAACATGCTGCATAGCAAGATAATCTATCCATGAGAAAGACCCATCCAATATATCCAGTCCATATGGCTGCACCATTCCCATGTAACCCACTATGCAATTATGAGTAGTTACTTCAGCATCTGAAAGCATATATAACTCTGGAGTATGACCTTTGGTGATATCTAAGAAGAGTTAGGCCTTTTAAAGATGCTCATAGATATTGAAAAACAAGAACAACTCTCAAAGTGTAGCATAAGGAATATTCTGCAATAAAAACTTTTGTATGATACAATATAAATGTGCATTTTAGATATATATATATATATTTGACTAAAATCCTATAATTCTTCTTTCTGGGAGTTCTTTGTGCAAAACCTAGACCACACAGACAAACTGTGCTCACCTGGAGAGAAGGCCAGTTGCTTGGCCTCATGCCTTGAATAAGCCTAATTTCCTCGCGACCATTGTGGCTGCTTATTTTTCAAATTAGAATGACACCTTGTATTTGGGCCTTCTCTTCAGGTGTTTAACAAATCTGGATCTGATAATCAGAGAAAGGACTGTTAACAATGGTGGGCATCAGCAGGTTCACACCAATACGTGCATACTGGTAGTAAAAATGGCTGGCCCCGCCCACCTCCCTGCCCCACCCACCTCCTCCTCCTACAAGCCATACCTGCCAAGTATCCCGTATTGGCTGGGATTTCCCGTAATCCAGTGCCACTTTTTCTCCTTTCCCGCCCGGAGCCGCCACCATCCCGTAATTTGACGGCGGGGGGAAGTAGTTACTGCGCATCCCCTTCTGTGTAGAACCCTTCTACGCATGCGTAGAACCTTTCTATGCATGCGCAGAAGGGGATGCACAGAAGCCTTCTGTGCATGTGTAGAAGCCTTCTGTGCATGCGTAGAAGGTTTCTGCGCAGAAGCCTTCTGTGCAGGTCCCGTATTGTCCGGAGCCGCGCTTGATAGGTATGCTATGATGGGTGCGCATGCGCAGTAACCCCTTTTCTGGCCATCCAAATGCGGGATGGCAGTGGAACGAACCGTGAAAGAGGGATGAAATACTGGATTTAATGGCCAATATGGGATACTTGATAGGTATGCCTAGAAGAGGCTTCAGAGTGGGCTGGCTCCATTTTCCCCTTCATCAAAGGCTTTTCCTGGGCTCCGTTTCACCCCAAAGTGCATCCCCAGCCACTCTGGAGTGGCTGGGGAGGCGCTTCAGGGTGAAACGGAGTCCTAGAAAAGCCTTGGACAGGGGGGAAATGGCTTCAGAGGTTCGCTATAGAGTGATGAAAGTAGAAGAGGCTTCTATTTTCTTAGCTCTATAGTGAAGAGCAGTCACATGGCCAACAGGCCACGGCCACAGTGTGGTAGGAATTTTTTTGGTGCCCACCACTGACTGTTAAGGAATTTATAGTCCAGAAAACCCAAAATGCATATCCATACACGTAATTTATACTGAAAGTGGAATAAAATAATGGACAGAAAATGAATGTAATTGTAGCCTATTCAATTCTTTCATTGTGCTTAGCATCCTGAAGCCTTCCTTCAATACTGACTCAAAGGCAAATGTTTTCGAAACTTGTCTCAGAATAAATTTTAGATGTGTTACTAGAATACTTGTACTGACTTTTGCTAGTGTCAGTTAGAGCAAATGGTGTGAACTACTTTTGCATGAGTCAAAACAGCAAATGTACTTTTGTTTGCCTGTGAGACATCATTTCTTCTAGGATCTGAATGTCAGCAGAATTTGAATGACATCATTCCCCAACTAAAGCACAAGACCATTTTTTCGGTGGAAAACAAGAGGGGAAGGGTAGGACAATAAGTAGCTAACAGCCTACTGTCTGGCGAGTTTGGGACAATCCAATCAAAATTGCCAGAATTGGTATCTAAAACTAACATTCCTGACTTTGCATCCCTACATTTGAAACTGGCATAGATGTCTAACCAAGATTTTTGAAACTCTTGTAACTTTTCCCCTGAATAATCCCAAATTGTTAGCTGTGTCAGGTCTCATTGCTTAAATTAAAAACCATAGACATGCAGGATGGAAGACTGACAGCAAGAATTAGTCTAGCTCAAGTTGAGCAATTATCTAAACACTGGTTTAGAAAGATCACATATCGGCTATTTCCTACGTCAGTTCTTTCTGCTTCCTCTCTCTGCTCCTCTTTAACTCTAACCCATTGAAATTGATAAACTATATATTTAGCACTTACCCTCAAAACCAAGATCTAAAATGACTTCTTTTCTCATAAATAAATGTTCTCTCATCCGTCATCAAAACTTTTCTTGGTCACCTTTTTCCTTCTCCTCATCTGTTTCAATCTTATTTCAAAATGACAACATTTAGTTAACCTCAATCCAATTTATTCGTTTGAACTTCACTTCCTCCACATCTAATTATCACCGTTTCTTTTTCATCTCTTACAACCAGAAGGAAAAGGGGGAAAGCTATATATAGCCTTTGTCTTTGTTTAACCTACATTTGAAAACCCACAATTTCCACCTCTTCTCAAGAGCAGGTGTAGGTGACATACAAAACAGTTTTTCAAGCCATCTCATATCAATTCACTCTACAACACACAATACCTTTTCCATGCTCTTTCCCATTCTAGAATTTAACAATTATCAGAGTTGTTTAGTGTTGTGTTTTTGGTTTCTCTGACATTTCTTTTGTCAATTCAATTTTTTTAAACATCATTGCATCTTAAGTCCTTGAAGATCAGAGGGATTTACTTCCCGTGGACCTGACAAAATGTAGATCTTTTTGCTAAATACTGAGAGGGGAATGGGCTAAAGAGGCATCATGAGGAAGATCTAATTAGGACGCCACCACTGTCAATACTAAGGGACTGCGGTGGCTCAAGTGGTTAAGATGCTGAACTCGCTGACTGGAAGGTTGAAGTTTTATTTCCGGGTACTGCATGACGGAATGAGCTCCCGTCTCTGTCCCAGCTTCTGCCTACCTAGCAGTTTGAAAGCAAGGAATTGCAAGTAGATAAATAGGGACCATTTTGGTGGGAAGACAAACAGCATTCTGTGCACTTTGGTGTTGAGGCATGCCTGCCACATGTCCATGGAAATGTCTGCAGACAGCGCTGGCTCTTTGGCTATAAACAAAGATGAGCACTGAACCCTAGAGTTAGATACGACTGGCTTTCAAGCAAGGGTGACCTTTACCTTTACCTATTTTTAGGAGTGCACGAGTAGCTCAGTGGTTTAGTATCTGACTGCAGAGTCTAGGATTAGGTGTTTGATTCCCCATTGTTGCTCTTGTGTGGCCTTGATTGGCTTTCGAGCAAGGGTGACCTTTACCTTACTGTCAATACTGTACTCCAGCGGATGTTAACATTGTCTTAATTAAGGAAGACATTTGAATCAAAGCCAACAATCAGAATGCACATGCAAGGGAAGTCTCTCCAAAAGTGGCACTTCGTCAAGTACAAATATTATTTTCATGATCATATTTATTGTCACCATTATCACCATCCTCCACTATTCTGCCCTTCCTCCAAGGAGCCCAGATTGCCACGTAAGAAAGTTATGTCCATTTTTATTCTCACCACAAGATTGTGAGGCAGTGTGGGATATTACTAACTAGCTGAGTGCCCGGCCTTGGCCGGGGTGGTTATTTATGGCGTTTGGAAGCCCCCCCCCCCCCCCCCCCCGACACATACCAACCCAGACTTCTCCCTGTGACACATAGACACGTGTGGATGTACCGTGGTTGTTTGCTGGCTGAGTGTGTCTGTGTGTGATTATTCCTCCTCCTGAGTTGTTTTTCCTTCTCCCCGCCCCTTGTGTGTATGTGTGCATGTTTGTGTGTTTGTGTGTGTGTGTGTGTGTGTGTGTGTGTGTGTGTGCATGTGTGTTTGTTTGTTTGTCTCTCTCTCTCTCTGTGTGTGTGTGTGTGTGTGTGTGTGTGTGTGTGTGTGTGTGTAAGAGAGAGAGAGGAGGTGGACCGTCCTGAAGGAAGGGGGGTGGATGAAGGGTTGGAAGTTCCAACTGCCACTCAGGCCCCGCCCCCTTTCCCTCTCGTGCCTTTTGGCATGCAAGGCACTATGGGGGTTGTAGTTTCTGTGTTTTTTGCCATTTTGTGGGGCCCATGCCCCCCTCTGGACTCGACACCCCTACGTTGACCTTCTCTGTAGCGCCAGGAAAGTGTGTGTGCTGTTTGGTTGGGGGCAGTTAAGTGGTGTGGAAGCTTTTCCAGGACCCACAAGGGGACATCTTTCTTTTATAGATATAGATACAACATCATTTAGCATTTTTTTAAATTTGGTATCACCAGAATGCTTTCCATCCAAGTCTTGAGAAGCTGTTTCAGTTCTAAATCGGTGTCTAGTGTCAGCAATGGACAGGATGAGAGTGAATATCCAACTCTAGGGTTCTGTGTTCATCTCTGTTTATAGTCATAGACAGTCTATGCAGACAGTCTACCTTCCCGTCGAAGTGGTTCCTATGTATCTACTTTCAAACTGTTACGTTGGCATGAGCTGGGACAGAGATGCGAGCTCACTCCGTCATGCAGTACGCAGGAATCGAACTCCGACCTTGCAGTCATCGAGTTCAGCGTCTTAACCTCTTGAGCCACTGCAGTCCCTTACTGAGAGTGAATAGATTGGAGCTTAATCCAGACAAGACAAATGTCCTCCTAATCAGTCAAAAGGCAGATCAAGGAATCAGGAAACACGCTGTGTTGGATGGGGTTATGCTCCTTCTAAAAACATAGGTGCGAAGCTTGGGTATGGTCCTGGAGTCATCTCTGATCTTGGATGCCCAGGTATCAACAGTGACCAGGAGTGTTTGCACTATCAAAACTAGGACATCAGCTGCACCTGGAGAGGTCTAATTTGGCCACTGTGCCACATGCTTTACTGACATCCTGGCTAGATTACTGTAATGCAACCTACATGGGGCTGCCTTTGAAAAAAGATTGGGAAACCTCAGCAGTTCCAAAACGCTGCAGCCATTTTGTTAACTGGCGCTAGTTACAGGGATCATGCAATCCCCCTCTTACAGCCGTTCCAGCAACTGTCAATCTATTTCCAGGCATAATTCACAGTGTTGGTTTTAGCCCCAAAAGCTTTAAACAACTTGGGGCCAAGCTATCTAAAAGATCACATCTCCCTTTATAATCCTGCCTGTGCTCAGATATTTAGGGGAGGTTTTTCACTCCATCCCACCTCCGTCACGGGTGTATTTGGTGGGGACACAGGAGACGATCTTCACTGTCATTGTTCCCAAACTCTGAAATTTGCTTCTATGGGGGGCCAGGCTGACCCATCTTTACTTTCCTTCTGCACAAAGGGGGAAAAAAAAGATTTCTCTTTATGCTTGCTTTCCCTCAGTGACTGGCGAATTATTAAAATGGGTTTGCTTGTGCCTTGTTGCTTTTAAATGTGTTTTTAGAAATTTTAATGTACTATATTTACTATGATATCAGTTTAATTCTCTTTTAATATTGTAATATTTTAAAAAAGCTTTTATGTTGTCCTTTAAAATGATGTAAGCCGCTTGGCTCTTTTATGGGAGAAAGGTGAGGTAAAATACTTTAAATAGATTAAATGATAAATAAAAGTCTCAGAAGGGGTTTGAACCTAGACATTGGTATTCAAGCCAGCTTGACTGAAATTTAGAGCTAGGAAAATGAATGCCACCATGCTATGTTTAACTCTGAATTAATTGGCAATAAGGGTTTATAACCTTAGAAGAAATATATGGCTCAACAGGATGTACTTTTAAGAGCCTCAGATAGATTCTTTGGCACCAGGGATCCTACCACAAACAAACAAAGGACTACTCAAGCTAGACAACAGCATATAAACAACAATGTGAAAACCTCTAAAATGCCAGAATAGGGTTTACAGTCTACAAAGGTAGACTTGCTCAAAAGCCAGTCACGTCTGACTCTCATCTTCATTTGCAGCCAGTGCTGTCTGTGTCTGCAGACATTTCCGTGGTCATGTGGCAGGCATGACTGGACACCGGAGCGCACAAAACACTGTTACCTTTCCCGCCGAAGTGGTACATATTTATCTACTTGCAATTTCGTTCTTTTGAACTGCAAGGTTGGCAGGCGCTGGGACAGATGACAGGAGCTCACTCTGTGCAAAGCATTTGGGCCTCGAACGGCAAACCTGACCTGTTGTCAAGTTGAGGGTCTTAACCACTAAGCCACTGTGGCTCTGTAGTTTACAGACTACAGTTGTTTTTATTCATTTCCTAAGGGCAACGGCAGTACCTTGACAGCTGATCCTTATACTACACAACCACTAATATAAGCCAACTAATTGAACGAACACCGTTGGATGAGAAAGCCTACAAGTAGCCATCAACATCAAAAGTGCCCTAGTTAAGCCCAAAATAATCTCTATTAACATAGAGGCCTGTCAACGAGCTACTGCTTTACCTCTGCTGGGCACATGCCTTGGATATACTTTTTTATTCAAGAAACATATAGATACAGTAGTTAGCAATGTCCTAATGGTGTGAGATTTGCAACTGGGAGGCTTCAAGTTAGTATGGATACACTTTATTTGCATAGAACTGAGATAATGTTTTGACCGAGTAAACGTGGCTCCTTTATAATTGTCTTGACAATCTAAGAATTTTTAAAATTTAGAAACAGACATGAATTACTGCTATTTAAAACCTGGAATAGAACTGACACACCCCAAAGACTTTCATCTGAGACATCTCAGAAGCTTAAGGTTGCCTGCAAGGGCATCCAACTAGATCAGGGGTGCCCAAACTATGGCCCGTGGGCTGGATCTGGCCCCCGGTGCCAATTCATCCGGCCCACACTGCCCTCGTTGCTCCCAGAAGTGGGAGCAAAACGCGCCCATCCAGCACGTTTTAGTTCCACTTCTGGGCGCATTTTACTTCCACTTCCGGAAGACGAGGGTGGCGCAGGGTGGATGAATTGTCATCAGGGGCCAGATCCGGCCCACAGGCCGTAGTTTGGGGATCCCTGGTTTAATCAGAGAAAATGGCAGCCTAAAATCTCATCCTGTTGCAAAACATATCTGTTGCAAAACAGATTGCAAGGTGCATTTTACTTCTGCTCCTGGCGGGAGAAACCACATGACTGGCCCACGGCCCAAAAAGTTTGGGCACCCCTGAACAAGATTATTGTTTTATCTTCAGCTATCCAGGTGTTACTTTGGATTGTATTCTGAACTCTAAGAAATTCTGCCAAAAGATAAAGCAGAAGTTTTTCCCCCACAAGGAACCACATTCTTCAAAAGCTATCTGGAACAGTGATGTTCATGCTAAGAATGCCAGTCCTGACCATATCCTATTTCAAAGGCAAATATGCCAGTTCAGTGTATTAGAGAGGACCCATTTGAAACACAGAGGTGCTGACTCACCAAATCCCCACTGATTTAGTGGGCTTACTTTAGTGCAATTTATTCTGCAACACAACAGATTTCCAGGAAATGAAAGCTATAGAATCATTACTGGGTGGCTGAAATCAATCCCTATTAATAAAATCAATTACCTAGCTGACATTGCAGTCAATGACATAAGGAGAGAGGTAGCAGCTAATAGTGAAAGATTCAAAGCATCTGCATCAAACGTGCATGTGCTGTTTAGGTTATTTATGTCACATCTGCTAGGGTTCTGACAAATACTCATAAAATTGTTCATCCCTGGTGGTTTTTAGAGTCTTAGAGTACTGAGAAGCATCACTGAAACTGCACCTACCTACCCTGTACCACCCATCCTGTACCACCCAAAGTTCCTGGCTTCCCACAAAAACGAAATCCTGATCTATCTTCTCCTTCCCTTAACCCTTATTGTTCTGTGCAAGGGAATTCCAGTGATTTCTGCACAGAATTACAATAGAACCTTGTATAACAAAAATAATTGGTTCTACAAGGCACTTTGTTACACAATTTTTTTCATTATATGATGCATGCATAGTATAATGAAAATCCCTATGGGAAAAATGGTACAACAAAATCTCTACGGGGGGAAACGTACAAAGGAAATTTTCATTGTACGATTTTCCCCATTGAGATTTTTGTTGTATGATGCACCCATTTGTTCCAAAATCCTCTTCGTTGTACGATTTTTTCATTGTATAATGCATGAGGTTCCACTGTATAACAATGCTGTGCAGGTTGTCATTCCATTCACACAAAAATGACCATAAAGCAGTGGTGGCCATCGGCAGGTTTGCACCAATCCGCCAGAACCGATAGCAGAAATTCTGGCTGGCCCCGACCACTCAAGTTTTTAAACAAAGTAGTCCTAATTCAGGTGCAACGCAGGGCTTCCCCCCTGGCCATGGCCACCATACCACGCCCACAGTGTGGTAGCAAAAAAAAATGGAGCCCACCACTGCCATAAAGCCTTTGTAAAATCTTGCAAGATTTGACTGAAAAGAAACAAGCAGGGTTTCCCCTCCCAGGCATGACTAGAGATTTTGAACATATCTGAGTCACATTTAAAAGGTTCTTATCTTGCGATTGGCAAATGAGGGCTCTTTCCATTCACACAGAAGGACCAGAAGTCCTTCAGGTAGCTCCTATTTTTCCCTCTTTCAATAATTGGTGCCCTCTCTCCTGCCCTTTCCCCCATGTCACTTAGGATAAGATTTTTGGAAAGGAAAAACAGAGGGAGTTTCTCTGCCATTCTTTCTACTGTCACAATCCACTGCATAGATCACAGGGTTGTGACCGACGACAGTGCTGCTGCCATTTCTATTTGGGAGCAAATTAAGCCACCAGGCAGACTGCTGAATGGAAGAATCAGGAGTGCTTCCAGCAAGTAAGCTGCAGTTCTGCCAGAATGGAGCAAAACAGTTCACAAAAAGATGGGCTAGATTATTATTATTTTTGTTCAGTCGCACAGCCGAATCTGGACCATCGCACACCAGGCTCCTCTGTCATCTACCATCCTCCGTAGTCCACCCAGATCTACTTTGCTCCTAACTTAAAACACATGTGGTCACCAGAAAACTGAATGGCACCAAATATGAACCAAATAGCAAGCTATATGCTACTCTGATCTCTCAGTTTCTATCTGAGAGTGAGAGGCAGCAAGATTATATCCCTATCTGCAAAAAAAAGGTGTTGCTGCTTTTTATGTAACATGGCTTGCATGGAGAAAATAAAAGATATATGTACTTTGAGGTCATAGATTTGTGGGGGAAGTATGTGTGCCATTCTTTCAATCATGGATATACTTTACTTAGCAAATATATGCAGGTGTATATCCATCTTTCTTTCAGTGAGTTGAGGATTTTTCTGTTCCCAACTTTAGTCTTGGGAGATAGGTTAGACCAGGGATTCTCAACCTGTAGCCCGTGGACCAGATGCAGCCCACAGCACCATGTCATGTGGCCCCCCACTGCCTCCACCACACCAGAAAATTCCATGTGGTGAAGGTAGGGCAAAATGGTCATCCAGCCCCCGAAGCTCTCTGAGGGAGCTGACCTGGCCCCTGGCTTTAAAAGGTTGAGAACTCCTGGGTTAGACCAATGATGCCCAACTTTTTTGGCCATACCCCACCTAAGTCTCTTTAAAATCCTGGGGTGGGGGACCCCTGACATATAATTCTTATTATTCAAAAAGTGAATTGCTATTCATGTGCAGGAAGCCTAAAAGGCCATTCACTGTTAATTGCCCCCCTTGAAAATCAAATTACCCCCTGTGGGAACCACGGAGTGAGATTGAGTGGGTATGGCCAGCATAAATTTACCTGGGGATTTGTCTTAGTAGGGATTTAAATACAGGTCTCTTGAGACCTAGTGAAGCATCTTATCTAATTATCACAGTGACTCTAAACAAGTATCATACATTGTTCAGAATGTGCTCTATATATACAATGCTCTATATCAGGAGTTCTCAACCTTTTTAAGCCGGGGGCCAGGTCACGCTCCCTCAAACAGCTTTGAGGACTGGATGGCCATTTTGCCCTTCCTCTACCACATGGCACTTCCGGGTGTGGTGGAGGTGATGGTGGGCCACATGAAATGGTGCTGTGGGTCACATCCGGCCCAAGGGCCACAGGTTGAGAATCCCTTCTCTGTATAGACAGGTAGAACATAGAGGCACACACCACTTTCTGAACTTATCTATGGAGATCAGCTAGGGTTGTGTTTTCCTGCCCTTTACTGAGAAATGGAACTGCTTTTGCCTAAGGAGAGGAAGAAGAACTTGGACTAGAAACCTGTGGGCCAGATATGAAACTCTGATAGGCTAGATGTCCCCCAAGCCTGACCTACAGATTTTGTACACAACCATATCTAGCTAATTATCCACCCAAAGTAGTAAGAGAATGAATACTGCAATGTTTAATGAATAATTCATGCCGGTAATTAATGGGAAGTGATTAATGTCTGTGCAATCTTCTATGTCTGTATTTCAACTGAGGCAAGATAAGAACAAAATCGACAGCTATATTGCCTCTTGAGCTTTGATTCAACGTATATTTGCCAAGATTATCACTGTTTGTGTGTGTGTGTGTGTGTAAAATCTATTTAGAATTTACTTTACCCAAGCAAACAGGGAAAATCCACTAAGCAAACCCCAGCTTTATTTTTCTGTGGGTCTTTTGAGGACAGTGGAATCATTAAAATTACCCTATTTAAAATGCCAGAAAAGAATTATCCCTATTTATCCTTGCATTAAGATCTCTAAGCACAACATCTACAAAAGCAATTTGAGATGTGGATTACATTAAACTGCCATGTTTTCCAATGGTTTAGTATTTCTGTTCTATTCTTCTCTTCTGGAAGATACACTTTAGTGATTAGCACTTGAAAAACTATTATACTAAATGAGACATAACATCTTGAATGCACTCATTTTTTATAGTTTTGAAAGCTGAGCAGGGTTAGCTCTGGTTAATACTTGGCTGAAAAACCACTGGGTAAAACACAACTACATCTAGATTGGGCTTGGTATCCTACCTGAAACCCTGAAGAGATGCTGTCAGGAGTGACAACTTTGGAAGAGCTAAACTTGAAGTTTAACACCATATAAGGCAGTGATGGCGAACCTTGGTACTCCAGGTGTTTTTGGACTTCAATTACCAGAAGCCTTAGTCAGCACTCCTGCTGATCAGGTCTTCTTAGAATTGAAGTTCAAGAACATCTGGAGTGCCAAGGTTTGCCATCGCTGATATAAGGTCACTTCCCATGCTTATAAGACCATGATGGTGAACCTTGATGCTCCAGATGTTCTTGGACTTCAATTCCCAGAAGCCCAAGCACCCTGTGGATCCACACAAATGGGTTTACTGCAATTCATCCAGCCTGTACGGGCATGTTTTACTTCCACTACCAGGAGCGACGAGGGCAGTGTGGGCCGGATGAATCGCAGTAAACCCATTCGTGTGGATTCACAGGGTCCTTGGGCTTCTGGGACTTGTAGTCCAAGAACATCTGGAGTGTCAAGGTTCGCCATCACGGTTCTAAGATGTAAAGAGCTACAAGTGGACAAAATTGTACTATCAGCTTGAAACAAACATATAAATAAATAGTGAGAACAAACAGTAGCATAATAAGTCAAAATGTTTCTTCATCTGTCGATGTTTCTTAAAGTATTTCCATCAACAAGAAATAATTGGAAAATTCTTTAGGGATTTCTTTATTTCTGTGTAGTAAAGAGGTTTTATTGACTACACTAAGGCATTTGACTGTGTGGACCACAACAAGATGTGGCAAGTAATTAAAGAGATGGGAATACCAGAGCACCTCATATGCCTCCTGAGAAATCTGTACATGAACCAAGAAGCAACAGTTAGGACAGAACATGGAATAACAGAGTGGTTTGGAATAGGAAAAGGAGTAAGACAAGGCTGCATTTTGTCACCATGCTTATTCAACCTATACACAGAGCACATAATGCGCAGTGCAGGGATGGAGGAATCACAATATGGGATTAAAATCGCTGGGAGAAACATCAATAATCTGAGATATGCAGACGATACCACCCTAATGGCAGAAAGTGAGGAAGACCTAAAGAATCTCTTGATTGGGCTGAAGGAGGAAAGTGCAAAAGCTGGCTTGAGACTAAATATCAAGAAAACCAAGATAATGGCAACAGGCCCAATCAGTTCCTGGAAAATAGATGGGGAAGAAGTAGAAGCAGTGACAGATTTTACTTTCTTAGGATCAAAGATCACTGCAGATGGGGATTGCAGCCATGAAATAAAAAGGCGACTGATTCTTGGGAGACAAGCGATGAGAAACCTGGGGAACATAGTGAAAAGCAGAGACATTACATTGCAAACAAAAATTAGAATAGTCAAAGCAATGGTTTTCCCAGTAGTAATGTATGGATGTGAGAGCTGGACAATTAGGAAGGCTGAACGCAGAAGAATAGATGCCTTTGAAATGTGGTGTTGGAGGAGGGTTTTGAGAGTCCCCTGGACAGCGAGGAGAACAAATAGGTCAATCTTAGAAGAAATTAACCCTGACTGCTCATTGGAAGGTCAAATAGTAAAGATGAAGCTAAAATACTTTGGATATCAAATGAGAAGGGAGGATTCACTTGAGAAGGCATTGATGTTGGGAAAAGGTAGAGGGCAAAAGAAGAAGGGGGAGGCCAAGGATGAGATGGCTAGATGGTATTATAGACACAATGGGCACAAAGCTGGGAGGGCTGAGGGGGATGGTGGAGGACAGAGGTGCCTGGAGGAAAATGGTCCATGGGGTCGCAAAGGGTTGGATTCGACTGTTCGACTGAACAACAAAGTAAAGAGGTAGGAAAAAACATTTATAACTGAACCTCAATAGTTTCCTGAAAATTAATCAAGCAGAATCAAATTGTCAAGTGGCCCAGAGTGAAACACACTGCAATTCTTAAACAAAGGATGATTCTAAACTCGAGGGACTCGCTCTTCTCTAGGGATCCTGCTCTAATGGTTCCAGAAACGGAGTTGTGAAATTGTTTCTGGGCACTATTATATTTGGTGTAGAAATGTAAAATTGTGTGGCAGATCAGTTTGTTTGGAACCGTTTGGTATGAATTTATTTTATGTACGAGAACTGTCCAGACACCAATTTAAAGTTAAACTGAGGGGGAAGATTAGATGCTATGCTTACGGAAGATCAGGTCTTTCCTTTAAGTTGAATAGCCTTTTAACAATATAATTTTGCAGTTCATGGAGTATTTCAGAGTAGCACCTCATTTAGAACAAAAGTGGATGCCTGTTCCATTCTAATCTGTTGAAGTGGCATCTCAGCAAAGGGAAGATTGCTTGGTTTTATCAGGTCACTAGTATTTGCTGAAGGAGGTTAAAACCATAATTTCTGACCTTCTCTGCAACATCCAAGCAGCAACACAACCACTCCCAGAGCCTTGTACTTGTATGAAATCAGTATTTGGCATGATTCTCTTGACCAGAACTGACAGAACCGTCACCGCTCCAGCTCCAAGTGAAATCTAGCAATGACTTGGCCTGCTTTCTTCACAGTTGTGCTGCTACAGAACGTTTCTGCACAAACATCTCCAATGAATTTTGTGATGAATCCTGATGGCTGCCAGATGCTGAGCTGTCCTCATGACCAGGTGTTGGTCAATTCTTCTCAAGGCTTGGAAATAATAAATGAATCAGAGTTCATTCCCTGATTCATGAGGCAGTCAGCACTTACCTGGCCGGATTTCTGAAAGAGAGAGCATAGCGCCAATTGATTAACTTTTCTTCATTTTGCCAAAGCACCACTCAGCAAATGCATCAGCTTATGTGAAATGAGGAACTACAAGGTCTGACAGTTGTGGATATTGTTCTTACGAAGTATGTGAAGGATCTAATGAAACCCTGGTGTCGCAAGGTCTTCAAGATAACCTTTGAGTTAGAGCGTTAGCCAGTGCTTCAAGAGAGACCAGCTCTTCATCGCCACAGCCTTCGTTAACCATCTAATAATAATAATTTTGTGTCAGAAATTATTTTGGGTTGAAAGGATTTTTGTGGAAGAAACTCCACTCAGAGAATGCCCAAATGAGGCTCCTTTCGTGTCCCCAAGAGCTGGGACAGAGGCGGGCACTCAAACTGCCATGCAGTTCCCGGGTCTCGAGCTGCCGACTTGCCAGCTTTCCAGCTAACAAGGTGAGCTTCTTAACCACTGAGCCACCCTGTTAACCATCTAACTAGGTAGCATGTCTGAAGCTCTACTTTTGAGTCTTAGAGGGATGAAAATGTGCCTTTGTACTGCACAGACTCAAGATGGCCTTAAAACAGGATGAGACAAATTCATGTTGAAGAGGCTTCACAAAAGCCCTTTTGGCAGTACAGCTGAAGCTAACACAGTCAAAACCATCACAGTCAAAACCATCACATCACAGTGCTGGCTCTTTGGCTGTAAACAGATAAGCACCACCCCGTAGAGTTGGACACAGCTGGTTTTCAAGCAAGGGAGATCTTTACCATTACTAAGTTACTGGTACACACAAGCACATTAAATCAGCATAAGAACATAACTGATGCCATCACTTGCACACACAGGATTCTGCTATAGCTGCTGCTGTCATTCCAAAGAGGTCCCTATATGCTAGTTTGCATCAGAAGCAAAGCAAGTGGGAAAGGAAGTGTGGAAGTAGAGGACAAAAGAAGAAGGAGACAAAGGGTGAAGGAGGAAGACAACATAAATGGATAATGAAAAGGAAGAACAGAGCAAAATGAGCAGCAGAAATCTGTGGAATGTGGATGAGAGCCTCCGGAGCAGTACCAGCACACACTTTTTTAAAAGTCAAAGCTCACATGAACAATTTCTATGCTTGCTTCCCTCTTGTTCCTCAAGCTCCAGGTGAATTTGTGTTGTGGGCATCTCTCACACACTTCCTTCCCTGTCAGCAGAGACAACACATGCTCTCAGAACTATTGTTTGCTGTCACTGTCTGCTCTGCTGAGCTATCATGGTTGCTACTATCGTGGTTGCTATCTCTGTTTTTGAGTCCCATCTCCACCTCCCCTGCATTCCTAATCATAGACTGGTTTCAAAAAGATTAAGCCAAACTAGACAAGAGGCTAACTTCACAATGAAAAGTGGATGAAGTGTTCTCCCTCAAATGATGCCCATCGTACATGCCTGAGTAAACAGAGCTTTACACAGCTTTAACTCTGTGAATACATTCTTGGCTTCTGCTAAAACCTGTGCATCCAAGCTCAGGATTGTGTCTAGGAGCATACCAAAAATGCAGACCTTACTTTTTAGGGGGAGTTTAACCCCATCCATTAATGGTAGAATCCCTATTTCTTGATTTGCTTTTTGACTGACCAAAGCACCTCTAACTTGTCTGAATTAAGTTTCATTTGGTTAGCCCTCATCCAGTCCATCACTGACAAAGTCAGTGATCTAAGCACAAAACAGCTTTCTTGGAAACAGATGGAAAAGAGAGATAAGAGTTGGGTGTAATAAGCATACTGATGGCATTGAACCCCAAACCTCCATAAAAATTCTCCCAGTGGTATCATGTAGATGTTGAATAACAGGGGAGACAGGACTGATCTGTGAAGGATACCACAGACCGATGGCCAGGGTGTTGAACAGGATTCCTCCAACACCACTTTCTGAATTTGCCCAATCAAAAAAAAAATAGGAAACACTGCAAAAACTACTTATGAGAACCATCCCAGAAAGGGATTCCAGAAAGATGTCATGCTTTATCAAAAGCCCAGCAGAATAAGCTGTGAAAAAAGCTCATATTCTTCCTATCCAGTTTAATGTAAATCATCCACCAAGGTGACCAAAGATGTCTCTGTTTCATAACCAGGCCTGAAGCCAGACTGAAATGTATCTAAATCAGTGGTTCCCAAAGTGGGGGCCACGCCCCACAGGAGGACTTCAATTCCCAAAAGCTTAAGTCATTACATTGACTGCTTTGGGGAATTGACTTAGGCTTCTGGGAATTGAAGTTTAAAAATCAAAGGTTGGGAAACACTGATCTAGGTATTCTGTGTTATCTGGGAACCCTTAGAGCTTGGATGCTACCACACACTCCAAAACCTTGCCCAAAAATTAAATATTGGAGACTGGCCTGTAATTATCCAATACAGTGGGATTCCCCCCCCCCCCGGGGGGTGCTAAATAGAGATCTCGTTACTGCCTCATTTAGGCATTCTGGTACCTTGCCTTGTAGCAAGTCAGCATCTGCCACTCCCTTAACCAACTCAACCAGTCCTCTTTTGACTTATTTTGTAAGTCACAAAGAACAAGGGTCCAGCACACATGCGGTGGCATTCTCTCCAAAGATCAAGTCCACATCATCAGGTTGCAAAAAGTGAAACCTATTCATTGTCATGAGACAAGCAGGAACCAAAGTTACATCAACAGGATCTTTATCAACTACAGCATCTAAGTTAGAGTAGATCTGAGTGACTTTCTCTACAAGGTAATATACAAAATCATTGCAGCAGGCCATTGAGTGGTCAGCATCCCATCTCTTATAGACATCTCTGCAACAGATGCTGGACCACCTGAAAGACCTCCACTGACCAGCTTTGTACAGACGCAATGATGGCAGAGAAGAATTGCTTCTTTCATTGCCATGAAGTAGGCTTTCAAATGAGCTCTAACCCATGTCATTCTTTGTAGCCAAAGTAGGTCAATGTCTCAGTGATTATTTCAAATGTGGTAATGTGTCTGACTATGTGTGTGACAGCCTGATATAATTATAAATGTGATGTAAATATCATAAACTGTATACTAGAACGGTTCTGCTGTAGAAGGTGACAGCCACTCTGAGGTGTGCCAGTTTCCATGCTGAGAAGGCCCTTTCATTCCAGTTTTCTGGAGGCCTGTCAGCACTTGTGATGTCCTCAGTGCCCACGTACACTCCGATACTATCAATGCTTGCTTGCTTGCTTGCTTCTCCCTTTGGACCCCTCCCATCGGGAGTGAGCAATGACAGCAGCTTTTCACAAAAGTAGTAAGCTCAGGGCTAGAGCTATTGGAGTAGTGAGAAGTGACCAGAAAGACTTTAGCTAATGATATATCTGCATGCTCAGCATCATTGTGCTGGGTGAGAGGCAGATTAACTGAGTAAAGACCTGCTGCAAACAATTGTTTTTATCACTTAGCAATGCTAGTGACTGGATATCATTTATGTACAATACAAGGTATAATTATATATTTGTTGTTGTTCAGTCACACAGTCGAGTCTGACCCTTTGCGACCCCATGGATCACCACACTGCTAAGCCCCTCTGTCATCTGCCATCCTCCATATCCCGACCAGATCTACAAATTCAGAATAACTTTCAGGAGACAGGACATAAATATTGTGTTTAATACAAACTACAGTAAAACCCCGACTTACGAACGACTCGAGTTACAAAAAAACTTGAGTTACGGATTTTTTTTTTCGTAAACTGGGGTCCCGATGTATGGGGAAAAACGGACTTATGAAATGTTTTTTCGTAACCCGGGGTACCGATTTACAAAAAAAACTGGGTTATGAATTTTTTAAAAATGGTGTGGCCGCCATTTTGGTATGCAAAAATCACATTTTCAGTGCCAAAATAGTGGTGGCGCCATTTTCTATGGGGATGCCTCGAGTTACAAAAAACTCGAGTTACAAATGAGGCCAGAGAACGGAGTTTTTTCATGTCAGGGTTTTACTGTATCACTTTATATCTCAAACTAGGAGAAAATCTAAGAATTGGTTAATAAACATATTGATTGCCTTAGTTGGACTCCCCGCATTCTAAATAAACTAAATTTAATTATAGTACTCGTGCATTAAGCATTGCTTTAGCAACCTGTTTTAGTGGATATTTGATCAGTCCACATTGGCCATGTTTGAGGATATTACTACATTGAGAAATAATTGGGAAGTGATCCAGGATTGGAATAGACTGATTCACATTATTTTCTGGTGACTACATAATGCAAAAGCTGATTTGAATCAGCCTGGAGTTTTTCACCTCTCACCTGTAGCTGTGGGGGTTGGTTTTTTTAATGCCACTTCTGCTTTTATGGAATTGACTGCCATTGCATCTATTCAAAGAGTGTGAACTGTTGAGCATACCTGTCAAGCGCGGCTCCGGACAATACGGGACCTGCGCAGAATGGTTCTGTGCAGATCGCTTCTATGCATGCGTAGAAACCTTCTATGCATCCCCTTCTGCGCAGAACCCTTCTACGCATGGATAGAAGGGTTCTACACATGCGTAGAAGGGACCTGCGCAGAAGGGATATGCAGTAACTACTCCCCCCCCCCGCCGCCACCAAATTATGGGGTGGTGGTGGCTCTAGAAGAAAAGCGGTGCAAAATTACGGGAAATCCCAGCCAATACGGGATACTTGGCAAGTATGCTGTTGAGGGGTTTGTAACCGTTGTATTTATAGCCAGTTTCCTACACCAGCAGGGAAGCTGACTGCTATTTGAGTCCTTTTCTCCCCACACCTGATATCTGGGTTTCCTTTCATCTTCCCCATTCCATTCTATTCCATTTCTTTCTTCATTTTTTCTTTAAAAAGTTGGCTAATCTAGCACTAGGGCAGCTAGGCAACCAAGAAAAACAAAAAGGAGTGAGGACTCAGTAGAAAAAGAGGGGGAAGCTTAAAGGTAAAGGTCATCCTTGCTCGAAGGCCTGTCATATCCAACTCTGGGGCTCAGTGCTCATCTCTGTTTATAACCAAGGAGCCAGCACTGTCTGCATTTGCAGACGTTTCCATGGACATGTGGCAGGCATGCCTCAAACACCTGAGTGCATGGAACACTGTTTACCTTCCCACCGAAGTGGTCCCTATTTATCTACTTGCAATTTCTTGCTTTCAAACTGCTAGGTTGGCAGGAGACGGGAGTTCACTCTGTCGTGCAGCGCTCAGGAATCGAACTCTGACCTTCCAGTCATCGAGTTCAGCGTCTTAACCACTTGAGCCACCGCAGTCCCTTTTCTTAAAGGTAGCTCTGCTCTAACCATGTCTCTGCTCTGGCAAATCTGGACACATGAACAGAGCTTCCTTAAAAAATTACTCTTCCCTCTTTCCTGGTTCCCTGCTTTCCTCTTCCTTCACCGGTCATCTAGGTCAGCAAGCCTTTAAAAGTAAAAAAAAGGAAGGGAGGAGGGAAACAAACAGACCTAGGATGTGTCCCTGTGGACCAGCACACCACTGGCCCCAATTAATAGAGGAAACCAGCCAAGTGTAGTAAGAGATAAATCTCAGCCCAGCATCAAAGTAACATTACTCAAAACTTTCCATGATTATCAGCAACTAAAGCCTGGCTTCTTTTAACGTGAGTGCAAGGAGATAAAGACTGCACACACTGAAAATGTCCATGCATACACAGAGAGAGAGAGCACAGAATGACCAGCTGATTATTTTTTTAAAAGCAAAGAACTTTTTAGTGCTTCTGATTATTAAAGTCTATCAAATAAAACCACAACCATTTTATTTTATTGCTATTTAGATTACTGGTATTATTGTATTGTTTGGATAGTTTTGCTTCATTTGTACTATATATTGATCGTTGCTCTTTTCTTATTCTGTTATAGAGGGCACTACAAAATACTTTGCCCTCTAACAGGGCAAGGGGAATGATTCTGCTATTCCACATTCTCACTTGTAAGGACATATGTCTGGCTGGACATCCTGCTACGGTAATGGAGTAGACTGTACAGCCAGCAAGTCTTGGGCAGTGGTAAATATTCTGACTCCCTAAAGGGGCCAATGGCTATGGGTAGATTAGCCCCTTTAGGTGGGGTGATAGTTCCTCAGTGGAGGAACGGCGAAATGAGCGAAGGAGGAACCCTGATTCCCAACGGTCATGGAGGTAGAAAAGGCCATGCCAGATGGACTGGCTGTGAAGGCGAACCTTGATAATATCCTCAAGGCTGCAACAGTCTATTGCAGTCCTGGTGTTAAATCCTGCATATCTCATTTCATATGTGCCGCAGGAGATGGCTCCATGATCACAGTGTGTGGGTCACTTCATGGCAATCTGGGATCCACCTTAAACAAATTCATTCCACTGGCATTTTTCCTGCTTTGGGGGAAAATGCATTCTCAGATACGAGTTGCAGCCGACGACTTGTAAGGACAAGGAGATCAAGGATTTACGTCCCTCAATATTCCTACTCCGAAACAGCTGGGGGAAACATCAGTGGGATCCACAGTAAAAGCGACATAGAAGAAAATGAAATTTTTGGAGTATAGTATTACTCCATTTACATCAGCAAAAGTTCATCTAAATACCTGTAAAGCAGAAGTAGACTATTTGTGCTATCTTTTAAAATTAATTAACACTTGCCTGAATGTTCTCACAGTGTAGTTATAGAATGACTATTAATTTTTGCGTAAGAAAATACAATGACAAACAAAAAAGTTGATTTCCTATATCAAAAGTCTACAAAAAATAATAAATGAAAGAATATATTTTTTCATTTACATGTTTGAGTATTTCCTCTGTTTGCTTGGCAACCATATATATTTATATTTTAATGTCAGTAAATAGGTCAGCCCTCAGCAATAAACATGAGAGGCCTTGAGAAGATTTAATGCCATTATCTGTAAAAGAGGATAATGGCGTTGGCCTCATGTAAGGAAGAGCTCAAGGAAGGGTTGTTGTCAAGAGTGGATAAAAAACACAATGGCACATAAAATGGTTCCTTGTATGTTGAATACAAAGGTGTATGATGCAGAGGAATTTGTCTTCAGTATGGTAAGGCTCACTGTAATATCTTTATTAAATCCCCAGTATGTGCTTCAAAGGCAGCCAATTTCCAAATCAATTAGCATTTTGAAAACTGAACAGGAATAAGGTCAGGCTGATGTATTTCTCCTCCGAGAAAGACACTTGACCCCAATGTTGCTACTAAGTGAACCGGCCTGGTCTTGTGGATACCTAACCAGGCTCATAAACGGCTATTTCTTAATGAGATGGTAAACCTATGTATATTTCAGATGAAATGCTTCCTTGTGAAAAAAACTTTATGTGTGCAGAAAATTAGCACATCAAGAAGGCGGCATTTCTCTTTGATACAGACTACTAGTACTCTTTCTCTGATAACAATTATTTTCTAGATGCCTGCATTCAGTCATGCAAATTCATAATATGCAACCTGAAATTGTTTGCCACCTCACTAAAATCTAGCAAAAGTATAGTTCTAGCTTTCTGTGACTTGAACTGGGGATAAGCTTGTTTGATTGCTTACCTACATGGTACCTTTTTATCATTATATTCTAATGTTGACATTCTTGTCTTTATGTCTATGCATTCTTCAGCTTTGAGGATAACAGACCCTTCATCAAGTAAGAATGACCTGAATGACTGATAAATTCCATTTATCAGTGTGGTCCCATGAACTGGCTGTCAAAGCAGTATTTTAAAAGCATTACAGCTTCTGTCATTCACATTAGAGGCAGAAGAGCAAACTGTGCAGGAAAACCGTAAGGCCTACATGTTTTTATGCTTCGTGTTTTTTGACTTGCCATCAACTGGACTTTCTTGTGGTCTACTATAGTACAGACTTGGGTTATCTTCATGTTTGCTCTCTGCTGTGTTTTAATGTATATCTCCACACAGATGAGAATTTGAAGATACTGCTTTACCTTGGAATAGTTAATTAAATTGAGGCGTTCATGTTCAAACCAATGCAGGGGTATTGATGTCCTTTATTTTAGCCGTATTTTAAAAGATTCTTGAAATGGCAGTTCTGAACAATGACTAGCAAATTCTAAAACTGAAGCCTTTGAGTAACACGAGTCTGTACAAAATCTCCTGAAACTTAACAGAAACAAGAAAGCACCAATTATATACCTGTAGGCCTTTGATAATAAAATACCCAATATCCTGCAAGAAAAATGCTGAATCAAAAGCATACCTGTTGTGCGTATCTCTATTTTAAAATGGACTTTCAGTTTGTTCTTCTGGTGAAGAGTCCTTTGTGTTCATATATATCGTCTCATTCTCATCTCTGTCGTCCTTTAGATCCTTTACAACACAAAGAGATAACAATGTATTGTATGCTGCCTTCACTCAACTTTGAACTCTTTTTGTGAAGCAAAACCAATCCACATTGCACAGTTTCAGCTTGAACCCCAGATATTTTTTTCAGTGATAAATTAACTGTATACGTTTGTGATACAAACCCTTATTTTTTTACCTAATGTTGAGAAACATGAGTGTGAGCAATACCAAAATTGGGGTGTGTGTGCATGCCACATCAAACAATTGCAGCATCATTTTGTACTGATTCTTACCAACCTCTGCATCCTTAGGAACTCTGACATGCCAGCTGTACAGGTCACACAATCATGTTCCACTATGCAGAGCTGCCCTTCCCACTGAGATCCACAGGAAAGTCTAATTGTAGGAGCCTAAAAACTACCTCAGATTCCTGGGCCAAAACCTTTCACCATTAATCTAGTATTTAGTTGACAAACATTTGGTATTATGTCAATTGTTTTGGAGTTCTAATGCTGCAGAGAAAGAGTGTTTACTTGAGCAATCTGAAGCATCTTCAATATGGGTACATCCCATGTGTATGTGCAAATTGAAGTACATAACCTCTTGAAATTTCCAGTTTGCTTCAATAACCAGTTCCATTTTGTCAGAACATTCTGTTGCTCACAAAAGATTACTATGCAGTACTGAGGCTAAGGCAGAGATCAGCATAGCCCTGAGGCCCCATTCATACGATAGTGCTACTGCAATCCAGGATTTCATAAGAACATGCAAACAAACTTAGTTGGAAAGAATGTATTCCATAATCCAGCGCTTTGTGCACATCAGATACTCACACACACACATCTGTGCATTTTTAACATACTGTAATGTTTATACTAACCTGTACTTGCTCCATTTTACTTTTTCCTAAAGCATAGACCTCTTAAAATCTAAAAGAAATGAACATGAATTTGAGAGCATAAGGTGATGGTGCTATCTGATTTGCACCCTATATTAATTTCAGAGACAACAACCTCAGTGCTTTCATATGTTCTAATTTATTTATATATTACATACATTTTTATACTGCCCAGCTGGGATATTTCCCACTCTGGGTAATATACAAGCAAATAAACAACAGCAACATAATACAACAAAATAAAATAAACAAAATAAATACCTGATTTCTAACAGCTTTAAAGTTATCTTTAAAATGATGGATCATCCCAGCAGCTTAAGAAGTGAAGGATGCTACTTTAATGACTCAGTTATGAATCAATTGGAGCATATTTTAAGGTAACCATTTTAAGCTCCAAGAGAAATCAGCTGAAGGGTGTTAATGTGGCCATTTCTCTCTAGAAACAGGCTTCCATCCGTTAGGCAGAGAAGAGCGTTGCCAGAGCTGCACTGATGATGTTAAGGGGGAAACATTTTGGCTATGGATCAAAGGAAGCCTTAAATGAGCTGGATCCCAAGCCCCTTTACAGTATTTTCCTAATATGGTATGCCCAAAGACAAAATGTATCCCAGCCTTGGAGCTTATATACTTATTCTCATGACACTGAAGCGCATGGTTGTAATAATAAAAGAATGAAGTATTGTTGGAAGGGGAGTAAAAGAAAGAAAAATTAGATCCACATCTCTTTCTTCCTTGGGTGGTATGAACACTGCAGGACTTAGGAAGTGACAGGTTTTCCACCACAGATATCTCAAGTCTCCTTAGAATTGCTGTCTTAATATTTGGTTCATGTACCTTATGCTACAGAACAGCTCTTCTGCAATGTTCACATATTGTGGATTAGCACCTGAGGCTATTGGATGACAGAGTTTATATTTGAATTTATATTCGAACTGAGGTTGTTTCCTCAGCTATCACTCTACCTTTTCTCTGTAGTTGAGCCAGTGTTCAAGGCCAAATTTGGCTGGTTATATTCAGTATGTGCTGGTTCCAGTTATTGTCTTAATGCACCCATCTGGCAGCCTGTACATACACTAAAAAGGAAACTATTTTACTACATAGAGTGGGTTGAAATTTTCATGGCTTGTTGGGTGACACGTAACATGTGGGGTTCAAACTGGACATGTACTAAAGCAATCACATGAGCACTTCCAAACAAATTAATCCCTGCTGGAACCCAATGAACCTGTCACTTTGGTCTTGGAGCAGGGATAAGATCATGGGCTGCATTTGGCCTCAAGGTGATTTTACAGTCCCTAGACTTCTAAAGAGTATTTTCAAAATCCAGGTCAGTAAAACCCACATTAAGATTGCTGCCCTAAAAATGGTAGAATGACTGCTAGGAGCTTTTCTGGTTTATCTACAATTATTTTATATCTAATCCACTGCTTTTACAACTATTTAGCAATTGACCATTGTTTTCACCATATATTTCTATCAAAGGATTGTAACTTTTCAAATCTAAGAGATGGTCGATACTTCGCTTTTTAAAAAGCTGCTTGAGGTTGTGAGAGGAGCAAAATGATGTTTGATGAGAACCCTGCATCTAGACAGCATTTTGCTTTAGGAGTCCAATCAATGGCACATGCAAGGAATACAAGCCACTTTCCTGCTAATGGGTTAAGCACTTCCCCCATCAGCTGGAAAGAAGGCTGCACTCTACTTATCCCATCTCCACTGTGCACCTATGCTGGAAGCATGATAAAATACAGCAGAGCAATTTAGTTGAACAACTGACAGGGCGACAAAATGGAGTAAAGTGGGAGCATGTTGGTGTGAATTAGCCTGACTAATGTGTGGGCATCAGTGTTGCGCTGCTACAGGTGCCCACTGGTGACCGGGCACCGGTAGCGGAATTTCCCCCAGGCCATGCCCAGTTGGCTGGCCACACCCACCTCCCTATAGCAGGCCATGGTGTAGGGAGGCCAAGTGGGCATGGCCCACAGAGTTAGCCACGCCCATGGTGGGGGTAGTAAAAAAAATTTGCAGTGCATGGGCATGATCAGACCAACCTGGCCCCAGTTTGCCCCAAAGAGTGGGCTGTATGCCTATGCAGACAGCCTCTTAATTGACCTAGATGGTTCAGGAGATTTCACTCAGACTGAGTATTTCTTGATTTCCAACCACAAATTAACCTGGAAGTAATGAATCCATTGAAGAATTCCTGAATCCAACAGGACAATTAGAGCAAAAATCTTCAATTTTACAGAAAAATGACTGCTAAAAACAATACTAGCCACCTAAGTAACTCTAAACTAGCTATATTAAGTATTTTAAAATTTAAGATAAACTGTGAAAAGTGGCTGGGAAGTATGCCACCATTTCCCCCTTTATTCCAGATTATACTGTGCATTGCTTTCACATTTTGAGGGCAAGGAGCATGGCTTTCAAGCTGCTGTCAAAGCTGGAATTGGTCCTTGGGCTGCCTGAGATTACCCACCCTTGTACTGGAGATTAAGCTTGATTTAACTCCACCCTGTGACATTAGCTTAGATATTACTTAACATCATTGAACATCCCTGTGAGTGCTACAACTTATTTCCATGTTAACATGTTTACAGTTAGGCTAGTAGCATCTTTCAACTGTAAGAAGAAGGTCTATGTCTAAATCTAAAGTCACTCTGCAGAGAATCAAAAAAAACTCCACCACAACAAAAACTGAAGAGTAAATAGATAGTGCAGATTACCCAGAATGTTAAATATTAGTAAATTGTCAGACCTCTCATATTTGCAGGAAAACACGGTGCTGAGTTATTGGAAGAGGGAATTTTGTTTAATTATATTAACCTGTATCAGACAATTTTTTACTTAGAACCAAAATCATATCAAGATTTATTAAAGGTTTCACCTGCTTCCCATGAATAAATCAAGCACAGGTCTGTTTAAAAAGAAAGTCGTAAATTTGTCAACTTGTCAAAACAGTTCACGTGTGTCAGGAGAATTACTCATGAGCTCCAAAAGGAGAAGGAAATAAAAATTAGATTTCACAGAAGATGTGCAGTATGTGTTTTGCTGTAACTCACAGTTATAGCCTAACGCCTGTATCATCCTAGCAAAGTAGTTCAATTGTTCTGGAGGGGGGGGACAATTATGCAGCTATGATGACCACTGTGAACAAGCTAACCTTCTCCTATCCCATTTGTTAAACATGATTCATTTTTCTCAATAATCATATGGATTTTTTGGCATCCCCATAGATCAATTGTGAATTTCCTAACACCACTATGTTTTTCTTGAACAATAGCCCAATAACATTATGAAGAACTAGAGCCCATTCTAAGCTTGTCCTACAGATACTCCACTAGTCGGATGTATGATGTTCCTTTTAAATAATGTTGAATTGGATCCAAGAAATGCTCTATATTGATCAAAATATTCCACTTGAGTTTGGAGGATCCCCATTCCCTGGGTCTAAATCCTTAGACTTTAGTGTCACGACAGCACGTTGTTGACTTGTGTTCAGTTTGTAATTTGTAATCTCTTCCTAAACTGTCCTATGCAGTGATAGTGTGTAGCTAGTTAGAAATTATTCTTACTCAATGCTTATGTGGCCTTCATTTGTTATATTTAACGTTTGTATTTATCCTGCAAAATTTAATGCCAACTATCTACAGCAATATTGTTTTATATGTTCAGACAGCTCCTCCTCTTGGAATATTTGCTAGTTCCTGTTTTCTCTCAGCCACAAGCTGGATAATTACAAAATGTCAGTCACTGATTAATCAGAGAGGCAATGAGGTCCAGAAGCAAAAGCCACATCCTTCTGCTCTTACTTTTCAGCTCCAATCCCTGAGAAACAGTACTATCCACCCAGCAGCCTTTTCTGTCCAAATATATGTAATTCAATGGGCCACAGAGAGATTAAAATATACAGTATCATATATAATGTGACATAAAGGTTATCAAGTGAACAAGGGCAGTCTGTGAACTGAGTATGACCAAAAAAGGCCAGCAAACAAAGTCACATGGCCTATATCCGTGGTGGCCAACCTTGGCACCCAAGCTGTTCTGGAACTTCAACACCCAGAAGCCCTCATCAGCAGGAGTGCTGACTTGGGCTTCTGGGAATTGACGTCCAAGAACACCTGGAGTGCCAAGGTTCACCATCACGGCTATAGAGTTTAGGCTAGCCCAGTGATGGCCAACCCTGGCACTCCAGCTGTTGTTGAACTTCAACTCCCAGAAGCCCTCATCAACAGGAGTGCTGACTTGGGCTTCTGGGAATTGAAGTCCAAGAACACCTGGAGTGCCAAGGCTCGCCATCACAGCTCTAGAGTTTAGGCTAGCCCAGTGATGGCCAACCTTGGCACTCCAGCTGTTGTTGAACTTCAACTCCCAGAAGCCCTCATCAGCATCAGTGATGACTTGGGCTTCTGGGAATTGAAGTCCAAGAACACCTGGAGTGCCAAGGTTCACCATCATGACTCTAGAGTTTAGGCTAGCCCAGTGATGGCCAACCTTGGCACTCCAGCTGTTGTTGAACTTCAACTCCCAGAAGCCTTCATCAGCAGGAGTGCTGACTTGGGCTTCTGGGAATTGAAGTCCAAGAACACCTGGAGTGCCAAGGTTCTCTGTCACTGACCTATATACCAGTAGTATTCTGTGTCCACCTGTACCCATGATGATCTTGAGAGCTTGCTTCTTGGCCCTGCTGCTTCCCAGCACAACCCCTTCACATGCTAGAAATGAAGCCTTCATCACGTCTGTACCCTCCATATTTTCCCCAAGATGCAGGTATAGAGACTTCATGTAATCTCCTTCACTGATGACACATCTAATATCCCAGGGAATGACTTCCTTACAGAAACATATTACAAGGTGTAAGGCTATATACCATGATATAGGCCAACTGTGATCCTCCAGAGATTATTGGGCTTCAACTCCCAGTTTTTCTCACCATTGGTTATGTCAGCTATTGCTGACAGGTAAAGATCTACTTGAGGCCGCAAAATATTTTCCGTATTTTTGATTGTACCTGACAGGAAAGGAAGAGCTTCTACAGCCTCCAATGAAAACTACAGAAGCACCATAATGATATTTAAAAGAATGCAAAAATATATTTCCTAACTATTTTTAAAATTCTCCCACAAATATATCATGAAATCTATTTCTGATAATCACCTTATGTTTTGTCAAAATGCTCCTGTTGCTTAGCTTAGTAAGTCATAACCAAAGTGCATCTATTGAATCAGTAGGGATTTGGTAGGTCAGCCTCTCCCTAAATTCCATTGATTCCATGGGCCTACTCTAGTTGGGACTTGTTATGCCAAGCAACAAGATTTCAATAAAGCAACAACATTATTTTCTGTTTTGTTTTACACATTGCCTAATGCATTTTAGTAATTGTTGCTAAACACTTATCAAACCAGATTTGTTTATACCTAGGTTGTAGCTGCTAGCTCCTTAATATACACCCCCTCTCTATCCATTACTTTTAAAACTCTAATCTACATAGATTTTAAAATCACTCCAGTCCTGAAACCACTGTAGTCGCTTCTTTGTAATGTCTTTAGTTTCAGTCAAGATGTTGGAAAGAACTTCCTTCATTATTACTCAGTGAGTGACTAGAAATTTATAATCATGGCTTGCCTAAAGTTCTGAAGGTTTCTTCAGACGATTCCATGTGGGGCCAGATTAAATAAAGCTTTGGTTCATAATGTAGTGATTTTCGCTGCTAATGCAGCCAGATACCTAGATCAATCTGGTATTATTTCCTCGTGGGTGTTGTTATAAGTATTCTAATTCTTTAGAGGGTGGTCCCCCTCAAAAGCCCAGGCTTACAACTATCATCAAAATATGTGGTATGTTTATTGAGATAAATAACTATGTGGTTGGGGCATTCCCCAATGCACAGAATGAAACAGGCCCTGAATAGAATGAGCTCAATGAGCACACTGAAACCATCTAATGCAGACTTTCTTGAAGCAAGATGCAGCATTACCAGAAGGAGGGATGGGTAAACCACTTCTAAATACAGTGATACCTCATACAACGTCCAAACTTGGTTCCACAAGTTTGGACTTTATACGGATTTGGACTTTGTATGAGGCATGCAAAATCCTAGCCGCAATGCCTCATACAACGCCCAAATCCTTGCCGCGATGCCTCGTACAACTCTGTAACAGCACAGACTTCAGGGCAAAGTCAAGGAAACAGACAGGAAACTGAGAGAACTTTAAGAAAGCATTGTCTAAAGGCTAAAAACATTACAAAAACATGTCAAACAACCCTGATTGTCCAAGAACCTGAAGAATGCTGCAAAAATCCCAGGAATGTTTCTAAAAACTCTGACGAAAAAATTCAAAAAAATCCAAAATCGTGCTCAAAACCACTCCTAAACACTCTTTACCTCATGCAAAACCCACAAGAGCAATGCACGCATGTGTCCTGCCTTTTATACTGCCCAGGCACAATGCAACCTGGGAAAACCCCAATGCCTCATACAAAGTCGCATGACTTTGTATGAGGCAACTTTTTTCAAGGAATTAGGCGATGTTGTATGAATCCGATGTTGTATGAAGCGGACTTTGTATGAGGTAATACTGTACAGTACTTTGTGCCTAGAAATCATTGGAAGGTCAAATAAGATGGAATCAACTTGACAGCAAGCACATTATTACTACAGCTGTTAATTTTGGTGCTATTATTGTTATCAAACTGCCAATTTCATTGGAGGCAAAAATAAACATTTTACATGCAGGTATATGTGACATCACCAGAATGCCTTTTGAAACCAAAAAGGCTTCTTCCAGAAAGAAGGGCTTGCTTAATCATTTCCCCTCTTGAGATTTTTTCCCCCCACCATCATAATTTTTAAAAATTATGAGCACTCCTTGACATGCGCTTTTCTGATTGCAAACAGAGGGTTGTGGTAGATATCTTTTGTGACCTGGTAATTACTCCCAAATCTTTTGAGCCATATTCACGGGCTGCTGTCTACCTCCCTAGATCTGACTTTGCTTTGAGCACAGATGTGCATTACATTTTCTGTTTTCCCAATTCCTACTGGAGACAGGCATATTTGTTGGCCCTTTAATATAAAAATATTTCCAACATTTCTTCGGAAGGCCAGATAATAGTTGAATTTACTCCCTGACTCAAAAGACATTAACAGTTGCAAAGGCAATCACAGAGTACTTCTGAAGGGAATTTGCCGCCCACACCCCCATCACCCCTGAAGTGTGTTTATGTTTTATTTCAGTTGAGTTCAGTTACAGTTCTTTTGGGATAATAATTTAGAAAGAACTGGGGGTCAAGCCAACTGCAGAAAATGTGTACTCAAGAAAAAAAATAACAAATGTTATAGTGAACAATTATTCTCCTGCACAAGCTTCTTTGAAAATCTGGAAGCACGCATATGCTCTTTCAAGACACCCATTCTTTTCAGTGGCACTCTAGAGTGAATTCTTGAAACAACAAGTGTCTTAAAATATTTGACACTAAAAGAATGGAGGCAAATTCAAGACATGCTGTGTTCTACTCTGCCATAGAGCATCTGCATATTTCATTTACAATGCTTCTGCCCAGAAAAAATTGCTACCAACCTGTTTTCCTAATGAGACATTTTCATATCCATAACATTTTCATCTGTGTATTTTCCTTCTGCATCTATATTTTGTAATAGACTGCATTGAATTCAAGACATGCATTTCTCACAAATATCCATGCAATGCTTTTCGTCTTCTCAAAGAATAGCATGGAATGCTTAGTGTGCTGCATTACCTGTGAAGCAAAGACACTTTTCCTGTCTTTCCTTTCTGCCTTGTTTCCCAACAGGTCGTGGGTTATAGGGGCAATAGCTCTGCTCTGCCTGCTAGGACTGACTTGGGCCTTTGGACTGATGTATATCAATGAAAGCACAGTCATCATGGCGTACCTCTTCACCATTTTCAATTCTCTTCAGGGAATGTTTATATTTATTTTCCACTGTGTCCTCCAGAAGAAGGTAAGAGAAAGAGCAACTCGTATTATTGCTGCTGCTTCTGCCATTACTGCTAAAACTAGTTCATTGTTTAGCACCAGAACCAGAAAGTTATTGATAGTGCCTTGCATTTTGTTATGCCATGGCTAGATTTTGTGACACTTCACATAACCTGTAGCATCTCTTAAGCCTGGAGTTCCCAACCTTTTCAAGCCAGGAGCCGGGTCACACTCTCTCAGTCAGCTTTGAAGGCCGGATGGCCATTTTGCACTGTCTGCATGATGGGGGTGGCAATTTTGTCCCAGCAGCTTCAAAGGGGCAGCCATTTTTGTTTCTTGAATGCCCTTGCAGGGGTGGAGAGTCACATGATATGGTGCTTGGGGCCAGATGCGGATCATGTGCCTTAGGTTGGGAACCCCTGTCTTAAGCAGATGTTCGAATGGGCAGTATTATGAGATATATGGTATTGGCAAAAAAGTGTTATGCTTTTGGATCCCTGCAAAATCCCTGCCCCACAAAAGTTCTTTCTCTATTTTTGCATTTGGGTTCAAATTTATCTGGCCGTCTGCCTGTTTCTCCAATGTCACTAATCTGATGGCAATCTCTTATTCTCTATGTGTGCATTATATCTTTGCTGGTACTAAAGATGCTTGAAGAATTCAATTTTTACAAATTCTGAAATGAATGGGTGTCATCTACACTGTCCTAATTCATGTGTTAATTGGACCGTAGTTCATACCTGTCTAGTGCGGTTCCGGAGAATACGGGACCTGCGCAGTAGCCTTCTGCGCAGAACCCTTCTACGCATGTGCAGAAACCTTCAGAAGGCTTCTGCACATGCATAGAAGGGTTCTGCACAGATGGGGATACGCAGTAACAACTTTCCCCCGCCGTCAAATTACGGGATGGTGGCGGAAAAGTCGAGTTTGCGGCACTGAATTATGGGAAATCCTGGCCAATCCGGGATACTTGACAGGTATGCCATAGTTATCCAGTAGCTTTCACATAACCTCAGGTGCAGTTTGCTTTAAAATATGGGGAAGTTATTATTAATAATACGTTTTGAGAAAATATACATTAAGAAATCTGTTTCTTGAAGAGGATGTATATTTACAAATGCATATTTAGATACTTATTTCAACACGAAGTTTTGTGCAGGTTTTAAAAATATAAAAATGGCAGATCAATGCAGAATCTGGCCAGGAATATCCTCCCCCAATTCATTGTATTAATATACTGGAATAGGGTTAGCCAGTTCTGAGTTAAGGGGGGGGGAGAGAGATCTGGTGCAAAGGGAAGGGGCAGAAGGACAGGTTTGTTTACATTTGTTAAAAGCTTGCTAAATAGATGAGTCTTTCCTGCAAGAGGGGAGGAGGAGCAGAGGAGACAATACAATCTAAAATCTAAAATCCACACACTGCCTGTGTGTGTGTTGCTAGCTTTTAGCTAGGTGAAGCCAGATCATGTCTTCCTGTGTGTAGGGAGTGTGTGTTTCAGGCTGCCTGTCTCCTCTCGGCTTAGGGCTGCCAAAGCTGGTGAAGAAGGTCAATGGGCAGGAACAGAGGAAGGGAAGAAAGAAGGGAACAGGCCTGTGGGTTGGAATGGGTTGGTGTGTCAGTCACATGCGGACACTGAACTTCTGGATCAAATCTCGAGCCCAATGAGAACACTCATGTTTTCAAACATAATTAAGGTTGCGATTCAAACCAACTGCAGAGCTGAGTCACTCCAATTCAGCTTCCCGATGTAGGGTTTCTCCTGGAGATCTTAAAAGCCAAGGAGGTTCTTATTGGAACTTAACTGAAGGACTCACCATGATTTAGCGTACTTTTACTTAACTGGAAGAACATTTTTGCTTAAGAATTCTGTGCCTTTCATTCATTGACTGCATTGAAAGCCATGCTTTATTTCTATGTCTTAGTGTTCTTCATCTCTAAAATGAGCCCAGTGACTCATAAATCTGTAAGACATAAATTTTCTAAAGACATACATTCGTGTTTTATTCAATATCCTGGGAATTTGTGTCGTGTGTTACTCTTTCTATTGTCTGGAGTCATTTTGTTTAGACTTTTAGTTCCCCTGATTGTGGCACATTTGTATTTAAACAGTTTTGACTTGTGATTGTTCACCAGGCATGGTACTTGGGTGCTACATGCTGCCCTTAGTCTCAACTCTCATGAGCAAATTAGTCTCCAGTTTGAGAATGTTTTTGAACTCTTCTACATGCCAGATGCTAAGAAAAGGTGTGTTGGGTGGGAAAGATACAAAGATGCTTCAGAAGTCGCTATTTGCAGTTTGTAGCAGTTGTTTAAATATTTGTATTGCCAGAGGAAGACTGATTATGAGCCAGAAAATAACCTCTACCTGAACAATATCCAAAGCTTCTTCATATTAAGAAACTAATCAGACAGGCAAGCAGTTTGGAAAGAAGGCCATAATGATGGTCAACACAAGCAAGACTCTTCAAAACATTGATTTTGAATGCAGGGTCGCCATCAGAAATTTCTGGACCCCACACTGAGCAATCCTATCCCCCCACCCCAGTAATGTCACAGTTATGGCCGGTGGCGGCAGGCCCCTGTCAGCTCTGGGCCCTATACGGCAGTACTGGTAGTACTGCCCTGTTGGCAGCCCTGTTTGAATGCTTACCCTTCATCACCCAGTATTTTTCTTGATTTTGGTTCACAACCCTGACATTTCTCTATCAGGCTAATAACCTTTAGTGCTCATTAGCAGAGGTCTCTATAGTGATACTCTTATTGTGATATTAACTTCTGTAGCCATGCCCTCGGAAGGTAAGGGAGGTCCCAAAGAACCTTGTCAAGTATCTTATTGCGGATTGAAAGGCTTGAGACCTTTCAAGCTCTTGCTTCCATCCTCAGGGCCAAAATTCTATCTTTGTCAGAGTTACATATATGTGGCCCAAGGACCTGTCAACATGGAGGGAGTGTCTAAAGCCATGATAGGCTATAAGCGATAAAACTGGCGGTGGCCCAATTGGTGGATTCCTCTTGGGATACTATCCACCTGGACTCTTGAACTATCATAGAATAATTAAGTTGGGACCATCAAGTCCAATGCAAGAATCGAAATCAAAGCAGATCTGACAGATGGCTGTCCAATTCTCTCTTGAGTGTCCCCAACTTTGGAGCACTTGTCACCTCCCAAGTCAGGTAATTGGTTCCATTGTCGTACTGTACTTCTCTAACAGTTAAAAAGATTTTTCTCCTAATATTCAGCCTATCTCTGGCTTCCTGTAATTGGATCCAATTATTATATGTCCTGTACTATGGGATGATTGAGAACAGATCCTGCTTTTCCTCTTTTTGACTGTTTTGGCCAAGAAGGTCACCAAAATGAACTGTGACTCAGGAGATAGAGGGTTATATGCTAGTTCAGTCCTTTGCATGCTGTATCCCAAATATTTTAGATCCAACTATACCACAAATAAGCAGATTTAATGATAGGACTACAAACCAAACTAATTTGCCCAAAGACAACATCTACAGAATGTAGGCCTGTTTCTTTGAATTGCTCAATGGCCTCTTCCCTCCTTAAAGTAACAAGATTGTTGACACTAGCCAGCCATGTCAGAGAATCTGAAGCTGTTTGCTAGATTACACATGGTTTTGAGTGAAGATCACAAGAGACAAGTATTTGCTTACCAGGAAATGACAAGAGAATCTATAGCCCTGTTTGGTCATTGCTTTCCTCTTCAGAGATGTTGCTGTCCATACAGAAAAGTGATCATGCAAAGGAAAAGAACCTATGACTCCTTATTAGGCATAGTGATAGAAACCTAGAAGCAGCAACTGAATAAGACTTAATTTCTTCAATATATTCTAAAACAGGGATTCTCAACCTGTGGCCCATGGGCCAGATGTGGCCCGCAACATCATTTCATGTGGGCCTACACTGCCTCCACCACACCAGGAAGTGCCATATGGAGGAGGAAGGGCAAAATGGTCATCTGGCCCCCAAAGCTGTCTGTGGGATCTTGACCTGGCCCCCCGACTTTCAAAGGTTGGGAACTCTAGAACATTCAAGAAAGCCCAGGGACAATGTTCCTTCATCTCAGAACTATCTTCAAGGTCTAAGAATCAACCATTACATGATCTTTCTTACACCCTCTCCAATAAACTTAAAAACAAATAAATAAGCTTATTTTGCAGAGGTTGTTTTATTGGGTTTAGCACTAAGGTCCTGGCAGAACAACCTTTCAATACAATTCACCTCCTTGTCATCATTAGGCCCATCACTGGATAGTACCTCAACTGATTTTCTTACCAGGGAACAACTTCTTCTGCATCCTGCTGTTCTGCCTAACTTAGGCTGTCACAGTTTTCATCAAGATCCTGATGGCTCTGCCATCATACTTAAGTTTGCAGGGAGGGTTTTTAAAAAAATTATATAGTGTTACCATCCACCCTACCTCAAGAGTAAGGGTGTGGTTCTCATAATAGAGTGGTTTAGCTTAAATACAGAAAAGAGCTGCTCTGAGGACATGCCATGTGTAAGACAGCTATTAAAACAGCTCCCGCTGTTCCACCAGTCACCTTAGGGGCCATTCAACAATTACGTGATCCTCAAGGGGGGAGGAGGTCTGAATTATGGAAAATTACGTGGGGGCGGGGCGGGTCAGGTCAAAGATTATGTAATCCATTTGGAGCTGTTGTGGTTTCGAAACATGGCAGTTTTTTAAGGTTTAAAAGTGATCTCTGGGAATTTTGATCCGAATTTGGGAAGATGATCTTGATGTACCCCTGGCAGGAGACGACAACGACTCTTAATCCTTATAAAGAAGATAGTAGAAGAACACTATCAGAATTTACCTAACATCCTCATTCCTCCCTGCAAAAATAAAAATAAAAAAATCTCTTCACAAAGGGTGTGATGCATCAAGAATCCTCACTGATACGTTCTGCATTAGGCACCAATAGTGAAAAGCTCTAAAAATTAGAGTTTTGATACAAAAGCTCTGGATTACGTAATTTTAAAAGGAGGGGGGGGGGTTCAAAGCGAAAATTACAGTCAGATCACAGGGGGGGAGGGAGTCAATTTTTCCCAAAAATTTGATCACGTAATTTTTGAATTATTATTATTATTATTATTATTATTATTATTATTATTATTATTATTATTATTATTATTATTATTATTATTATTATTATTATTATTATTATTATTATTATTATTATTATTAAGTTTAATTTCTATCCCGCTTTCCTGACACAAGTGCCACTCAAAGCGGCTTACAACATATACAAATACAATAAACAGAGCAAGGTATACAATAAACTACAGAAGGCAATACACAATTAATACAATCAAAACATCAGAATATGCAAAAATACAATACAAAATATAAATAATTAAGCAATATCACAATGAGAATTACACAAAGAATCAACCTCATAAGATACAAATTTACACAATAATACCATAACAACTTGAGCACAATTCCATAATACATTTCATACATACACAATTAAGTGGATGTGGACGACTTCCAAGCCTCCAGCCCAACTAGGGCGGAGGAACACAACAGCCTTAACAGCTGTGCCTCTCTCCTCACCAGCTGGTGAAAAAAGTCATGGGGGGGGGGGTGGCAAAGTCTTGATGGCAAAGTCCATGGCCAAACCAAACCTCCCCGGGCAGTGGAGTGGCTCTGCGGCGGGCGCGGGAGTCCTCCGGTGCGGCGGCGTCATCGGCTTTTTCAGCCTTCCGAGCATAAGAACATAAGAACATAAGAACAGCCTTGCTGGAACAGGCCACAGCCCATCCAGTCCAGCATTCTGTCTCACACAGTGGCTCACCATTTCCTTCAGGGTATTCCCAAGGAGATGCCTTCACCTGCTTAGGATTCCCTGGAAATGGCATTGAGAGATATCCTGCCTATCTCTCCAACCCGGAGGTTGTCCTTAGGTAGCCATAATTATAGCCATTGATAGCCTTGTCCTCCATGAACTTGTCTAATCCTTTCTTAAAGCTGTGAAGACTGACAGCTGTCACCACTTCTTCTGGCAGGGAGTTCCATAGACCAGTAATCCTCTGGGTGAAAAAGTACTTTCTCTTATTGGTTTGAGAACTAGTACCCAAAAGTTTCATGGAGTGTCCCCTAGTTCTAGTGTTGTGCGATAGGGAAAACAGTTTTTCCTTATCTACCTTGTCCACACCGTGCATGATTTTATAAACTTCAATCAGGTCACCTCTTAGACGCCGTCGTTCAAGAGTGAAAAGGCCCAACCGTTGCAGCCTCAGATGGTAAGGAAGGTGTTCCAGTCCCCTAATCATTCTGGTTGCCCTCCTCTGCACTTTTTCCAGCTCCATAATATCCTTCTGGAGGTATGGCGACCAGAACTGTACACAATATTCCAGATGGGGCCTCACCATAGATTTATAAAGAGGCAAAATGACACTTGCTGACTTATTTTCTATACCCTTCCTAATGATCCCTAACATTGAGTTTGCTTTTTTCACTGCTGAGGCACACTGGGTTGACACCTTTATTGAGCTGTCCACCAGGACACCAAGGTCCCTTTCCTGGTTTGTCGCAGAGAGTTCAGACCCCATCAGTTTATAAATGTAATTGGGAGCAGGTGGGTCTCGGAGGGCGAGGCAGCGAGCAGGCACACCTGGCCCCAACCCGGGCGGTGGAGTGGCTCGGGGCGGGCGCGGGAGTCCTCCGGTGCGGCGGCGTCATCGGCTTTTTCAGCCCTCCGAGCAGGTGGGTCTCGGAGGGCGAGGCAGCGAGCAGGCACACCTGGCCCCAACCCGGGCCGTGGAGTGGCTCTGGGGCGGGCGCGGGAGTCCTCCGGTGCGGCGGCGTCATCGGCTTTTTCAGCCCTCCGAGCAGGTGGGTCTCGGAGGGCGAGGCAGCGAGCAGGCACACCTGGCCCCAACCCGGGCGGTGGAGTGGCTCTGGGGCGGGCGCGGGAGTCCTCCGGTGCGGCGGCGTCATCGGCTTTTTCAGCCTTCCGAGCAGGTGGGTCTCGGAGGGCGAGGCAGCGAGCAGGCACACCTGGCCCCAACCCGGGCGGTGGAGTGGCTCTGGGGCGGGCGCGGGAGTCCTCCGGTGCGGCGGCGTCATCGGCTTTTTCAGCCTTCCGAGCAGGTGGGTCTCGGAGGGCGAGGCAGCGAGCAGGCACACCTGGCCCCAACCCGGGCGGTGGAGTGGCTCTGGGGCGGGCGCGGGATGGCCCCTTAGTTGTAACTCGCTAAGGATTCTGCAGTCCTTGTGCTCCTTGTAGCCTTGTTAGTTCAGGAAATACTTCCTTACTATTCGATTCAAACTTCCGGTAGTGGTAGTCTTCAGGGCTGGGAGCCTAATCAGTTGACTAAGTAGCGAGGGACATATGGTTGCCACAAAAGGCTCAGCTGGGCATCAGCATTTGAGGGCTCAGAGGTTTTGGGAGTGTTTAGATTCAAACATTTTAATGTAGGATGAAGCAATAATGATCCAATTTCAGATATTATCCAAGCGTATCCATGCCAGTGATAGCTGGTTGGATAGCACAGTGAGTTGTGGAGCCAGAGGACAGGAATTTGATTCCCCACCATGTCATCTAGGAGAAGAAGCAAGAGTGTGCAGCTTTGGAGAAACTGCAAAGCCCAAATGTGCCCTAGAAAAAAAGACACTTCTGACTATTTCATACCTAGACCCGCTGAAAAAGGGTAATCATAAGTCAAAATCAACTGTATGCATGTAATTATTATACTGTATTCTATGCCACTGGCTTCTAGTTATTTGTGCTTAAAAGACTGTTCCTCAGAAGAACATTTAGCATTCATAGCAAGAAGAAAATTGAAAACTTTGTGTTTCTCTGTCATAGAGAGTCTATTTTTACACTCATGACAAAAAGTAAACAGTAGTTCATATATAATTTAAGGGATATTGATTTTCAGTAATAACTTTAATGAGCAATTTATGTTGCATTGCTTTGGTTGCCTTGGCAGGTCTGATGTTGTCAATGAAAATACTAAAATCAATTCCTTAGGAAACTGGCGTGTGTTAAATATAAAACTGTCAAATGTAATAAAAAGGGGGGGGGGAAGCACTATTGAATCAGTTTTCAAGGCTGAAGAATGGGTTTTCTGCTAATCAATATTGCTATTGAATTGCTTAGGTACGTAAGGAATATGGGAAATGCCTGCGTACACATTGCTGTAGTGGGAAAAGTACAGAAAGCTCCATTGGCTCAGGAAAAACATCTGGGTCGCGAACACCTGGACGATATTCCACAGGGTCTCAGGTAAAGAGCGTTGTTTTACTTAAGTCAGGAAATCTGATACAATGCCCAAATACTTCATTGCTCAGTCCTAAACATGAACTCAGTTGCAACTCTACTCTGAATAATAGTTTTTCAGTAAAAGAACATAGATGAAGCCAAAATCTCCATTCTGGGTAGAATTCTCACACATTACAGCAAGTAATATAATTTGTTTGTTTGTTTGTTTGATTTCTTCAATTTGTACTGCCGCCCCCTCACCAGGGCGACTCCGGGCGGCTTAACGTTGTGAGTTTGATCCTGACCAGGGATCAAGGTTGACTCAGCTTGCCATCCTTCTGAAGTTGGTAAAATGAATACCCAGCATGTTGGGGGCAAAGTGCTAATTAACTTGTAGACCACCCAGAGAGTGCACTAAGGGGCCATTCACCAATTATGTGATCCTTTTTCTGGGGGAAATTGGCACACACACCCATGTAATCCAACCATAATTTTCGCTTTGACCACCTTTCCCTTCCCCCCTTAAAATTATGTGATCTGAACCAAATAGTACTGTATTTTGCACCACCAACCAGTGGTGGCACTGCAGGGGAAATGGGCAGGCAGACCAATTGCACTGAATCAGGAAGCGATGTTCTAGCCTAGCCTCTTGCTCTCCCTGCAACCAGGAAGCATGGCTTTCCCCCTCCATTTTCACTGCATGGAGCAAGGCACAAAGTAAATAAAACCCTTTCTTTTTATGCACAGGTTTGGTTTCCCACTGTTGGTTAGAAACAGCTCCAAATGGATTATGTAATTTTGACCTGACACCCCCTGAACCCACGTAATTTTCCTGTAATTTGGATGGCATACCCCCTTTGAAGATCACATAATTGTTGAATGGCCCCTAAGCGCTATAGGGTGATAGAAAGTGTGATTATTATTTTTTGCATTGATTGCTTTGCTTCTTTTCCCAGCCAAGAAAGATTTGAAGCAGCAAACCCAGATACTTTGCTTACCCACTCACCCACCCCCTGATACTCCCACGGCCATCTTCTTAGACAAGTAGGCAAGTCACTGCCTACTACTAGAGATGCACTGCATGAAGCTCACCTTCTGCCCCTTCCTCTTGTTCTTCTCCAGAGCCGCATTCGCAGGATGTGGAATGACACTGTTCGAAAGCAGTCAGAGTCCTCCTTCATCACTGGTGATATAAACAGTTCAGCGTCACTTAACAGAGGTAATTATGGACTTTTCAAATATGTGTGACCTTTGCAATGACTAAGAAGTCTAAATGGCAATGCCTTGTCAACCTTGAAATGTGATGTGCCTTGTTCTCTCACATGAAATTGTTACAGTGGAGAATAAGAAAATGCATTGCACAGTGCTTTTCATTAGGTGGAAAGAGGTTTCTTTTTTCACAGAATGCTTTTTTTTTAAATCCATCTTCCCAAATACTGTTGTTAAAGGACAGCTGCAGCAAAGGGTGACATGGGTGGGCGGGCATTGCAGCCAAATATTTCTATGAAAGAGTTGTGAGATCTGGAAGCTGTCAAATGCCATTATTGCCAATGAAATAGACAGCCGTGGAATGATATAGTCTGCTATGCATTACTGGCCTGAGAAACAAGCATAGACAAAGGTTTTGTGAAGCTGAAAAGTTGCTGCCTAATGTGAGTTAAAAATGGTTGTCCCACTCTGTCAGTATTCTAAAGGTATATGGAAGTATCTATTTAATATGTGCAGTAAGTACAGTAATAGCTCGGATAACTTTGCATCGGATAACGCTAAAACCACATAATGTTAAGCAATCTGGGGGGAAATTGCATCGCATAACGCTAAAATCCTATGGGATACATCGGATAACGTTTGCTAAAGTCTGTGCCGGTTACAATGTATCTCTATGGAGTTTTAACGTTATCCAATGCAACTCATAGGATTTTAACGTTATCCAATGCATGCATCGGATAATGTTAAAAATCGGATAACACTAAGATTTGTGGAACCAAGTTTTAGCATCATCCGAGGTTTTACTGTACTGAGTTCTTTCAGCCAAGTTCAAAACAGAGTTTGGGGGAATAAAACCTTTCCCAAAATCCAGGAAAATACTAAGGCGATTTCAAAGCAGGGCCATAGCAAGGATTCTAGATGTGGGTGGGTGAATATTTTTTCAGGATGAGCAACAAAGCCGCTTTTCAATGCATTCCTTTGGGGAATTGCGCTTTGCTAGGGTGGGCAAAGTCTAACTCAGGGTAGGCCAAGCCCACCCTGGCTACGGACCTGGTTCTAAGGCTGCTTCCTCCCCATGAGGCTTCTTTCCTTCCTCACACTTGCTGTCTTACGTCCTCTCTTTCCACCCTCTATCCGTGTTAAATATTTTATGCTTCGTTCAGTCATTGCAATGGGGGAATAAAGCAGTGGAGGATGATGTCTCCCTGGCAGATCCCAGAAACACGAGGAAAGCACTATTCTATGTGCTACAGGTGTCTCATTGGTTAAGAAGCCTGCCTTGTTAGCTGAAAGGCCAGCAAGTCAGCAGTTTGAGACCCGGGTACTGCGTGACAGTTTGAGCACCCATCTCTGTCCCACCTCCTGCCAACCTAGCAGTTCGAAAGCAAGAAATTGCAAATAGATAAATAGGGACCACTTCGGTGGGAAAAGTCCTTGGGGACATGAAAGCCTCATTTGGGGCGCCCCCTGAGTGGAATTCTCCAGCAAAAATCCTTTCAACCCAAAAAGCACCTTTGTGTGCTTCTGATACGATTTTTAAAAATTGTCAGAAGAGCAACCAGAAGTGCCTTGTGGTGGAAGAAGGGCAAAATGGCCAACCGGCCCCTGAAGCTATCTGAGGGAACGTGACCCAGCCCTCAGCTTTAAAAGGTTGAGAACTCCTGGATTAGATGCTAGACAATTGCTGCTGGAGCAGCAATTTTGGAGACAAGGTGGTGTCTGAGGACTCTAGTCAGTGCTGAGCCAGTGTGGGAGGCACGACACAGAAACCTCCTGTCAATTTTGGAAGGGGAGAGGAATAAACAGAGCTAAAGGTAAAACTCTCAGCTGCCAATCCTAGATGGCTTCTCTCCATAGTTCCCTCCTGGCAGCTGACATTTTTTTGTGTTGTGTAGTACCTAGAAGTGACATTGCTTTAATAACCAATTGACTTAGTACCCAGTGTTATGAGAATTTCTGGGAGTGGGCAAAATTAAAACTGGGAGGAGATCCAGACAGTAAGCACTAAATCTTGCATGCTTTTAACAATGGGCTCAAATCTTCTCCACTTCCCTTTGGAAGAGGCATTTGGAAGGATAAGGCATTTTTTATTCATCACCCATTTGGGTGTGTGTGGGTAGGAACAGGAGTGGAAGCTTGAAATGTAAATCATTGATAGAGAAGAATTTTTTTGCACCAAAATGTAAGCTTTGCCTTGTATTGAAGATTATGAGCTCATTGAATTTTTATTTCTGAGCCTGAAAGAAGGATTTGATACAATCTCTTCTCTGCTTGGTCGAAGAACAAAATGAAAAGGATCAGTGATGCAAGAACCTGAATGTGGGTTGCTTTGCTCCCTCTTTAAATCTGTGATGGTCATTATTTCAGAACTGTTGGTTCTCTCAGTTATTTCTTCTCCAGAATTAAGTAGGTCCTCTTTCTGAAACATATCCAAATTCTAATCCCTTTCTTGTTTTTGTTTAAACTGAAGAGTTTTCCAGTAGCAAAGAATAAGTCCTGTTCCTCTTCTATCTTAATTAGCATTAAATAACCAGGTCAGGTAGATGTTGCACACTGTGTAGTTGAATACAAAGTCAATGGGATTTCTGTGCTTATGTCTTTGCCATTTTTTGGTTTACTCCTTTGTAAGACAGTGAAATGATTTTTTCCACCAATGATGTGGAATTGTCCTGAGGTTTGTTTAAATGTCTCTGAAGAACACAAAGAGCACTGCCATTTAAATGGTGTTAAATAAATGATTTTTTTAAGGGCTTGAATCTTCTTTTGGTGAGCTTTCAAAAATTGGCTGCTATCTGATTTATCAGCCTGACCTGAATCCTGGAAATGATTTGTGATTAGTTACTGTACCTATACAGTTTATGCACTATTTGCTCTTTTGCAGTCCCAATATTTTGCCTTGCAAACTTTTATTATGGATTACCAAACGTCTACTTTGTCAGCCCTTCCGCTATATTGCTAGCAAATTTGATTTTGTTCTCTTCTTGGACCTGTCATTGCCTACCATTTTTTTCATTTCTCTCTATATTTCCTCTTTGCCATCACTTATTTTAACAGAGCCGTCTTCCATCAGGAACAAAAGTTAGAGCTCAGTAAACCCACAGAAGCTTGTCAGCACTAAAAAAGTTCTTCCTTTCCTCTTGAAAACAAGAGGTAACTGTTATTGGCAGAGTGAATTGCATGAAGGAGCAGCCAAGTGAAGTTGTGAATTCAGCCACTGACAGTTCGGAGCACACATTTCTCGCTTTGGAAAGGAATCGTATCCTGACTTCTTATTCTAGGGCAATAAGACAGCTAGATTTATTAGAGAAATACATCAACATAGGGGGAAAATGAGAACCTTTATTTGAGGTAACCGAGGTGAACATGCTGGGAGCCATATCTGCCTCTTCATCTTTTGAGAACAAAGGCAAGCGTATCTTGGTCAAGAAAAAATGAGGTCAACAAGAAAGAAATCTAGGCTGAAAGAACCTCAGCCAAAGTCAGAGTAAGTGAAGAACAGTGTAGGAAACCCAAGGAGATTCTCTCTCTTTTTCTTTCTCTCTCTCCATGAAAAGACAAACTTTTCCTCAGTGTAAGCTGAGTTACACCCAGTCACCTCTAACAAAACTGTCTGTTTACATTGCTTTGATCTGCTCTTTTAAAAGGTTTTGCTTCACAGCCTCAGTCCTCATAAAATTAGAAGGATAATTTGCCACAGTCATGAACTGCTCAGCTAAATGAACTGAGTCACCTTATTTCCTTACTTTCTTTCACCGGATGACTGTAGGTCACTCATTATTCCCATCTAACTTCACTCACAAGGCTCTACCGTGCACTGCCTTGAAGATCAATGTTAAGAAAGGGCATGATGTAATCATTATAATCATAGAATAATGGAATTATATATGAAAAATATAATCATATGATGTTTTAAGAATGTTCCTCTCCAAATGATTCTACCTGCAGACTGATGTCTACACATCAACATACAACAGAGTGCAACCATGAACTCATAGTCTTTTCATTCATGGCCCAAATCAGGCCAAGAATGGAGGGGAACCAAGGAGACTAACCATTCAATCATCTTATCTTAGTTTCATATCTTCATCTGGTTTTATTGAAATCAGCACCAGCTATTTAAAAATGATTGGAATTTGTAAATCTCTGTGTGCAGTTCATGCTCTGTCAGACAGTTCAGCGGACCGGACTGGTGGTTCCCCCCTAGGGTTGCCATATGTCCCAGTTTTCCAGGATTTTCTCAGATTCAAGCTGTCCTGGCTGGTTCAAGAAAAAAACATGTAAGCATTTATTTATTTATTTATTCGATTTATACCCTGCCCTACTCGGCCCAGGGCCGACTCAGGGCGGCTTACAACAGGTAAATCAAATACAGTATAACAAATGAAATACAATATAACAATATAAACAACACACAAAATACAATAGCATACAATTGCAAATTACAAGTTACAAATCTGTGTAAAATAAATATACCATAGTATCACAACATAACACAGCAAAGCTCAATGTACTTAGCATCAGCAGTCCTTCAATACCACTCATTACTACCACAGTCTTCAAAAACCCAACAGGGGGACCAAGGACGGAGTATCAAGATAGAATAGAATTGTCCCGACACGTACCAACCCACCCCAACAACATCCCAGACAGTAATCAAAGAAACCAGCCATGGCTGCCTGCCTTCAAAGCCCGGAAGGACGACAAACATCCTGGATTTTAAAATTTGAACAAAGGAAGCAAGATCACCCTTACCAAGGGATTTTTGCAAAGAGTTAATTCACTGCCACCCTGCCTTTGTTTCAATTATCCTGCTTGAAAGCGGTGAAGGCAAGACAGCACCCTGAGAAGCCCGCCGGGGAAAGAAGACACTTGAAAGCGAGATAATTGAATGAAAGGCACGTGAAATAACTCTTTTCAAAAATCCCATGGCTCACCTTGAAGTTTGGGGGACAAGGAGTCATCTTCAGCCCTTTTCCTCAAAAGCTGGGAGTGAGCAAGAAATACCCATATCTAAGAAGCCAAACCTCCACCATACACTGGTGGAGGATTCCTACTTCATGTGACCGCAAAGGGTTAATTGCATAGGGTCGGTATTCCTAGAGAGGAAGGGAACAGGGTGGACAGAAAGTGAAGAGTCCTCCATCACAAAGGTCCCCCTCCAAAACAAGTCCCTTCCTGTCTCCTGCTTTTCTCCTTCCGGAGGGAAACGGAGGCGTCATGGACTGCATTGCCGTTCTGGGCCCCTCTTTAGAACCTTCTTCCAAGGGATCCTTGTGTGGGGTTTGAGGATGAGTCTATTTCAGTAGGGAGTGGATGAAGAGGAGGGTGGGGTGACCTCAGGGGGAGGAAGGGTGGTTTCAAGAGTGGCCCAAGAAATTTTATTCATAAAAATAAAAATAGAACCATCAATAATATTATTTTGCAAGAAGAATCACACGGGGGAAAACCTCTTGACTACAGTTTATTTTCAAGTGACGAAGGCTGTCTGCCCTTGACGGGGATTCTGCAGGATCTTAGAGCTGCGGTCTCCCTGACAGCCCTGTCCGATGCATGCACAGTTTGAAGAATGCAATGACATCATGTGGCTGTCCTGGTTTGTCAGGAGAGAATTATGGCAAACCTATTCCCCCCACAAAAAACACTGCCGTAAAACGCGTCCACAGCTGTTCAATAATAATAATAATAATAATAATAATAATAATAATAATAATAATAATAATAATAATAATAATAATAATAATAATAATAATAATAATCCACTTATACCCCACCCACTCTGGGTGGCTACCAACAATATATTAAAAACATCTACAATTTCATACAATAATAAAATGGCATTTTAAAATCACAGAATTAAAAAAGGGCCTAAATTAACAACAGGGGGCGGTGAGAAGCCTCAGACTATGCTGATAACGACCCATTTTCAAATGCATCTCTAAACAGAAGACATTTTAGCTGCTTTACGACAGCTGTAAATGTGTAAAAACGTGTATATAACAGTCACATTTGCATTTATGGCTTTTGTAAACATATTTATGACAGCCGTGGACATGTTCACGGCTGTTTCTGCAGCTTCCGTCGGCAGTAGCAAACCACATTAAATGGTGCCATGGGCTGGATCTGGCCCACATACTGTAGGTTAAGAACCTCTGCTTTAGATAGTAGTAAATATCACTGAGAGAGGGGAACTCTAAGCCTAGTCTGTAATTGCACAGGGACAAAACAATTCAGTGATGCTCTCAGGGGAGAACATTGGGACAGAAATCTATGAGCCACCTCAGCAGAATGAACCAAATCACCAAAGGGCTATGTAAAGCTGCCATGCCACGTTTTAAAGCAAGTGATTTCATTTACCTTCTGAAATAATATCAGAGAGTAAACAAAACAAAAAGACAAAAAATATTGTGGCACTTTAATGACTAACTGCTGTATTTTAATGTTAGCTTTCGTGGATCAATTCCACTTTGTGAGACATAAGAGTGAGTGACTTCATGGCATCAATGTATACACATCAGATACAGAGGTATAGAATGGTTAGCATAACAGATAAGTAAGTTTTATTAGAACTGGTAATACCTGTTCTTCAGAATTCAAAAGGGTGAAGCTTCAGAGCTAATCTGATATTATTTTCAAACCGCAATCAAATTTCTGCTTGTTGCTTTAGCACCTTAAATTTTGATTAGAGAACTCCAAGATCCAAATTAGTTTTCAATTCATCTTGAAATAGTAAAGCCTGAGAAAAGTTATGGGTATCTCCAAACACCGTTTGACTCTCTGAGACTGTACTTGTCATCTTTTTTAGTTTGCTTTGTTCTCCCTTCCAGCAAACAGGTAGCTGGTATGAGAGATTAATAATGAAAAACTTGAAATTAAATATGTTTTTGTTTATTTATATTAAATCTGCATTGGATTCATGTCTGCTTCCTTTTAATTTTGTATTTGACCTGGCCTCCATCGATATTTAGTAGATTCAAGTTCTTTCTTGAAATGTTAAGAACTTCACACTCATGTTAATCTTTAGTTTCACCCAAAAGTCAGCAACTCACAGCACTATCTCTCAGTCAATTTCTATCTTTCATCCACAGTTTCATCTCTCTCAGTGAGTATTATAATAGAATTGAAAATGCAGAAGGATCAGGTGCTTCGTTTTTGCCATTTATATGAACACAGCACTTCTACCAATTTCTATTCTGCTATCACAGCTACCACTTCAAACATTTATTCTACTTTTTGCTCTTTGGGCACACTCACTTTCCTTGTTTATTAGGATCTCCATGTGAATCTCAATGCAGAGAATTCTAGCAAGAGTCTTTCAATCTGCCCATTTCACACATTGTTATTTGTATTTGTGTTCCTATTGTATTGCTTTGTTATTGTTTTGCCGCTTTGAGTCACCTTGGGCTGAGGGAAGCGGGGTACAAATAAAACTATGAATGAATGAATGAACATAGCTGTAAAATGAGAGCCCTGACATTTGCTTTTTTAAAAAAGGTACCTTTTAATACTGAACCATTTCCCAGGTATCCAGTATACCGTGTCATATGTCATATTTGTTTCCCTTCTAAATTTTATGCTGTCAGCTGGAGAGACATTGTCCAAAATGACTTGGTGCTTATCTTCCATAGTCAGAATTACTTGAGTTAATTTCCTTTTCATTTTGAATGGAGGTCCTTCATCACACCACCATGAAGTTTGGTGCAGGTGACGTTCTTCACAGCAACCTGAAAGATACCCATCAGGTTGTGCATAAGGTAAACATTTTTTTAAAAGGGAAGAGAAACACATTCTTTCTTACTGGAAGTTTCCCACAGTGTTTTTACATATTAACGTAAGAACATAAGAACATAAGAACAGCCTTGCTGGAACAGGCCACAGCCCATCCAGTCCAGCATTCTGTCTCACACAGTGGCTCACCATTTCCTTCAGGGTATTATTCCCAAGCAGATGCCTTCACCTGTTTAGGATTGTTCTTCTCACCTGATAAGAATCGTGCCCTCACTGCTAGCCAGTTATGTTCTGGTTATGTTCAGTAGTGAAGGAACTGTCAGCTTCCTTGCTGATGTATACTGAAGAGCAACTCTATTCCATTTTCTACAAACTCAGAAAATTTATTGTATACTTTGAGGGCTTCTGTATCACAACTCAAACCTTCATGTTTGAGCCAGCTGTGGATTATGACATTTGTATCCCACTTGTGTCAGTTGATCTCTTCATTTGTATTGGTTGAGTTTTTTAAATTTCAAATTCAAAATTTATAGACGCATTGTCAGCCACAGCAAGAGACACTGTTAATGATAAGACCATTCTGTAGCCTAGCGTGTTGAATATCTGTGTTGCAGGTGTCTCACTTGTCTTGCAAAAATCAAACAAAAACATGCTCAATTCCTTCTGACATGGAAGAATAAGGTTCAATTTGGGGGAAAGATAACTGTGTCCCTTGATAGACACTTGAGATCCAACTGAAAACCTGCAGTCTAAGGCATTAAGCAAACTTTTTGTTATTTTGAAACCCAGATATCTTCTGTTATTCTGGTTTTCCCACAAGATAACGACAGTGGTGGTGGTTCACAACTCAGCAGTGTTCTTGGAAGCATGCTGTTTAACATAATCTTGTTTTCCTAACTTAAATGACAAGAAAACAATGTAATAAACGTGCCCAGTTTGAATTACTGTCACCAGACTTTCTTTGAATGATTCTTTTTTTGAAAAAGAAAAGATGAGATTTATAGCAATTTTCTCCTTGTCATTTCTGTAATTCCTTATATTTTGTCCTTTCGGTTTTTTTTAAAAAATGCCTCTCTTCTTTTCTTCCCTCATATTTGATGACATCCATAAAATACATTTTGCTCTAACTAAGTTGATTTTATTAAGCCAAAGGATGGATATCATGATCATTGTACCCTCCCACCATCAGGGGTTGAATCTTTTTTCAAAAAGACATGGAAAGGGAACTGGTCCTAGGCCTGAGCAATTATAATTCTTTTACGGCTATTGGCTATAAAAGGAGAAGGTGAAGCACTACTTGGCCGGTGGATCTCTCCTATTCTTTCTTGGGGGCGGCACTGGTGAACAAAGTGGCAGCCCAAGCAAGGGAAATGGACCTTGGCTACCTTGCTATATGAGTTGGCAACTTGAAAGGAAAACTGTTCTCAGAATTGCTGCTTTCACATGAGCTCTGGATATGTGTGTGTCATACTCACCAGTGTAGGTGTTTGCAAGCTTTAAGACCTGTTGTTTGCATCTTCAATTATAGAAAACACTACCAGCACATGGCTAGCTTGCAGGAACAATGAGAAGTGAACATATAGTTTAGAAGTACGGACAACAGTGTAAAAAAAAATCTCTGTAAAGTCAAATTAAATTAAAGGCAATCTGAATTTAATTTACGTAATTCCTAAATTAAAGGGGTCTTGAGAAAGCTATCTCTTGTAGTATATTAAATCTCATGGAGAACTGTCATAAACACAATAGGCTAAAGGAGAACCAGATATGCATACTCTAAACAAGTTGAAAAAAATACAAAGAAAAATGGCCCGTCAGTGAATACATCTAGTCAGTGATGGATGAATGAGCACCCCAACATCTTCAGGAGAAGTGAGGCACCATCAGAAGCGGAAAGAGTGAAGTGACCCAATTTCAAGAAGCAGCCTAAAAGTCTAGCCCTTCCTAAGACTCAGACAGGTGGCCCATCACACCATTTCCCCTAATGGTGAATTCCAAATAAAAGTATGCTTATATGTATCTATGCAGAGCAGTACATGTGTACACACACACATGCACACATGCACACACACAAACTTTTTTGTGGCGTGGAATAAGATACAATACAGTATTCTGCTTTTGCACAGAATATACATTTGTTTTAACTTAATTATCTGGTTAAACCCTAGTTACAACTCAATGCTCAGTTGCCTACAGGGTGGCTTGTAAGTCCCTACCCAGCCGTAAGTCCCTACCCATCCATATATCTTATGTATCCAGTGTATCTGTGTGCTGTCCCTCATTCTCACTGCATAATATTATTTATTTATTTATTTAATAGATTTATATACCGCCCTAATCCAGTGGACTCTGGGCGGTGTACATAGGCCAGCGAGCACCTCACTGACCATACAATGAAACAAGTTAAAACCAATATAAAAACAATTTAAAAACCCTTAAGAACATTTGGCAATATTGCCCACCGTTGTGCCATTTTGCTATCTTAAAAACAAATATTAAATCAGCATAACATTAACATTAAAATTGGTTACAAGAGCCTCAGATGAGCCAGAGAGGGGAGCTTGTTGACAATCCAGGCCCCCAGACCCATTTTGCCAACCATGTCTTCAGCTCTTTCCTAAATGGTAGCAACTGGGCCTGGAGGCTTAGTTCTACCGGAAGGCGGTTCCATAATGTGGGGGCTATGACCGAGAAGGCCCTTTTCCTCGTGCTGGAGAGGCGGGCCTCCCCAGCAGATGGTACCTGAAGGGTGCCCTCTCGGTTTGCTCTCACGGGACGATGTCCTAGGGACAATGCGGTCCCTTAGGTATCCTGGTCCGCTACCATAAAGGGCTTTAAAGGTGATAACCAGCACCTTGAATTGCACCCGGAGACATACAGGCAGCCAGTGCAGCTCCCGCAGCAGTGGTGAGGCACAGGCAAAACGACTACACCCCACCATCGCACGGGCTGCCACATTCTGGACCAACTGCAGTCTCCAGATGGTCATCAAGGGCAGCCCCATGTAGAGTGCATTACAATAGTCCGAACGGGAGGTGACCAGGGCATGGGTGGCTCTGCTCTGCTGGGGGAGGGAGGAAGCGCTCCCATTGGGCTGCCAGGCAGAAGGGCGGGGCAAACTCTGTGCTGGGAGGATGGAGGAAGCGTTCCCATTGGATTGCTGGGCAAAGGGGCAGGGAGAATCCTGGGGAGACAGCGTGCATGCCCATGGAGAGGATGGGTAAGGACTTACGGGCTGGGTGGGGACTTACAGGCCACCCTGTAGAATGTTCTGACCACAGTATGAATAGACTGGAGGTTTAGTGATCAAATTATTATTCTTAAGGCCAAGCTACATAGCATTAACAATTATACTTACAAATTACACAGCACTTAGTGCACTCACTGGGTGGTTCACAAATTAATTAGCATTTTGGCCCGACATTCTGGTACTCATTTACCAACTTTGGAAGGATGGACGGCTGAGTCAACCTTGATCCCTGGTTAGGATCAAACTCATAATCTTTTGGCTGCGGTACAGCAGTTTAACTACTGTGCCACCAGGCTCTTTTGCTCTTTTACATATTGCATGAAGTGCATAATTTAACACTGCCCTTCTTCTTTTAAAAAAGTTTTAAGTATCAGACAGGGCTGGTGCAATCACAATGGGAGACACAGTGAAGGGTGGCAAAACTATGGCCTGTGGGCCAGGTCTGGCCCGACGCCAATTCATCCGGCCTGCATCACTCCCGGAAGCAGAAGTAAAATGCACCTGCACGTGTGCAGAACACTGCCTATGGCCGGATCTGGCAGCGTTCTGCACATGTGCTTTTACTTCCACTTCCGGTGGAATGAACCATGTGAAAATAGCTGCTAGAGTCAGTGAAAGTAGCTGCTAGTTGTGTCAGAAGGCAAGCAGGGAACTGCCATAAAAGCTTATCTCTCCCAAACAATAACTTTGGTGATGAGAATTTTATTAAGTCTGAAGCATGGGAAGAAGATTTTAATGAAAATCTACCAAACCCCTAATCAGGCCCAGCCTTGGTTACTGTTTAAGGTTTTAAAAATACCATGTAATCCATGTCCACACATTTAAACAACAGGTGCAATCTGACCCATTACTCCGATGCACAGAAAGGCAGAATATTTGAATAAATCATGTTCTCTTTTTATTCAAATATTCAAAGAATATTTGAATAAATATTCATCCAGCTCTGCAAAGGCGTAATCTGAAATATACACAGAAGAAGAAGAATGTTGTTGCAACTGTATTCCGAGATAATCAGTTTAATTTTAGTTTCATGAACATTCTTCTATAATGACTCAAGCAAATAAATCTCAAATGCAAACAGTGGAACTCTGCAAGGAAATTAAAATTCAAAACCTTAATACCCCAACTTCCATCCCTTGAAACCTGAGCATCTTGAAAATGAAATTTCTCATCACCTCTTCGTTAAATATAATTAAGCTGTGGTTTCAATAGTTGGGACGTTATATAGGACAGTTAAGTCAGCAGGAATGCTTGGAAAATGAGAATACGTGCATCTATGCATAAGACAGGCTTTTTAAATGCTTCTGACAAAGGCATATCTCAAACGCCAATATTAAAATTTAGGCCTGTTACCTGGGTAAGATGTTAGAAGTCTCATTGTGCTGACTCACAGAGCTGAGACAGTAATTGAAGTCCAAGAAACCCATCAATTTCCACTTTGAAAATTGTCTCTCTTCAAATTTTAATTAAAGGGGAGTCCATTTCTTTCCCAGGAAGCATTCTGGAACATCAATTACAGATAGAGTATATACCACCCCATAGCACTTACAGCAGGGGTGCCCAAACTACGGCCTGTGGGCCACATCCAGCCCCCGACGCCAATTCAGCCAGGCCACAAAGCACATTTTACTTCCGCTTCCAGAAGCAATGAGGGTTTCGTGGGCCGGATGAATTGGTGTCAGGAGCCAGATCCACCCCCTGAACCACGTGACCAGCCCACAGCCCAAAAGGTTTGAGCACCCCTGACTTAGAGCAGTGTTTCCCAACCTTTGGATTTTGGACTTCAATTCCCAGAAGCCTAAGTCAATTCCCCAAAGCACTGATCATCCATTAAGGCTTCTGGGAATTGAAGTCCCCCTGTGGGGCATGGGCACCACGTTGGGAAACACTGACTTCCCTGGGTGGTTCACAAAGTAATTAGGAAAGGTTTGGGTGCAATACCCACTGTGCCAGGAGGGCTGTGCTAGCCATGGAAATTGTGTTTTCGACAGTTTTTTCTGTATGTTGCTCCTGTCTCGTCAGACGTTTCTCTGATTAACTTGCCAGGAACTTGGAGAAAAGCAGATGAAAATATTATTTATTCATATCTTATTGGGATATGATTTACAGAATTTATGAAAACATTTTAGGCTTTTAAAGAAAATATGATTCTATTAAAGTGAAGCAGGCATATGTGTAACTTTTCCATTAATGTCAATGGGAACTGAAATGTGTCTAACTGTAATTGGATTGTACCCTTCATATCTGACATCCGCTGGGTTCTGCTGTTTGTTTTGAGAAGTTGGTGTTTTAAATGGATTTTAAATTGGTTCATTTTAATGACTATTGCTATTGTTGTGTGCCATTAGGCCATTTCTGAATTATGACAACCTCTGTAAGGTTCTCAGATAATACCTCCATGTGGCTGAGTGGAGTCAGGTCTCCTGAGACCCAGGTCTGACATTCTATCCACTGCACCACAGTGGCTTTCCCTTAATGACTACAGTACAGTATATGCTATGAATGGTATTGTTATATATTCCCTTCTTCCCAGTGGGAATGACTCTAAAAGGCAACAGTATTTATTTATATACTGCAAACATCTAGATTCCAAATCTAGATTTGGAACTGCAGTGGCTCAAGTAGTTAAGACGCTGAACTCGCTGACTGGAAGGTCGGCATTTGATTCCCGGGTACTGCATGATTATTATTATACTTCGACTTATATGCCGCCCCACTCGCGAAGTGCAACTCTGGGCGGCTCACAAACATATCCTAACCTCAACAATATACAGCAACTTGATAAAATACCATAAGATACAATTTACGCAGTAAAACACAATTTAACACTAAAATATCAAATAGCAAATAAATAGCGAAAAGTCCTTGCCGCTCAACGTCCTCAATGGAGCCCGGGGCTCAATGTCCTCTGCAACTTTGGCAGCTGTTTAAAAGCCTTCCAACTCTGGCCAGTGACGAGGGCTCGTAGGAGGGCATCCATCGTCTGGCGTCTCCGGCTGCCTGGCATTGGTTGCTTTTAAAGCCCTCCGACTCTGACCAGTGACGAGGGCTCGGTGGAGGGCATCCGGCGTCATCGGCCGCCCGGCACTGGCGGCTTTTAAAGCACTCTGACCAGTGAGGAGGGCTTGGAGGAGGGTGTTTGACGTCTGGATGGAGTGAGCTCCCGTCTCTGTCCCAGCTCCTGCCAACCTAGCAGTTTAAAAGCAAGAAATTGCAAGTAGATAAATAGGGGCCACTTCGGTGGGAAGGTAGGCAGCGCTCCGTGCACTCCGGTGTTGAGGCATGCCTGCCACATGTCCGTGGAAATGTCTGCAGACAGTGCTGACTCTTTGGCTATAAACAGGGATGAACACTGAACCCTAGAGCCGGATACTACTGGCTTTCAAGCAAGGGCAACCGTTACCTTTACCTATATGCTATGAGTGGTATTATTATGTGTTCCCTTTTTTCCCAGTGGAAAGGAATCTAAAAGGCAACAGTATTTATTGATATACTGCAAACATCTGGATTCCAAATCAATGGGCAACAAACTATAAAACCCACTTACAGGATTTTCTTTGAATGAGAAAACAGTGGAGCCTTTATTTATAAACTACGTAGCAGAATTGCCTACCTTTGTAAGGGTTGGAGGCCTCATATCCCCTGCTGCCACATTAGTGCTCCTTTCCTTTGCTCTTTTGTGTCCCATCTCAGCCCTTATCGAGCACTTTGAGGTGCTTGTTCTGTTTCGTCTTTCTTTAAACTGTTTGAACACCCTCAGTGGAATGTGAAATGCGAACCTGCCAAAGAGCTACAGTATTGCGAATAAATTAATCTCCCATTATGTCTTCTTATTAGGAAAGGCCTGGCACCTGAAGGCTTGAGATGGTATTGCATGATACAGATACATTTTAATTAACTGAAATTAATTGACACATTGCATAGACTAGATACCCTCAAAATGCACACTCCTAGTGTTCCTTAATTATCCATGCCTAGTTTCAGATGCCTAGGTTTCACAGAACAATCTTGGAGAAATACACCCACACAAACATACATGCACATTCTCATTGAGTATTATGGATAGATACATCTGGTATTGTGGAAGTAAACAGGCACTCCTGTAGCAGGCATAAGGTCCTCTGAGAAGAATATAGGTGCACTGCCTCTTCCAACATACTCAAATGGTGGCTGATGGGTTGGTTGGGAAGTCAGCTAGTAGTAGACAGAACCCAGGCAAAGTTGAAGTCTCACCAAAAGAAAAGCCAACTGGATCTAGTTTCCACCACCATTGACTCGCTTGCAAAGATCTTAATTACACTTAAGCAGTGTTTTGCTGTGGGTGAATTAAACCTTGCAGCCCACCAGCAACCTATTAGGAAGAACATGTTGAAACAAACAAGTCCTATCAACATATCTACTACCCATACACATATGCACTGGTTATATCTTCCTTTTGTCCCCTGGACTGCTGTCTATGTTTAGGGGTTCACTGCTACCAGTTTTCCTTTGCATTTTGAAGGGCAATGAAATCCTTCACTGAAATTCCTAAGCTTGAAAGTGTATAATTGTGATGTTGCTTAAAAGAAAGGATGTATCTCAAGAACACACCCGCCTCATCACTCTAGGTAGTGGGGCATATAACTGGTGAGATAAAAAATCAGAGGATCTGGGCAGAATTATAGAGGAGGAAGTAGTTATTTCATATACTCCCAAAGCTCTTAGGGCTTTTAAATTTAATTTAATTTAATTTAATATTTCAATAAGAATTGAAATTGTGCTCATATACATATTAGATGCCAATGCAGCTTTTCCATACGGGTGGTATAATATCATTCCCAAAGTTCATGCCCAAATAATAAACTGGTTGTCCTATTTATTTATTTTTAAGAAGCTGTTGGTTTTGGACTCTATCCAGGATAGGGGAGACTGGTAAAATATCTTAGTTATCTTGAAAGCTATTTGCTGCTCAGTCTAACAGCTATTTGCTGCTCAGTCTAACAGTCTTGGGTGCCAACGGAGGTGGTGTGGTCTTTATCACTGCAGAGCCGCAGCACACCTGCTCCCACTCCCCGTGGCCTGGGTGCCATCACTTCCACCCGCAGGGTCTGAGGAAGGCGCTCTGGATGCAGGTGTTCCCGCCGGGTGTCCAGCCGGAGAGGAGAGGCTGGTTCGGCGGTGGTGGAGGCAGCACTTTTGAAGGCACTCTTGGTGCGTTCTCGCTGGGCTTTCAGCCGGAGAGGCAAGGCTGGTTTAGCAGCAGCGGAGGCAGTGCTTTTGAAGGCGCTCCAGGTGCAAGTGTTCCCGCCGGGCGTGCAGCCTCTTGCCGGAGAGGCAAGGCTGGTTCGGTGGAGGCGGTGTTTTTGAAGGCGCTCTGGGCGCATGTGTTCTTGCCGGGTGTCCAGCCTCCAGCCGGAGAGGAGAGGCTGGTTCGGCAGTGGCAGAGGCAGCACTTTTGAAGGCACTCTGGATGCAGGTGTTCCCGCCGGGCCTCCAGCCGGAAAGGCGAGGCTGGTTCAGCGGTGGTGGCGGTGCTTTTGAAGGCACTCCGGGCGCAGGTGTTCCTGCTGGACATCCAGCTTCCAGCCGGAGAGACGAGGCTGGTTTGGCGGCAGTGGAGGCAGCGCTTTTGAAGGTGCTCCGAGCACAAGTGTTCCCGTCGGGTATGCAGCCTTCAGCCAGAGAGGCGAGGCTGGTTCAGCGGAGGCGGTGCTTTTGAAGGCGCTCCAGGTGCAGGTGTTCCCGCCAGGCATCCAGCCTCCAGCCAGAGGGATGAGGCTGGTTCGAGGCAGTGGAGGCAGTGCTTTTGAAGGCGCTCTGGGCGCAGGTGTTCCCGCTGGGCATCCAGCCTCCAGCCGGAGAGGCAAGGCTGGTTCATCGGTGGCACTTTTGAAGGCGCTCCAGGCGCAGGTGTTCCCACCAGGCATCCAGCCTCCAGCCGGAGAGTAATAGTCTTCCATTTGCCTTCTGCCTCACAGCATGACACCCATACCACTGATCCAATTCCATGAGTCACTTTCTGATCCTGAGCCCTTTTGGCAAATAAAGTTCAAATTAGCCCCAGGCTAGTATTGACAAAGCTGCTGCCCTCCATCAAGATGGATTCAAGTGGGATTTACTTGGGAATCATTACCTTCCCTGTGGACTTTGCCACCCAAAGTTGTAAGTCCTCAGGGTTGTCAGGTTAGTTAACCACTGCCTGGCGATCAATGTTGTGTCACTGGCAGTATGGTCTACTCTATTACAGTAGCAGGATAACCTGGCCAGACATAAAACAAACAAAGAAATAGGTTGCAAAATAACAGCCTTCAGGAACCATATAGGTAGGTCACAAGCCAAGAAGCTAAATAACAGTAACTCCACACTATCTTATGGAAAAGGCCAGCCATATAGGGCCATAATCATTACAGAACAGTATTCTACAAATCCTGAATCAGCTTAATGGCTCAGAAGTATAACATGGCCAGTGTTATAAAACCCTGACAAGAGGTTCAGCAAAACCAGTAAGAGATTTAAGTTGGGGTGGGGGAGCCCTGGTCTTGATTGGCTGAAGTGCCACAGGCCAAAGAAGGGCAGCAGCTATAGGCAGGTATTATTATTAATTTGGATTTATATTCCGCCCACTAGCAGATGCGACTCAGGGCAGCTAACAACAATATCACATCCAATACAATATAAAATGAGACACAATTAGCATACACTAGAGAACAAGATACAATTACCAGAATACAATTAGCATACAATAATAAAAGTCACCTAAATTGAAACATCCCAAAACAAGAATTCGACCGCAAGAGTCCTGGCCTCGGAGTCCAAAGTCTAGGCTGGGTAGGGGCCGATGTCCAGACCAATGCCAGAGCGACCAAGTCCATGGCCAAGTCCACAGCGTCAGGGAGCAAAGGGGGCACGAGACTCCGCTACAACCAAGGCCCCTGACACCGGCCCCTGTGTGAGCCAAGCTCCCATTCCGCAGATCCGAAGCTCCACCGCGGCTCAACCCATGATGGGCCCGCCACACCGGACGCCAAACTGGCCACAGCTGGGATGGAGATGGAGGCGCCGCTGCTGCCACAGCTGCCAGAGGTCTTGCGAGGCCAAGGTGGAAAAGGGCCGGAGGTCTCACAGGTCTCCTCTCTAGGCGCTCACCCTCCATGGGTGCAGGGCTTTTCAACCTCCAGCCAGGTGGAAAAGGGCCGGAGGTCTCACAGGGTGGTGGCCAGGTATGTGATATCTGCCATTGGCTTCTGTAGTCTTTTCATCAAGGAGAAACATACAGAAGTGTCTGGGAATGCATAAAAGGACACACTGTTTCCAAGGTTTTCAGGGGATATTTAAGAAAAACTCAATTCATCTGCCTTTTCCTCTTTTTAAATATGAGATGTTGACTCTATTAGTTGCTGAGAGTCTTGGGGATGAAACAAAATAGAAATGAAACAAATAGTAGTAGAACTAACCATATGTTTGCATTCTGATGGTATGCAGAAGTCTTCCCCCTTTTTCTTATCTATTTCTTCATATTCCATATTATACCTCTTTGGGCCTTATGTACAAAGCCTATGAACCACTGACAATATTCTGGCCTAAAGTTGCCAGAATATTTCAGAAAACTCCCCCCCCCCCCCCCCATCCAAATGGTGATTTCACTGCAATCCGCTGGTTCACACTTTGCTTTCATACCACGTAGTCGTAATACCTTTTTCTATCCCTATAACATCCTTTTCATGCCTGACTAGACTGTTTCTTAGGAGCTGCACTTTGTTTTTTTGTTTCTCAGTCTGTTTGGCATATAGAAAATGAAGGTGTATGAAATCATGTTTTTGGCAGGCATGCTACTTAGATTGTGTATTTTCTATGTTTAAATTATCTTGGACTCCATTACGAGAGATATTTTGATGCACGGCACTTTGTCCTTTTTGAAATCATTGTCTCTTATTTATTTCAGTTTATACTTCTGCTTCTAACGGCATATCTGGCTTTGAGGTGCTTTTAAATGAATTCTTACATAGAAACTCTTCAACAAGACATAATCTGATAACTGACATATTGTAGTATTTTAAATTTAATGGATATAATAGGCCACATGAAATGATATTTCCTGTGAGTCAGTAATTGATCACTTGCATAAAACAAACTGTAATGTTTTACTGCATTTGATAGTTGCCATACTGTGGCATTTTGTATTTGAACACTTTTTAATGGTGTTTGATGATGGATGGTGTGTGACATTTCACATTTGAAATTAAAAGAACTAAGGCATGACAAGAAATGCACCCAGATTTTTAGGTAAAATTTCACATTAATAGAAGAATCGTTTTTTAGATTCAGATAGTTCCAACCTCAAAGCCCTCCAACGCATCTAAAGCAGGGATTCCCTACCTGCGGCCCACAGGCCAGATGTGGCCCACCACCACCTCCACCACACCAGAAAGTGCCATGTGGTGGAGGAAGGACAAAATGGCCGTCCGGCCCCCAAAGCTGTCTGAGGGAATGTGTCCTGACTCCCGGCTTTAAAGGTTGAGAACTCCTGATCTAAAGAGCTGTAGGGTAGATATGAAGAATGTGTACCATTCCTGCTATTTTGTTCCACACCTCAAAAATATTTGCCACTGATTGCCTCTCTCTGTAAGCAGTGCATTTCATCTATATTATGTTAAGCCTTGTAAAGATCCATAGCTCATTTGGGAGGATGTGGGATCCAGAAGAGTTGATGATCTTTTGGATTTACAGGTGATATTGGCATACAGTACTTACCCCCATTTTCCTGTCACACTGTCTTTTATGCTTTTTCCATGCCAGATTTCTGACATGGGAGAGGGACTAGCTATTGATATTCAATGGGAGCCAATAGATCTGAAAAGGAGCCAGTGAAGTGTTGCCTTTTGGGCTAATTTTAGTTCTTTCCCCCCCTTCTTGAGGTTCATTTTCCTCTTCCTCCTCTTTCAGAAACCTAAAGCATCATTCCAAAACTAAAGGGGCATACAGGGAATGTAGACTTCTTGTCAACTGCGCCATCATTTATTAAGTGCCTGAAAAGGACACTTCAACTTCTTTTCCCTGTGTGCATTGTTGGAAGAAATGCATGTTCCCATGGAAAGGAAATGTATTTTGGAATAAGAGGATGGGATATCTGGGTTCTAATCAATATTACTTTTTTCATCCAAAGGATTGCTACGGTTTTAAGCAACTGTATACATGGACAGAGAATGCCATGCCCCATTCCAGCAGGGAGCCACCTCCAGCTGTATGCTAGGAAGAAATTAATTGAAGGAAGCCCTCTCATCAGCATAGCAACATAAAACCAGTTAGATTGAGATTCAGCAGCCATAAAATCCTAGAATCACTGATTTGGAAGGGGCCTTTTAGGCATCAAGTCCAACTCCCTGCTCAATACAGGATTCCAAATCAAAGCAGATATGATAGATGACTGTCCAGTTCTCTCTTGAATGGAGCGCTCACCACCTCTTGAGGCAGTTGGTTCCACTACCATAGTGCAATAACCGTTAAAAAGTTCTTCCTGATATTCAGCCTATATCTGGCTTCCTTTCGATTGAGCACGTTATTACATGTCCTGTACTCTGGGATGTTTGATAATCGATCCTGCCCTTCCTCTTTATGATTACTTTTCAAATAGTTATCATGCCTCTCTCAGTCTCTTCTCAAGGCTAAACATGTTCCTTCTGTCTTTCCTCATACGAGTTGGTTTCCACCCCTTTGGTCTTCCTTGTTGACCTTCTGTGTACCTGCTCTAGTTAGTTTGCAACTTTCTTAAAGTGTGGTGCCCAGAATTGGACACAGTACTCTAGATGTGGTCTAACTAGTGCTGAATAGAGGGGGACTAGTACCTCACAAGTTACTCCTGTTAAAACAGCATTGGACTTTATTTGCTGCCATGTAACACAATTGATTCATACTTAGCCTGTGATCTACAATTCAAAGTTTTTCCCCTTGGGTGTAAAACTTTGCACTTATTCCTGTTAAGATTCATTCTGTTGGTTTCGGCCCAGTGTTCAAGCCTATCAAAATCTTTTTGAATTCTGTTCATGTCTTTTTTTTTTATGTGTGTCATCCACTAATTTGATAATTGTTCTTTGTACTCTCTCATCCTAGTCATTTATGAAAATGTTGAAGACCACAGGGCCCGGGACTGAGTCTTGTGGTACTCCACTTGTTACCTCCCCTAGCTTGAAGACAAGCCATTAATAAGAACTCTAAGTACAATTCTGTATATCCTCCTGACACTTGTGCTATCCAGGTCACACACAGTTAGCTTGCTAATCAGAATATCATGGAGGACTTTGTCAAAGACTTTGATAAGGTCAAGATATATTAGAATGATCAACCGCATTCCCACTGTCCAACATGGAAGTTTCCCGCTCGAAAAATGAAATTAGTCCAGCAGGATTTGTTTCCGACAAATCCATGTTGGCTTCTAGTTATTACTGCATTGTTTTCAACTTACTTGCAAAGTGACCGTTTTATAATCTGCTCCAGAATTTTCCCTGGAATTGACTTCCGGTTGACTAGTCTATAGTTCCCCAGTTCTTCCTCTTTGCTGTTTTTGAAGATAGGGACAACATTAGCCCTTCTCCAATCATCAGGCACTTCCCCTATCCTCCATGATTTTTTTAAAAAATAAAAAAATGATAGACAGGGGTTCTGAGATCTCTTCTGCCAGTTTCTTCAATATCCTTGGGTGCAGTTCATCTGGTTCTGGGGATTTGAACTCATTCAAGGTAATAAGGTATTCCTTGACTGTTAGTTTATCATCAAGCTGAAATCTTGCCCCTCTCTCTCTTGTACTTTACACTTGCTTGGAGGGTTATATGCAGTGATGCACTGCAAAAAAAATTACTGCCCACTCTGTGGGCAGGGTTACCTCTGTGGGCGGGGCCAAATCTGTGGGCGGGGCCAAATCTGTGGTCTTTGTTTTTTGGCTTTGTTTTCCCCTTATAGGAAAACCATTTGATCCAAAAAGTGTTAGAATATACACACAAATAAATAAAATACCAAACTTCATCTAAAAAGCATTATAAATTGCATTACTTTTGCATTCGTCCAGAACATCCTGTGCAATGGGGTAGGGAGGTGGGTGTGGCCAGCCAAGGGGGTGTGGCCTGGGGAATTTCCGCTACCGGTTCTCCCGGACAGGGCAGAACCTGCTGCAGTGCACTGGTTATATGATACTTTTTGGGGAAGAGAAACTGAACTAATGTAGGAATTGAGCACTTCTGCCTTTCTTTGTCATCTGTTATCTTTCTCCCATCCCCATTAAGCGGATGAGCTACTGTTTCTTTTCTTTGTCTTTTGCTTCGTACGTACCTAAAAAATGCTATTTTGGTTTTAGCGTCTCTTGGCAGCCACAATTCATTCTCAGTTTTTGCCTTTTGCAATTCTTCGCTACTTGTCTGTACTCTTATTTTGTAGCCTGGCCTTCCTTTCGCTTCCTGTATGTGTCCTTTTTTTTATTTTGTTTTTAGCTCCTCTCTGAGTCTGAGCTTTTTGAGGAACTACATTGGTCTTATTTGCCGTCTTCTACTTTTCTTGGGAAAATTTGGAAGAGTACAAACATGCACGCTTAACAGCAACCAGTGGAACATCTAAGGGGAGGGACAAGAAAAGCAGAAACAAAGCAGGCAGTCTTAGACTCAAAGGTCTTTTAATAGTATTCAAGAGCTTGGAAAGGTGAAGGAACATCACCCTTCTGCTCACAGTATATGGCCACCTTTGGGAATGCTTCCCTCAGCTTGTTGGCATCAATGCAGCCCAAATCCTTAGGAAATATTTTCCAACAATGGAACAGATTGGGATGTCATGGGCCTACAGCCAAGATGCTAAACATCAGTTCCATCTTTTGCATGATCCATCACAGAACTTTACTTCCAAGTCCCAACCAGGAGTCCATGGAGGATGGAATCCAAAATTATTGAAAAATTCAGGAGCATTTTTTCAGGGGGATTGGATGAAAAGCAGTTCCATCCCATGCCTTATAAACCTCCCAGAAAGTGCACTGAGTGCTATGGGGCAGTATATAAGTGTGATTGCTTTATGACTAAGCCTGAAATCAAATTGAAATAAAGCTCTTTGTCATGGCAAGACCTGAAATCAGAGTGGAATGGATCCATATTAATTCATATTGGCCACAAATTCTAGTGTTGAGTCACCATTACATGCTTAATTAACTTTGCCTAAGAATAGAATAGGGACTGCAGTGGCTGAAGTAGTTAAGACACTGAACTCGACAACTGGAAGGTCCAAGCTTGATTCTCAAGTACTGCAAGACGGATTGAGCTCCCATCTCTGACCCAGCTCCTGCCAACCTAGCAGTTTGAAAGCGAGAAATTGCAAGTTGTTAAATAGGTACGACTTTGGTGGAATGGCAGACAGCGTTCCATGCACTCCGGTGCCACACAGGCACGTGCTGGTATATTGGGCAATCGGGCTTTGTCCCACCTCGCCCTTGCCTCTGGCACCCTGGGGCGCCAATAGCAATGTATGGTATTCCTCCCCCCGTCCAGCGCCTTCCCATGGTGCCCTGTACATCCCTGGTGCCAGATGTGCAGACGCAGACAGCGCTGACTCTTTGGCTGTAAACAGAGATGAGCACTGAACCCTAGAGTCGTATACGACTGGCTTTCAAGCAAGGGTGACCTTTACTTTTACCTAAGAATAGAATATTGGAGACTGACCAGTAATTATATGTTCTGTGTATCATAAGTATCCAGATAAGTGAGCTTTGTTTATTTATCATTTTAAAACGACTGAATGTGCAATCAGATCATACCTGTCAAGTTTTGGATTTGGAAATAAGGGAAATTTCCTGGCAAATACGAGATACTTGACAGCTATGCTTATCCTGTGCTGCCCTCCAATGGTGGCAATAGGGCATTGCAGACTAATTAATAAGGGATGACGGCGGGAAAGAGGGTAAAATAAGGGGTTTTCCCACCAATAAGGGATACTTGACAGCAATGAATCAGATGGCTGCAAACACACATGGCTGCCACACTTTGTGACTGTCTGCTATGTTAGGGTTTCTCAACCTTGGGCCTCCAGGTGTTCTTGGACTTCAGTTTTCAGAAGCCTAAGTTAGTACAACCGCTGATCAGGGCTCTTGGGAATTGAAGTCCATGAATATCTGGGGGGCACAGGTTTGAGAAACCCTGTGCTTGAGACTTGTTCCAGCCCAGTGTCAACAGTAGAAGCTCTATAGGTGGATGCAAAAGGTTCAGCTTGGGCATGGACTAAAGTTAGGCTTGTGCATAATGGGATTTCCAGGAAGTAGATTGCACCAGGCGGCTTCAGAAATGGTCCAACGTGAGACCTGTTTTCATTTGCAATCACACCCTGAGTGAATTTCTGGGAGGTGTGGATTGAATTACAAACCCATACATCTTTGTTTTTCCCCAACTGGAATTCCTATTGCAATGATTCTGCCATCCTAAAATAGTGCTGAACATACTATTGAAACCCAATATACTCTTACAACAAAGACTAAAAGAATTGAAATGGGTAGATTTTCACATCCAGAAGACCGGAGGTTGTCACAGGTGGAGAAGGGGGTACTAATCAGACTTTGTAGCTATTCATTGCATCTTAAATGGTATTTTTTTTCTTGCCCCCTATAGGCAATTCAAGGAATAATTTTACTATATCCTTTTTTAAATCAGAAAATATTTTGAGTTTTTCCCCTCTTTTTAAATTCTAGTTTTTTCTCTTTTTAGAATAAATAAATATTTTTCCTCTTTCTTTTCTAAATAAAGTAATTCTAAGAAAGAGATATTTAGGAAAATGTATAGTATTAGTGTTAGTATTTATAGTGTTAGTGTGTATTATTTAGTTTACTTAGTTTAATTCAGGGGTGCCCAGATTACAGCCTGGGGGCCAGATGAATTGGCGTCAGGGGCCAGATCTGGTCCCTGGTCCATAATGACCAGCTCCCTGAACCATATGACTGGCCCACGGCCCAAAAAGTTTGGGCACCCCTGCTTTAATTTATAGTCAGGATATGTAAATCTTTGGTTAGTTTGTTTTTGCCATTGTACTATTTTTACCTCCCTCTTTTTGGTTTTGCTTTCTTTTCTTACTGTTGAAATAAAAAAAAAAATTTTAGCAACTAGACATTTTTTAGTTAAAAATATTTTTTAAAGGAAAATTTAAGCAGGTATGGCCGTTCCAGGCCCAGAGATTGATATGGGTGGCTCCCAGGCCTCTGAATGTGACCCACCCCTGCCATATGGTCTTGGTGGTTGGCTCAGCCTCCCCAGTGGTGGGGCATACCTCATAAATTGAAATACTTTTTATCCCATGGGTTGGTTCCTTTAGAACAGGGGTTCTCAACCTTTTCAAGCCACGGGCCAAGTCATGCTCTCTCAGTCAGCTTTGAAGGCCAGGTGGCCATGTTGCCCTGCCTGCATGATGAGGGTGGCAATTTTGTTTCTCAAATGCCCTTGGAGGCAGTGGAGGGCCACATGAAATGGTGCCATGGCCTGATCTCACCCATGGGCCTTAGGATGGGGACCCCTGCTTTAGAAGAACCTGCCATCATATCAGAGCTTCTCTATGCTAGCAGTGGCTGCTGATCTATAGCAAGCCCCTGTGTTTGTATGATTAGTTCTTTCTTGTTCATTTTTATATAAATCTCCTCTGTCTCAAAATGTTGTGACATGCTATTCTTGGGCACAATCTATCTGAAACGCGGCACATTAAAAGGAAAGCAGTGCCAAAGCACCACAGTTCCTTGTTTGGTTTTGCCTGTAAAATGATTTTTTGGACTTGCCTATATGTTGATATGTTGGGAGCAGACTGGGGAACCACCTGTTTATTGACCCAATTGTTCGGTAGGATTTCGCCAGTCTGCTCATAGTTCTCCTTGCTGCACAGACTTTGGTTCACACTTAAAGGTCTTATATCAGTTAATTTCTAGGATAAGATCTGAAGCCTGTTTCAATACAGCCTTCTTGTCTCCTATGCTCCTCATCCTTGTGAAATATGAAGATAAAAAAGAAAGAACCAACAATGGTTTTCTGTTGTTGGTAGTTTTGTTCTCATTTTGAGAAACAAGGTAGTCTTTAATCAAGCCTTCCCTTGGTTAGCATGGCCAGTAGAAAATGTCTGGGCTAAAACCTGTACAAAGAAAGGGAGTGCAAATATGGAGAAAAACATAGCTCCAGTTCTGATTTCGTATGACATACTTCTGTATCAATCACTGCCAGCTTTCTATGGGCACAGCACTCTTATTCCTTCTTGTAGAACAGAGGTGGTCATCCTTTATGCTCCAGGCAGTGGTGGGCATCGGCAGGTTTGCACCAGTACGCATGTACCGTTAGTATAAATGGCTGGCCCCACCCTCTTCCTCTTCCTCTTCCTCCTCCTCCTAGAAGAGGCTTTAGAGGGAACTGTCTCCATTTCCCCCTTCCCCCAGGCTTTTCCTGGGCTCCATTTCACCCCAAAGTGCATCCCCAGCCACTCCGGAGTGGTTGGCGAGGCACTTTGGGGTGAAACACCGACCTGGAAAAGCCTTGGACAAGGAGGAAATGGCTTCAGAGGTTCGCTATAGAATGATAAAAATAGAAGAGGCTTCTATTTTCATAGCTCTATAGTGAAGAGCAGTCACATGGCCAACAGGCCATGCCCACCCAGTCACGTGGCCACACCCACAGTGGGGTAGGAATTTTTTTTTTTGATACCCTCACTGGCTCCAGGTGTTACTGAACTTCAATTCCCAGAAGCCCTGATCAGCAGGTCTGCTGACTTGGGCTTTTGTGATTTGAGTTCAAGAACACCTGGAGCCCCAAGGTTGACCAATCCTGTTATATAAGAACAGATTTATCCCTCTATGGTAATTGTATGATCCTTTTAAGATCTGTTGTATTTGCTGGCAGCGATAAACAGAACTTAATCTGAGTTAAAAAGAACTGAAGACCCATGTTTATTGGAAACAGAGAATTCAAAATTTGGAGGAAAATAATGACTAACATGTAGTGAGTGTTAAATGTGCCATTTTGTGTTAGTCACAAGCATTCTCTCTGTTCAGCCGTTCCATTAGAGTTTCTCACTGTAAAAAGAATGCAAGCATCCGTTCTTTATGTGGCAAGCATGCTGAAGTATCTCTTCGGTTTAGCACTCTGAGCGGCTAGTTGGGGATTTCCTGGAGGAGTTGGTTCAGCATCACCGCAATTCATTTTTGTTTGCATCATTGATGACATCTGTGCTTTGGTAACATCTAGCTTGCCAGTTGGATATGCTGGCTGCTTTTAATTGGGGCAATTGAAATTGTTGTCAGTCTGAATGTTTTATTTTTTATTTTTTTATCACATTTGCCTGATTGACCTTTTTTTTGTTTTTTTGCTTCTCCCCTCCCTGTCTCTCTATTGGGCTGCTCCAGGAGCCATGGCTAACCATCTTATAACCAATGCTCTTCTTCGTCCTCATGGCACTAACAACCCTTATAACACATTGCTCGGGGAATCGGCGGTCTATAACAACCCTTCTGTCAGCATGTACAACACACCAGGTGTGATGGAGTTTCTCTCATTTTTCTAGTGAGAGTCCCATTTTATGTGGCTTTTATAAGCACAATTTTTCTTTCTTTTTTTCTTTCTTTTTTTTAAGTGAGCACAAATAATTATTTCTTCACTCATTTCAGAACATTTTCCCATCTCCCCAGGCTTTTCTTCAAAGGACCTAAATTAATTTTGAAAGTACTCATTAGTCAGCTTTATTCAGATATGTGTCCTTTTTATATTTTAATATTTTCAATGTTCCTTTCCTCTTCAGTATGTGTTTGGTCAGTTATCTCCATCAATTTCTCATATATTTCTTTGTCCAGTCATTCATTTGAGAAACAGGGACACTGCCCAAGGTAAGTGATGTTGAAATAGCCTTTTAACACTAAAACTACTGTTGGTTTTCAAATTTTGAAACAAAATTAGATTTGTGCTGAATGTATTCTCCCTTCCACTCAAAAAACCCCAAATGTTAATGGAGGAATTCTGATTCTCCCAATTCAACTGGAATTTGTTATGCAATTGTGAAATTAGTGGGACATAGGGTAGTCATAACCAATTTGTACATTGCAGTTATCATTAGTTGGACTTGAGTGTGAGCCACAGTACATCATAGCCCGGGGTAGGCAACCTATGGCCCACAGGCCGGATACAGCCCACGGCACAAGTTAATCCAGCACCAGCAGCCAGAATCGGCCATGGACTCATTTATGTCTGTTGTAAACCCATTTACGGCTGTCGTAAACACATTTACGGCAGCCGTAAATGCAGGGGGGGCACCAGTTCAGCCCCCTCAACTGTCTGAGGGAGCGTGACCTAGCCCCTGACTCAAAAAGGTTTGCAACTCCTGTCATAGTCTATGGACTGAAGAAACAACACCTGTGGATTGCGTAGCCATCATTTATGAAATGTTGAATCATCTCATAAGTCATTCAGCCACAAGGACAAAGTATGCTGAACAGACCTTTTAAAAAAACTTCATAATATTTTATATCTTGCAATACAATTTGCACCTTACAATGTACACAGATCCATTTCAAATGCTAATACAGTACCAACAATTCTGGTATATGCCCATCATAAATAAGGAAAGCATTTTTCATAATGTAAATAAATAATTGTATGAACATTACCTTTTATTCTTATAAAATAATTATAATGCTAGGGGGAAATTGAGAATTCTATTTTATATTTCCCATAAACCTCAAAGAAATAAACAATGAGCCAAAAACTGCTGAGTTTTTACCCCAGTATAATGCATGACTCAACAGTAAATGCTTATACAAACTTCTTGTTTTAGTTCACCAACAGGATTTATGCCGATTTTGTTATGCCAACAGGCCTAATTAACTGGATTATGGTCTTTACTTTTTGTTTTACAAATATTCTCTCATGAATATGACAAAATAATATTATAATAATAATATACACCGGGGTGTGCAAACTACAGCCAGTGCTGTCATTTAATCTGGCCCACACCATCCGCTCTGCTCCCAGAAGAAGAAGTAAAACATTCATTTGCATGTGCAGAACATGGATGTGTGTGCACAGAATGTTGCCATAAATGACCCACGGCTGTCATAAACGTGTTTATGACAACCATGGGTCATTTATGGCAGCATTCAGCGCACGTGCATGCATGTTCTGCGCATGCGGATGCATATTTTACTTCCCCTTCCAGGAAGTTTATAACAGCCACGGGTAATTTACAGCAGCATTCTGCGCACACACATGTGTGTTTTACTTCTGCTTCCGATGGGAGGAACCACGTGACCGGCACGCTCAACCATGTGACCAACCCGCAGCCCGAAGAGTTTGGGGACTCCTGTTATACACTGTGGATCAGACCCAGGATATTAGTTGGGTATGACTTGGTTGTCATGGAAATAGATGATGTCCCATTGATTTCAACTAACACCACAATCCTATATCTGTCTACTCAAATGTCCTACTTAATTTAGTGGGACAGATTTGCTGGTAGATGTATGGGATTGCAGCCTTATAAAAATGTATCCATTTGTGCCACAGTTATTTCTTTCTGCATCTTGTCCCACTGTTCTTGCATGTTTTTGACTGGAGTTCTAAGTGACACATGATCCCTGGAGACAAACTGAATGGCATTAATTGCTCCATTTTAATCCACTATGAGAACTAAAGACATTTAAAGAAAAGCAGCTGCTTATTTTGTGTTGTATTGTTCTAGATGTAGATATTAAAGAATGCTTTATACTATAGGAATATAAGCAGGAGGCATAGGTCACTATGGATTTATTTCTCTGACACCTGATATCTTCTCTTCTATTACTTAGTAGACAGATTTAGAAAAAGAAGGATCAGAATTTTGACAATAAATCATCTACAATGTCATCTAGAAATAAGATTATGATGCTGAACACTTACAGATATATGTTTGGTGTTCCTACAACTGTTCTAAATTGAGCCACAGCCTAAAAAGAATGTAGACTGAGATCTTTATATGCTGTCTCATGAGGCATTATTCTTCTTGGGTTTTTTGCCATGGATGACTAAAATTGGCCAACATAAATAACCTATTGGTTATTTACACCAGCGTACGTCCACCTGCATAAATTGCAACATCAATCTTCCACTAAATGAATAACTAACTACCTATATTCATCATCACAGGCCTATTGCAAGACTTGGCACATACAAGCATGACTGTTTAACTTGTGACATTTTGCTGCTGTGGATTGTGCCTATGCATTTATTTATGCCAGTGCAAATAAGCTCCCCATGTTTGTAAAATAGCCATAGCAATGAACCGGTCCATTTCAGTATAATTTTGAGTTATAGATGCTGATAAATACTGTGTGTATTCATTGATATGAGATTTGTGTATGTGTTTCTTTTGTCGATACTGCTGCACCAGCCAAGATCTCCTTATTCATACAACGATTGTCGGATTTAGATAGCTATAGCAATAGCAATTACACTTCTATACTGGCCCATAGTGATTAGAGCAGTCTCCGGGTGGTTCACATGCTAATTGACCTTTTGCCCCCAACAAGCTGGGTACTAATTTTACCAACCTCAAAAGCATGGAAAGCTGAGTAAAACTTTAGCCTATTGGGATTGAACTCAGATTATGAGCAGAGTTTTGTCTTTTAACCACTGTGCCATGGTTACATGATATTACATTACATGTAATGCTTGGTAACTTTTAGTCTGTTTAAGTTAAATCAGAAGTGAGCAACTTATGCTGTGGACTACATGTAGCTTCCCCATCATTTTCGAGTGTTACTGCTGTTGCTGCTGCCGCCACTGCCAATTTTGTAGCTTCCCCATCATTTTCGAGTCTTACTGTGGTTGCTGCTGCCACCACCGCCAATTTTGCTGCCCAAACTGGACAGCACAAAAAAGCAGTGCTTTTACTGTAAAAATGTCTGGCTGGGCATCCCTCTATGGTAATGGAATAGATCGTACAGTTAGCGACTCAATGCCAAGTGTTGGGCACTGGTAAATAACCTGAATCCTTAAAGGGCCAACGGTATGGGCAGATGAACCCCTTTAGGTGTGGTGATGGTCCCCCTCAGTGGAGGAAATGCCACTGGAAACCATATTGAGCCCAACGGCAAAATGAGCGGAAGAGGAACCACTTCACTATTCTGATTCACAATGGTTGTGGAGGCGGAAGAGGCCATGCCACATGGACTGGCTGTGAAAGTGGACCTTGTTAATATCCTCAAGGCTGCAGCAGTCCATTGCAGTCCCGGTGTTAAATCCTGTATGTCTCATTTCATACGTGCTGCAGGAGATGGCTCCATTATCACAGTGTGTGAGTCACTTCATGGCAAACTGGGATCCACCTTAAACAAATTCACACCAATGGCATTTTTCCTGAAAATGATTTAAAACCCCGATTTACGTAAAAAGTCAGTTCCATAGTTTTTTACGTATAATGGTTTTTTACGTAAATCGATGCATTCCCATAGGGATGCATTGAAAAATGGTCCCGAACGGACAAAAAATAATCAGCACAAAGGGAATGATGAGGCGATTTTCCTACCATTTCCATGATGATGATGCTTCCTCCTCAACGGTTTATCTGTCCATCAGGGGAATGGGAACTGCTGCCGCCACCAGCACTGCTACCACTGCTTCTACTGGCACTGGTACAGCGGGGGGGGGGGGACGCATCCATTCAGCCACGCTTCCCATCCAAGGTCTCCCTGCTGTGCGCTCCAGCCAGGAACACGTATCGGGTGAAGACCGCTCAGTTGCGCTCTTTTTCTGAGGTCCCCCCACAGTGTGCTCTGGCTAGGAGAGTGCATTGGACAAAGAGCGGGATGGAGCATTCTTCGCCTGATGCACGCTCCCAGCCAAAGCTCATGGAGGAGAAACCTCAAACAAAGAGCAAAACTGAGCAGACATGACCCCTGCGCTCCACCAGTGCTGGTAGAAGCAGCAGGGACTCCGGAAAACGCGGCAGAACTGCCGCAATCAGCCGTGGTACCTCCACCGCTGCCACAGTAAGGGATGTCTTGCGACTTCCAGCAGTGGGGTCGGGTGGTGCAAGGTGAAATTTTTAATTCTAAAATGGTGCTGGGCCACAATTTTGGAGTTTAAAATGGCAGTGACGCCATTTTAGAATTACAAGATGCAGTTAAACCTCTTACGTAAAACGATTTATTTGTGTAAAATGGGATGCGTTTTCCACAAAAAATCGTTACGTAAGTTGATTTTTACGTAAATCGATATGTATGTAAATTGGGGTTTTACTGTACCTGGATATGAGTAGCAGCCAACAACAACGACTGCTTTTTGCCTCTGAATGAGTCTTCACCTACCTTGGGTAAATATGAAGTAATCCAGAAGTGTACATGTGTTCATAAGTAAGATATGTGTGCAATGTGCAGCTTGTTTATAGCTTTAAATTTTCCCATTTAATGTTGACACCACTTTTTGCACTGTTGCACCACCAAATTTGAGCGGCAAAAGAGTGGTATGGCTATGGTGTGCCCTCCACAGGCTCTAGGGTGGACGGGAATGGCCTACAGAATTTGTCCACTTCTGGATTAATTGGATTGGTTTTTTTTAAGCAGCAATCAGAGGATAGCACACTATAAGTAGACCTCTTTCCAGCCCCAAATATTTCAGTTGGATTAGGCCTTTAGAAGCACAGTGGGGATGGGAGGAGTGTCCAGATACTAGAATCCATCACATGTTGCTTTCTTTACTTCTTTCATTTGCCTTGGGGAGCAGAGCTGTTCAAATTTGTTCTACCTCTTGTTTTTTAAACTTTAAAACCACTACCTTCTGTCATTTGTTTATTAATATGAAAATCTATTTTACATATACATTTACTAGAGGTAACTAAACCTTTTATAAAAAGTTCAAAGCCAATGTAACCATAATAATATGAAATTGATGGCTTACCACTTAAACCAAAATTAATATTTAGCCATAATACCCAGCCACCCTCAAAGAAATTAAATAGTTTTAGCTCAAGATTATTAATTTCTGTATGCTGTAATTGGTTCAGCCTCCTTACTGAAAACATTTGGAGTAAAAAATTATTGGGCCTTGCTGTGCCTGATTTCTCCCTCCATGCTTTGAGTGCAAAACTAGGAACTAGCATATCACCACCACCAAACACATACCTGTCAAGTATCCTGGATTGGCCGGGAAATCCCGTATTTTGGGGTGCATTCCTCCCCTTTCCCGGTGCTGTCCCGTATTTAGAATGGCAGGGAAAGGGGTTACTGCACATGTGCACATGCGCAGAACCCATCTGCACATGCGCAAACGTGTTCTGTGCTTGTGCAAAAGGGTTCTGTGCATGCACAATGGAGTTTTTCCTGCACATGCGCACCCGGGCCGGAGCAGTTCTCGTATTTTCCGGAGCGGCGCTTGATGGGTATGACCAAACACCTTCTGGAAGCTTTGAATTTTCAGGGGGAGATTTTCTCTGGCATGAGACTGACCACACTGCTAACCACATGGAAAAAATAGATGGGTCTCAAATTCTGTGCCCTTTCCTTCGAATACATATGTTGTGTTTGTGATCAAAGGAGTCCCTAGATAATTAATATAAAGAAATACAGTATAACAGATTTGCATCTGGCTAAGCAAAAATATTTACATCTCTTTTTATTTCAGCATTTGGTAATAGAGTTATAAGGAACTGTGGTGGCTTAATGATTAAGACGCTGAACTTGATGACTGGAAGGTTGGCAGGTTAGCAGTTCGAGATCCAAGTGCTGCACAACGGAGCGAGCTCCTGTCTTATCTCAAGAGAGCGAGCTCCTGTCTTATCTCAGCTCCTGCCAATCTAGCAGTTCAATTTACATTTTTTATTTATTCTTCAATTTTTTTCCTTGTTTTATAATTTTATTGAAAATACATACAGGTGGGGGGGGGGAGACAAATAGGTACATCACATATAGTACAAAGACAAAGATGTGTTATTCTTCAAACTTCTATTGCCGCCCTACTCGGCAACCACTCTGGGCGGCTAACAACAATTAAAAGCACAAACTAATTAAAAAGCCCTTAAAAAGCCCATTAAAAATTCTAAATAATTTACCCACTCACCCCATCTGTTAAAAGAGAGAGAGAGAAATCTTAATTATATAAGCCAGCAGGTGGGGATCACCCTTCCATCAGTTCCCCACACCTGCCCTGTCAGCCAGGTTTTCAGTTCTTTCCAAAAGGGCAGCAATTCCATCTGCAGCCATAACTCTGTTGGCAGGAGGTTCCATAGGGACCTTAGGAGGTTCCATAGGGCAAGTAGATAAATGAGTACCAGTTCAGTGTGAAGATAACAGTGTTCCATGTGCTCTGGCCTACCACAAGACCACGGAAATGTTTGCAGATGCAGATAGTGCTGGCTCTTTGGCTGTAAACGGGGATGAACACCGAACCCTATATCACTGCCCATATGGTTCAGTCTTCAAGCTTCAGCAGCCTGGTATCTTTCTTCCACTGCCAGTCGAAAGAAGGAATTTCTCTTGTCTTATTCTAGAATCCTCTCAGCATCTCTTTCCCACTTTCTTTCTAGACCTGCCTCTTGGCCTTCGCCCCATCCCCATCGGCATGAGGCAAAGGGTTCTTACTTTACTGTTCACGCTCTGATTACATGCTCTGTTCACGCTCTGAGTGGTGTACCCACCAGGAGGGCGGGATATAAATTTAATTTAATTTAATTTAATTTAATAGTCATATTTATATATGCCGCCCACTCAGGCAGAACCTGACTCATGGCAGCATTACAACAAGTTCTAAAAACACATAAAAACACTTTAAATGACCCACATCCCACCCACTTTAAAAGATCCATATCCCACCCACTATAAAAAGATAAATAAATAAAATAAATACACACAGTGCTGAAAGTTGGTACGGAGTTGGAATAGTTTCACCAATATCATTATGCCTTTATACAAATATGTGGTGCAACCACACTTAAAATATTGTGTTCAGTTCTAGTCACACACCTCAAAAAAGGGTATTATAAAGACTGCAGAAAGTGCAGGAAAAGGCAACTAAAATTATCAAGAGGCCGAAGCAACTCCTACAAGAAAAAGGCCAATGTGTTAGTAAAAGTAAAGGTCGCCCTTGCTCGAAAGCCAGTCATATCCAACTCTAGGGTTCAGAGCTCATCTCTGTTTAGAGCCAGCACTGTCTGCGTTTGCATACATTTCTATGGACATGTGGCTGTTTGCCTTCCCACCAAAGTGGTCCCTATTTATCTACTTGCAATTTCTTGCTTTCAAACTGCTAGGTTGGCAAGGAGCTGGGATGTGACAGATGTGTGTGCTTTTATGCGTGTTGTGCAGACAGTGGGTAGGAAGAAGATTTACAGAGGAGATCAATGTGCACAGTGGGATAGTGGACGGAGAATGTGTTTCAGTCTAAGAAGTGGATCTTATGGCTAACCTTCAACTGCTTGCCAATGGGGAGAGGTATAGGCAGAATGTGAAAAGGGAGAGGGTCGTCCATACACTTCCTCTCTGAGTCATTCATAGTAATACACATTGCAGCCCCTAAGAGATGATGATGATGATGATGATGATGATGATGATGATGATGATGATGATGATGATGATTATTATTATTATTATTATTATTATTATTATTATTATTATTATTATTATTATTATTATTATTATTATAATATTTGAAATTATATACTGCTTTCCTTTGTCAACGACAAACTCAAAGCGGTTGACAACATATTCATTTACAATAAATTCCACAGTAATACAATATATCAATGCAACAAGTCAAATATCAACAATCAATATATCAAAAGGACATATACAAAAAAACATATCAATAAGCATATCAACAAAACAGTATAGCCACAGGGCATATCAAAAACAATCTAACCAGTCTCAGAAAAAGAGACTCGGAAAATCCGGCTGCAAATGAGACAGTGCGGCTCCAGCGTCTTTTGAGCTACCCGCCTAGCGGGGCCAAAGGGAGGGGTGCCAGGTGCAGCAGCCTCCCATCCTGGAGCCGATGGAATAGGCCCTGGGAGAGGCTTGGAAGTCCGGTGTTGGTGGAGGCGGCTAGCCGCTTTGGGGCTGTGGAAAGGCGAGCCTCAGGTGCGGCCAGTTCTCTCCTCCCCGCCTCCTCCTCCGGCCGGTCACTGGGTGAGCTGTGCGGGGCCTCCAAGCCCCGGCGTGTATCACACGGTTCAGCAAGGTGCACAGTTTTTGTTTTTCTAGTTGAAAGGAATATCCCCTATCAGTATAAGCAGTGAATCCTGATGTGGAGTCAAGAAGACACAGCCTTTTAAGTGCAGTAGTTCAGGAACTACAACCTCTGCAATCCCTCTTATTGTACCTGCTTTTCCCCCCTTTCGCAGCAAAGGACTTATGGAACGTATGGAAAGCCTCTCTTTTTTCTCTGCTAGCCCCAATTGGCTATCAGCTGATGTATTTCATGCCTTCAATTTGTGTTCCTTTTCATGGTGATAGTTGGTACAATTGGTTTAAGTGATTTATTAACACTTCTAGGCCTTAATTTTGAAAATGAGAAGATGCTCAAAACGTCTGACTTGGGAGAAATGGGGAATAGTGTGACATTTACCAAGCTGGACTCACCAGTGGGAACACTTGGAGCAGAGTAGGTGGTTAATCTACAGGGTGGCCCGTAAGTCCCTACCCACACAACACAGAGATACACTGGATACATAAAATATATGGATGGGTAGGGATGGGTAGAGACTTATGGGCCACCCTGTAGATACGTAGTTCACCCATATTTTTCTGCACAAGGAAAGAGGCCTATAGAGGTGATACTAAATGCATTATCAGAAAGTACATTCATTTTTCTGCAAATTAAAAAGCAGGCTGGGGATTCGAATCTTTTTAAAATGGGGACATTCTTGGGACAGCATGTGTGTCCAAATTTTAAAAGACTCCATCCCCTGAATATCCTTAGGGAAAATCTTAGGAGTGAATAGCAATCTTGGTCAAAGAACCAAATTGGCTACAGCCTGGAATATGGGGAGGAGGGGAGAGGATTGTGCAGAGGATTTTTGTTGGTATGCTGCGGTGGCTCAGTGGTTAAGAAGCTCACCTTGTTTAGTGTCTTGCACATACACAACACCTTGTTAGCTGGAAGGCTAGCAAGTTGGCAGTTTGAGAGCTGGGTATTGCATGACAGATTGAGTGCCTGTCTCTGTCTCAACTCTTGGGGACATGAAAGGAGCCTCATTTGAGCTTTCCCAGAATAGAGTTTATTCCACAAAAATCCTTTCAACCTAGAATAATTTCTGACAAAATATTATTATTTTCAGACAAAGACACAAATACTAAAGCACCATTCTCTCTCTCTCTCTCTCTCTCTCACACACACACACACACACACACACACACACAATTAGGGAGCCCCTCTGGTCTGCTCTGGTTGGACGGACAGATGTTCTTAGGACAATGCGGTCTCTTAGGTATCCTGGCCCACTACCATATAGGGCTTTAAAGGTCATCGCCAGCACCTTGAATTGCACTCGGAGGCAAACTGGTAACCAGTGCAGCTCCTGAAGCAGAGGTGAGGCATGGGCATAAGGCCCTCACCCCATCACTACTCGGGCCACCACATTCTGGACCAGCTGCAGCCTCCGAATGGTCGTCAAGGGCAGCCCCAAGTAGAGCGCATTGCAATAATGGATGCAGATGGATGCTTGGGACTTAAGGCCCTTTCAAAGAGTGTCAAGAAGCATGTGAGAGTGTCAACAAGCATCTGGACAAGGGGGATCCAGTTGACATTGTTTATCTGGACTTTCAGAAGGCTTTTGACAAGGTCCCGCACCAAAGGCTCTTGAATAAACTTACCAGTCATGGAATAAAGGGACAGGTCTTGTCCTGGATCAGAAATAGCTAAGGGACAGGAAACAGAGGGTAGCACTAAATGGACATTTCTCCAAGTGGAGGGAAGTAAAGAATGGGGTCCCCCAAGGTTCAGTACTGGAACTCCTGCTTTTCAACCTCTTCATAAATGATCTAGAAGTAGGAGTAAATAGCAAGGTAGCCAAATTTGCTGACAACACTAAATTATACAGGGTAGTGAAAACTGTGAGCTATTGTGAGGAGCTCCAGAGGGATCTCTCGACACTGGGGGAGTGGGCAAAACAGTGGCAAATGAGCGTCAACACTAGTAAGTGCAGAGTGATTCATGTTGGGGCAAAAAAAAACCAATTACATTTATAAACTGATGGGGTCTGAACTCTCTGCGACAAACCAGGAAAGGGACCTTGGTGTCCTGGTGGACAGCTCAATGAAGGTGTCAACCCAGTGTCCCTCAGCAGTGAAAAAAGCAAACTCAGTGCTAGGGATCATTAGGAAGGGTATAGAAAATAAGTCAGCAAGTGTCATTTTGCCTCTTTATAAATCTATGGTGAGGCCCCATCTGGAATACTGTGTACAGTTCTGGTCGCCAAACCTCCAGAAGGATATTATGGAGCTGGAAAAAGTGCAGAGGAGGGCAATCAGAATGATTAGGAGACTGGAACACCTTCCTTACCATCTGAGGCTGCAACGGCTGGGCCTCTTCACTCTTGAACGACGGCGTCTAAGAGGTGACCTGATTGAAGTTTATAAAATCATGCACGGTGTGGACAAAGTAGATAAGGAAAAACTGTTTTCCCTATCGCACAACACAAGAACTAGGGGACACTCCATGAAACTTTTGGGTACTAGTTCTCAAACAAATAAGAGAAAGCACTTTTTCACCCAGAGGATCACTGGTCTATGGAACTCCCTGCCAGAAGAAGTGGTGACAGCTGTCAGTCTTGACAGCTTTAAGAAAGGATTAGACAAGTTCATGGAGGACAAGGGTATCAATGGCTATAATTATGGATACCTAATGACAACCCCTGGGTTGGAAAGATAGGTAGGATATCTCTCAATGCCATTCCCAGGGAATCCTAAACAGGTGAAGGCATCTGCTTGGGAATAATACCCTGAAGCAAATGGTGAGCCACTGTGTGAGACAAAATGCTGGACTGGATAGCCTGTGGCCTGTTCCAGCAAGGCTGTTCTTATGTATGTTATGTTAAACACAAGAATGAAGCTTTATCCTCCTCCATAGCCATTCCCTGTGAGATTTTTGCCCTGCCTGGAGACTTGGAGAAGCACAGCAGTTTCCTTAGGCTTAAGGGGCCCTGGTGGTGCAGTGGTTAAACAGCTGTACCTCAACCAAAAAGGTTGTGAGTGCAATCCTGACCAGGAATCAAGGTTGATTCAGCCTTCCATCCTTCCAAGGTCGGTAAAATGAGGAACCAGCATGTTGGGGGCAAAATGTTCATTAACCTGTGAACCTCCCAGAGAGTGCACTAAGCTTTGCTTTGCTTTTTTGCTTTGCTTCAGTTGCTGCCTTGATCCCCAGAAACCACAACCTCTTTCCCTTTGGTTGGGCCATTGCAAAGGGGTTGGTGTCTTGCACTGACGACATGTCAGCACAGCTTTCCACAAGCCCTGAGCAGCTGGAAAAAATTCTTTACCTATTGGATGTTCTCTAGGAGAGAAAAGAACACTGAGAGAAGGACAGGGTCTGATCAGGATGATTGCCAGTTCAGACTGGGATTCCTAATATCCTGGATCCAGTGGTGGCTTTCATTTTTTTTTACTACCTACTCTGTGGGCATGGTATGGTGCGCGTGGCCAGGGGGGAAGCCCTGCGTTGCACTCAAATTAGGACTACTTTATTTCAAAACATGGATGGATGGGGCCAGCCAGAATTTCTGCTACCAGTTCTGGCGAACTGGGGGAACCTGCTGAGTCCCACCACTGCCTGGATCAGGCCAGCAAGGCTGTGATTCCCCATTCTTGCCTTTCCCCCTTTCCAATAAAGAGTAGCCTCTTATTCCACATCTGGGAATCACATCTAGTTCAGCTCTCAGCCTGACCTTAGTGAAACTAGGTGGATCTCATGAGTGGAGGGTGCCCATGCCATTCTACTTGAAAGTTTTTTTTATATATAACTACCCTTGGCATGCTGGTCTTAGCAATTTTATCACTTCAATAAATGTCTGGCCTGTTCAATCTCATTTATTGGTAATAATAATTTCGTGTCAGAGATTACTCTGGGTTGAAAGGATTTTTAGGGGACGCCCGAATGAGGCTCCTTTCATGTCCCCCAAGTGCAGCTCTCGGGTATCGAAACCCGACCACAGCCTCTTTTTTTCTACAGTGTCAAATAACACAAGACATATGGACTGTTTTTAAGTTTTTTTAAGTACTAAAAAAAAGGGAAGAAAACTTTTTTCATCCCCTGAACACTAGCTAGGTTATTAGGCAAAGTTTCAAACATTCAAAAACACAATTGTGGCTTAAACATTGGAAAATGTATGACTGTGGAATAGCAGTTGAATAGTAGATTGGTCTGCTTGGAAAGAGAGAGGGATCTCTTTGGAAATATGAAAGGCAAGCTTGCCCAGCCATCTTTTAGAGTACTTTGGATGGCAAATATACTGTCCTACAGTGATGACTTGATGATCCATCTGGCTTTCTCTATATCCAGGAGACTGTTAAGGAACCATAGAGTGCTTGCGAGAAGCAGAAAAATTAGCCTGGCAGTATTAATATTCATTAGATTTTTTTGTAATATCCTCACTCTTCTCCCGCCATAACCTTTCTGATGTGACCTAAGCTACTAGGACCGTGATGGTGAACCTTGGCACTCCAAGATTTCTGGGACTTAAATTACCAGAAGCCAAAGTCAGAACTCCTACTGATCTGGAATTTTGGGAATTGAAGTTCAAGAACAGCTGGAGTGCCAAGGTTCGCCATCACCCTGTTTTGTTTATTGAAAGTTCATACTGTTACTTCAATAAACAGTGCATACTTAAAGGATTCATTTATTATTTGATACCTTATTATAATATGAAATAATTTGGAAAGGTTAGCTGGACAATAGTTATTCTGTAGAAAGAGGAGTTTGGAACTCTATATAGGAGGGGTAGGATTCAAATTAAGAAAGCACGAAACATGTCAGGATACTAAATCTGACTACTCTAAAGAAATATTTTGTTCCTGAAATTCATTGAAGACCATTTGTGGTCTGGCTACGTTGAGGAAAATAGCATTCCCAAAGAATGATAGGGAACTCCTTGTTTTCAGAAAGATGGACAAATGCGTGTTTGGTTATTCTCAAATTGCATTGTAATATAAACATTGGAATCAAGGAAGGAAGTTTGCTTACTCCTAATACATTCTGTGTCAGATGCTTTGTGAATCCTAATTAAGAAGCACTTTAGCGTTAGGCTGTGTTTCAATAAAGAGATGAGAAGGCTCTTCTTGCTAATATCGAAGGTCCACCTTTGATTACAAAGGATCAAGCCATGCTGCCATATCTAGAATGCAGAGAAAAACAAACCACAATTATTGTTTGACTCTTAATACACATCCATTTTACTGGTGCCAAAAAAATGTTCAAGGGAGAAACAAAAGTAAAAAGTGCATCAGTTATCTTGGCAAACTGTTCATGCAAAATGCCTTCTGGTGACTTTTCTTGTTCGGAAGATGTGTCCGAATACTACCAAAGTTGCAAAGTAGGATGTTGGCCTCCTGTGCTATAAGAAATACAATAATGGCTGAATGGCTTCCTCTGTGGCCATTTAAATTCAGTGAGTCTTTACATTTACAAGTGAAGAGCTGAGAGATGCTCTTTGGGATTCTTAGTTTAAATTAAGTCACTACATATATTTCCAATGCAATGTAATATCCATACTTTTGAACTTTGATATGTGTAGTGTTTTTAGAGCTGGCTGTATAGCTGTTAATGAGTTAGATATCTGACTGTGGAGCCAGAAGCTGGGAGTTCTATTCCCCCACCCTGCCTTCAGAAAAAAGAGCCAACCTATGTGGCCATGGGCAAGCTGCACAGTCCCAGGATGCCCCTAGAAAAAAGGGACCGGTAAACCACTTCTCAGTATTCACTATTTAGAAAACCATGGGAAGAGTCACCTTAAGTCAGTTTGAGGGCATGCAATACATAAGTAGCATTTTTAGAACCAGAATAAAGCATCTGACGTGTACAAAAGGTTTGGGATGTTTATTGCAGTGGGATGCATTGATCATATTTTAATGTGTTTTTTTTATTTCAGGTATCATAAATTAATAGAAGGTGAATCAGGCAGATGGAGTAACACTTGTGCAGAGCAATGAAGATGGAGATGATGAAACTAATCCCCACAAGTGTGTAGCCATATATTATTATACAAGCTTGTAAGTAGTAAAGGGGATTGTAAGAATGTTATTGATAAGGCCATTATAGAAGATGATACAGCTGACAAATGACTAAATATGCCAGCAAGTACTCAATTTGTGTACCTCTGGGTGGTGAGTTTTCTGAGAAGTGGATGTATCTTGAAACAACATCATTTCAGCCCAACCAGACAGATGTAAAAGAGGACTATCAACCTTGTAATGACCCACTGCCATACTGTATACAGTATAGACATATTCACAAGTACTGTACCACTAGTGATCCTGAATAAACTCATGCTGTGCAATAGCTCCAAAAGAAGCTAGGTTTGTCATTGTTGCTCTGTGCTATCAAGTCATTCCTTACTTATGGAGACTCTAAGAAAGAGAGATCTCCAAAATGTCCAGTCTTCAACAGCCCTGCAATTGCAAACACAAGCCTGTGTCTTCTCTGGCAGAGCAAATCCATCTCATTCCTGGTCTTCCTCTATTCCTGCTTGATTTGCGAGAGCAGGGGTGCCCAAACTATGGCCCGGGGGCTGGATCCGGTCCCTGATGCCAAATCATCCGGCCCACAAAACCCTTGTTGCTCCTGGAAGTGGAAGTAAAATGTGCCCATACGAACGTGTTTTATTTCCACTTCCAGGAGCAACGAGGGCTTCGTGGGTCGGATGAATTGGCATCGGGGGCCGGATCCAGCCCCCAGGCCATAGTTTGGGCACCCTGAACCATGTAACTGGCCCGCACCCTGAAATGTTTGGGCACCCTTGTGCTAGAGGATCCACTTGTTTGTCTTTCTGGCTCTCCTGGGAATCTGCAGAGCTGTCCTCCATCACCATATTTTAAATGAATTATGTTTTCATTTACCTCCTTTCTTTACTATCTAGCTTTCACACCCCTACATGGTGATCAGAAAAACAATAGTATGAATGGTCTTGGTTTCTAGGGACACATCTTGCACTTGATTTTTTCCCCTGATTCCTTCATTCCTGTCTTTCCAAGTCTCAATCTTCCTTTGATTTTGATTTTATTTTGTTGCTGTTGCAGGATTGATGATTGAACCAAGGTATACAAAATCTTTCAAAATTTCTATTTCTTCATTGTTAATTTTAAACTTGTGCAGTTCTTCTATAGTGACATTTGTTTTCTTAATGTTTAGCTGCAATCCTGTTTGGCACTTTCTTCTTTCAGAGAGTAAATAAAATAAAACAAACAGACCAAAAAACTTCCACTTTTATTATTATTATTTATTATCCACTTCAAAAATTTCATTTTTCACTTTTATTAAAAGTCATTTCAAAATATTGCTATTCTCTGCTGGTAAAATGGTATCATCTGCGTATCTTAAATTATGCTATTTCTTCCACCAGTTTTCAATCCTCCATCTGAGTCTCATTCAACTTTCCCTATTATATGTACTGCATACAGATTGAACAGATAACAAAATAAAATATGCCCTGGTCTGACACCTTTACATATAGGAAGCCATTTTGTCTCTCCATATTCTGTCCAAATGGTAGCTTCTTGTCCCAGTATATATGTTACGCATCAGGACGATCAAGTTTGGAGTCACCCATTTCTTTCAGAACCACCCATAGCTTCTCATGATCCATACAGTCAAAAGCTTTCCTGTAGACTATAGAGTACAGGCAGATCTTATGAAATTATTTGATGCAGTCCAATATCCAACAGATATCTGCAATATGAGCTATTCCTTTTCGGAATTTAGTTGATCATCAGGCATTTCTCATATAAATTATAAATCCTTGTTGCAGCACCTTGAGTATCACCTTCCTTGCATGCAAAATTAAAGCAATTGTCCAATAATTACTGCACTCCTTTGACATCTCCTTTATTGGAGATTGGAATGTACACTGAGTGCTGCCAGTCCAGGCCGGTAGTTTGCTTTCCAGCTTTGTTGGCATATTCTTGTTAGGATTTTGACAGATTCATTCTATGTGGCTTGAAAGAAATCACTTTTTAAGCAGATTTTAAGGCAATTTTAGAAACATTTTGGCAGGGATTTTTCAGGTTTGATGCTATTCCCTTATCAAGCCTAAGTTGCAAAGGAGATATCCTCTGTTTTTGTCTTTCATATTTTTCTAAATATTTCCAAGATGCACTATCCAAATTAGCCTCTCCTTTTTCTTGGCTCTTTGATTAGCGCACAACACAACAAATTACTTAGGCAGCAATAAAGGGTAACAGCAGCAGACTGCCACAAAACAATAAGTAAAACATCCAGTTGTTTTTAACACACAACACTCCAGGGCTCAAGAAACAGTTTTTTAAAATACCAAACTTATAGTCTTGTTTTGTTTGAAGTGGTAGCCATGTTAGTCTGTGTGAGCATATCTGAGAATAGACAAAACAACAGTAAACAAAGACAAAAAAAACTTGTGGCACCTTAAAGACTAACTCTTGTATTTAAATGTGAGCTTTTGTCAACCAAGTCCACTTCATCAGACCAGTCTTGTTCTGGTACACTTTAAAATACAGAATGGTCAAGGATCTAGAATACAGGTAATAGACCTTAGTCTTCATGGAAGCTCATCCACATTCTCAGACTACACAAGGTGAAAAGTAGTACAAATAGATAATGTCCTAACTGCATTGGTCCCAGTTAAAATTTGTAGCTGCAAGCATTTCTATCTGAAGAATACAAAACAGTTCCTTGAGGGCTCTCTATTACGGGCTCCAAGATCTAAGAAGCTCTTCACTTCTCATAGTTGAAGGGCTGACCAGCGTTCTGGGGACAGTGTTGGTGGAGAAATAAGACATTCCCACCAGGATCAATGCTGGCAAAAGAAACCCAATCTCTTTTCGGCTATTTGATTTGTTCACTTTGTTTTCTCTTGCTTGTCTGCCTGTTTATTTTGCTTTTGGTACTGTTGCTCTGGTTGTCAACCTGAATGTTTCATGGCCATCAGTTCCTCAGAATACCAAGCACAGATCTGGCTGTATGATTTGGTTGAGAACATTTGGGTGCAGCTGTTTTAATTGTCTGGATCATAACCAAGGCCATGACAAAACCATTGGCTCAACCTGCAGGAATCTTGCCCCAGGAAGATCAGAAAACTATCTGGATTCTTTAGTCCCCAAGGCAGACCATACAAACTGCAGGGATTGTGTTCTTGGAAAGATGACAGGCATCATAGTAGAGTTACCACTGCCCCTGCATTTACAGTAAATATCATTTCCCCTTGTTCTGTTACAACACCAGGTCCAGCATTTGACCTGCTGTATATGTTGGGATCAATCTAATTTGAGAAAAATTAGAAAAACCTTTGGTTTTTTGGACTTCAATTCCCAGAAGCCTAAGTCAATTCCTCAAAGCACTAATCAGCCAATGTACTGACTGAGGCGTCTGGAAATTGAAGTCCACCGGTGTTCCGCAGAACATAGTTTGGGAAACGCTGGACTAGAGAACTGCTTGGGACACATCAACCTCACATTAAGAACTGAACTCCACCAAAACCATTAGCCACCCAGACCATTATCACTTTTCTCAGACCAGGAAAGGAAATTTTTGGGTACTGAGGAAGACACCACATAATCTCTGTTTTACTTCTAGCTTCCCAGCATCAGGTGTAGGCACTTGAAACTGGCAAGTTCTTGCACTCAAGAACCTATCCTTCACTTTCATGCCTCATTGAACCAATTTTCAATATTGTAATGCAAATCAGGACAGGGTCTGAGATAACATGCACCTTTTGATGAAGTGACTTGGCATCATTAATATCATCTGCAAGCATGGCAGGACTGCAATTAATCTGCTAAAGTAATTGAGACTGGGGAATGGATCAGAAGAGAGATGCCATGAAATTGTTTCAAGCTCCTTCCTCCATAAACTGAAATTGTTCCTGAGCTAAAAGCAGCTTCTGGCGTCTGATGCCATCCTCACCCACACTCTTTCCCCAACAAAACCCTGTGATGGTCCCTCAAGCCACTCACACACACCTACTAGTATGATGGATCTCTGTTCCTCACTAGGAGCCCGTTAGAGGAGGAAAATAGTGCTTCCCTGACAAACGTCTCTACCACCACAATCCACAGTTGCTTTTTCATTTCTGCAGCTTCTGAATGTTGGCAAGGCTCCACTATCCTCAACAGCAAGCGGCAGTTCGGGGTGTGTGGGAGGGAGGCTCACTTTTCTGTGACAAAACCTCATTTTTAAAAAGAAGGCTTGTGAGATACAGTAAAACCCCTACTTACGTAAAAAGTCTGTTCCGTAGGCTTTTATGTAAATCGATTTTTTACTTAACTTGAAGCAAACCCATAGGAAAAATGATTTTTTTACTTAACTCGAAGCAAACCCATAGGAAAATAATATTTATGTAAATTGAAGCAACCCCATAGGAAAAATGAATTTTTTACTTAACTCGAAACAAACCCATAGGAAATTGTGTTATGTAAATCAGGACATTTATGTGAATCGGGACATGGTTTTAGTGCAAAAATCATTATGTAAGTCGAATTTTATGTAACTCGAGGCATATGTAAGTCGGGGTTTTACTGTACTTTGAATTCTGCCTCTGTTGCACAGAGGTGTGCAAAACGTTGGCTTGGGGGTCATGAGTAACTCACCCCTGCTTTTGCGGTTCCAAAGGAGAGCTGTTGCTCCTGGAAGCTTCTGGGTAGAACAGTTTTTGCCTTTCAGCTCATTCACATGCAGATCCCCACAGCATTTGAACACCCCAGAACATCAGATTGTCACACTGGCTAGGAGCTTCCAGCCATTTCCTTTTGTCTTGCTTTGTTTTTGCTGGCAGTTTGCATGGGCCTCAGAAAATCCTGAGGAAGAGGCATGGCCCCTGGGTCCATTGACATTGCTCATGTCTGCCATACTAATTAATTTTAAAGGGGCTGAGAGAGGGCTGAGAGAGACCCTCTGGCACCCTGTGGCATCTTCTCAAAGAACTGTCTGTGGAGATTTATCTTGCTTCAGTCCTTTGTCAATAATGATATCACTTTCCACAGGTGATAGATTACCTGTGGAAAAGCCATATTTTTCAACACAGTCTTCCTGTCATCATTCATTCATGCGTGATTTTGAACACTAAGACAATGAAATGGGTGGCCGACCTTTCTTCCTTGCAGTTTTTCGAATTGTCTGTGTTCTTTTGACAAGGTAGCTCAGATGTGAGTGATTTGAAATTGTGACAAAATGAATTCTCAAATGATATGGGGTTGATATTTAGAAATCTTCAGCCCTTAGACTAGAAAGTATTTGCCTGCAGATTCTCCTTTACATAATCAGAGGCACCATGCCAGAGTTAAATCTATTTGCAGAGACTTCTTCCCAGAATGTGTCTTGACACATTTCTGCTATGCTGCCGTGTTTCATCATGGTGGGTTGTGTATTAAAGCCAACATCCAGGTTTTACTGTTTCCAGTGTTCACTGACCCTACAGCATTTGCTGTAAGAAAGTGTGTACATTCATCTCTGATGTGTATCACCTGAGTGGTTTTTAGACTGCTTCTTTCTTCATGCTGCACCTCAATCTCACAATCACCTTCAACACTCATTTTGCCCGGTTCAGTTTGATCTTTTGCTCTGGAGAGAAAGCAAACAGCTCTTCAGAGAAAATCGTCACTAGTCCTTGCAATGCTAATTGAGAATTATACCTGTCATAGAATCTGCCACTGTTATAAGAAGCATTCTTTTGCCCGATAAAGTATAGGGATGCCTCTGTAGAAAAGAAATGGCATGGAAAAAATAACTGAGCTGTTTGCTTTCTTTGGCAAACTTTACCTGGTATCCAGACTGCCAATTAAAAAAAAAAACCAGTACAAAACACAGGCTAAAATTCTGTTCAAAAAAACCCTTCTGCATATGGATAGCCACACAGCATTTTCCCTTTCCCATCAGACTCCCTTCAGAACTCAACCATTTTAATTGTCATGTACTGAATTTGCAACCAGAGGGCAGGATGTGCATTTACTCAATTACTCCTCTTGTCTATGTTCCTTCAGTAGGATTTTGCCACCCGACAACCCACACCTTTTTTTTAATAGTGTGGTCTGACTACCTTGTCTCCGACATGATTAAAAATCATTGAGGGTCAAGCCTTCACCTTCAGTTTATTTCAGAGACAGAGAAATAGCACTTTAGGAATAAAACAACTGTTATAGATTACCTATGATTATTTTTAACTAATTTAAACATCTGGCTGTCACAGCAAGAGCTTCTCTTGCCTTTGGGAGCATGCAAAGTAGCTTGCTTTGTTTCATAGTAGGCCTTCAAAACATCACAACACATGATTCCTTTGCTGATTTTGCAAACCTGAAAAGTTTGCTCAATCACCTCTCTTCAATATTAACTTGCTTTCAGTACTAGTTACAGGTTACTTGTTACATCTACTTCAGCTTAGAGCAAGGGTTGCAAACCTTTTGAAGTCAAGGGCCGGGTCACGCTCCTTCAGACAGTTGGTGGGCTGGATTGGTGGTCCAGCCACCACTGCCACCAGCAGCTGAATCGGCCATGGACTCATTTATGGCTATTGTAAATGCATTTACAACAGCCGTAAATGAGTCCATGACTGTTGTAAATGTGTTTACAACAGCCATAAATGAGTCTGCAGCTGCCGTAAATGCATTTTCAAAAGCCGTAAATTAGTACGTGGCTAATTCTGGTGGTGGTGGCTGGAGTGAGAGCGTGTGTCAGTTGATTTGGTGCATGGGCCAGATCTTGCCCACCGGGCGTAAGTTGCCTATCCCTGGCTTAGAGCCTTCAACTCTTCAGTTTGGGTATCCTTATGGCACGAGCCCTTTTCATATTTCAGTATACAGTTGTGGATGTATATATTTGTGCATAAAGGTTATGTGGTAATGTAGATCAGAAGCCACGCAAAATACACATCATGTAAACCACTTGTTTGTTTGTTCCAAGATCTTAGTAGTACTCAAAAATACAGATGTAATGTATGGTTCGATATTTTATATACTTAATATTTAGAATGCTCACCAGATGAGGCTTTGAAGCATATAACATCCATTAAGGAATGGGTTAATTCTAAATACCATTACTATCCTTTTACATAGTGATATTTGTGACTAGAATGAGCAACTGGCTCTTTATTTTCATCACTACAACATAGGTTCTCTCTTCTTCTACATGATTCTGTCTGGGTGACTGAGTGATTCTTTCAAGAATTTCTAGAGGGATAGCCATCCTGCCGTCAAGTGGAGCAAGCACCTCTTGTGAAAAATACTAAGAACATGTTAGGTCAAAATCCTGTTGCTTGGCATCGTAAATTACATTAGGTCCACTGAATCCATGGTGATATTGTGAGTTAACTCTTCTGTAAGTTCCATTGATTCAAGCAGGTCTGTGCTAGAGTACTGTATTTTCTGGCGTATAAGACTACTTTTTAACCCCGAAAAATCTGTGCCAAAGTCGGGGGTCGTCTTATAGGACAGGTACTTAACTGCAGCTTTTTCCCCTTGCTTCATATGTCCGGTGCATATGGTGGGGGGTGCCGCGGCCGAGTCCCTGCTCTGTGCGGGGAGTATGAAGCAAGGGGAAGCAAGCTGCACACATCTTCCTGTACCTCGAGGAGGAGAACGTGAGCATGGATTGGCTCTCCAACAGAACCTGCCCATTCGACTCGGAGGGCTACGCGTGTTCGGGTTGAGTGTGGGTTAATTTTTATTTGGTGTGCATTGGAAGAGAGGTAGTCTTATACGGCAAGTATATTCCAAACTCTATATTTTAACTGGAAAAGTTGGGGGTCGTCTTATACGCCCAGTCATCTTATATGCTGGAAAATACAGTAAGTCTCAATTAGAGTAGATCCATTTGAATCAGTGGAACTCATGGTAGAATTGATTCAATAAATCCCCATTGATTCAGTGGGTCTACTCTATTGTGACTTAACTAAGCTAAACAGCAGGATTTCAGCCATTGTCTAGTTTTGCCCAGAGTCCATCCTGACAGAAACAGCAAATAAGCTTGTATTCAAACAGAGTAATTGCATGGTAAGAAGGCTATATAACAATCATCAGATGCATGGTTGAAACCTGGGTAGGGTAAGGGTGGACTGTAAACAATAATATCAGAGACAAATGAAATACATACAGTACCAACAGTGATAATTGCTATATTATTCATTTGGATTCCTGCATCGAGCAGGGGGTTGGGCTCCATGGCCTAAAAGGCCCCTTCCAGTTCAGTGATTCTATGATTAACAATGGCAATTCACTGGGTGACAGCATAGGTATCTTGAATGGGGTGTGCCAATTAACATGTGCAACATGATTTCAAAAAAAATTACTAGGTGAGTGGAGATAGAACTGAACTAATAATAATAATAATAATAATAATAATAATAATAATAATAATAATAATAATAATAATAATAATAATAATAATAATAATAATAATGCACGAATTGAAGACAAACAACTGGAGAAAATCACAAAATATTGTGATTTGCAAATTGAAGTTGATTGTCTATGGAGGAAGAAATCTGTTATTGTTCCCATAGTGATTGGAGCCCTTGGAACAATACTTAAAGGACTCCCTAGAATATATTTGGAAATTTTGGACTTATCGGATTTGAACATCCTAACTCTCCCAAAAACAACTCTATTAGAAACTGCATATATACTCAGATGTTACCTTAAAGTTCTTAGGTCCTTGGTTAGGGCTTGAACTGTTAATTTTATTTTAGTCCTGAACTGTGAATCAAATGATTTATTATTATTATTATTATTATTATTATTATTATTATTATTATTATTATTATTATTATTATTATTATTATTATTATTATTATTATTATTATTATTATTATTGAGTCAGACATCTGACTCATAACATGCCTGATATAACTTGTGGAAAAGAAGGAGGCCTAGTTTATTGACATTGCTATACCACGAGATGCATGACAAACAACTGGAGAAAATTACAAAATATGGTGATTTGCAAATTGAAGTTGAGCATTTATGGAAAAAGAAATCTGTTGTTGTTGTACCCATAGCAATTGGAGCACTTGAAGGACTCCCTAGATATTTGGAATATTATGGGATCCTTTCCAAGGTTTTCTAGGTAGAGAGTACTCTGAGTAGAGAGTACTCAGAAGTGGTTTACAGTATCCTTCTTCTAGGGCTGCCCTGGGACAGTGGTGCCAAGGCCACACAAGCTGGCTCTTCTGCCTGGGCTCACAATACCAAATTGAAACAATACCAAAACACTGAGCTTTCTAGCCAGCTCTTTGTCAAATACAGTACATACATTTCAAATATTACATGTTCCAAAAATCCTACTGGGCCAAGAAATATTGATACCATAGTCAGTCAGCATAATACTAAATGTGATTTTTAGGAAGTGAGTTCTTAGAGTAGTCACTTGCTACAGAGGTACACAAATGCAGTGCTTCCCAGCATTTTTTGTCATTTTGGAAATTGTGTCTTGTCATGTAATGGCTGCGGCTGAGGGAACTTGTCTGAAGGCCAAGGTAAAAAAAATAATCTCCATCCTTCTGCACAAGTGTTGCCCCTTTGGCTTTGGTCATCTTTTATTAATTTAAGACGTCTGAAAAAAGAAATATATGTGAAAGTATGACTTAGAGAATTATGAAACTATATTCCTCATTCTGCTGTACATTTGCTGCATGTCGTCAACCTGTCAGTGGCTTAAATTTGGTGGTAAGGAAGGCATATGCGTTTAAAAATGGAAGGTACAGTAACTGGTTCTTATGAATATGTCATGGTTCAGATGTTAAAGAAGGCAGATAGAAGGATGTTCATGTGAGAATCTTTGCCATATTGCCCCCTTCACAGAGCTTGTGAGATCCTTCAGAACTGTGTGATATTGGAATGGAAGGGTTTATGGTGTGTGGGGTGTGGGGTGGGGGTTGAGACCTGAGAGTGGAGGACACAAGGGGTGAGAGCAAGAAGGATGGGAACAGTCTCTTGCACAAGCGTCCTTCACCCTACTTAAAATCTATGCCAAGTGTGCATTATTCTGCAAGCCAGTGTCACTAAAGGTAAAAGTAAAGGTTCCCCTTGCTCGAAAGCCAGTCGTATCCGACTCTAGGGTTCAGTGCTCATCCCTGTTTCTAAGCCGAAGAGCCAGCACTGTCTGCTTCTGCAGACGTTTCCGTGGTCATGTGGCAGGCATGACTAGACACCAGAGCGCATGGAACGCTGTTTATCATTCCCACCAAAGTGGTCCCTATTTATCTACTTGCAATTTCTTGCTTTCAAACTGCTAGGTTGGCAGGAGCCTGGGACGAAGACGGGAGCTCATTTCCGTCCTGCAGTACTCAGGAATCAAACTGCTGACCTTCCGCTTCCCAGTCAGCGTCTTAGCCACTTGAGCCACTGCAGTCCAGTGTCACTAGCAGTGATGTAATTAACTATTAAATTGTCAAGAATCCAGATGTCTAACCATCTATATCAGTGGTGGCGAACCTATGGCACGCGTGCCAGAGGTGGCACTCGGAGCCCTCTCTCTGGGTACCCATGCAGTCACCCCAGCACAGAGTTCTCCCAGGCCCTCTGCCCAGCAGCACAATGGAAGTGCTTCCTCCCGCCCCCAGCACCAAGCTCACCCTTCCCCTCTGCCCAGCAGCCCAATGGGAGCACTTCCTCCCTCCCCTGTTACTGTGTTGGCACTTTGCGATAAATAAGCGTTCTTTGGGTTGCAGTTTGGGCACTTGGTCTCTGAAAGGTTTGCCATCACTGACCTATATCAACTATGTTACATTATTTGTGGTAGTACAGGTTAAGGGCCAGTTCCTTCCAGGTCACAGCTTTAAAAACTGCGATGCTCAGCAAAAGCACAATAGGATAATAATGATTGTATGCCATTAAATCAGTTCCAATTTATGGTGACCCTTTTCAAGGTAGAAAATACTCAGAAATAGTTTGCCATTCACTTCTTCTGGAGAGGGGGTATGCTGGGACGGTCCAGCTTGGAGGTGCATAGCTGTCATGTATCCCTTTTTGGCCGGGAAAACCCCTTATTTTACCCTCTTTCCCGCCGTCATCCCTTATTAATTAGGCTGCAATGCCCTATTGCCACCATTGGAGGGCAGCACAGGATAAGCATAGCTGTCAATTATCCCTTATTTGCTGGGAAATTTCCCTTATTCCCAAATCCAAAACTTGACAGGTATGAGGAGGTCAGAGCCAAAATGTTAAAGTTCATCCTCAAAGATGAGCAGTTTAGCCCAAGCCCTGCTCACTCAGACAAAACAAAATTCAGAAAACTGTAGCTATAATTTGGCTTCACTCTGGGCTGCCTTTGGATTTGCTTAGGTAAGTGGAATGGTTTATAGCAAGCATGGGGAGATATCCAGGGGGAAAGGCTTGGGGTGACTGCATAACATTTTTTTTCCTTGTAAAGGGTTTTGTTTAATTTTGTTTGTAAAAACTTGAAACGTTCTGAAAAATTCATGTCCTATTTCTTTAAAATATGTATATCTTTATATTAACTATAGTTTTCACAGAATCTTTCTTAGTGGTCTAAAGAGTGTTTCTTAGATTGAGAACCGATTTTATTGATTGCATTGGGCTCCAGCTCAGCACCTGGAAATGTTTGACATTGTTTGAAGCGTTTCTCAAAAATGCTGTGTTCCTTTAAGAGTATTTTGAGTTTTATGGATTGAAAAAAGGTTGCAGTAGTAATTTGCTGCCCGCAGAAAAGAGAAGGCAGTCATGTTAAACATGGATTTCAGTGTTCAAGAATTAGGTGCCATAATTAACAGTAAGTAATGGATTGTTTTAAAATTCAGAGGCTACCTTGGATAATGAGAAATAAACAGCACAATGATTTTCAGGTTCCCATTCCAATTCTTGCTGTTGTTTTTTTTAAAATCTGAGGGATGGGGTTAAAACGACTACATTGACTATTATGGAGGAAGCCTGTTGCGACTAATACTTCAAGCAGGAATGACTCATTTATTGTAATTTCATTGGCTTTGGGGAGATGAAATGCTTTCTGCTAACACTTTTTCCTGCATATCATCAATTTGCTTTTGACTCACATTGCTCCTATTGTCGCTGTAAGCTTACTTGTTGTTTTTTCTTTCCTTTCCTTCATGCTGTCGTTTAGAGCCCTACAGAGAGACAAGTATGGGAGTAAAGCTAAACATTGCATATCAAATGTAATTTTTTTTAGTTCACTTTTTAATGCATCATATATCAATGATGTAGATATTGAAAACAGTTCATCACTTACAATGCAGAAGTCAAGAATAATCAGCCATATTCGATAACCGTTCTTAGAGATTAGATAAGTTTATTGTGTCTATTTTCATTTTGCCTTTCATCCAGTATGTTTTAGTTTTGTGTAGTTGTGTATGCGAATGAAATTCCTTTTTTTTTTGTTAAAAACATTGTCTGCAACGTCATGCTGTTTTCTCCTATTGCTATGGCACATGTCATGAGAGCTATACTTCATTTTCAGTGCAAAACAATCCTTTTATTCTCCTAAAGTAAAATCAAAGAGAGCACTAAGTTAATTATTTTTGTGGTAGCAGAAAAAAAAAAGCATAATGGCTGATTGATTGATTGATTTAAAATATTTTTATCCCGCTTCCCTCACTCGCGAGAGACCCGAAGCGGTTATCAACATGATTAAAACAACAATAAAAACAATTAAGTAACCCCATCTAACCCCCCAATTAACTAACCCCCCATCTAAAAAAAAACTTTTAAAACCATCTAAAATATCCCTTCCCTCCCACCACAGTTAAAAAGCTGTCAGGACAAAAACCCATATGGGCTAAATGAGCCAGCGGGACTGGGTAGTTGATGCATCCATACCCCATGCCCGCTGGCATAGCCATGTTTTCAGTTGTTTTCTAAAGGGGAGCAGCTTCATCTGGAGGCGTAGTTCGAGTGGCAAGAGGTTCCAAGGGGCCGGGGCTGACATGGAGAAGGCCCTCCTCCTGTTCCCTACAAGGTGGGCCCCTTTCGCTGATGGGTCCATAACCAAGCCCCTCCGGTCTGCCCTCGTAGAACGGGTTTGATACCTTGGGGTGATGCGGTCCTTTAAGTATCCTGGACCACTGCCATGAAGGGCTTTAAAGGTCAAAACCAGCACCTTGAATTGCACCCGGAGGCACACTGGTAACCAGTGCAACCATCACCCCACAGTAATAGTTACACACCAATCTACATGATTGCCTGTTCATGTCTTTTAAACACTGTGGATTGTTGATAGAGATTTATATTATGAAAATAAATAGCTTCATTCTACTTCTGTGATGGCTATTTCTATTTTTATCCATAACATTTTCTATCTGTCATGTACCGGGACATCAAATAAGAGTGACATTTAGGAATTTTTACAGTAGAGAGAAATTGCAAACTCTGTATGTCGGGGCAGTCACTGGCACTTCTCAGTACTGGCCAGTGAGGTTGTTTATACCGCCTCACAGATGTAGACTGAAATCCCCTATTTTCAGAAGGTACACTAATCGCATGTTAAGGGCTTTTTCTTGCTGAGGAAAACGGCCAACGAATTGTCAACAAATTGCTTCTCTAATCCAAGAGTGTTGGTTCAGCCTTGTCTGCTATCTCTGGCAGCAACATCTGAACTAACAGAGAAAACATATGGAAGCCTTAATCATGTCTCCTGTTTGTGTGTATTGAAAGGATTAAAATAATTCAAAAAGGAAACTGGAGGATCACAACCATCCACAAATTGACTGGGGGTCTCCCATAGGGCATCTTACCAGATGGTTCACACATGTTCCTCTTTGGGGATTTTCAACCCCCGAGTGTCCAAGATGCACAGGCTGTTTCAGACAGCACTAAGGCGTGTAAAAAGACAAGAGCCATGTCCTAATTAATAAGGCCAGCTAAAGATCACAGACCAGTCATGTTCGGTTTAGAGAACAGTTTGAAAGAGCTAGGAGAGCTCTTTTCATTTTACCACCTGGCAAAAGCCTGTCTAAGATATGATACCATCTTAGTTGCCAGACAACCTTCGGTCATGACTCAGAGGTTTCAGCCTAGTCCATACGCATGACTTCCTGCAGAGAATGCGAAGACATCTTGGAGGGTGGGGAAACTCCTGGTTTGCCCAGGCTTCTTGCTAGATTGCCCGTTCTGTGCTTTTTAAGTTTAATCTTATGGTGGCACAATTTTTTTCTTACATTTCTACTCCTATTTTCTTCACTGGGAGCTAAAATAAAAACACTGGTTCCAGGATATGTCTGGGGAAAAGAAGGGCCTATGATCCAGTGGATCCAGAAGCCTCACTGATCACTCCCAAGTACACAACATTCATGGGTAGGTCTCTCTATTTACCGTTAGGGAGGAGTCCTGCAGCATCCTATGCATTTCAGGATAGCATCACACAGACTATAAACTATAATCCCGGAGAACCTAAGGCCTTTCCAGTGTAATCCTATGTTTGGCTATTGAGAAGTCTGTCTCATCAAGTTGAGTTTATAGTGATATGATGATGATGCAAGCCCCTTCATGGCTGGTTGTTTTAGGAATTAATGTGTTGGGTTTTTTTAAATCAAAAAATGAACATAATAGAAGTTCCCTCTGTTTATATGCTGCGTTTTCAGCAACAGTAAGCCATGCCTAATTCAAATTGATTCGGATTCCTGCATTGAGCAGGGGGTTGGACTCGATGGCCTAAAAGTCCCCTTCCAGTTCAGTGATGCTATGATTCTATGAAATGACAGTAGACATTAAAGAAATATCATGATACAGCTTTGCACTAAAGTTTAGAAAGTAAATTCAAATAGGACATGTTTAAAAATGTCATGACCAGAGTCCAATCCGATCTTGTGCTTCTCTATCCTACATCCCCTGCCAGAATCAGCATCGTTTCTTTCCTCCTGTATCCTAAAGACCTGCACCAAAGAACTTAACACATATGCAGGGCAGGCTTTTGGGTGCTACAGAAGGCTGGAGCAGGAGGAAGAAATGTAAACAAATAGATATCAATGTGACCATTAAATTATACCTTTACCCTTAGTTAGTACTGATGAGATATAAAGCAGGACCAAAATGAGGAATAGAAACTAAAAAGCTAGAGCAATTGTCATTTCTAGCCCTGGTCCTTGAAATGACCCCATGCAACCTGGTTTAAATACATTCTGCAGTCTTAGGGGTGGAGAAATTTCTCATTCGTTTGCGCATAATATTAGATATGTTCCTTAGCAGCATAAATCTTAAGCATGTTTACTTATTTTCAATAAATCCAGAAGAATTCAGTGGACTTCCTCGTGACTGTCCTCCTACAGCCCTGCAGCCATGTGTACATGGAAATTAGTCCCACTGTTTTCAGTAGGAAATCTCACATTTGTTTGTAAGATTCACTGAAATTCTTAAGACTTGCCATTTAGTAAGTATGTGGATAACATTCAGTTGCTTTACATCAAACTGTGTCAGGTACACAGAAAGAGCCTTCTCAAAGATTGTGGCATTTTTGAACCACAATCGGGTGTACCCTGGTAATGACAACCTTATGTTGCAGGCTAATCTTTCTCACACTAGGTCAGGCGAAAGGAACTGCAGAATGAATTCACCAAAGGTGCCTTGTTTTGGCCGTTTTACATCTGGCCTAGACATAGAAGAAGAAGTGCTGTCTTTTAGGACCAAACCAGATTAAATGCCAGGACAGCCATGATAGCTTCACTCCAATTTACTGTATGTTTTGTTTTTAAATTCAAAGCAGCCACAGTAGCCTCTGATGTGGTTTTTGGAGGTGACACTTCTACAACATTTCCACCATCCACCCACCCAGTTCTGTTTTTTCAAGTTATTTCTTTTCTCTACAACCCGTTATTGTATTTCTTAGGAGGTGAAGTATGGGTCTAATTAATTAATGGGGATTAGGAGAAGGATTTTGGTGGGAAATCAATTGAAGAGTTGATCTGAAAACAGGGAGCAAATTAATTTAATATTTTCTTTCCAACCAGCACCTTGGGGACGTGTTTCAGATTCAGAAATTACTCAGAATAAAATGCCAGTTGGGGATATTTGTTCACTTCCAAAAGAATCCAAAATAAAACAAGGAAGCCTCAAATGGTGCACGAATCAAATCAAATCTCTTCAAAGCACCAAACACTGCTTTAACATTAAAAGGTAAAGGTAAAGGTTTTTCTTGCTAGAAAGCCAGTCGTATCCGACTCTAGGGTTCAGTGCTCATCTCTGTTTCAAAGCCAAAGAGCCAGCGCTGTCTGCATCTGCAGACATTTCCATGGTCATGTGGCAGGTATGACTAGACACCGGAGCGCATGGAACGCTGTTACCTTCCCACCAAAGTGGTCCCTATTTATCTACTTGCAATTTCTTGCTTTCAAACTGCTAGGCTGGCAGGTGCTGGGACAAAGATGGGAGCTCATTCCGTCCTGCAGTACTTGGTAATCAAACTGCTGACCTTCTACCTCCCAGTCAGCGTCTTAGCCACTTGGGGTTAAAAAACTCAGTTTTGGGGTGGGAGCTGGGGGAGCCCCCTTCTTGGGAAAACCAAAACAATACTGGAACAAAAGAACCAGGAAGCCCCAAGCAGAAAGACATTAACGGTTAAAATGCCAATGCAGAGTCCAAACTATTTTGGACATCTCCATCACAGAACTCTTGGGAGATAATTCCTGGGTATTCTGTGACCATCCGCTGTTGTGTAAGGGAAGGGTGGCAGTAAAGCGATCTGCATTGCTTTAATTTGCAGGAGACACAGAGTGGGTGTGCACTGGATAATTTTCTTCTTTGCTTTTAGGTAGCTACAGATTTCAGTCTAATCAGTTGATTGTCTGTATGGGGGAAATTTGTGCCATTGTGAAGGATTTGAGTGGAGAAGGTCACCACAGCACCAAGAACAGGGCCTGAGCTACCTAAATTGCATGACTGCCAACAAGGGATGAAACTGGTGGGAGTTTCAACACTACGTTGGTAGCACTAAATTTCATGCTCCCTCTTTGCAAGTCAGAGCCCCTTTGTTTTCTCCATGTTCATGTTTTTCTATAATTCAGGTAACAAGAAATATATTTAAATATTTTAAAGTATTTGGCTATACATTGAATTGGACAGGCTACAAACAAATCAATTCCGATTTGTAAGACAAATCCTTCAGATCAAATTGAAGCAGGTAGTAATTTGCATACCCCTACTATTTACATGTGAGGCCGCAGTGGCTTAGTGGTTAAAGACGCTGAACTTGACGACTGGAAGGTCGGCAGGTCAGCAATTCGAGACGTAGTGAATTCCCATCTCTCTTCCAGCTCCTGCCAACCTAGCAGCTGGAAAGCAAGACATTGGAAGTAGGTAAATAGTTACCACTTCAGTGGGAAAGGTAAATAGTTTTCCATTCACTCTGGTGTCTAGGCATGCCTGCCACATGACCATGGAAACATATGCAGATGCAGACAGCGCTGGCTCTTTGGCTGTAAACCCTAGAATTGGACATGACTGGCTTTTAAGCAAGGGCAGTATTCACCTTTACTATTCATATGGTCAATAGATGCTCTATTTTTTTTAAAAAAAACTTTAAATATATGTTATCTAGATTTTGAAACTGGTTTCTCTTTTGCTTTGGGAATGTAATAACCGGAGGGGAGGGATGAAAAATGTTTACAGAGTATGAATCATTGTGGGCTTCATAACTGAAACATCCAAAATAATGACTGCTTGAAAAGGGCCAAGACCTTTACATCTATCACCCAAAAGAACTACTGAGTACGTTTAATTCAAATAAAATAAATAAATAAAGGAGGAGTGATTAAAACCTTTTCTTTCGATGCTGCTTCTCAACTCTGATGCCCATTCCTATTTTCCCCCTTTATACATTATGGCTGCTTTGTACTAAAACCAAAACAACGGGAGAAGATCTGCTAATGAATCTCTTTGTGCTTTGTCTAGTTTGGCCCTTAAAGGAGTGCAATAAAACTTCTACATTATACTTGGAAATAATCAATCATTGTTATTTGACTTAACCATGCTTCTTTGATTAGGATGGCAGCAGTCATAAATTAAATAATAAGGGTGGGGAATCTGTGGCATTTCAAATGCTGATGGGATACACCTCCCATCATCTGCTCATTGGCCATGGTGATTGGGGCTGACAGAAGATCAGTAACAACATCTGGAGTAGTTTTTCCCAACCGTTAGTTTTTGGACTTCAATTCCCAAAAGCATACGTCAATTCCCAAAAGCAATGATCAGCCGATGTACTGACTTAGGCTTCTGGGAATTGATGTCCCCCTGTGGGTGTGGGCCCCATGTTGGGAACCATTGGTCTAGAGGGATGAGTTAGGTATTAAAATATGTCTCAAGGAATGAATAGTGATTATCCTAAGTAATTGATTAACATAGTTTCTTCATATATTGAAACAAGACTATAGAGATGAAGTTCCAAACCTTGCCATGTAAATTTGTCTGTCCCCCTCAACTGCTTGGCATGCAGAATTAAATTTCACCTTGTTAGTTTGTACCTAAAATAGTGTACTCTTAAAAGGAACACACATTCTCCCCCCAAAAAAGCAACACAACATCCCTATCTATCATGGTCAACTTGTCTGTTTTTAACTGAGCTTTTAAAGCAATAATTTTAAACTAACCAAACTTTGCTGTGCATGCAAATTGATGCTTAGCACCAGTAGCGCTATGCTGTTTGGCATCTATGAGGAGTCCATGAATTTTCCCCATCTCCTGTCCCTATATGTTATGCATTTCTTTTACTTTGAATCACCCCACCTCCTTTTGCATTGTTACGCTATGTATCAATGTAGCCTACAGGCATAGCTTTGCTCCATAAGGCAATAACCATGTAGAAAAAGTTCCACCTACATAGACCCTTTGGTACAAGTCAACCTTTCTTCTGTGATATTTTTCAGAGGGGCTTCTGAACAATGCCAGGGATACAAGTGTCATGGATACTCTACCACTGAATGGTAACCACGGCAATAGCTACAGTATTGCCAGCAGTGAGTACCTGAGCAACTGTGTGCAAATCATTGACCATAGCTATAACCAGAGTGAGACTGCCTTAGAGAAGAAGATTCTAAAAGAACTCACCTCCAACTATATACCTTCCTACCTGAACAACCACGAGTGCTCTAATGAACAGAGTAGGAACCTGATGAACACATTTGTCAATAACCTAGGCAGCGGTAGCGAGGATGATGCCATTGTTCTCGATGACGCCACCTCATTCAACCAAGAAGAAACCCTGGGCTTGGAACTTATTCACGAGGAATCGGATGCCCCCTTGCTACCCCCAAGGGTTTACTCTGCAGAGAACCACCAGCCTCATCATTACAGCAGGAGGCAGCTACCACAAGACAACAGTGAAATTTTTTTCCCCTTGTTAACCAATGAGCACACAGAAGATCTCCAGTCACCCCACAGGGATTCTCTTTACACTAGTATGCCTGCTCTGGTTGGCATGCCAGCCACCGACAGCGTCGCCACCAGCACTCAGACCGACATCCCGCCAGCCAAAAGCAGTGACGCTGACGATGTGTACTACAAGAGTATGCCAAACCTGGGCTCCAGGAACCATGTCCAACAGCTACACACTTACTACCAGTTGGGGCGAGGCAGCAGCGAAGGATTTATAGTCCCACCCAGCAAGGATGGGACCCCAGCAGAAGAAACTTTAAAAGGACCTGCTCACTTGGTCACTAGTCTATAGAACATTATGAAAACATTTTAACAAAACAGATGTCCACGTACAACACCTGGATGACTTTCTGGAGTTAAATCAAAGCAGTGGTGATATTGTGTGTTCTCCTATTTCATGTTGTTATAAACAACAAACAACTCTCATATCTTTTTAATGGAATTTGTAGGCCCACCCAGAAAGAATGATAACGGCTGTGATCCTTCCCCTCCTGCCCCCTCCCATGCCCCACCTCCAAGTGACTTCAGTATGCTAATTATAATGGGATGCAACACGAAATGGTCCACTGCTGGACCTCCTCAAATTATACTGTGTTTAAGCATCTGTGGATGCTCTCCTCCTCCTCCTCCTCCTATGACCAAGGACCTGATTTATACAAGGCCAAACATGCATTTGAAACGACTAGCAATGATGCATCTAGATTGGAGTGCTGCACAAAACAGAAGCAAAAATAGCAAAACTGTTTATTCTGAATCTGTATCACATACTAGTTTTTTGGTCTCTCATCACTTGATTTAACCGCAGCTTACTTAGCTGTGGAACAAACAAAACCTAATGAGATAGAAAGGAAGTCTGTAATTGTATGCTGCACAGCATATTTTTATGTTTTTTTTCTGTATTAACTGATGATAATTCTAATGGCAGGAAAAAATGGAACAATTTCTATGTAATGTACAGATACTAGCATTGCACATATAGTCTGCTTTTTGTTCCGCCAGAACTTGCGTCCCTGTTAATGTAGTGGAAAAAAACCGAACAAACTTTTTTCTGTTGTGCTGGTCTTGCAAGTTTGTCTACCAGTAGAAGCAAGATTTTTCATACATCCTGTTTTGGCCATTTTTTTCCATTAAAAATCCACTGGATAAAACAAAAATAATTCACTTTCTAAAGAACTTTTATTTTCAGTAACACCACACCACATTCCAGTAGCCTAGACTGCGTTTTCCCAACACTTCGTTTCTTTATCCTACCAATAAATTTGCCAACATCCCCTTCAAACTAAAGAATTCTACGCATCTTTTACATAGGTGGTGTGCAACTGAGGAAAGGTGGCAGCATTTGTAGCAACCAGCCCTTCACTAAGGCGTTATGAAATACCTTTATAGGTGTCTGGATATCATGACAGGGGTTCTGCATGTGAACTCGATGCCTCTGCAGAAGTCAAAGTTTAAGGCCCAAGCTAGAAACTTTCACTGCAGTAGTTTGCAAAATTGATTGACTCGTAACAATGATTTTTTTAACAACAAAAAATTATTTTGAAATGTTTTAAAAAAATCCTTCCATTATTTTCCTAATAGGAAATGTATTTATTTGACCAGATTTAAAGTAATGTAGGCCTTCCCAGGAGGTAAATTTAGCAGCACAGATTCTACTTTTTTTTAATTTATGATGCATTTTGTATGGTCACCAAGTTGAATGACCTCATTACTAATATTTGTTGTAACAGTGAAATTTGTTTGCCAACCAATAAACAACTGATTAAGATTTAGAAGGCACTGTATGTATTGTCCTGTACAATCAGCCTCTCCTATCTTATCTCCCTCCGTCCATCTTTAACAAAAGATTTTAGCTCTTTTAGGGCTGAAGGTAGCTATGCACATAAAAGGATTATTCAGGAGGAATTATACAGAGAGGGCCTACAAAAAAATTAAAGCAGCTACATGAAAGTAATGAAGTGGCGAGAGAGGCATGTATATAGCAGCCATAGGGAAAGGTGAGCATCCATGGAACTGTGGAGCTCAATCTTTTTTTCTTCCTTCCGAAATCACAACAAAAAGATCCTTTCTCTGATTTCCAGGCAAGCTAATGTTTAGTATCTGTGACGGTTTCCCTTGAAGTGCAAAAACCCACCTCTGCTCTGTTTTCCCCTGATTGCTATTTGCACAACAAAAAGTACATGTTAATGGTATTCATGCAATTAACATCATGTTTAGTTTGACCCTGTAGTGTAAGAAACCTAAAAGCAAAGCAGTGTGAAGCCTCTCAAAGAATATTTGTTCTTTGCTCCAAGGCTTAGTGTTTGGTAATTGCAATTTATGAAGAGGAGGCTTAATTCTCTAATTACATTACTGTGCTAAAAATTGGGTAAAAAAAGCCCCACTAAATTTCAGGAGAAGATGAAATAGCAGTGCTGAATTGTATTCTCTGGAGAGATGTGGAGAGAACACCTGTGGCATTCCATGCCCCAACCTAAGTGCTCTTTTGTTGATACTTGCTTGCAGGATTTTTCAAAATAAATTTTCAAAAAGAAAATCAACAAACCACCAGTGCTATTTGAAGTTTATTTATCTAGACATAGGATTCTGTGATGTTTTTAATTAGGACAAACTTAGAATAAATAAACCAGATAGTTTGGATGGTTTAGGACAGGGGTCTGCAACCTACGGCCCGTGGGACGAATCTGGCCTGTGGCACCAAATAATCCGGCCCCACCCTCACTCCAACTGCTGCCACCGCTACCACCACCACCAGATATGGACACGTTTACGGCAGTATTTACAGCGGCGGGCACCAGTCCAGCCCCCTCAACTGTCTTAGGGAGTGTGACACAGCTCCCGACTTAAAAAGGTTGCTGACCTCTGGTTTTGGAGATTATGTGTGGTAACTATAAAACAAATTCCTTTTGTGAAGGCTGAGTGTAAATGCTGTTTCTGCTTCTGTTTAATATTTCTGTATTACTTTTCATTTACAGTATATGGCCTTCTGTCCAGCATCACCCTGAGCAGTGTACAATACAAGTAAAACAATAAAACATATTAAAACACATAACAAGCATATAAATCTAAGCAGCAGACAGTACATCAAAACAAACTGGTGGAAACACAAATAAAATCATCTTCATCCAAAAGTCGGGCCAAACAGTTCTGCCTTACTTCTCCTCCTGAATTCCTGCAAAGCATCATATTTTTAAAGGAATCAGGAAATGAATTCCAGAATGTAGCAGCAACAGCAAACAGATATCCTCCTAATATACGCAGATCAGACACTGGCTATCTACTTTGTTAATAAGGCAGACCTTGCTCATAGAGGTACAAATGGTCTCAGTAAGTATGTGAGTTCCAGGACACATAGGAAAGATCTGAAAACATAGCTGGCGGGGCAGGTATGGGGTCCGGAAGATGTCGTGACCCCCACCTGCTGTTTGGTTTAATATCAAAGTAATTTTCCTCTTTTTAATATGTGTGGGGGTTTTAGCGGGGTAATTTGTTTTAATGGGGTGGTTCATTTTAAAGGTTTTTAAGATTGTAAGCTGCCCAGAGTCTTCGTGAGCTGGGCGACTATATAAATTTGAATATAAATAAAATAAATAAAAATAAATAGGGCTTTAAAGGTAATAACCAACCCTAGTAGCCAGTGTAGTTGACACTCAGTAGGTGACATGGTGGCTAGAGCAGTGTTTCTCAACTTTTGGTTTTTGGACTTAAATTCCCAGAAGCCTAAATCAATCCCCCAAAGTACTGATCAGCAAATGTACTGATTTAGGCTTCTGGGAATTGAAGTCCCCCTGTGGGGCATGTGCCCCACGTTGGAAACCACTGGACTAGAGGCATCTCTTAATAGCCTAGCTAGTGAGTGCTGTACCAATTGAAGCCATCTCTGACTTGCCTTCCAGGGTAGCCCCGAGTACTGTGAATTTCAGTTGCCCATTCTTGAGGTTATGAATCAAGGTGGCCTCATCAATCGTCTCCAGTAAAGAGATTAAGATTAAATTCACACCAAACCATAGTCTCCACCTGTTTCTCCAGATGGAGCAGTGGGTCTAATAAAACACCTAAGCTCCTCTCATTGTTCAAAGAGGGAACTAGTGACAATGAGATTTGATTCCGCAAGAGGTTACATTTTCCCACATCTATATTTTCTTTAACCTGCGCATATGACAATCAAGGTTGAATCAAATTGGGGAAGGAAGTGAGGGTGCGGCCTCTAGTTTTACTTCCCAATTTATACACAACTCAGAAACAGCCACTGGTACGTGGACTATCCTTATCAGCTAGCTAATGATTGCCTCTTAACTGCCACATTGGATAGATACTGACAGACGAGACTTCTGAGAAATGATACTGCTTCTTGATTTGTCTTCTTTTTTAGAAAGAAAGATTACAAGTTATTGCATTAACATAGCTTTTTTTCCTGCAATTCTCCTCCCCAAAAGTGGTATGTGTAACATGTAATAAATTTGTTGTTTTCTTTTTTCTTTCCTTGTAATGAAGTCATAATGTTGTGATTTTTTACACATATCTTAACAGCCAGTAACACTGTTACTCTGTGAGTGTGTGTGCACGTGTGTGTTGAGTTCTAGCACACAGTGAATAATCTATGCTTGCTATTTCTTTTTTAAAAAATTGGGCTCATTGGTGAGATTCTTGGCCATTTTAATTTTAAAAATAGAATATTTTTGTTTTTAAATATTATTTTTAAATTGCCAACACATTATTAAAGTGTTAGCTAACAAAAGTATTACATTTTATGTATCACAATGCTTTGTAAAAATGACAGCTAATCTTAATATGTTGCTATTTTTCTGCATGTGGTCCAATACTGCTTATGGTCTTGGCTATAATATTGGTACAGACAAGACACAACGTCTTTGATCAAGGAACCAGGTTTTGCTGTTTGAGGGTACGCCTTATGGATGAATCATTTTTTTAAAAAAAAAATGCTATAAAATTCCTTGCAAACTGTTAGAATTTGAAGATACACTTGCAGGCCCAAAGAAGTCTGTAACAAGAAACGGAGTTCCTTTGAGGTGGTAAAAGATGTCTTCACTCCCAACACATCAGCTGGCTTATCATTCATGAATGGTCATCAGGAGATAAACGTGAGCTTTCCTTTGCAAGTCCAATTGTGAGACAAAAGAGTTGTGTGTCACAAAGAAAAACATGGTAACAGCAGGAAATATGTATTTCCCTTCACGTTTGATTTTACCATCAGGCAATGTAATGTGCAGATTCACTGTATGATTTAATCTAGTATAGGTTGCCCCTTGTATCCATGGAGGGGATATGTTCCAAGACCTTCCATAGATACTGAAACTGTGGAAAATAGTGAATTCTATATTTAAGCATATATGCGTGAGTCATAGAAATAGGTGGGGATGCAAATGCCTTAGTCGGTCTACCATGTCCTAATAAAATGGCTGCCATAAAATATATATTCTGAGCCTTTGAAACTTATTGTAGACAGTGGCCTCTAGTGGCCACCGCTGGTAATGTGGCATTGAAATTGATATACGGTATATTATGTATTTCAGTGATTTTTTTTTAATCAGATATTTTTAGCCCCACGGAAAACTGAAACTGAAAATAGAATCTGTGGATATGCAGGGTAGCCTGTACTAAAAATATACATTTAAAAAATATACCCAACATTGGCCAGAATCCTTTTGATGATTTACATGTATAAGTGTAATCACTTCATTGGGTAGAGAATTGCCATTCATTAACAGGATGCTATTTATGCTCCTGGTTGTATGTGGGTCTCCCACAACCAGAAATGAAACCAGCACTTCACTGAACAGCAGCAATGCACCTCAGGCAACTTTGCTTATACACATTTAAATCACCAATACATTCTGATCATTACAAAGAACTTCTGCTGTTAAAATTGTTATCCAATATTTGTAAAGGTCTTCTGTAACAACATGTTGCATATGCTTGAAATGTACCAGAGGCCTTGTTCAAGCCTCCATGCAGCCAGTCAGAGGGGCCTTGAGTGGTGTTCAGGTATCTTGGACAATAGTAGGCAATAAAGCCTTCCTTTGTTGCAGCACTAGAAAGGTTGCGCTTGGGTCTGAGTGCCATACCTGAAGTTGAACATTTTCTGGCTGGGGAGAGGAATGGTCGCAAAAGGAATTGGAAAGTATCTCCTTTCTCCTTGTTTTTGAAGGCCGGTTTTCTCTCTCCTACCACTCTCCAATTCCTCCTTTAAAAAAACAACAACACATCATCTTGTAGCTTCAAATCAAATACTCTCAACTGGGCCAAATCCCAGCTTCTTTTATTCCAGAGAGTTCTAACATTCTCCACCATCGTCCAAACAAATGCTGACAGGAGCCCTGTTCCAGCATTTAGTATTCAAGGTATTTAGTATCAGGTACATGAAGAAGTTAGCAGAAATGTGGGTTGCCCTGCCCTCTAAAACTTGAATTGTGGCTCTTGTTCTGATAGATTAATTGACTAATGAAAATTGACTGACAATGAGAGGCATCTGGCCAGTGCTGGCTGTGCCACTTAGACTAATTTGATGCTGCCCCCTTCAGAATCAGGTTCCCTTCCTACCTAACACCAGAGGTGAAGGGTCTGGCTCTATTCTCCTATAAGTATGTGAGACCTTGCTTCCATGCATGTATGGATGAAGGAAGGAGAGAGTCGACCCTGGACCAGCTTTCTCTACATTCCCCAACCCAAAATGGGTCCCAGTTGCCTCTTGCCAGGGCTAGAGCTGCCTGTTCCCATTGACTTCTTCACAGGTTCAGTGCCCGTGATTACCAAAACCCTAACTAAGGTTCTAAATGCTCCTCCCTGGCACAAGAGACACTCTTCTCTCCAAAAAGGCTACTCCCTATTATGAGCAGAGTTATTTTCCCTACATTCTTAACGATTGAAAAAGGGTTGTATTCAGTGGTGGGATTCAAAAATGTTTACTACCTACTCTGTGGGTGTGGTATGGTGGGCATGGCCAGGGGGGAAAGCCCTGCATTGCACCCGCATTAGGACTACTTTATTTCAAAACTTGGGTGGGCCGGGGGCCAGCTGGAATTTCTGCTACCGGTTCTGGCGAACAGGGGTTCCCAACCTTTTGATGATGCAGGGCTGACCATGCTCCCGAACAGTTGAGCGGGCCTGACCACACACCCCAGAAGCAGAAGCAGGCGCATTTATGACAGCCATAAATGCGCTCACTTCTGCGTTTACGACAACCATGGGCACATTCACGCATGTGCAGGCATATTTTACAGCTGATGTAAATACGTCTGCTTCCATTTCTGGGTGCGGGTACAGCAGTGACGGGCAGGATGAAATGTTGCCATAGGTTGGGAACCCCTGCCTAAAATGTCTATGTAAGATTATGTATTTGCAACCATCCTTGTGAAACTGAAACAAGTAAACTCTTATGTGTAAAAAAGTTGACATGACTTTCCAGAAGACTGGGCTTTGCAGATTTGGGGCCATTCAACAATTACATTATCCATTTTGGGGGGGAAATTGACACACAACCCCCCATGTAATCCGACCATAATTTTTGCTTCAAACCCCCACCCACCCCTTTAAAATTACATAATCCAGAGCTTTTGTATCAAAACTCTAATTTTTAGAGCTTTTCACTATTGGTGCCTAATGCAGACTGCACAAGCAATTCAATAATCTCAAATCGGATCGAAATTCCCAGAGATCATTTTTAAACCTAAAAAAGTGCCATGTTTCAATACCACAACAGCTCCAAATGGATTACGTAATCTTTGACCTGAACCCACCCACACCTACGTAATTTTCTGTAATTCAGATGGCAGGCCCCTGCCCCCGTCTCCCTTGAGGATCACGTAATTGTTGAATGGCCCCTTTCACTTAACTGCACTATTCCTATAATCAGGGTTGGTTGGTTTCTAATAAGAAGCATTGATACCTGCAAGCCACCTTCTACAGTTACAAATGGTACATTTCCAAGTGCATTTATTTCACAAGAAAAGCAGTTTGTCTGATTTCCAGTTTTAACATGAGGGCAGGGCAAGGCCTAGGTTTTCAGCTTGGCCTTCATCCCTCCTCAGTCCAGAGGTTTGTCATCTCAAGAAATGTCCTGGAGTCTGCAATCAGGAACCATGTTTTAGTTCCATCCTGCAACCATGGGAGAAGCATGGGAGAACACTGGAAGCATTCAAGAAAGAATTGGACCATATCTGCCAGATCTACTTTGATTCAGATTCCTGCGTCCGTGGCCTAATAGGGCCTCCTTCCAACTCAGTTATTCTATGATTCTATCTCCCTTCTGTCCTTCCACCAGAAGGCAAAGACATTCTTCTCAGGCAGGCTTTCAATGTATGAATTACTGCTAAGTGGTGAATTGTCTGTTTATCTTTTTAAACATGTTTTTAAAACTATTTCGATGTTATTTTATTTAGTAATATTTAATATATTTAATTTTCTGAAATATTTCTGTTTTTAAAATTATTTATAATAATTTGTAAGCCACCTTGAGTCTCTCTATAGGGGGAAAAGGTAAGGTGGGGGACACACACACACAAATACAGGGCCACGGAAGACTGAAAGAAGGAAGAGGTACATGCTGGATGAAATCCTGTTGCTTTAGCTTACACCACGTAAGGCTGATTATGTTATCAACTATAGTGGTTTTTCAGAAATAATGTTTTCCCTTCCTCCACCACCCTCCAACTTTCTGAGGCTCCATTGAGTTCTTGTTCATCACCAGGAAGCTATTGGTAGGTAGGCGGGTGTGTGCAGAATTCCCAAAAATTGCCATCTTCACCAACAAAATAATCCCATAGGTAGGAATTTTCAAAGAAATAAAGATCCCTCCCCCATCCCGGATTGAATGGCCCCCAACAGCTTCTCCACACAGGAGTCTCATAGTTTTTGGGAGGCTATATTTAAAAATAAATCTGAAACATTACTGCAGCGGATCATGCTGTTCGCTGTATACAGAATAAATTAAGCATGATTCCATCCAATGTCATCTAACTCCTAGTGCAACCTTTGTAAGGAATCACCTTTATTGTGCTCACCCATCACCCAGCCACTGCTATATCCTGATCTATGAATTTTATCAGGGATTCTCAACCTGCGGCCCGTGGGCCAGATGCGGTCCACGGTGCCATTTCATGTGCCACCCCCCACCTCCACTACACTAGGAAGTGCCATGTGGTGGAGGAAGGGCAAATTGGCCATCCGTCCCCCAAAGGTGCCTGAGAGAATATGACCCAGGCCCTGGATTAAAAAGGTTGAGAACTCCTTAAGACAACACTGGGCCAAATTTGAAAGGATGGCAGGAATACCCACAGTTTCAAATACTAGGATATGAGTGGTGTGGCTTGAATAGAGACTCTTCTCAGGGCCACAACTCTAGATGGAGGGAGTTAGCCCTTCTCCCCTTAATAAAAAACCTTCCTTCAAGCTAGAATTTGCCTTAAGGCATACCTGTCAAGTATCCCGTATTGGCCGGGATTTCTCATATTTTTATGCTCGTTCCTCCCCTTTCCCGCAGCCATCCCGTATTTAGAACGGCGGGGAAAGGGGTTACTGCGCATGCATGCCCATCGCAAACAGGTTCTGCGCATGCACAAACGGGTTCTGCATGTGCGCGCCTGCACATATGCAGTAATTTCCCATATTTTCAGGAACCGCGCTTGACAGGTATGCCTTAAGAAGCAAGGAGTGTGTGCTTCTTACAAGCAGGGTGGTAAATTTCTGAAAATTCATTTTTCAGTCCAGCCCTGTTTCACGTATGCCGTGCACCACAGAAAAGGAGTGGCAGTAGTAATACAAAACAGACATCTCCCTGTCTAGTGTGGCATCTGAGAGGAGAAGAGAGGAACTGAGCAAGGGAAAGCTATATTATCATTGTCATCACCTCTTAGTTTTCATTATAAAAACTTCAAAATATGGGGTTTTGTACACTGAAGATTTTTTTCCCCCATAATGGTTTGCTAGGTGTTATTTTAAAGCATCATTTTCAAAGAGCAAGTGTTTATTCTGCCAAAGAGAGAATTGTGAAGGAACTATGGGTGTAATCAGATGGAATTTAGCCCTCTATGAGGACGGGCTGGTTCAATCTCTCTCTCCCCCCCCCCTCCCCTAAGCAATTAAATGACACACTTATGGGAGCAAACCAACCCATCCCAAGAGTATACCTCTACTCTGTGGAGTTTTTTTAAAGACTGTATTAGGATAGTACAGATGACCTGCATCACTATTTTAAAATGGAATCTTCCTTGAAGCAAGAGAAGACAGAAGAGGGCAACAAGGGTTTTTTCTTTCATTTTATGATTTGTTATAAATTGGGTGTATTAAGCCAGAGGCAGGTTTTGGACGCAACCTTTAAAATAAGTCACACGCAAGAAGAAGAAGATTACAAAGAGGAAGTTGTTGTTGTTGTTCCACTCAGTGTTCCCTCTTGTCTTTTCCTGCTTTCTTATTATTTATAAGTGATACCCTAATAAAGCCTTGGTGCTGGGAAAGGTTGAGGGCAAAAGAAGAACGCATCAGAAAATGAGATGGTTAGATCGTATTGTTGATGCAATGGGCACAGAGTTGGGCGGGTTGAAGAGGATGGTGGAGGATAGGGGTGCCTGGTGTGCAATGGTCCATGGGGTTACAGGGGGTTGGAACCGACTGCGACTGAACAACAACAAAATAAAATCTAAAAAAAATAACTTCCTCTGCCTTTCCACAAATCAGGGGAAGTGTTTCATTTGCCAAAATCCTGAAGTGGCTGCTTCACTCCACTCCAATGAACCTATGTAGACTTGCCCTGTGGAATTCCAGCCATTGCCATGTTTGTCACCAAATGTCAGAACTTTTTCTTTGAAGTGACAGTAAAGATCTAACATAATGCAGATAGTGGGAGAGAGAAAAGATTTAAGTGGCCATCAGGAAAATACGATGGGTATAACAAAAGGAGTGGGAGACAGTGAGAACCCCAGACCTTTCTCATATAATACTGCAACATACCACTGCAGAAAATAACTTTTCTTTGCCCAGCATGTCAGGACAAAAGTAGCTTAAGTGCACTGCACAATTATTAATATTTGGCATAAGAAGCATAAAATACTGTAGGAACAAGATCCACCAAGGGCAGGGTTAAGGAAGAAAATGGGGGAAATAGCAGGACTGTTTAATCTAGTAGAGGAGGCAGGAGTAGAAGCCTGAGTGGTGAGGCCCTGCCCAATCTAAAGCCAGGGTTTATGCCAACAAGAGCAGAAAGCAGAGGGGCATCTTTGTATGCACAGACACCTTGTTTTGCATGCCATCCTTCACTGTGCTTTTTGGTTTTCTTTATTTTCCCCTTGTTGTTTCTATTACCTTCGTTCCCAATGGTTTCAGGTCCAAGACTGGAGTACTCTCTCCTCCCCTATTTCAGGGAAATTTAGCATATTCTAACCCAGTGATGGGCAGTCTTGGCCCTCCAGCTGTTCTTGAACTTCAATTCCCATAAGCCCAAATCAGCACTCCTGATGATCAGGGCCTCTGGGAATTGAAGTTCAAGAACAGCTGGAGGGCCAAGACTGCCCATCACTGTACTAACCTCACATGATATAGCCCTGGACTTTCACATCATGTATTAAGGTAATATATATATTTCCTGCTCTTATTCCAGTTTCCTTTCAGGCACGCTAAAGCTCACAGTTAAATACAGGAGTTAATCTTTAAGGTGCCACAACATTTTTTGTCTTTTTCAATGTCCTGTTTTATTTACTCTCAGATACTTCAGAGGAATAACTCTCAGGGAAATCAGGCTGGCAAACTTAAGTTCTAGTTGTTTCCCAGTGATTACTGATGACAAAACAAAAGCAACCTGATTTGTGGATTGAGGCAAGCATTAGACTAAACAGTCAGTCTTCTCCTCATATGGGGGCTCTGATTCTAAAGACATGTTAACTGTAGCACCTAGTTCAGTGATGGTGAACCTTGGCACTCCAGATGTTTTTGAACTTTAATTCCCAGAAGCCCTGATCAGCAGGAGTGCTGACTTGGACTTCTGGTAATTGAAGTCCAAGAAGAACACCTGGAGTGCCAAGGTTCACCATCACTGACCTAGTATGACCCTTAGAGACCAGGCAGTATTACACCAGAGGAACCATGTCAATGAACCTTCATAGTCCAGGCAGGGAGAGATGACTGATGGTGACTTTCAGCAGTGTAGACAGAGTCTTTCTGAAATGCACTCCTAAAGATGGTGAGATTGCAGTCTGCATTTCCTGCCAATGCAGTTTTATCAAATCCTAAGAACTACAACACTTAATGCCTAACCACCACTTGAAATCTGGCACATCAAAACTAAGGTAGGAAATTTATACTTCTCAATAATAATTGTATTTTATGTGAGTTGTGTATGTGGTATAACACCAGACATGGTTACATTCTTCAGGGGGGAGGAATCAGAACAGCACATCCATAATTTCAGAATAACATACAAGAGAGTTTTAGTGTACTGGAACCAAAACAATAGAAGCAGCCGAAGTCTGGCTTAACACATCTTTATTGGCACACCGGTAGACTGAACATGTGGTAATGGCGGAGGTACAGCTCCTTTTATATTGCAACAATACATTTGAACATGGTTACACGGTAGCGTATTGGCTGCTACCTGCGTGATGTCATTCTGAGTCACGCCCTTCTCCAGATGTTCCTTGCGCGGGAAGGTTCCCGCGGCTGATGGTAATTGGGGAATTTGTACCATGTGAGCTGAACACTCGCAGCTGCCCTCTATGGGTAGCTAGCTCGCGTTCCATTAACAGCTGAGATACATAGTGATCATTGTTAGGTTACATTCGGACATTGCAGTGGCTACATTCATTCTTAAAGCGATACAGTTTCATACACAACACGAGTAGAGCAAGCGTAGGCAACCACAGACCCAGACCCTAACTTAAAAAGGTTGGCAACCCCTAGGGTAGAGGCAGGAAAGTGAAATAGTTTATTAAGAACCTGCTGTTCCATGCAATGGAATCGCAGTGAAACCTCAGTCTCCGATTTCTGTGACTGGCTGTGTTACTGTACCAGCTTCCTGAACTCCATGCATCCTTGAAATAACTGCACAGAAATAAAGTTAATGTAATGGCTCCTGAGGGCAGGGATTATTCAGTTGCCCATTTCCAGGGAAGGGAGTATTGCATATAATTGGGACGCAACATCATTACAGTGATGCTCTTTCTAATATTAGAAATTAATGCCAAGCAAGTTCCAAGGATAAAAGAGATGGCAGTTTTAACCTGGGACTTGTATGAAGATCAGAAATGTGGGGGAATTAATATGTAAAACTGTCTTATCCTGAATCTGTTAAGTCCCACTCTGCTGCTGCCAAGACAGAGCAGGCTTACTGCACAGAAGGAGCAAAGGAGGGAGAAGCAGAAGCGTAGGTCAGATGAAAGCCAAGTTCAATTACCAGTTGTTGGTTCAACAAGGCCCTAAGGGGGATCCAGGAGCATAGTAAGCTTGCAGGCTAAAGGTCCAAAGTACAGAGTTACCAAACAAGCCTCCCTCACAATCCTTGCCTCCCCTCTCTTATGGCCCTGACTTCTCAGGAATTGAGATGCTGCTGAACTTGCAACCTCTCTCCAAGATCTTGAGCAGAGATCCTGAAACACTGTACAACTGGAAATGCCAGAAAGTGAATGGGCGGCCTTTTGAAAGCAAAGGAAACAATAAGGCCATGCTAGTATTTTTAATAAAAAAATGCTCCTCTCAACCAAAGAAAAAATGCAGTATACAATACATAAATTCAAAGAAAATACAATTACAATTGTGCACCCGTCACCCAGGGGCATTCCAAAACCATTCACAAAACCCACATAATTTTCTCTTTTTTGACAGCTCACCTCCTGTTTCCAAAAACTATATGATTCTTGACCCGGTTTCATATCCTTTCTCTCAACCAATACATAACCGTTAAACTCCAAATATCTTTAAAATCATTTACCTTTACCAGACCTTTTTTAATTTTTAACTCACATGTCAATTTATCATTTGTAGCCATCCCCCGTACACAAAGAAACATCAGTCAAAAATCTCCCCACTCCCTCCACCATCACTCCCTTGCTTACTGGACTGGAGGAGCTGCGTCACGTGGGTGAAGGAAATGTGGCCATGCCTGCCGGAAACATCCCCCGAGGCCACTGAAAATACGCCCATGAACATTTCTGCTTCCGCCGCCGCCTCAATCCTTGTCTCCTCCGCTTTGCTTGAAATGTCCCTAGTTGTGTTCCATAGCAGGGCAGATGTTGTAAGCCTCTGCAAGGACAGGAAAGAAGATATGTGATGTCTGGTCTCTTCCTCTTTTTAAAAAAAAGATTTTTTATTCAAATTAAATATTCTACAAGATAGATAAAAACATAAACAGAGAACAAGGAGAAAGAGAGAACAAAAAAAGGAAACATAATCAAACATTAAAAAATATACATAACAAACTCCAACTTCATAAAAAATACAGAAATAATGATAGAGATGCATACACCCCTTTTAAATTATTCATACAATTAGATAATCTGAAATCATCTGTAATCAATTTAACATTTTAAAGTGTGTGAATATTTTTGACACTTCTACTTTATTACTACTATCTTATCCAACTACAACTAACCGTCCCAAGCTCTACCAGTATTATTTTGCTTATTACCATTTTATATAGACACATAATACCTTTGTTCTATTTACATTTGTCCATGAGGCTGAAAACACCAATATTTATACATTTGATGTCCAAAAAACTAATTGATCAGTTCCTGGTGCACATCCATTCCTTTTCTCAATTACATATGTTATAAAGTCCTTCCAAATTGCAAAAAAAAAAAATCTCTTTAATTAATCCTTTTTTTAACATTCATTTCCCAAGTTAATTTGTCATTTAGGGCCATTGTCCACATCTCTTTATAGCATTCATTGATTTCAGGAGGATTTTCATCTTTCCATTTTCGAGCAATACACTGCCTAGCAGTTGATATCATGATTGAAACAAGATCTTTTCTATGCACATCAATATTTAAATCTTCAATATCAGTTAACAATGCCAGAGGTCTGACCTCAGAAAGAAAATTCTAGTCCATTTTACCAGCTCTGAGGAGCCATATGTTTTGGATAATCTTTGCAGAGTGGTGCAAGTAGTGTGTAGCCAAGTATTAAGGCTGATTACTTTGAAATGAAAGCCTTCTTCAACTCCCCATTTTCTTTTAGTTCAACTATTGATCCAAATACAAAGGAACAGCTTTAGCAGAAGAGAAAAATGTTTACTTACAAGGCTTGTGTTCAAATTAAGTTGTCAGGTAGATGACAAAAATATAATACAGCAGTTTATTGCATCTTAGTTACCAAAAGCAGAAATAAAAATCTCTCAAGCAACTGATGGTTGCAAGAGGATATTGAATCACTAACTTTCTGAGACACATTTTGAGTCAGAAAGTGACTGAACTAAGCTATAAACAAACTAAGTTATAAACAAACTTGATGCATTATAGAACAAGATGAACAAAACAAAAGGTCATGGCTGAGCTTGCAATTTTAAGAAAAAGGGACGAAAAAGAACAGGTTGATGGAGAGGATGGAAATGGGGAAAATATGTTCAGTTGCTGATTTATTATTTCACTAGATACTCTCAATCAAGAATGAAATGCAGGAAATGTTTGCTGCTGCACATCAAAATTACTTTGCAAACAGAGAGCTGCTAGAGAAGGAGTTTGCAACCTATGGCCTGTGGGCCAGATCTGGCCTGTGATGCCAAATAATTCACCCCATAACCTTGTTCCAGCCGCAGCCACCAGAATTGGCCACAGACTCATTTACAGCTACGTAAATGTGTTTACTACAGCCATAAATGAGTCCATGGCCGTCATAAATGCATTTACTACAGCTGTAAATGAGTCCACGGATATTGTAAACACATTTGCTACAGCCATAAATGAGTCCACGGCTGTTGTAAACACATTTACAATGGTCACAAACATGTTTTACAACACCAGTCGGGCCCGCTCAGATTTCTGAGGGCGTGGTCCGGCCTGCAGCTGAAAAACGTTGAGAACCTGTTGAGTCCAGACAAATAAGTATTCTAACCAGCAGGATTGGGTTAAACTCAGTGGTCTTTATTCAGCTCAGGTTCCGGACTGGAGAGTATGTACAGGGGTGGCCAATATATTTATTTTATTTATTTATTTATATTCATATGTATATAGCCGCCCAACTCACAAAGACTCTGGGCGGCAACAAAGACTCTGGGCAGCATATATACAGTGTTCAGACCGTTACAAAACAAGATACATTTAGGCAGGCTTCCGGAGGGCAAGCAAAGTTCAGACTTTTCCCGCCTCGAAATGGCGCACTTCTGGGTTCCCGGTTTGGCGTGGTTTTACATTTAAACATAATAAAACCTTATACACAACAGAACCCCTGTGCTAGAGAGTCGATTTACTGCTAAAAGCCTTTTGATCAAATGTGAAGAAATATCTTTCCACATCCAACTTGAATGAATCTTACTTCAATACTGCATTGTATGGTACAGTGATATATTATACTCCTATAATCAATAATTCTAGCCCAACAACGAGCCAGCTGCATCAGATACTTGTGTGATGATGTATTTGTTTCCCTGAGATAGGAAATCATGCACTAAAAATAATGGCATTATTTGTAATCACATTACTCTCTCGAATTAGGAATGACAGCAGCATCATATTTATAACCTGACAACACAATGTTCTTATCGTTGACACTCCCAAAATAGGCAGCTTCTTGTACGCAAAATTACTCCCACAGAACTCAAGACAGACAATTGTCCGCTGTTTCCTCACTGCAGAGTCAGCAAAATGTAACCTTATGTTTCTTTCTTTCAAACCAAAATACCAGCACCATAGGGCACAAGCGCTTCCAGCTAACAGTACTGATTAATTAATTTTGCCCGAAGCAATCGACAGCCAACTCATGTACTTTGCTTAGAGGTTTCCCAGAGTGCTATCAGTACTTTGCCAAGAAGCTGTTCATTTGCTATGCTGCTGGCGTTTAGAGTTAAGGAGAAACAAAACAAAACCAAATAAAATTAGTCCTTGTTGCTACTACTGCAGAAGACACAGAAGTGCAGATGTGGAAAGGCTTGTACAACAACCCTGCAGAATCTCATTTTTGCCAAGACATGAGTGTGCACACTACAGACTGAAACCTTGTCAGTCCAAGGATAGTGTAGATTAAGAACAGGGGCTGTGAAGAAATGACCTCTGGTATCAACAGACTCAAGTCCTCAAGCAGAAGTAGCAGGATTTTAGTTCTAAACAACCCCTATCAAAATTAAACAGAAGATGTGAATCCTCCCAGCCAAAGTGTCATCCCACAGCACGACCCTACTGCAGAGACACAATAAAGATTGGACTGCCTTTTGTTTTTGTACTACAAGGATTGTCTGGAGGTCCGGAAAAGCTAACTGCATGTAAGGTTCTGCATTTTTATAGACAGTCTGTCCATTGCCCTTGGACCATCAGATAGGATTAGCAGGGATGCAGGGGTGGGGTGGAGTTATGATAAGGGCAGATCAAGTTAAGTGGACACATGCCTAACAGATCACTTTATTTATTTATTTGTTTGTTTATTTATTTATTTATTTATATAGCCGCCCAACTCACAAAGACTCTGGGCGGCATACAATCTTAAAACCCTTAAAACAAGAACAACCCCATTAAAACAAATTACCCCGCTAAAACCCCCATACATTAAAAAGGGGAAGATTACTTTGATATTAATTCGACCAGCAGGTAGGGGTCACAACATCTTCAGGACCCCACACCTGCCCCACCAGCCATGTTTTCAGATCTTTCCTGAAGGGCAGCAATTCCGTCTGCAGCCTTAGTTCCACTGGCAGGAGGTTCAACAAGGCCGGAGCAGACACAGAGAAGGCCCTCTTTTGTGTGCTAGAGAGACGGGCCCCTCTAGCAGAGCCCCTCCGGACCGCTCTGGTTGGATGGACAGACGTTCTTGGGGCGATGCGGTCTCTTAGGTATCCTGGCCCACTACCATGTAGGGCTTTAAAGGTAATGACCAGCACCTTGAATTGCACCCGGAGGCAAATTGGAAGCCAGTGCAGCTCCCGAAGCAGTGGTGAGGCACGAGCATAACACCCACACCCCATCACCACCCGAGCAGCCGCATTCTGTACCAACTGCAGCCTCCGGATGGTCATCAAGGGCAGCCCCATGTAGAACGCATTGCAATAATCTAGTCTAGAGGTGACCAGAGCATGAGTGACCATGAGTAAGGAGTCCCGGTCTAGGGACTTTAGTCTAGGGTTGCCATATGTTCTGGAAAACCGGGATTGTCCCGGATTCACGGTCGAAAACATTGTCCCAGCTGGTTAACTAAAAATCATGTTAAAGTCCCGGAAGCCCTTTGCAGAGGCAAAGAGAGAGCAAGAAAGCTTTTCTCTGTATTTCTCTGACTTTCGTAGTTCTATGGAAATCCTCACTCTCCAGGTGTGATATAACCATGGGCTGTTTCCTACCTCCTTAGCCATGGAGGTCTTGGGCAAAGCAGCCCTTTGAAACCTGCAACAGTGGCTTCCGGAGGTTTCTGGGTGGCCGCGAGCATCTGGCTGGAGAAGGCCCAAGTGGCGAATAAGCAGCTGTGCAGCACCTGCTTGGAGGACTCCTGTAGAGCCTCCCAGCTTGCTTCGGCCCATAGCACCCAGTCAATGGGCATTGGAGGCTGCCTGGGAAGCTTTCCACTCCTCAGAGGACTGGGAGAGGCTTGGGCTGAAAGGCCCCAGGGTGGGCGAAGAAGAGCTGAAGGGGATGATCCAGACTCTCATGCTCAAAGGTAGGCTCCCACACACACACACACATATGCCTGCCAAAGAGCTGGTGCTCAAAGGTGACTGAGAATCATAGAATCATTGGGTTAGAAGGGGCCTTTTAGGCCATCAAGTCCAACTCCCTGTTCAATGTCCCGGTTTTGTGGGAGAGAATTATGGCAACCCTGCTTTAGTCAGTATAGCCAGAAACCATATAAAAAGGCACTCAATAGCCATATTTGCTGTTTGGGGGCAAAGATGTTCACTGCTTCCATTTCCGTATGAGTCCTCATGATGATGATGCTGAACTGAGCTTCAACACTAGTAAGTGCAGAGTGATGCACGTTGGGGCAAAAAAACCACAATTACATTTATAAACTGATGGGGTTTGAACTCTCTGCGACAAACCAGGAAAGGGACCTTGGTATCCTGGTGGGCAGCTCAAGGAAGGTGTCAACCCAGTGTGCCTCAGCAGTGAAAAAAGCAAACTCAATGCTAGGGATCATTAGGAAGGGTATAGAAAATAAGTCAGCAAGTGTCATTTTGCCTCTTTATAAATCTATGGTGAGGCCCCATCTGGAATACTGTGTACAGTTCTGGTTGCCATACTCCAAAAGGATATTATGGAGCTGGAAAAAGTACAGAGGAGGGCAACCAGAATAATTAGGGGACTGGAACACCTTCCTTACCATCTGAGGCTGCAATGGTTGGGCCTCTTCACTCTTGAACGACGGCGTCTAAGAGGTGACCTGATTGAAGTTTATAAAATCATGCACGGTGTGGACAAAGTAGATAAGGAAAAACTTTTCCCTATCTATCGCACAACACTAGAACTAGGGGGCACTCCATTACACTTTTGGGTACTACCCTGTTTCCCCGAATATAAGACACTGTCTTATATTTTTTTAAACTCCAAAAATTAGCAAAAGGTCTTATTTTCAGGGGATGTCTTATTTTTCCATTAAGAAGAATACCAGTCTCGATCGCGCTTCCCCACCCACAACCAAGCGATGCTTCCCTTGGTTGCGAGTGGGGAAGCGGGATCGAGACTGGCCTCAGCTGTGAGGCGGCCGGCGTGGCCCATAAGAAAGCCTGCCGCATCGGAGTCCTGATTGCCTCCCCGCTCACAACCAAGGGAAGTTTCCCCTGGCGAGAGCGGGATCGAGACTCCAACGCGGCAGGCCTTCTTATGGGCCACGCCGTCCGCCTCACAGCTGAGACCAGTCTCGATCGGGCTTCCCCACTTGCAACCAAGGGACGCTTCCCTGGTTGCGAGTGGGGAAGCACGATCGAGACTACCCTCAGCTCAGCTGTGAGGAGGCGTCAGAGCTGGCCGCCTTACAGCTGAGACTAGTCTCGGCTGTAAGGGTGCCAGCTCCGACGCCTCCTCACAGCTGAGCTGAGGGCAGTCTCTATCGGGCTTCCCCACTCGCAACCAAGGGAAGCGTCCCTTGGTTGCGAGTGGGGAAGCCCGATCGAGACTGGTCTCAGCTGTAAGGCGGCCGGCTCTGACGCCGGCTCACAGCTGAGCTTAGGGCAGTCTCGATCACGCTTCCCCACTCGCAACCAAGGGAAGTGTCCCTTGGTTGTGAGTGGGGAAGCCCGATCGAGGCTCGTATCAGCTGTGAGGCGGACGGCATGGCCCATAAGAAGACCTGCCGCGTCGGAGTCTCGATCCCGCTCTCACCAGGGAAAACTTCCCTTGGTTGTGAGCGGGGAGGCAATCGAGACTCCGTCGCGGCAGGCCTTCTTACACGCCGGGAGGAGGGGGCCGGCGGTGGAAGATGGCATACCGGTATTACAGTACCGTACCTGGCTCTGGCTCCGCTCGTCCTTCTCTTCTGTCCTAGACACCGGAAGCAGGGAGTGCATGCGATCGGATTGCCAGGAGGTAAGGGGGTCTTATTTTTGGGTGGGGCCTTATATTTCAAAGGCAGGGGGGAAGGGGGGTGTCTTATTATGTGAGGAGGTCCTATAATCGGGGAAACAAGGTAGTTCTCAAACAAATAAGAGAAAGTACTTTTTCACCCAGAGGATCACTGGTCTATGGAACTCCCTGCCAGAAGAAGTGGTGGCAGCTGTTAGTCTTGACAGCTTTAAGAAAGGATTAGACAAGTTCATGGAGGACAAGGGTATCAATGGCTATAATTATGGATAACTTAAGGATAACCTCCGGGTTGGAGAGACAGGCAGGATATCTCTCAATGCCATTTCCAGGAAATCCTAAGCAGGTGAAGGCATCTACTTGGGAATACCCTGAAGCAAATGGTGAGCCACTGTGTGAGACTGAATGCTGGACTGGATGGGCTGTGGCCTGTTCCAGCAAGGCTGTTCTTATGTTCTTATGTTCTTAAGGCTTCTTGCATATACAGTGATACCTCATACAACGTCCAAACTTGGTTCCACAAGTTTGGACTTTATACGGATTTGGACTTTGTATGAGGCATGCAAAATCCTAGTCGCGATGCCTCATACAACGTCCAAATCCTTGCCGCGATGCTTCGTACAACATCGTCTCCATAGAGATACATTGTACTGTAACAGCACAGACTTCAGGGCAAAGTCAAGGAAACAGACAGGAAACTGACAGAACTTTAAGAAATCATTGTCTAAAGGCTAAAAACATTACAAAAACTTGTCAAACAACCCTGATTGTCCAAGAACCTGAAGAATGCTGCAAAAATCCCAGGAATGCTTCTAAAAATTCTGACAAAAAAAATCAAAACAATCCAAAATCGCACTCAAAACCACTCCTAAACACTCTTTGCCTCATGCAAAACTCACAAGAGCAATGCACGCATGTGTCCTGCCTTTTATACTGCCCAGGCACAATGCAACCTGGGAAAATCCAAATGCCTCATACAACGTCGCATGACTTTGTATGAGGCAACTTTTTTCAAGGAATAAGGCAAAGCTGTATGAATCCGATGTTGTATGAAGCGGACTTTGCATGAGGTATTACTGTATCTGGCAAGCTGCATTATTTTCTTAGCACTTCTCCTGGCCTGGAACCTCTGTTAGCCCTAGTCTACTTTTTGCGAGTATTTTCCACTGTCATCCAGGTAAGTTTGCTTCTTTTGAGTCCATACTTCCCTTTATTAGTTATATATGCTTTATTGTGTGATCTTTGCTATTTCACAATATCATTCTTTTAATTCCTGTGTGTTCCATAACACACACCCTGTGATGAGCTCTGTGTGAATGTGATAGACTCTGTGTCAAGACACATTTTGCCATGGTTCAAAGCTCCATCGTGGGTGTCTCTCTGAATATGTACATATTCATACATATTCATACATGTGCTCTGAGATCACAGCTCATTACACCGGGACTGCAATATTTTCTTAAAAACACATTTTAAATTGTGTGTCATTAATGTGTTATATTACTCATTACTAAAGAGCAGCAACTACCGAGAACTAGTAACACATTACCTGAAAAAATTAATGCCAAATTAAATTTAGTGCCAAATTAAATACCAAATTAAATTTAATGACAAAATTCAGTTATTATTTTTAGATGACAATTCAGGCCTTGTTATTAGGGCAGGATAATAACAAAGACAAAAGAATATCGCTTGTACACCCTTTTCCGTGGCTCTACAAATAGCATAGCCGCTTGCAGAACCAGTAACTGTGCACACAGAAATTCTTAACAGAATCCTGTTATGATCAACAGAGGATGGTAGTTTTTGCCATCACAGTGAATCACTGACCCCCACTTTTTTAACTCTCTTAACAAGTGTTTGTAGTCTTGATTAGAGCGAAGACCACAAGGAATGGATTAGAGAGTGTTAAAGGTAAAGGTAAAGGTTTCCCTTGCTCGAAAGCCAGTCGTATCCGACTCTAGGGTGCAGTGCTCATCTCTGTTTCTAAGCCGAAGAGCCAGCGCTGTCTGCTCCTGCAGACGTTTCCGTGGTCATGTGGCAGGCATGACTAGACACCGGAGCGCACGGAACGCTGTTACCTTCCCACCGAAGTGGTCCCTATTTATCTACTTGCAATTTCTTGCTTTCGAACTGCTAGGTTGGCAGGAGCTGGGATGAAGACGGGAGCTCATTTAGGCTAATTATTAATTAAACATTTATCTTTAAAAAGAGGGAGGGACTCCATTCATGCAAACTCAAGCTCTGTACTACATTCATAAATAAAAAGATCAAGTGGAAGAGAAGAATTAAATTTCCACTCTCAAGTACTAGCCAAGATTCACATGGTTATTGTTTTAAATAAAAAGCAGGTTAGGGGAGTTTCCCCCTGCAATATGCTATGTGTTTTTAATGTAGCATGTAGTTTAAGTCTCAGTCTACAAGTTCCACTGAGCAATTCATAGACGATTGTAAGCAGACTTACATAAGACTGGCTAACTGCACAATCCCAGGTTATCTCCAGAAGAATGGAATGGTAAACCACTTCTATGTATTCTCTACCTAGACAACCCTGAAAAGGCCCATCATAAGTCAGAAATGACTTGACAATGCACTATTATTATTATTATTATTATTATTATTATTATTATTATTATTATTATTATTATTATTATTATTATTATTATTATAGGGCAGGAAGTAAAGGTAAAGGTATCCCTTGCTCGAAAGCCAGTCGTATCCAACTCTACGGTTCAGTGCTCATCTCTGTTTCAAAGCCGAAGAGCCAGCGCTGTCTGCTTCCGCAGATGTTTCCGTGGTCATGTGGCAGGCATGACTACAATGTACTAGGTACAATGCTGTCTTTCATATCTTTTTTCTGTGACTATACAGTACTGTTAATAGATTGTAAGATACCTTTGCCATTTGAGAAATGAGGTTTCATCAGTTTTCATATATCTTGACCACAATCATTCTGGATCCAAGTAATACCATATTAAAATAGGGTGGTTAAAATCCAACAATTGGTGAAACCAACAATTTCCATGCATTTCTGTACTTTTCAGGGGCATAGTTCTACAAATTGTCAATGTGTGGAATATTAAAAGAGTAAAATATGATTTGTAAGGAGGATTATTAAACATCACATTTCGGTGGGCAGCCACATATCACTGATGCAATAGCTCTGCCTTTCAACGTATGAAAGGCATAATTGTACCAATTATCATATGTAGAATCGGGGCCGCTAGGACGGCCGTGAGGTCCCGGAGGAGACTGATCAAGTAACGATACGAGGCAATATGGAACGAGATCAGATCAGTGGTTTTTTGAGGAAAAAGCATCACCATATATAGATCAGAAGGCAAAACGGGATAGAATCGTCATCTGACAGAAAATCACATCACCCATTTACTCGGGTTAATGGGAAATCTCTCTTGGGGAAGTTAATTAACTCGGGCAAACACTGACAGGGGAAAACCATTGTTCGGGGCTTACACCAGAGTAAATATGGCTTCTATTTGCACCAAGGATTAGGCTTAGCTGCGAGTGAGTAATTGCCTAATATGTAACGGAGGTTAGTGATCTGCTTCTCTCAGCGGAATCGCCGGTCAGGTCATATGTGGGTGAATCAACCCTATGATTAATAATCCGCCCCCCTAATTTCTGTGCCCGCAGAGCCCACGGGCCAGGAGCTTTCTCAACCGAAGTGGCCTCTGCGAGGGCCGTAACATGCCAATTGTGCTTGGGGAATCCGCATCTCCCCTTTCTCTGTTATTTAGGGACCTGACAGGCGACCCTGCGCAAGAGGGGCATCAGCTGATGTACAGGAACGACGCTTCGGGGTTCCCCCCACGGGGGGGCACCTTGATAACAGTGAGGGAATACATTGCATGGAACAACATCCTGCTATGCCTAGTATTATCACCCCCACAATCACTTTGAGTGTCGTCTGGAGCCACCCCCACGGAAGCCATGACCACAAGGAATCCCACCACCCCCATGAAGAATCCTCCTTGATGTTCTTAACTAGGGTGTGGAGGTCCGTGAGCTGGCTCTGTACCTTGCGTGTGTTCTCTGTGAGATTAAAGCAACACATGCCATGAACAGATTCGCAACCCAAATGATGTAACAACAGAAGATAGTCTATAGCTGCCCAATTGTCAAGAATGGCATGGCGAAGCTCTGCCTGCTCCTGGTTGAGCAGCGCTATCGCCGAGGAGGTATGGTTAATGGCTTTTGCTAATCCGCAAGCCAATTGACCAATTCTCCGAGCGTTGCCGACGGCTAAGCCTGGCACGCCAAGTATGCTGACTGCCAATGAGACGTATTCAGCTGGACTCACAACCCTAATGTTGCTGTCACATGAGCTGTCTAACTGGGTGGCACGAGTGTGTCGTATGGGCGAGGAAACATTTGTGCTTGGAACAATCATATCCTTAGTGGGGAGTAACAGTGTCAAACGACTGATACAACATATAGCATCTGATACATTTGCGGGAATGTAGTTCCACGTGTACTGATTGCATGTGAAGAACCAACCTGAAGGTAGGGTAACATGAGCATACATAGAACCAAGTGTCTGTGGTTTATCACAAGTCCAGTTGCCGCTGCCAACGTTAAGGCAGCGACGCCGAGTTCGGCCGACTGGAGTGCAGTCGGTCATTCGGGCACAAGTAGAGTTCGGACTGACTGCCACTCGCGGAGTATGGAGAGTGGCTGCATCAGCCGGCAAAGTCATAGTCAGCCGCATTTCCCAGCGGGCATATTCTGAGGAGCTTGCTGGGAGGTACGGGCTGAAAATCCGTTTCACTAGCCAGTCGCCATCCCTGGGGTGCACGCCTGGAGTGTAGCACACTGGGATGAGACAGGTGCTTAGAATTGAGGCAGAACCGATGTCCTGCTTCAGGCAAAAATCGGACTGGTTGACGAGACCCGCCAACCTTTCCCATAGGTTGTAATGCATCCGGGCAGAAAGATCTCCGCCTGGCATCAAATCGTTGGCCTTTAGTGAGGCTGCCTGAACGCCTCCCCCCGCAAGTAGGGAGAGGGTCAGGATGATGGTGACTGCCATGGTGTTGGCAGAAATCTGGGCAAAGACTGCAGCCATGAGGTTCTCCGGCGTCGGCTCCCTCTCCTCGCGTTGGATGGCATCCTGGGCCTCATTGCAAAGGGCCTTGACCATCCCCCAGGTGATCTTCGGCGCCGTCGTCTGTGGCCGCTTCTTCCGACGGGTCCTCTCGGTCAGGGTGAGGTCCTCCATCTCCGGGATCGGACTCGGGTCGGTCTGGGTCCACACCATGTGGTTCCAAGTGAGGCTTGACACACCGAGCTGGAATCCAGATGACACCTGTAGGAGTCATAACTGCAGCATACCCTCTTCCCCAGGTTACGAGTGGCGCCGGGCCCCTCCAGGAAGGGTCCGGTGGCACCCGGTAACGGACCATCGGTCGCGGGAGAGCTTCCGAACGGCGGAAGTGTTTCTCCTGCGGCGTGGAATCCGAAAAAACATTAAGGTGATTGTATGTAAACAATACCTTGTTCAGACAATGCTGTGCCTGACCCTGTGACTTGGGGAGGGCTGGTGGCTCCCCCCTTTCTGTTTGTTTGTCAATGTAGGACTTGAGCATCCGATTGACTCGTTCCACAATCGCTTGCCCCTGCGGATTGTAAGGAACGCCAAAAGTATGCTTAATGTCCCATGTGGCCATGAAGTTAGCCAACTGCCTAGAGCTGTAGGACGGGGCGTTATCGGTTTTCACGTGCCGTGGTTTGCCCATCGCCACGAAGCAGGCGAGGAGGTGCTGCTCCACGTGGGAAGCTGTCTCCCCCTTCTGCGCTGTTGCCCAAACGAATTGTGAAAAGGTATCAATGCAAACGTGCATGTACTGCCATCTGCCAAACTGCGGAACATGTGTGACGTCCATTTGCCACACCTGGTTAGCCTCTTCCCTCGTGGGTTGACCCCCCACGAGGGCCCCCCCCCGGTGCCCCTGCACAATGCTGACAAGAGCGAACTATGCCTTGGGCTTGAGAAAGTGGCAGATTGAACTGTCTGGCGAGCGCTTTGGCATTTTGATGAAAGAATGCATGACTCTGAATTGGAGTAGTGAAAACACCTAACACTGAACGTTGCTGAATTTCCTTTGCAGCCGCATCCGCTCTGCTATTGCCCGCGGAGATTGGACCCGGGAGGTCCTCGTGACTTCGGATGTGGGCAATATAGAGCGCTTCCGTGCGGTTTCGCAAATGAAATTGAGCTGTGAGGAACAGACTCAGCAAATTTTTGTCTATCGCGGGAGTGATGTATGCTCCCGGTAGACTGTGAAGCAAATTCCTAACATACTGACTGTCAGTAATGATGTTTAGGCGCTCTTTGGCGAAGGTGCGCAAGGCAAGGTTCACCGCTGCCAACTCTGCCCGCTGCGCGGACTTCTGTGGAAGAGTTAAAAGCGTGCGCCAAGCCTGGCCTTCCTGCCAAGTTAAGACACCATATGTGCGACCCCCATCAGTAAAAACTGTTCTGGCCCCCTGAAGTGGAACCAGCGAGAGCAATCCGTACAAGGTGACTGTCTGCGTTTGAAGCGAGACAAGTCTGGGGTCCTTTGGCAAGTGGTATGCCAAGCATCTGGTGAATCCCTCCAAGGCAATTGGAAGCGAGTCAACGAGCTGCATCAACTGCTGAACCTGCTCTTTGGTGAACGGGACCACGATCTTTGCTAAGTCGTGCCCTGAGATGTCCCTAGCTCTCAGCCTTCCGCGGCAAACCACCGCGGAGACCAACTCTTGGGGAGGAATGATGTTTCGGGAAGAGGTGTTCGGCAAGTACACCCATTCCACAATACTCGCCCCTTTTTTGGAGTCCACTCCTAGAGCTCCGGTGAACATGGATCCTGCCCGAACGATGTACAAGTTCAGGATCGGGGCATATGGCCCCTGAGTAATCCTGTCCACCCACCTTTGGCTGAGAATTTGGTTGACTTTCTCGAGGGCCAAGCGTGCCTCTCGAGGAATTCGTATCCGGTCTGCCGGCTGCTTACCTAATGTTAGCAGCGAGAAGAGCGGTTTCAAAAGATCCGTATCCAATCTGAAATACGGTCTAGCCCAATTAATGTTACCTAAAACCTGTTGCAATTCTACCAAGGTGACTGAATCCTTTAAGTTGATCTGAGGCAAGACTGGTGCTGCGAAAGAGCGGAGAAGCCGATGACCCAAGTATGAGAAGGGCTCGGTTCTCTGCACTTTCTCTGGGGCAATGAGTAACCCTTTCTCCCCCAGGCTGGCCTGGAGGTCTTTAAACATTTCGCTGCCGAGTTGCGGCACTGCGACCAAGATGTCATCCATGAAATGGCATACTAAGGCTGTGGGATGAAGGTTTCAAAACTTTGCCAGTGCGTTGTGAACATAAATTTGGCACAGGGTGGGCGAATTGAGCATCCCCTGTGGCAAAAATTTCCACGCGTAACGTTGCGTGGGCTCACTGTGGTTCACAACTGGCACCGTAAAGGCGAACCTTTCCCGGTCCCTGGGGTCTAAGGGAATGGTGTAAAAGCAATCCTTGAGATCTACGACTAGGATCTCCCACCCCTCGGGAATCATATTCGGATTTGGGATGCCGCATTGGAGCGGACCCATTGGCTGTATACATTTATTGATCTCTCTGAGATCGTGGAGGAGTCGCCACTTCCCCGACTTCTTTTTGATGACAAAAATAGGTGAATTCCAAGGACTAGTGGACTGCTCTATATGTCCTGCGTCTAGCTGTTCTTTAACCAGCTGCTTTAGGGCAACTAATTTCTCTCCCACTACCGGCCATTGTTCCACCCAGACCGGCGTATTGGTGAGCCATTTAAGTGGCAGCGTCATCACCCGAAGGTAAGAATGGCACCGTACTGCTGTAAAATGTCTCGCCCCCAAAGGTTGATGTGCACATCCAGAATGTGCGGCCGAATGACCGCTGTGCCGTCAGCCTTTGGAATCGTGACTTCCACCCACTCCTGGCTCCTAAACGCTTCTTGGATGCCGCCTACCCCCCACACATCGGAGGCCGGCTCAATGGCCCACTCCCGTGGCCACTGGCTTCGGCTGACCACGCTGACGTCAGCTCCGGTATCTAGCAACCCTGAGAATGATTTTTTATTCAAAAATACCTCGATAACTGGTCGCTGTTTCCACTCTATTTTGGTCTCCACTGTCGCTAAGACCTTTTATCCTTGTACTGCCTCACTTGCGCTCGAGCGGTCTTCTGACCCGGACTCTGAGCTGTCCCTGAGCCTTCCCTGGCTACCTGCTGGCGAGTGACAAGGAACCATGATCAATTGCGCTAAAGTGTCTCCTTTGTGAATGGTCTGGGGTAGGTGCGTCCAAAGCTGAACTTGGAGAATGCCTGAAAAATTAGAGTCAATGACTCCTGGAATTACAAGAATTCCGCGTGCTCCTGCTACACTGCGAGGCAAAACTAAACCTATGAAGCCCTTGGGCACGGGTCCCATGTACTGGGAATCCACCAGATAGACTGTGCCTGGCAGGTCGCATGTGATGTCCGCCTGGCAAGTCAATTCTAGCCCTGTATTACCCTTGGGGCTGGCCTGTGCCTTCGCAATGCCTGGAATGTGATCGGAATCTAATCTAGCTCTGACTCGCCCAGAGCAAGGGAAGCCTCTGTTTGGACCGGGGCCAGAGACGTGCCCGCGTTCCGGTTTCCCGAATTTGGACAGAATCTGGACCAATGGTAGCCTTTCTTACACCTCGGACATGGGGTGGTTGGAGCCTTGGAACGGCCGGAATTTTGTCCACCGCCCTTGGATCGGCACTCCCTAGCGAAGTGACCGACCTTGCCACAATTGTGACATGCCCCTTGGTTTCTATTCTTAGGTCTTCTACCCCCTTGCACCGCTGCTGCCAGCAGACCCATCTTGTAGGATTCTGTGCCAACGTCGGCGCAAGCTCTAATCATGTCCGTAAGAGTCAAGTCGGGACGATTACCCAGTGACTGCAAGATCTTACGGCAGTCGAGATTGGCATTGTCCTTGGCCAATTTCATCATGAGCTCTTGTTGGGCTTGCTCATTATCGATCTGCCTACTGATCGCTTCCTCTAAGCAATTGATAAAGTCCATGTAGGACTCCTGGGCTCCCTGTTTGACTGCGGTGTAATTTTTGGCCGCTTTGCCAGTCGCTGGAACCTTGAGAAAAGCCCTGAAGGGAGCCTCGGCTGACATTTGAAGGGTGACAAGTGGCAAGTTGGTCTGCGCATCGATGGATTCGAAGGCACCTGAGCCATACAACTGGTCAGGAAGTACTGCGCCTCCCATCCTGGCAGCCCTTGTCTGAGCCTCGAGGCGATACTCGCTGTCCCATAGCAAATACTGGCTGGGGTTGAGCATCATCCGCATGACGGCTTTCCAGTCGTGCGGGATGAACATGGTATTCTCGCACACTTGCTAAAGCGTGCCTCTAGTGAAGCGACTCTGTAGCCCTGTCTCTGAAATGGCCTTCCGTATAGCCATGAGAAGCTTATACGGGACTGGTGAATGAACTACCTGCTGTTGCCCTGTGAGGGCATCTATTTCCAAGCGAATTGGACAAATCTGACTAAGCTCAGCTAGTTCTTCTGCTGGCAAATCCCCCTTCTTGATCTCTTCCTCAACTGTGCGCTGAAGGGCACTCTTGGTAACTTGGGAACCTGTGGCTGTCAGAGAAGCACCTGCGCTCCTCATTCCGTGCATTCCGTCGGTGACGTGTGCAGCTGTCACCGAGGGAAGGCTCCCTACACTACTCTGCTTAAACTGAAATGACGGATAGAGCGCCGTGGGCGCCAATGGCTCTACTGACGCTGGGGGTTCTTTGGCCTCTACCCGGACTGGATCTACCTCTGCTAAGAGCTTCCTACATTTACTCCATGTGCGAATTATGCCCTCTGGAGCTTTCGGGGGTTGCTGAATGCAGTCTCCTATCTGATCCCAGAGCTGAAGGGATAACGTACCTACTTCTGGGTAAAGCAGGCAGTGTTCCCTCAAGAACACCAAAAGTCGCGCTAGCTCTCCACTGTGAAAGCGTGTCTGATATACCCTGGCCAGGATTTTGAATTCTTCCTCATGAATTCTTTGGCTAGCGGACGGACGTTGCCGCTGAGGACAAGTCCCCATATTACCTGCGGGGTCCTCTGAAGTTTCCTCCTCAGGACGGGTCGACGCATCTGTAGTTCAGGCAATAGGTTTTGCGTGACGAGTGTCTGGGTAGAGCTCGGAGCGTGGCTTGCCGCCACGGGCCCTCGGTGGCCTCTGCGCTGTCAGGGGTTCACAGCTGACCCTGAGCGGAACGCGTTTTTCCGTTGCTGCAAGCCTGCCGCGAAAGTCGGGAGCAAGCTGTAGAATGCCTCTCTTGAATGCCTCGTTGCTGGGCCGTCTTCCCGATTGGCTGGCTTACCGACCGGACTGCCGCGCTGTCCTCCGGGCTGATCGGACGCGGTTCTGGCGCAGAACCGGACCGCGTGATCACTTACTCTCGAGTAGATCACGTCGGGGTCACCAGATGTAGAATCGGGGCCGCTAGGACGGCCGTGAGGTCCCGGAGGAGACTGATCAAGTAACGATACGAGGCAATATGGAGCGAGATCAGATCAGTGGTTTTTTGAGGAAAAAGCATCACCATATATAGATCAGAAGGCAAAACGGGATAGAATCGTCATCTGACAGAAAATCACATCACCCATTTACTCGGGTTAATGGGAAATCTCTCTTGGGAAGTTAATTAACTCGGGCAAACACTGACAGGGGAAAACCATTGTTCGGGGCTTACACCAGAGTAAATATGGCTTCTATTTGCACCAAGGATTAGGCTTAGCTGCGAGTGAGTAATTGCCTAATATGTAACGGAGGTTAGTGATCTACTTCTCTCAGCGGAATCGCCGGTCAGGTCATATGTGGGTGAATCAACCCTATGATTAATAATCCGCCCCCCTAATTTCTGTGCTCGCAGAGCCCACGGGCCAGGAGCTTTCTCAACCGAAGTGGCCTCTGCGAGGGCCGTAACATGCCAATTGTGCTTGGGGAATCCGCAATCATACTTTGAAACTGAGCTAAGGAATCACAATTATTCTTAAAAGTAAGAGCCATAATGCAGAATACTTTAATAAACTGCTAGTGCTAAAGAAAGCTTGTTAAACTCTTTTTTAAGCAAAGAACAGCAGCTAAAAGCACTCTTCTCCCCTTCTCTTCCACACCCCACACCCCCCACACACCCCGCAATCTGAGAGTCCTAATATGGCCAAGAAAGCAGGGGAAATCCCAGGAGGGAAAATGGATATATTTGCCAAAAGGATATGTGAATCAAAGCAAGCTGTTAAAGCAAAATCTAGGGTATGCTATCAATCCACCGGTAATAGGTATCTGGTAGTTTTTCTGATCCATCTGAAATGGGTGACCAAGCTAAAGAAATAGGTCTCCAACACCCAAGTTTAGTTACAACATTGACAACTTGTGCTATGAACTTTCAAATGCAAATGAAAGATCCTGAAACTCAAAACCATATGGCTTGTCTGAGGGTGCTGCGTGTTACATGGTTAAAATATCTCAGTCTTTGTTGCCTATCTGGTAATTGCCATGATTTGTCTGAATCTTAAAACTAGACCAAAGGGACATAACTTCTGCCCACAAATTGGTTGACGTATTACATCAAGTTGCATTGGACTTACAGATCTCTGTCAAGCTAGACTCTGTCACTGCAAAGCTTATCAACAGTACACTGTAATTCTCCATGTAATAAGACTTACATTAGAGAGCAGTGCACCAAATTACTAACTATTCATAATGGAAAACATGCACATTTAATATGCAGAGAAGCCCAGTTTTGTTTCAATTTAACAAACATGGTTTACCAATATGGAAAATGCAGATGCAGAAAAAGGGATCGGAAGTCTCTGCTTCTGCTTGACTTGTAGTAGGAAAATATTCAGCAAACTAAGCAAGCCCAATGTATATCCCAAAAAACAACAAATATCAATCTTCTGGAAGCATGAATTAATTTCTCATTAATTAACATTATATACATCATTGGTTCCCAACCTTGGGCTCCAAATTTTCTTGGACGATAACTTATAGAAATCTTGGCCAGCACAGCCAATAGTGAAGGCTTCAGGAAGCTGTACTCCCAAAACATCTGAGATCCCAAGGTTGAGAGCCACTGAAACAAATAAGTCTATGAGCTGTAATATAATTTGTTGTATATTTCTGCCTCCCCCTCCCCCAATTCTCATTTACAGTAGAAAGCACTGGATAGTATGCGGCTTTGGGTCTCCCTCGGGAGAGGAAAGCTGGGTATAAATAACATAAATAAATAAATAAAATAGTGGCCTGGCAACCTCTATGGAATGTGTGCCATTTGATGGTAACAACTGGGCACGGATTGGATTTTGGAGGAATCTGGTGCAACATGGAGGTCCATCAGATGGGTGTCAGTTGAATGCTTAGGTGGATTTTTTTTGTGTGGCTTATTGGTAAAAAAAAAAAGATATCTTGCTCTGCCAGCAAGACATATATGTGGTACCTTTTTAACAGTGTTCCCATTGTTGATTAATTTGATCAAAGTGAGTTGTGATTCCTCTTCCATTAACCGTAACAAAATAAACCACAGAACCAAACTGACACTCGTCATTGCCCAGTCACCATATCGGCACTAATCCTCTTTCTAAATCCTCTTCTGTTCCATAACAAGGATAACTAAATACAATAGAGACAGTGGAAGGAAATGGGTTGGTATTGTTTACATGACCTCTGTTGTAACATGGAACTGAAGTCAGAAGCTGACTAATTTCTAGTCACTTCAATACAAATAAGCCCTTTAGGCTTACAAACCCTTCAAGCACGTGGCTTGTCTTATGCACCTTCAATTAACCTGTCTGGAACTTTGCTGCCTATAAGCTGCTAATAATAAACTCTAAGGACAGACTATCAGGTCTTACGTTAAAGGTCTCTGAACTCCTTGTTGATTTAAACTACAGGAATTGGGATAGGAAATGTCTTGGAAAGAGTCTTAAAAAGAGGAGGTACAGTATGGCAGTCTCATTTAAGTTCTTCTTTTTTCTACTGTATCAGCAACATGAAAGGACCTTCTGTCACACCTTTTTAATTGTTATTGCCTCATCCTTGTTGGGGCTACATCATTTAAATCATGGTATTGACCCGAGATCCTGGAAAAAATGTGGAAATTTAGGTCCATTCTCCCACATATAAATGGACATGACTTTCTATAGCTAGTTTTTTTGTTCCAGTGACTTAAAGAAAAGAGACATAAAAATGGGGGGGGGGGGGAATTAAGCAGTCCTAGTCCTTTGTTCCCATTTATTGATTTTTGCTCATCACGGTGGGGAAAAAACTTACTTTCTACCAGAGATCCAAATGAATTTGTGAAATGGCTTGATCTTTGTCAGTAGTTTATATACCTTGGAGGGAATTCTCACTAAGTGATTTCTCTTCTGTATATGAATAGTGGTTCTCATTATTTCTAATCAGTGTTGATACTTCATTTGTTTTTCTCTCAATACTGCCTTGTAATAGGTCACAATTATAGGTTACCATTAATTTTCAACAGTTGCTAAGAGAAATCCTTAATATTTTACACTTTTCATATACTTTATTAAGATTTTTCATTTAAAAAAAATCTATCACATCCAGGAAAAGTAAAATGCAGCTAATATTTATAAGGTGAAAAAATTGGAATTATTCCTATGCACTATTTTGCACAAAGCAGTAAAATACATATGTAGTAAAAGACCATTACTGTGAAGGAAGCGAAACAGTGCTTCCACAGGGGTAGTTTACAAAAGCAACAGCTGACATGTTAAAAGAATTGGCACAAAAATAGCTCTAAAGAGACTCATGTATTTCCACTGTGTTTCTGTTGTATTCTCATCACAATAACACAGTTGTTCCACTGAATATGGTTCTTCTGGTACAGCTGCAAAAATCAGTGCTACATCTGTAATTGAGATACAGCATGGCAACATTTTTTTATTGAACATGGCATGTTCCACCAATTCACCATCTTTCAGACTTCATTTGATGCTCACTCAGTCCCTGGTTGTGTTTTATCACCTTTCTCCCACCCATATAAGGAAAGTCCTGTCCTCAAAAATGAATTATGCGTGGCCTTTTGAAATTTTTGTTCACGGCAGGATCATGTTGAACTCATGATCTCAGTTTTGGAACTATTGATAGCTGAAATATTGGAACTCCATTTTCTCTAGTTGTTGGTAATAAAGGTTTCCCGTTCTAACCATTGGTCACCCCTGCCCACTCATGATAAGTTGCACAAACAGCACTAGTTCACACATGTTCACACATGTTCACAGGGGGAGGGGACATGAACGTGGGTGGCACAGAAATCCAGCAGACGTCGGATTTCCCTTTACCCAGTGAAACACGTGGCCAGGACCTCTGTGAAAAGCTTCCCGTCCTTCTGGTACTCAGAGGCGGGGAAGAGAATCAAATTCACCTCGGTGCTGGAGCTCCCCTAGCGGTGACCCATGTAAGCAGCAGGGTAACTGCCTGCTGATCAAACAGTTACAATGTATCACATGATGATAAGTGAAAGGGTGTTGGGATCTGATTCATGTAAAGATCTCTTCAATCAGTCAGCCTCATTAGCAGCAGTTTATATCCTCAGATCTTTTGAGGTAGAGACAGAAAAAACACGACTCCAGTCCTTGGCTGACAAACGATACTAATGCCTTCTCTTTATTCAGGCAGAGTGTCTCAGAAACGAAACTTGAGCAAGCAGTGTATACCAGAAACGAAACTTAACAGAGACAAAACTGAGGGCATACAGCCAATCAGAAGTGTCAGAGCCCAAAATCTAGCGTTGTCTCTCAGTAGGCAAAGAGGCTTTTGTTTACAAAATGTGTCAGAGGCAGCCTGACAGAATCCAGATGCATTCCTACATGTCCTCCTTTTTCATTTAAATTTGAGAGAGGGATGGCTAATCATACCCCTGCATGTCATCATACTCCATAACTACTCCTCCATATACATCATCACTGTCCTCCTGAACATCGTACCCCTCCTGACTCATGGTACCTTGTTCCGGAGGATGATACCTCATTGAGTACAATTGCCGTCGTGCAAAACCCGATGTCTCCCTTCTACGCAGTGGACATGTGTTACACATAGAAATAAGATTAGGAATACAATTAATGCAAAAACACAAAGGTATAAGGCAGATAATAATAATAAACCCATAAAAGAAAACTTGTCTAAGGACAGACAAATCAGGCAACCAAGAAGTCACCCAATCAAAGAGATTAACATCAGTGCGTACATTGTTAGTAATGCTCTCCTGTAAATTTTGAAGTTCTTTCTCAATAGTATTATTCAGATCCTGGAATTTTACCCGACATCCCTGGTTCCCGACCAGTTTACAAAATCCTCCGGATTTTGCCAACAGGTAATCTATGGCCAGTCTGTAAGGTAAAATAACCCAATGCTGCACATTGATACTGTCCTGGATGGAAATTCGTGGCAACTCCATTAAAAAAGAACCACATGTTAGGATCCTTGATTTGCCATCCATTGCAAATTGAACCACTATCTATAGCAGAATAATCAGGAGTAAACATAGGAAATACATCATATATATCTTCAATAGTAGTGTTAAACAAGGTATAATTAAGCTTATAAGAACTGTTATAACTACCCCATAACCAAAAATAATCATCACAACCCGTATAATTGCCTACATTCTGCAAAACCCTTTTTGCTTGAGTCCAGTGCTTCCATTTACTATTCCAGACTCCAGAACTATGACAGCAGAAACAAAGTCCTTTAGTGTATTTCTTGAATGTCATGCTTCGCCAGCGGGTGTTGTTAAATTGTTCTGGAGGATTAGAGAAGAGTGTAGATCTATCAAGATGTTGCAAATGTCCAATAACCAACTCTGGCGTGTTGAACAATGCCGGAAGAAAGGCCATTTGAGACACTGCCAGTGGATGCTCATAGTATAACATTGCATTCTTACCATGAACCTCAAACATATAGTTAGCATGACGAATCCAAAAGTTGGGGTTGCCCCCATGAGGTATTGTTCTTACAGCTGGAAGCACAGTAAGAAAGAAAAGAACAAATGTCAGCACATTTAGTTTACTGGTGAACCACCATCCTGGAGCTGAGTCACCTTCTTCTCTCTCCATGGGCGGATCGCTCGAGCAGGAATCCACACAGGTCCTGAGGTTGTAGAAACCTCGGATCCTCAGGATCGGGTTGCTGCCGATAAACGACCAATGGCTTAGGAAGACACTCCTCGGTCCTGAAATGCAATTCGACTGGAGAGTGTGACCTGTTATGGGGAGCAAGAAGAAAATTAAGAGTATACAGTACTTTAGCAACAGCTGTAGGTATTTCAGCCACAGGAACCCCTCTATCTCCCACTTGCTTGTGTAACAAATTTTTGAATGTCAGGTGGGCTCTTTCAACAATCGCCTGTCCAGTCGAGTTATAGGGTATTCCATGGGTTAGCTTAATGTCCCACTGACGGCAAAAGTCCTGAAAGGCAGAAGAAACATATGATGACCCATTGTCTGTCTTAAGGCTTTTAGGTTTACCCATCACCGCAAACGAACGAATGCAATGTTGTATAACATGTCTGGATGTTTCACCCCGTAAGGGTGTAGCCCATATAAATCCAGAGAAGGTATCAACAGTCACATGTAACTTAGAAAGCGGAGCCAAAGCAGGTACTTGCGTGACATCCATCTGCCATAGCTGATTAGCTTCTGTTCCTCGAGGATTAACAGCATCAAATGGCAGGAATATAGGAGACTTCGTACAGGAAGCACAGGACGACACAATGTCCCTAGCCTGTGACATAGGAATGGAAAATCGTTTATGCAAAACCTTAGCAGATTGATGAAACATTGCATGACTGTCAATGGGGTTGTCAAAGAGAGAAAAAACCTCAGCAGAGTCCCGGAGAACAGAATCTGCTCGTGCATTGCCCTCCGTCAAATAACCTGGGATCCTTGTGTGAGAGCGTATGTGGGCAATAAAGAAAGGGACCGTACGGTTAGAAAGAAAACCTTGAAGCTGTTGGAATAAAGCAAAAAGATCCCTATCCATCGATGGAGACAAATAAGCTTGAGCTAAAGTAAAGACAAGGCGGTAAACATATTGAGTATCCACAATCAGGTTAAAAGGCACATCAGAAAACGTAGAGAAAGCAAGTATGACCGCTGCCAGTTCCGACCGCTGGGCCGATGCTTGAGGTCCTGTAAAAACAACCTCCCATTCCCCAGTAGGACCCTGCCATGTAAGGACTCCACGGGAGGGGGAGCCATCCGAGAAAAGAGTAACGGCATGCAAGATAGGTTGCATGCAAAGCGGGGATGACAGGGAGTAAGAAGTGAGATTCAGCAAGGTAAACCGCTTATCCTTGGGGGGGTTAAGTTTAACTTGTCCCACAAAGTCCGCCATGGCCACCTGAAATGCCTCAGAATGCTGTAGCAAGGCGGTTAGCTGATCCTGCGAAAAAGGAAAACAAACAAAGTCAACGTCATAGCCAGTCAAATGCTTTGCCCTAGTACGGCATTTGAGGAAAAGATCAGCAATCGCATCAGGCAGGCGATAACAGTTTTTCGAGGGAGTGTGCGCCAAGTGTAGCCATTCCACGATGGCCACCTTCTGAGCGTTGACAGGCGCGAACAAAACAGCAGTGGGCAGCCTCAGTGTAGGAAGAAGAGCGCATGCCAGCGCAACGGTGCCTGAGGGCACCCGATCCACAGCGATGGTATGCAGCTTTTCGTTGAGGCGTTGAAGAGCTGTACGCATCTCCGTTGTGCAGGGAATGATGTCCGCTGGAGAAGTGTGTCCAGAAAGAGCAGCAAAGAGTGGTGACAGTTCCTCCGTGCTCAGGGCCAAGAAAGGACGAGCCCAATTTATGTTCCCTAGCAATTGTTGCAATTGTACAAGAGTGAACTGCTCTGGAATAGCTATTGTTGGCAATAGCGGAGTTGAAGCTGTAGCTGAGAGCCTATGTCCCAGATATTGGAATGGATACATCCGCTGCACTTTTTCAGGAGCTATGATCAAGCCCGCTTGTTGCAAAATGTCTGCTAGGTCCTGCAGCTGTTTCTCCGTGACTTGTGGACCATGCAATAAAATGTCATCTGTGTAATGATAGACTTTAACCTCTGGATGACGTTGCCTGAAAGGTTCCAAAGCCTTGTTCACAAAATGTTGGCATAGAGTCGGCGAGTTGGCCATACCCATAGGCAAGACACACCATTCAAACCGTTGAGTAGGATGTTCATTATTGTATACTGGCAATGTAAATGCAAATTTTTCTCTGTATTATGGCGCTAGCAAGATTGTATAAAAACAGTCCTTCAAATCTACAACCATGAGTTGATGATCTTCCGGAATCATGTTTGGATTAGGAAGTCCAGATTGTAGAGGTCCCATTGGCAAGATGTGCTCATTAATTTTTCTCAAATCATGCAACAATCGCCATTTTCCAGACTTCTTTTTCACCACAAAAATCGGAGAGTTCCAAGGACTAGTGGTTGTTTGAATATGTCCCAGATTTAATTGCTCCTGTACAAGGGCCTCCGCCGCCTGGAGCTTTTCTCTTGAGAGCGGCCATTGATCCGTCCACACTGGCGGGGTGTTTTTCCATTGTAGTGGAAGTGCATGCAACGGCGCTGCAGGGGAGGCCCGTATCAAAAATTTGTCTGCAAGGTACACCCTGTTTTAGCCAGGAGATCCAGGCCCCACAGAGTAATAGGAATATCCATAATCAGGGGGTGAAGAGAAACTTTTGTTCCCCCTGAGGTCTCAAAGACGATTGGATGAACACTTTGCTGTGCTGGCTCGTACCCGCCCACCCCATAAACTTCCCTACAGGGGTGGACGGCCCATCCAGTCGGCCAATCTTTTTTTGCCACCACTGAAATATCGGCTCCTGTATCGACCAATCCAGACACTGAACGTCCACCCATAATCAGCGAGCGGGTCGGTCTATCCTCGGTGATTTGTATCACCGCCATAGCCGCTGTTACAGTCCCCTCCTGGGATGGAGTTACAGTGGTCCCTAGTGGGAGCAGAAGAAGGCGTCCTACAGGTTGTCCCTTAGGCAGGGTGAGATGTTGTGTGGCTGATGCAGGGATGACAATTTCTTGGTGACCCAATGTAACTGACCCTGCTGCAACGTGTACAGAAGCGGGTAAGGCGTCTGGGCAAGGAAGAACAATGCCCATCATGCCCTGGAAATTAACATCATCAACCATTGTGGGAAGAGCCTCCACACACCCTGGCATAGTAAAAGTACAGTCCTTAGATAACCTCAATAAAAGTCCTTCTTTTAGAGGATGGTTTTTTCTATATCGTGAAATCATTTCTTGGGCAAGTTCCATATCTTCTGCCATCTCTTCCTGTATTGCTTCCTCACTGACCTCTGGTAGCCCTATTATTTTGCCTGGGCCCGAGCAAGGCCCGCACTCCCATTTCCCTGCTGCTGTGGAGAAAAGTCAGAGTCTTTGTGCTGAGCAGCTGAGGAGTTGGCATTAGGATTTGAGCGGCACTGATTGGCCCAATGGTACCCTTTCTGGCAAATGGGACACTTCCTTGAAGGGCGTGCTGCCTGCTTTTGACATTGTGCTTTAAAATGTCCTTCTTTTCCACAGCCAAAACAACGTTTGTTTTGAGCCTGAGTTGTGGGCAATTGAACTGCAGCTGCCAGAAGTTGAGCCTTGTAACTGTGAGTCCCCACATTTTGACAAACTTTCATCATGTCTGCTATAGATGTTCCTGGCCTAGCATAAACAGCTGTCAGAGCCCCTTTACAATCCTCATTGGCATTTTCAAAAGCCAGTTGTTTCATGAGCATTTCCCGTGCCGGCACATTTTCCACCTGGCGGCTGAGAGCAGTCATGAGTCTGTTAATGAACTCAGTGTAATCCTCTTTAGGGCCCTGCCTAATTGCTGCAAATCCAGCAACTGAGCTATCCCCTTTGGAAGGAATCTTACTCCAGGCGCGCATGACTATCTGTGCAATCTCTCCCAGCTGGGCATCAGTGAGTGCCAACTGCTGTGTGGGGTTGGCAAAATTTCCCTCCCCACATAACATATCCATCGTGAGTGCAGGGCATGTATGGTGTACCTCCCAAGCCACATCCCTCCACTCTTGCAAGCAGAGCATTGCTTCTGCAGGAGGCAGGAGTGCTTTAATCATCTGTTTCCAATCCACTGGTAGCAATTTTTGAGAAGCAATGGCTTCCAACAAAGCTTTAGTAAAAGGTGCATTAAACCCATAGTCACGTATGCTGACTCTTAGTTCCTTCAGATATTTGTAATGGAGGGTTTCATATCTGTCTGGGACTGCCGGTGCATTGCCCACAGCCGGAGCCCCCCTTATCACTGGGTATATCTCAGGAGATTCCACATCCAACACAGCTGCCGTTAAAGCAGCAGAGAATTGTGTTTTGGTAGGACTAAAAGTGCTTGATTGCTGCAAGGCAGGATATAATGTCCCATCTCCTTTTCCACCTCCACCCCCATCAGGGGCCTGTTGTTTCTCATATGATGGAAGGGCAGTTGCCATAGCCCCCCCTTTATCTGGAGGCAAAAGCTGTGGGAGGGGGCCATCAAGCCTCTGAGAGAATAACATATTCTTTGGAGTGAGTCTCTGAAGGCAGTCTCTAATTTCCTCCCATGTAAATAATACTGATCCAGAAATTCCATTATGCTTCTGCATTGCTCTCCCAATCTGTTTCCACTGTTGTAAGTCCAGACCTTCATATTTAAACCAAGGACAGATTTTTTCTATATCTTTAACTAGCTTTTGTATCTCGCTCTCATCAGCCTTTCGCCCATTGTTAATCAAAAGATCTGAGATATCTTTACAAAGTTCATGCATTTGCGACGCCAGCACACATCCCATAATTAAATTGTGTTTTCCACTCACCCTGTTGTGATGTTTTCTCAAGCGCTTGATTTATGACCTTCCCGGTCGGACCTTTTGCCTGGTCATAGGTGAATGAAGACCTTGTCCCCGGTCGCCAATTATGAGGTGTTAATTACTGAAGCAGAGTTCAAAGCATTCCTTTGAATTTCATTCAATTGCCTCACCACGGAGCACCACTTGTTGGAATCTGATTCATGTAAAGATAATCAGCCTCATCTAACAGCAGTTTATATCTTCAGATCTTTTGAGGTAGAAACTTAAGAGTCCACGAAGTCCAGCTTCATTAGGCTCAGAGTAAGGAAAGGAACAGAGATAGAGAGAAGAACACACACACACGCTGCACCTTTGGCTGAGCAAAGGAAACTAATGCCTTCTCTTTATTCAGGCAGAGAGTCTCAGAAACGAAACTTGAGCAAGCAGTGTATACCAGAAACAAAACTTAACAGAGACAAAACTGAGGGCCCACAGCCAATCAGAAGTGTCAGAGCCCAAAATCTAGCGTTGTCTCTCAGTAGGCAAAGAGGCTTTTGTTTACAAAATGTGTCAGAGGCAGCCTGACAGAATCCAGATGCATTCCTACAAAAGGGGAAGTCTTCAACAATCCAATCAACGCTGGAATGCAAGCCAGGGAAATGGGGAGATGGGGCAATAGCAAAATAGAAATAATCTTTAAAAATACATAACTCTTCACAGGGACCATGTAGAAAGACTTTGTTGGTTTTAAATGATTGCAAAAAAAGGAACTTGCTTTCCAACATGACTGCTATGTCAATGTTGGGCACATAATGGTGATATGTAATCTAACGTTTTCAGATTGTGTTTTTCGTTCAGGAAATGTGCAGATTTACCTACAAGACCCGGAATACATTACCTTCGCAAAGAGACAATAGCAACAGCCTGACAAACACATCAGGAGTGTCTGTGGCCATTTGGCCAGATCAAGATTACCATGAAGTGATTAGGACTCTGAGATAATTCCATCATCCCGGAATGAAGTCAGGACAAAAGACAATTACCATTCCAGACAAGAGACAATGGCTGCTGCATTTTATCTATGAGTGTGACATTCCTGGCCATGTCTGTAGGCATGACAAACAAGAAACTCACTCCTCTTTCAGAAGATTATGGACTTTTTCAGGAAGCCCCCACCCCGGAGGGTCTTTGGAATATCGACATAGACTTATCTAATAATGTTTCTGGACTTTTGATCTTCCTTGGATTCTGCTGATGTAATAGTGTTCAATCTATGTCTTTTGTTTGTATGGTATAATTTCCTGGTTTAGTGACACTGCTAAGGCAAATCCTCCTGCTCTCAGATAGTGATCCCTCTGCCTTCTTGTAGAAGAAGGCAGTACCTTTTTTTTTTGATCACTAAAATAAAAAAAAGCATTGCAAGCTTCCATGATTCAAAATCACTTCTTCAGACAAAGGTAGGCAAATGGAGACATTTGGGAAGAGCTGTAAGTGGAGACCTGGTTTTCTGTGTCTGTTGGATGGAGGAGAGATGTAAAATTTCTGCCCTTCCACCCGGAGGGCAGAAAAGGAGCCACCACCGCTTCCTGCCAGCGCTCCCTGTGCATCCCAGGGGCCCACTCCATCAGCTCCCGGGATTCGGCGCAGGTGGGAGCCGCCGTGATTTTTTTTCCGTCAGTGCCCGGGATCCCCCACCACCACCGCCACGCTGCTGGCCAGGACTTTGGGCTTATAGTGGCAGCAGGTTCATTGACTTATGTCTCTGGGACTTTTGGGAGCTGGGGTGAATTGATTTGTATGTTTTTGCCGCTGTCAGGTTGACTGTTATACCCTGATATGCCAGTGTATTTTTGTTGGAACTGTATTTACTGTATTTGTTGTACTTTTGCCTATGTATATCATTATGTATTTATTTGGTTTACTGTATTTTGCTCATTGTATGATTTTTGATGTTTTTGATTTTGTATATTATATTACTGTTTCTTGTACTTTTCATGATGTAAACCGCTTAGAGTCACCTTTGGTTGAATTAAGCGGTATACAGTGTGAGCCCAAAATGGAGAGCCCAAAATGGGCAGAAAAACTCCATCATGATGGAATTTTTTTCGCCCATTTTGGGCTCTCTGCTGCCCATGCCACCACTGGGACGTCATGGGATCCGATCCGCGCTGTTTCCAACATCCCCCGACCTTTCCGAGCGCTGCTGCAAGGCAAAACCTGCATCCGAGGAAGGAGTTTCCCCTGGCGTTTTGAAAGGTTGCAGGACGTCGGAAACAGCATGGATCGGTTCCCATGACCCTCCCAGAGGCAATTGGCTTTTTAAAGCGATATCTGATCTATGCATCGGATAACGTTGAAAATCGGATAACGACCAAACTTGTGGAACCAAGTTTGGTTGTTATCCGAGGTATTATTGTACCTGGTTTTGATTTGTTCTTGGCTGATTCTCCGCTTTAGGAGACAGTCCTGTGGCATGATTTAATTGCATAAATTCTTGGGTCATATGCAATAAAATCTTTTATTCCCCCCCCCCCAAGTTCTTTGTTTAGTGGTCTTGTTTCCATATAATGTAAACAGAACCATTGAAAAGGGATACTTGATGTAGTACAAATGCTGACTTGGTTAGGTAAGGCATAATTTACTGATGCTCCTTTTAGATAAGGTGAGTTATGATATCCAGATTTCTCAGAAATATAATTTGAAGCAGCATCAAAAGCCTATACATGCTTCTCTGATTTCCTTACCCAATTTAGAAAAGGGGCAATAGCAATTTGTGTGGTGTTGATAGTATCAAATGGAGGCAACACATCAATCAATTTCCATGGATGTAAAAGAATATTTACCAGCACTTGTCAAGGTTTTTATGCTATAGTCAAGATTCTGCTGTCTTCCTGATGGAGGCTGGGTCATACCTCATTACCCCTTTCAAGGGTATCAGAACTAGCGAGACTATCAGCCATCCTGGCTCCATCTTCATTAGATAAAGATGTTGTAGATTAGGTACATTCAGTCAGAAAGCAATTATCAGAATCACTCATCTTTTTATAGTCTTCGTCTTAGTACTGTATCCGACTCTAAGGTTCAGTGCTCATCTCTGTTTCCAAGCCAAAGAGCCGGCGCTGTCTGCTTCTGCAGACATTTCTGTGGTCATGTGGCAGGCATGACTAGACACCGAAGCGCACGGAGCGCTGTTACCTTCCCACCAAAGTGGTCTCTATTTATCTACTTGCAATTTCTTGCTTTTGAACTGCTAGGTTGGCAGGAGCTGGGACAAAGACGGGAGCTCATTCCATCCTGCAGTACTCGGGTATCAAACTGCTGATCTTCCGCCTCCCAGCATCTTAGCCACTTGAGCCACTGCAGACCAAGGAAATAGGAAGTGGATATTTACCATTTAGGAAAGAGCTGAAGACATGGTTGGCAAAATGGTTCGGGGGCCGGGATTGTCAACAAGCTCCCCTTTCTGACTTGTTTGAGCCCCCCCTCCTGTAACCAATTTTAATGTTAATGTTATGCTGATTTTATATTTGTTTTTAAGATAGCAAAATGGCAAACAGTGGGAAATATTGCCAAATGTTCTTAAGGGTTTTTAAATTGTTTTTATATTGGTTTTAACTTGTTTCATTGTATGGTCAGTGAGGTGCTCATTGGCCTATGTACACCACCCTGAGTCCACTGGATTAGGGTGGTATATAAATCTATTAAATAAATAAATAAAAGAAGGCAAAGAAGTGAAGAATAAAGGGGGGAAAGGTTTATTTCCACAAAAAAAAACACACATGAATGTATATGTGGCTATACTCCCATCCTAAACAAATCCTTCTGATTTCTAGGGATTGAAGCTTTTGGTTTCTGCTCTGTTTCTATCAAATTATTATTATTATTATTATTATTATTATTATTATTATTATTATTATTATTATTATTATTATTATTATTATTATTATTATTATTATTATTATTATTATTATTATTATTATTATTATTATTATTAATTTGTACTTATATTGGGCTGACTTGTGTGTTCTCTGCTCCAGCACTGGATACCTTTCATGGGTTATCAGCTCAGATCACTGCTTGATATTTAACTTTCATGGTCTTATTGCCACCCAGTCAGCAGATCACCAGAACTTGCCTAAAGTTATTCTTACTTTGCTAACAAACACACATACAAAGTTAGCTCTGAATCAGTGTACATTTCTGGTAGTGTTGTGTATAGAACATTATACCTTTAAGTAATGTAACACTCGAATGAGTGGATATAATAACCACCAGCTGTAACAATGTAACCTTCTGTATCAGGACGCGAGCTAGTGTCCACTAGGGGCAATAGCGAGCGCCCAGCTCACATGGTTCCATCCCCCAAACAACTACAGCGCGGGAAGATTCCCGCCACCACCTCACCTGGACAAGGAGGGCGTGACGGGGAATGACGTCACGCAGACAGTAGCCAATGGGCTATCAAGGAGCCACATTCAAATGTATAGCCACCGTATATATTGAGCTGTTCATCCGCCATTACCACATGTTCCCCCGGACCATCATGCAATAAAGATGTGTTAAGCCAACCCTTCGGCTGTTCGTATTGTCTTGGTTCTCATACACTAAACTGGCGACGAGGATGGGATAATGGATCCCCACGGAATCAAGACAACGCAGGCCGGTTTCAACATCAACAAACCGGAAGAATGGGAGCTCTTCGAAATGGACTTCCAAAGCGCACTGATGGTGTCCGATATCACAGACGAGGGGAAGAAGAGGGCCATTCTCATCAGGATGCTCGGGTTCCCCGCCATGAAAGTACTGGTGGACCTGGTGTCGCCGAAGAAGGTGAACGAAGTGCCAGTCAAGCAGCTCCTGAAAGCGATGCGCGACCATTTCCAGCCCTCAGTTTCGATGTTTTCGGCTCGGGACGCGTTCTGGAAGAGAGTCCAGGCACCTGGTGAGTCCGTGGCCACCTTTGCAGCGGCCCTCCGGTTGGCCGCCGGCCCATGCAAATGGGAGAACCTGGAAATCGCCCTCAGGGACCGCATGCTGTGCGGCCTGTGGGACGAGGAGGTCCAGCGAAAGCTGATGAACCAGGAGCCGCCCCCGACGCTGCACGAGGTCGTGAAGGAGGCACAGGCGGCGGAAGCCACGAGGGCTGGAGGTAAGGGGTTCAGAGCAAGGCCCCCACAAACCGACAAGGCGGCGGGCCCGGTGCAGGCGGCCAGGTGGGCACCACAATCCTCCACGGAGAGCAGCGAGGACAAGGACATCCAGAAGGTACAGAAGGATGGCCGGCGCTGCGACGGCTGCTGGGCGGCCCATGACCGCATCAAGTGCCCGTTCCGAAACGCCGAGTGCCACAACTGTGGACGCCGAGGACACATAGCCAAGGTTTGCAGACGGCGGCGCAGAGACCAGAAAGGCTCGACAGACTGCTCACCGAGGATCCAGGAAGGCGTCCGGCCCTCGGGGAAGCAGGACGGCGTGGGCCACATCTCCGACGACAGCGACGACGACACCCCAGTTCACAGCATGTCCTTAGGACACCCCCGTTACTTTGTTGAGGTACTGGTGCAAGGGGCCCCCGTTAGGATGGAGATAGACTCGGGTTCTTCATATTCAATCATTTCCCAGAGGGAGTTTTTGGGAATTTCCCCCAACGTGCGGCCCAAGCTCAAAGCACTGAGGTCTACGCTGCGGGACGTGCAGGGAAATAGCATTCCGGTGTTGGGGGTTGGAAAATTCAAGGTCTAATACAAGCAGCACGCCGCAGAACTTCCCCTGGTTGTTCTCAAGGGGGGAAGCTGTAGCCTTCTCGGGACTCAATGGTTTAAGCCCCTGGGTTTGTTCATTGGGGGGGTGCATGCCGTTGGGACTGACCCAATACAAGAGGTGTGTGACGCGCATCCCGAAGTGTTCAAGAAGGGACTCGGAAAATTCAAGGGACCCCCAGTCGCGTTCGACCTGGACCCGGAGGTCCGCCCAATAAGACTCAAACCGCGCAGAATGCCTTTTGCATTCAAGGACAAGATAGAGGCGGAACTGGACAAACTGGTGGGCCAGGGGATTCTTGTTCCTGTTGATTCCGCGGAGTGGGAAACTCCGATTGTAACAGCGCTGAAGGCCAACGGGGAGGTTCGAATATGCGCTGATTAGAAATGTACCATTAATAAGGCGATACGCCCAAATGCGTATCCGGTGCCGGTAGTCAGCCACCTGTTGGCCAGGTTACATGGGGGGAGGTGCTTTGCAAAGCTTGACCTGGCGCCGGCATACCAGCAGCTCTCGGTAACCCCAGCTGCGGCTGCTGCGCAGACGATAGTCACTCATAAGGGAGCGTTCCAGGTGACGCGCCTGCAATTTGGCGTGAACTCGGCGCCAGGCATCTTCCAATCGCTCGTGGAACGCCTCTTAAAGGGTCTGGAGGGGGTCTTACCATACTTTGATGACGTGTTGATAACGGGGGGGGGGGAGTGAGTCAGAATTGGCTGAGAGGCTAGACAAAGTACTGACAGTATTCGAAAAGGCGGGGTTGAGGCTGCGGAAAGACAAATGCGTCTTCTTCGCAAAAGAGGTTGAGTTCTTGGGTTTCCGGGTAACCCCTGCAGGAATCAAACCCTCCAAATCAAAGGTGGCCGCCATTCAAAATGCTCCTCGCCCCACCTCCAAGCCCGAATTGCAGTCGTTCCTGGGGCTCTTAAACTTCTACCATTCCTTCCTGCCTCGGAAGGCATCGGTAGCAGAGCCGCTTCATAAGTTACTAAAAAAGGACGAGGCGTGGAAATGGGGCGAGAGCCAGGAGAGAGCATTCAATGAGCTGAAACAACTCTTAGCCTCAGACGCTATATTAACCCATTTTGACCCCAAGAGACCAGTGGTCCTGATATGTGATGCATCCCCAGTGGGGGTGGGGGCGGTTCTGTGCCACGTGTTGGAAAACGGGCGGGAGGCCCCGGTGGCATTCTACTCCAGGTCCCTGTCTCAGGCAGAGCGCAACTACGCGCAGACAGACAGGGAGGCGTTAGCGATAATTGCTGGGACGAAAAAGTTCCACGACTTCCTCTATGGCCGCCCCTTTACCATCGTGACTGACCACAAGCCCCTGCTAGGCATTTTTACTGCAGACAAGCCCACGCCACAGATCCTGTCCCCTAGGATGCTCAGGTGGGCCATTTTTTAAAATGTGTACCAGAACACGCTGGTGTATCGCCCTGGAAAGGACATAAGCCACGCGGACGCCCTATCGAGGTCACCCCTCCCCCACACAAGCAGCCACGTGTGTGAGGTGGAACAAGACCACCAAGTGCTCATGATAGAGGTCTTAGATTCACCCCCCATAGTGCCCGCAGAGATCGCCAAGGCGACAGGCAAGGACAAGACGATGGCCCTGGTCAGTTCTTGGGTGCAGAAAGGGTGGCCAACGTCCTCCCCGGCGGCGGTGTTCGCCCCATTTTTTCGGAAAAAGCTAGAATTGTCCTTAGAGAGGGGGTGCCTCCTGTGGGGCCAGCGGGTAATCGTCCCTGAATCCCTGAGAGCTAGGGTGCTTAAGCTGCTGCACGTCAGCCACCCTGGAATTGTCCGTTCCAAGGCACTGGCCAGGAGCTACTTCTGGTGGCCCCAGTTGGACGCCGATATCGAGCACATGGTGGGCACTTGCGTGAGTTGCCAAAGCTCCCGCCCCGAAGAAGCTCGACTTCCGCACAGGGAGTGGGATACGGCAAAGGGGCCATGGTCCCGCGTGCACATTGACTTTGCGGGCCCCTTCAGAGGTTCGCTTTTTCTCCTCATAGTGGATGCTTACTCCAAGTGGCTGGAGGTTATCCCAGTTGCGAACACCTCCTCAGCCGCAACAATTAAACAATTGCGCAGGGTGTTCAGCATGTTCGGTATACCCGACACCCTTATTAGCAATAACGCTAGTTGTTTCACGTCCGCCGAATTCAGGGCATTCACTGACATCAACGCCATCCGGCACATCACCTCCGCACCCTTCCACCCAGCGACGAATGGCCAGGTAGAACGCCTCGTGCGTACCACCAAAGACGCGCTGAGGCGCATGGGCCCCGGGGATTTAAACCTGCAGTTGTGTCAGTTTATGCTGGGATACAGGGTAACCCCCCTAGCATTAGGGTACTCGCCCGCAGAGCTCCTAATGTGCAGAAAGCTGACTACGATACTGACCAGGTTAGACCCTACGAGGGTGGAAGACACTGGGAGGAACATCGGGGTAGCGGGCACGAAGAGTTTTGAGATAGGCGCCCCGGTTCATTGCAGAAACTACGCTAGCGCAGGGCCAGCCTGGGTTCCGGGCGTAGTCATTGGGCAGACGGGTCCCGTGTCGTATTGCGTAGAGACCAGCTCAGGTCTACTCTGGAGGCGGCACGCAGACCAACTCCGGCGCCGGGTCTCCGGAAACCAGAGCGCAGACAGCGCAGAACAGGATTCAACGTTAGGGTTCTCCCCCACCTGTTCAGCCCAAGGGGGAGGAGAGGGGGGCCAGTGGTCCCCACCAAGGGGGAAGGGTCCCCACCAAGGGGGGAAGGGAATAAGTTTGTCCCCATAGATATCCTGAGGGATACCCCCACAGATTCCCCAGTAGACGATTTTGGATTTGAGTTACAAAACCGGGGGTTTTTTTCGGAGTGGTCCCCCACCCATCCAAGTGAGAAGCGGGGTTTTTCGTTAGCCCCCAGTGCCCCCGGTTTTCCCACAATGGAGTTCGTCCCTACCCCGAAAGCCGCGGAACCGCGGCAAGTCGTTAACGAGTCTCCCTCTCCCATTGCAGGACAAGAGACCAGGGAACAAAGAAGCAATAGCGCCCCCGGGACAAGCCAGCCAGCCTTGTGCCCAAAACGCGTTTGCAATAAACCATATTGGATGAGAGACTTCGTCTCATCCTAGGGGGGAGGGATGTTGTGTATAGAACATTATACCTTTAAGTAATGTAACACTCGAATGAGTGGATATAATAACCACCAGCTGTAACAATGTAACCTTCTGTATCAGGACGCGAGCTAGTGTCCACTAGGGGCAATAGCGAGCGCCCAGCTCACATGGTTCCATCCCCCAAACAACTACAGCGCGGGAAGATTCCTGCCACCACCTCACCTGGACAAGGAGGGCGTGACGGGGAATGACGTCACGCAGACAGTAGCCAATGGGCTATCAAGGAGCCACATTCAAATGTATAGCCACCGTATATATTGAGCTGTTCATCCGCCATTACCACATGTTCCCCCGGACCATCATGCAATAAAGACGTGTTAAGCCAACCCTTCGGCTGTTCGTATTGTCTTGGTTCTCATACACTAAAGGTAGTAAACTGCCTTGACCTTCATGAATTTACTTTTGAGTAAATGCAAATACAGTATGTGACTCCACCCACAGAGGTTCTATTGTTCTTTGGAAGCTAAGCAAGGTATTACTATTAACCTGAGCAAGAGCAGAAATTTTAAAAAGCAATTAAAAGTCTCTATTAGCATTTCCAACCTTTTCTTCCAGAAAATGAATGACGGATGCTAATGGCGTGGACAATTTGCTATGAGTGTTATAAGAACTGTCGCAGGCAAGCTTTTCTAATAGTAATCTCTAAAATGCTTATTCAGTACAGGTACTTTATATTAGTAAGTAATGAATTCATTTCCTTTTAATGCAATGTTCAGCCTTTAAAACCAAATGAAAAGTTAGTTAAATATTAAATCATCTGACCATTTCAGTGAGGAAAACAATAATAAATTAAGAAAGTAATTCATTTCTAAAGTGCTCTTATTTTCAGTGAGAATGTACATAAAATACTCAGTAATAAAAAGATTAATATATTATGAACTCAATTCTTTTTTTAAAAAAACCCTGTTTATGAATGTGAGATCTTCTGAATCCATGATTCAAAATGCCAGGAAATGGCCCAATATTGCTGCACAATATTGGGCTCATATTGCCAGCAAGCGGGGGGGGGGGGGGGGGGCGGAGGCTGTCAATCTTTATATCCTTAAAGCCAACCTGAATGTTGGCAACACCAGTGGTGTCAGTAAAGATGGTCTACATGATACCTTCTTGTGTTCACTACCACTCACACTTGTCAAAAAATACCCAAGTGTTGGAGTGAGGAATAATTAAGTTATGAAAAAAGGACTGAGCTTCTGGAATTTTCCCATGCTTGGCATCTCTATGTGAATGTAGACCATCTTGACTGCTGGCATTGGTGTTGTGGCAAGAACAAACCTTCTTGAAGATACACAAGGACAAAATCAAATTAGAAGATGGAGGAAGGAACTCACTAGACAAGGAACAACATTGAAGGAGGATATGGCTGAGGAACTCAGCCTCCTCTACGTCACTTGGATGACCCTGAATAGACCAAGGGTTGGGGAGTCCCTAAATGCAAGTCCAACATGCTCAAGTGTGGGCTGCTGGCAGACAACAACAACATACTGTGTGAATGTGGAGAGATACAGAATCTGGCTCATTTATTGTCCTGCCAATTACTGCCAGAAAAAATGTGCCAATGAAGATTTCGTTTTGGCCAATGACAAAGCCAAGAAAATGGCTTCATTTTGGCAGTCCAGGTTTTGATCTGGACACGAAAGAAGATTGGTGTTGTCAGCATTCAGGCTGGCCTTTCCCATGTAAAGCTTGGAATCCTTTTTCTTGCTGGCAACCCAGGCATGATATTGTACCATAGTGTTAGGCTATTTCTTGGTGTTTTAAATTGTGCATACATAATCACAATACCCCACATTTATGAACTTAAGGTTTTTTTGAGAATTGAATTTCCAGGCTTTTTAAAATGGAATTTACAGTAAAACACACATTTCAGCATAAACTTCCCTCATGTATAATTATCCAGTGATAGAGAATCCCAGAAGATGAGTTGCTCAGGAAGGACAGAAGCAAAGTCAGTTGGGATGTGGCTCTAGTCTTCTGCGCTAAGGTCTTTTTTGGACTTAATGAAATGGTGAAACAAAGATGTGAGTAAGTGCAACACATACAACAAACGAACAGACACATCCTTTAACCCAGGGGTTACCAACCTAAGGCCTATGGGCCAGATCTGATCCCTGGCACCATTTCATGTGCCCCCACCCCTCCAAGGGCTTTTGAAAAACATCCCTTTGAAGCTGTTGGAACAAAATGGCCACCCCCATTGTGCAGACAGGGCAAAATGGCCATCTGGACCTTGAAGCTGACTGAGAGAGCGTGACCTGGGCCCCAGCTTGAAAAGGTTGGGAACCCCTGCTTTAACCACTCAAGAAAACTAATATTGTTGTGCCCACTCTGCAGAATGCAGACCAGAAAACTATCATCCAATTTCTAAGTCATTTTCTCAGGTTGGGGGACCTGCATACCTGTCAACCTTCCCGGATTGGCCGGGATTTCCCATTTTTCGGCGCCGATTTTCACCATTTCCCGCCCGGAGCTGCTGAAACCCCGGAATTTGGCAGCAGGGGAGAAAGGCGTTTCTGCGCAGCTTGCTTCTATGCATGCGTAGAAGGCTTTTACGCATGCATAGAACCCTTCTACACTTGCGTAGGACCCTTCTACACATGCATAGAAGGGAGCTGCGCAGAACAGTTCTGCGCAAATTGCTTTTACGCATGCGTAGAAGGCTTTTATGCATGTGTAAAAAGCGACCTGCGCAGAACCACGGTTGACAGGTATGGACCTGACAAATAAAAACTACATTGGACCAAAATCTCTACAAACATGTTTTGTGAATGTTAAAAGATGCCCTTCATCTTTTGAATTTACAAAAGGATTACTGGATGATTGTCACTAAATATCAGGATCAAAATCGTCCAGCCTATGTAAAAGAAAGAGGGGTGGGGTGGGGAATCAAGTCATTTAAAATGTTGTTTTGGAAAGCAACCTCACAGATACCATAGACAGCCAGAAAAACAGACACATTGATGCTCAGTTGAGTTAATTCTGAATAAAATGACTAAACTGATGCTGTCCTATGACACACATATAATGAGAATACAGAACTGACCAGAAAAGATAATATTAATGGGCAAAAGTGGGGACAATAGGAAAAGAAGTTCTAACATGAGATGGATTGATTCAACAAAGGAAACCACAGCTGTTAGTTTGGAAGACCTGAGCAAAACCTACTGGACAAGATAATATTGCTAGGAAAGAGGGAGTAGGGACAGAGACCACCCAACAAGAGGTGTTTTTGCTTTGCAAGATCAGAGCAAAATTCTTAATGACAGGGCATTTTGGAGGTCATTAACTAATATAGTGACCACACACCAGAAGTGAATTGATGGCACATAGCATCTTTAGAGAGTTGGGGGTTTTTTTCTCTTCAATTTACCAGCAATCATTTAGTGACAAGACAGAAGGAATAGGTACCAAAGCTTGGCCAACATCAAGTGAGACCATGTTCAGCCGCAAAGTAAAAAAAGAGTAATTTCACAAACGAGTGAACTTCTGAATATTTTTATCTATACTTTTCTAATATCGTTCAGAATATTCTTACAACCAGAAACTGAATCCATTTTTCAAGGTTTGCTTGGTTTGGAATGAGTTTATGTTTTTGTCCTGAACGTCAACTAATTATGTCCTGACTGGTAAGATCAAAAGTTCAGACTTCCCCAAACCTCAGCAAACTTGCAATAAAGGATGGAATGTTCAGTGCTTGTAAACTTCTTCAACGGCAGTTTGTAACAGTTTTATCCTTTTGAGATACCTTTTTAAATGATCGATATTTCAACCCTTGAACCACGGATTCTTTTTTTTTTAAACAAAGCAAGTACAATAGAACCAATCATTCTTCAAAATAAACCAGATTGGTCTTCTCAGCTTATTTGATCTGTTTCAAATCTGAGAACATATGGGGTCACATGTTACTGCAGTTTTACTTTTTATTTATACTAGCAGAGGTTGCCCGCCGTTGCCGGGCTGTTTTAAATTGTGTTGGAAGGTTAAATTGTGTTAATGCTTGTTAAAAATTGCTTAGTCTGTAATTTTTAAAATGTTTATTTATACTTTTTTTTTGGCTTGCCTGGCTGTTTTATGTAACTGAATAATGTTTTAGTTTTTGGTTTTTTAAAAAATAGTTGTACCCTAGGTAATAATTTTAATAATGTGAAAGTGAATAATGTGAACTTGGTTTCTTCTCTTTAAAGACGGAGTTTTTTTGGGGGGTGGATTCGATCCCCTCTCTCTGTTCTACTGGGTCCAGAAGGGTTGGGGGGACAGATCCCTTTTGTCCCCACAAACCTCCTAACCCCAGGTGAGCCAGCAGAGATGGGGATCGCCACCCCCCACTTACTGATATTAAAGAGGAAACTCCAATCGGGACCTTCAGGCGCCGTTGGTGAGGGAAAGAAGGGCAGTTGGTGTTTGCGTGGCTGTGAGGCGGTGAGTTGTGTTTTTTTAAAAAAAATTCGGGCACCGGCTTCCTCAGCGTTCTGCGCGCTCATGTCACGCAGGACTCTGGGGCTTGTAGTTATGGGTTTGTGATTTGTGGTTGTGGTGCGTTTGTTTTTCTGCAGCTTGATTTTGATTGGCCGCGGCACATTTCTCAATGTTCTTTGTGGTCGCACCTCTCAGCCTGATTGGCTGTGGCGCGGTGCGGTTCAAAAAAGTTGGGAAATGAAATTGTTTCCCTTTTTCGTGTTTGTGGGGCTGTTGCCCCACTGCCGGTTTTCTCAATCCTTTGTTGACCTGCGGACCCAGTTCGGCCGTGTGCACGAAGGGTGGGTCCGGGTCATTAGGGCAAGGCTTAGGAACCTATAGCAAGTTTCAACGGTTAACCCTTGGTTTTATAGGTTAAAATATATATACAGTACTCTGTGTGTGGGGGGGGTGGTGGTTGTGTGTGGATATGTAGATATAGATATATATATATAAAACTGGAAAACTCTCTATATATAAAACTGGAAAACTCTTTGCCCAAATTTGGCACAGAGCAGGGTCAGACTGCCTGCGACATCTGTGCCAGGTTTGGTGCTGATCTGGTTACAAAGTTCCCTTTTTGAATTTCCTTGTAGAATATTGTTTTGCTCTGCTGCACGGTAATCTTAACCTATAAAACCAAGCATTAACCATTGGAACTTCGCATAGGTTCCTAAGCCAGGCCCTACTAGCCCGTACCTACCATTCATGCACACGCTCGAACTGGGTCCGCAGGTCAACAAAGGTTTGAGAAAAGCGCCAGTGGGGCAAGAGCCCCACAAATGTGAAAAAAGGGAAACAACTTCATTTCCCAACGTTCCTTGCGCCGCACCAGAGCCAATCAGGCTGAGAAACGCGCCGGGGCCAATCAAAAGAAAACCGCAGGGGAAAAAACGACGCACAAGCCGAAAACTCAAACACCAAACTACAAGCCCTAGCATCCTGCACGCCATGAGCGTGAAGAACACTGAGGAATCTGGCGAGCGAAAAATAAAAATAAAAAACACACCGGGAGCGCAAGTCCACAGCAGCCAGACACAGCGCCTCACAGAAAAAAAGGCACTGCCCCCCCTTGAAAGTGAACCAATTCCCAGGTAAGCAAAGCCATCGGATGGAGCTCCGCCCGCTGACTTTACTTACCGCAAAAGGGTTTCGCTTTCAGCAGAGAGGGGATTCCCCTCCCTCCACACACACACACACACACACACACACACACACACACCATATTAAAGAGAAGAAAACAAGCGGTTTCTTCTCTTTAAAAATGGAATGTTTGGGAGGGGGTGGAATCGATCCCCTCTCCTGGGTCCTATGAGTCTGGAAGGTTTGGGGGGGCAAAAGGGGTCTGTCCCCCCAAAACCTTCTAGACCCAGAAGACCAGGGAGAGGGGATCGATTCCACCCAAAACCCCAAACACACCGTTTTTAAAGAGAAGAAACCAAGCAGTTTCTTCTCTTTAAAAATTGAGTTTGGGGGGAGGGGATTCCCCCTCTCCGATGGCTCTCCTGGGTCTGGAAGGGTTGGGGAGACAGACCCCTTTTCTCCCCCCAACCCTCCCAACCCCAGGGGAGCCAGTGGAGAGGGGGATCGCAACCCCCCACCCACTGATATTAAAGGGGAAACCCCGATCTACTTTCACGACTCCACACAATCAAAGCACCATAACACCCCCCCCCAATGCCGCCTGAAGCAGCGCTGGGATTTCCGCGGCCCGGACAGTGAGCCCGGCCCATGGAAAGGAAACACCGCCCCCCAAAGCCACAACATAAAAACAAACTTTTAAAAATAAATCAATAAATAAATACTTAAATAAATAAATAAATAAAAACACAAAAACAACAATCAAAACCATCCAAAAATACACAAAACCAAACAAAAATAACACCAAAAAACAATAAAAAGTAAACAAAAACAAAAATTAAGAAACACAAACATCACCCAGCCAAACAACACAAATTCAAAAACAAAAACCAGCCAAACACCACAAAATCCAACCCCAACACACACAAAATAAAGAAAACAAGCCAACTCACCCCCATGTCCTTCCTCCACGACGACCGGAAATGAAATGAGGAAAGAAAGAAAGAGACTACTTACCGGAAGAAGCGCCACCCAGAGGCCAGTAGAAAAAAAAACAGCCAAAGTAAAGGAAATACTCAACAGCCCCACCGGGAGGCCACAATAGAAAAAACAGTCAAAAACATAACATTACATCACACATTCACACAAATCACAAATAAATCTCACACAGTTTAAAAACATTAAATGTAAAAAAACAGGTACTTTCACATTTTTTAAATTATTACCTAAGGTACAACTATTTTTAAAAAAACTAAAATATTATTTGGTTTATAAAAACAATTTGAAAAAATTATATCATCCTTTTCTCTTTTTTTAATCAACAAAAAACCCAAAAAAGATGAACACATTTTATAACAGCCCGCCAAATTTTTTTTGGATAAATAAACATTTTTAAAAATTAAATTATAGACTAACCCAGGGGTGGGCAAAATTTTTGACTCAAGGGCCACAATGGGTTCTTAAACTGGACCGGAAGGCCAGAACAAAAGCATGGATGGAATGTTTGTGTGAACTAATATAAAGAAAACCCTCCGCTCTTTCAGATCTGCAGGCCGGATAGAACAGCCGAATGGGCCGGATCCAGCCTGCGGGCCGTAGTTTGCCCATGGCTGGACTAACCTCTACTTTACAAACATTATAAAAAAAACTTCCAACACCACGGGCCGGATAGAACAGCCGAATGGGGCAGATCCAGCCCGTGGGCCATAGTTTGCTCACAGCTGGACTAACCTCTACTTTACAAACATTATCAAAAAGAAAAACAACAACCTTCCAGCACCATTTAAAACAGCCCGGCAATGCCGGGCAACCTCTGCTAATATTATCTAAAATTGTTCAGTGGGACTTTTGTGCTTTGTTTTTATAGTACAAATACAATTTTTTTTTACTGTAAACATTGCCGGAAACTAAGTAACCACATAATCACCCTTTACAAACATGGGGGAGAGCGACTCAGTTTGACAGAAGAAATCTTTTTGCAATGAAATCTGACTGCAATTTGCATATCACCTCCCCACCCCCAACACATTAATATTCTCATAAGGTAAAGTAAATGTTTGCAGCTGCTTTATTAATCAGGCACAGTAGTGAGTATGTAGCCTGAAGACTAGAATTGTATGTGCAGACCTCTGTGCTTTGCAAGATATTTCAAAATTTATTCCTCACAGAGATTTTCTTGCTTCCACTACGATCAACAGTCGGATTACATACTGAATCTTCAGGGGTTTCATTCTGTTGCATTCCTACCTGGTGTACTCCACAGGGTGCATCTCCAATGCCAGTCTAAAATGCCAGTGAAAAACATTGCTGCTTAATCATTTTTTATGCACTTATCAACAGGAAGCTCAAGGTGACATTACGCCCATGCCATGTTCCTTCGTATTTTAGTCTCTGCTAGAAGTAGTTGGGGACTGCAGTGGCTCAAGTGGCTAAGACACTGACTGGAAGGTGGCAGGTCAGCAGTTCGATACCCACATACTGGAGGACAGAATGAGCGCCCGTCTCTCTCGCAGCTCTGGCCAAACTAGCAATTCGCAAACAAGACACTGCAAATAGATTAATAGGTACCACTTCGGTGGGAAGGTAAACAGCATTTCGTGCACTCCAGTGTCTCGTCATGCCTGCCACATGTCCATGGAAATGTCTGCAAATGCAGACAGTGCTGCCTCTTTGGCTATAAACAGAGATAAGCACTGAACCCTAGAGTTGGGTATGATTGGCTTTTGAGCAAGGGCGAACCTTCTCTTTACCTAAAGGTGATGCCCATCAGGCCATGGCCACGTAATTTCAAATGACAGTAGCAGATAATAGCATTTTTGGAACATTGCAATCAGGCCCATAAATTGTGGGCTGAACTGTACACAGGTCACCCTGTATTCACAAGGAAACGTTGCCACCTTTTACACTGATACCTAAAACCATGGAAAGCAATAAACCTTTATTACAGCAGACATACCCGAATCACTTCAGCAGAGGGAGCCACAAATTCCTCCATTGATCTTTCTTGTCCGCTCAAGAAATTACTTCCCCAGAAACACAAGTTGGTCCTTCTCAACATTACATTGTAGATAGTGGCTTCTGGTATGCACCTCAGAAATGCATTTTATTATTATTATTATTATTATTATTATTATTATTATTATTATTATTATTATTATTATTATTATTATTATTATTATTATTATTATTATTATATTTACATTTGTATGCCGCCCACTCAACAACGCGAGTAAGGGCAGCTCACAACAACAAAAATACAAATGGCGTACAATAAGAGAAATAAATCACAGTAAGTCAAAGCATCACAAATAATTACCAACATGAAACATTTAAAAAGTAATTCATCTAAAAAATTCAAAGTCGACCACAGAGGAGTCCAAACCTAGATTGGCCAGGGGGTGATGTCTAGCCCTCTGCCCCAATGGTCAGTCCCTGGCACCAATGGCCAAGTCCCCGGCAATAATATCCCATACTAGCAGATTTTGCCCGGCGGTGCCGGGCTGTTTTAAATGGTTTTGGAAGGTTTTTTTCCTTAATGTTGGTAAAGAGCCTGGCTGTTTTAAATTGTGTTGTAAGGGATAATTCTTTTTGGTAATTTATGTAAAAAAAGAGGTGTGTTGGTGGTTTTGGGTGTGCACAACCACCACTACCCATACAATACCACTCCAACCACCAACACACACATTAAAAATTCCTGGCAAGGCAGGAGTGGTGTGTGTGTGTGTGTGTGTGTGAGAGAGAGAGAGAGAGAGAGAGAAGCAGTGTGTGTGTGTGTGTGTGTGTGTGTGTGTGTGTATTGTCCCCCCAACCCTTCCAGAGCCAGGGGACCCTGCAGAGAGGGGATTCCCTCCCCCCACAGGACACCCCGTTATTAAAGAGAAGAAACCAAGCTCTTTCTTCTCTTTTAAAATAGAGTGTTTGGGAGGGGGGTGTATTCGATCTCCTCTCCCTGGTCCCCTTGGTTTGGTAGGGTTGGGGGGACAAAAGGGGTCTGTCCCCCCAACCCTTCCTGAGCCAGGGGACCCAGCAGAGAGGGGATCATTCCCCCCCCAAAAAAAACCACTCCGTTTTTAAAGAGAAGAAACCACTTGGTTTCACTCTTTTAAAATGGAGTGTGGGTGTGGGTGTGGGTGTGTGGGGGGGTGTATTCGATCTCCTCTCCCTGGTCCCCTGGGTTTGGTAGGGTTGGGGGGACAAAAGGGGTCTGTCCCCCCAACCCTTCTGGACCCAGCACCTTTCATTGCCTCCCTCACCCACCCCCTAACCCTTACCTAACACTTATCTTTTCCTGGCTCCCTCCAGCTGTGTCTTTCAAAGTTTTTCCCTCTGGCTCCCACCATTTTGTTTTTTTAAAGTCAGCACACGTTCCCAGCCTCCTCTGTGCTCGTATCCCTCAGCCGGATTGGCTGAGGGGTTGCACAGTGCAAAGGATGCTGGGAATTGAAGTCCTTTTTCTTTGTTCATGTTCGGGGGGCTCCTGCCCCACTGCCACATTTCTCAACCCGACAGTTACCTGCGAACCCGGTTCGGGTGAGTGCAGGGAGGCTCAGTCGGGGCTAGTGGGGCCTGGTGCAACATCCTTTGTCACATTCCAACGGTTAACGCACAGATTTATAGGTATATATGTATTTCAGGGATTTTTCATGAAATATTTTTGACTCATGGATAACTCAACCCGCAGATGAGGAGGCAGGTGCCTGTAACTTAGTGATGCAAATATTCAAATCATTTGTTCTCTTAATTATCAGCACAGCAATTATGAACAACAAAACAGAAATGCCAGTACAGTGGTGGAACCTCCCAGCTCCGTCCCCAGCTGGGAGGTTTAAAGGGAGCTCCCCGTGGCCTCGGGGAGCCCAAAAACGCCGACGCCTGCGCCACTGTGCCCTTCCGGCTCCGTCACAAGCCAGGAGGTTTGAAAGGTGCTCCCCGTGGCCTCAGGGAGCACGAAGACACCACTGCCACGAGCCACCGCGCCCACTCAACCTGTTATCGGCCAAGAGGAGGACAAGGACAGTAACTCCTGCCAACAGATCTAAGACTTCTAAGACTTCAAAGAGATTTGCTGCCCTTCAGGAAAGGATTGACGACCTGGCTGGCAGGGCAGGTGTGAGGCCCTAATGGGAACATGGTCCCCGCCTGCTGGCTTATGTAAACAATTAAGAACCCTCTCTTCTTTTTTATAGTGGGTGGGATGGGTGGGTGGGATAAGGTTTTTTTAAAGTGTTTTATATGTTTTTAGAACTTGTTGTAATGCTGCCGAGTCAGGTTCTACCTGAGTGGGCGGCATATATAAATATGACTATTAAATTAAATTAAATTAAAATTAAATTAACTTTTGATTCTGTTTTTTTGGGGCAGTTCTGCTGCTGGCGGTCTTTGTGGGGCTTCTGAAATGAGGTTTTCATTCATTTTAAATACCTTGATATTATGTATTTTTGTTGTTTTCTATACTTTGTATTTGAATTGTAATTATTGATGCTGTGCCTTTGTGCTATTGTGGATTTCAGGGAGCCCAAAGACGCCGTTGCCTGTGCTGCTGTGCCCTCCCGGCTCTGTCACCAGCTGGGAAGTTTGAAAGGAGCTCCCCGTGGCCCCGGAGAGCCCGAAGATGCCGACACCAATGCATCTTCGGATTTCTCTGATTATTTATTTGTATTGTGATTATGTGTATTTTTATATTGCTGTAACTGTATATGTATTGATTTTTGTAGCCGCTCTGAGTCAGCCTTGTGCTTGAGTAGAGCGGGGTATAAATAAAATAAATAAATAAAAATAAACCTAATTAATGCGTTCTCTGGGAACTTGCTTACAGTGAAAATTACTTTAACTGAATCCCCCGTAGGAATGCATTGAATGCAATTTCCCATAGGAATGCATTGAAAACAAAAATACTTTAATTGAAATGTGATTTCCCATAGGAATGCATTGAAAACCAATCAATCCATTCAGGGGGGGGGGGTGTCCATAAACCAAACCACTATTTTCTATGGATGTCCTTTTGTTATGCGATTTTATGTTAACCGAGTTGTTTGTTAACTGAGGTTCCACTGTACCTGTAGAGCAATTCATGCAAACGTCCTTTGCAAAGGGAAGGAGGGAATTCTTACACCAACAGAAAGCCGCTGGTGGAATATTTCTTTCCCATAATTTCCACCCTGAGGAAACACTGCAACTTAATCTTGTTAGCCAACCCATTCTCTGTATGGCATGCCAGCAGTAATGTTGAAGAGCTGCATTGAAAAGCATATAGCATTAGATTTGCAGCACGGTCGTATTGCACAGTTACATAAGCCTTACAAATTCAGTCCAATTGATCTTAATTTGGGGGAAAGAAGTCTCATTGTGTTTAATGCCCTTAGTCCTAAATAATCAGAATCTGTTCCCTCTCTTTAGGGAATTAAAAATGCCTCTTTTTTAACCTTCTTCATGGAAGTTAAAGTAGAAGAAGGTTGTGTTAATCTGCCCATGTTCTGGGTAAGGAAAGGGGAATGAGTTGTAGTGTCAGTCCCCTTACTTTTTTAAGTATAGCTTCAATCATAACTTTTTTGAGTCAAACCCTTTTTTAATTTCTCTTTGGGAATTCTACACTATGGAAAAATTTAATCCAAAGGCATCTATCATTTCATGCCCAACCAAATACATCATTCACAGCAAGGACACATTGGGATCAAAACAGTGTTTTACTGTTTGAGACTCAAATCCCAGGAGTCTGATATTCAATCAGATCCTTTCTGCCATGTACTCACTTTTTATCTTTAGTGTGATCTATTTTACTACTCACTTGATTGTTCCAGTTACACTAATTCAAGTTTTTTTTTCCTATGACAAAGATCCATACTGATCTCTAGGTCACTTCACTTTGTCCTGTTTGCTTAGAAACACTCCCCTTCCCACCCCCTTAAGGGACTGCAGTGGCTTAGTGGTTAAAACACTGAACTTGATGACTGAAAGGTCAGCAGTTTGAGACCTGAGTGCTACATGATGGAATGAGTGCCTGTCTCTGTCCCAGCTCCTGCCAACCTAGCAGTTTGAAAGCAAGAAATTGCGAGTAGGTAAATAGGTACCGCTTTGGTGGGGAAGGTAACAGCGTTCTATGTGCTCAGGCATCTAGTAATGCTTGCCACATGACCACGGAAACGTATGCAGATGGCTCTTTGGCTGTAAATGTAGGTGAGCACTGAAGCCTAGAGTCAAATACGACTGGGTTTTGAGTAAGGGAGACCTTTACCTCCCACCCCCCTAACCACCTTTCTGGTCCAAGTCTCCTTTTCATGGGACTGAAGCAAGATTTGTGTTTCTTTCTAAAAAGCGATGAGTGGGGAGCCTAAGTTACAGTTTTGTTTATTATGCCATGTGTTCTTCCGTTTGGAATTTTCTATAGCTGCACTGTGTATGCATGTGAGACAGACAGAGAGAGAAGGAGAGAGAGGGTGTACACCTGTGACAACATTTTGTGTATGTAGAAAGCCATGCTGCAGCAACTTCAACAACATTTTGTTCTTAAATGGTCCCCTGGGCTTGACTGCTCTTGGTTGTCACCTCAGTTAACACTGCCCACAGCTCTATTTAGGTGCGAACTAACAATGCGCACATGCTAGGACCATAGTGTAATTCAGTGTGAACCCAGTAAACCAAGCAGTACCCAAGGCAATACAAATGTGGATGTGCCCTTTGTCTCATTGGATAGACTCAGCAATTAAGGAGCAATGCTTCAGAAAACTGCACACTGAGATGATTCCTGGGCAAATTTACACTTTCTGTTGTTGTGAATTTTAAAAAGGCCTACAGGTAGGTGTGCATGGAAGAGGAGGTGGTATTGTGTATGGAAGAGGAGCTGGTATTTGTGAGCTGCCCGGGGTCGCTTCGGCAAGAGGGGTGGCAATATAAATGCAACAAACAAATAAATAGAGGGCACCAAAATAGCAGAACCATTTGACAGAGACTGAAAACATAAGCAGAAAAGACGGCAAGGGTGTAACCACAAGGGAGGGAAAGGAGAAGCCACCCTAAGGAAGAGGAGTCAATAAGATAAAATCAAAAGTGGTTTAATGTCTAAAGTGGAGCAACCCGGTCGAACTGTAAGGGAAAAGTGCGAGAGAAAGGGATAGAACTCAGAATATCATGCTGTACGAGCTGAATGTAAAATCAAGCAATGATAACAATGATGTTAAGTCGCATTCATCCAAAAATCAATGAGTATCCCATATGTATATAAGAGGATCAATAGAACATATCGGGCAGTTCTCTGGACCAAACAACAAAATAGCTAACTCTGTGAACAACACAGTGTAACAGCAGAATGTAAACATGCATTAAGTCCGTATGTGGGAGTCCGAAACTAAAATTCCAAGTAGGAGGGTCCAAGCAGAAAAGTCCTTGAAAGTCATAAACAGTCGAAAGTCCGGGTGCTACAGCAAGGGTTGAACTTCAAGAGTAACAAGGAGGTAAGTTGTTGCAGAAAGGTAAGTAGTCAGTCATCCATATCCTTCCGGTAAAATGGATATTTCGTAGTCCTTTGTCAAGACTTTGAATCATCAACAGACGTGCTCAAAACGGCTTTCTCTGTGTTTTCATATTAGGTCATGACAAATTGGTCCGTTCTGGCAATTGCCCAGTGTGGACCCAGTAAACCAAGCAGTACCCAAGGCAACACAAATGGTGAGCTATTCTGCCCATGTGGATGTGCCCTTTGTCTCATTGAGTAGACTCAGCAATTAAGGAGCTATCCTTCAGAAAACTGCATGCTGAGATGATTTCTGGGCATTCCTCTTTCTGTTGTTGTGAATTTAAAAAAAAAAAAGCCTAGGTGTGCATGGAAGAGGAGCTGGTATTTGATTATGGTTATTCCTCTTCTCAGAGCAGTGCAAAGGCAGCAAGCAAGGATGCCTCCTGCATCGATTCCCCAGTGCTGTGTGTGATGCCGTCTGCTCATCAGAGTCTCTACAAGCTCTGAATCAAAGCCAGTATGTTTAGAAACATGGTGTAAATGTTGGAACAGATCCACAGCAAAAATGATCCGTTCTGCCCTTTGGAATCAGTAGGCTAGGAGCAGGCTGTAATTAACTTCTCATGTGCTCACTCCTTAATTAATGCCATTGACAGTTGTAGCTTAAATAAATGTCAGGCCAATGCAGAAATTTCCTCTCATTACAGGCTGTCAATAATCTGGATACTATAATAAGAGTCTAGGTTTATAAGAATGTATCTATATATTTAGTTGACTTGTTTCCTAATATCCTCTGGAGGTTTTGATACCTATGAGCTAACCCTCCCCAAGCTATGAAATATTTATCCACTTAAAGTAATTGAACTCACAGCAAACCCATAACCACTTCGGACTTTTCTAGAATAAAATGGTTGAAAATTGTCAGGGAACCTCTGCCACATATAAAATGCATAACTTTTCTTTCCCCTTTCCTTGTAATGTACATATCAGTTATGGTAATATTAATTGACTGTGAGATGAGGTAAAATGTTGTCAAATAAATTGTCACAATTTTGTACAACAGGGTGGAAAACAAATGGAATAAGTTGCCAAGGTTAAAAAATGATAGTCAAGGTAAATGGATGGAGTGGCCCCACAGGCTACTTGGTAAAGTTGCATAAAATACCACAGTAATTTCTTCATGCCTAAACAGATAATTTTGAGAGCCAGGAGCAATTGTTTGGTAGGTTCTAGCACGAGCTGGATGAAATACAGTGATACCTCATAAAACGTCCAAACTTGGGTCCACAAGTTTGGACTTTATACGGATTTGGACTTTGCATGAGGCATGCAAAATCCTAGCCGCGATGCCTCATACAACGTCCAAATCCTTGCCACGATGCCTCGTACAACGTCGTTTCCATAGAGATACATTGTACTGTAACAGCACAGACTTCAGGGCAAAGTCAAGGAAACAGACAGGAAACTGAGAGAACTTTAAGAAAGCATTGTCTAAAGGCTAAATACATTACAAAAACATGTCAAACAACCCTGACTGTCCAAGGACCTGAAAAATGCTGCAAAAATCCCAGGAATGCTTCTAAAAATTCTGATGAAAAATTTAAAAAAAATCCAAAATCACGCTCAAAACCACTCCTAAACACTCTTTGCCTTGTGCAAAACCCACAAGAGCAATGCACGCATGTGTCCTGTCTTTTATACTGCCCAGGCACAATGCAACCTGGGAAAAACTGAATGCCTCATACAAAGTCGAGCGACTTTGTATGAGGTAACTTTTTTCAAGAAATTAGGCAATGTTGTATGAATTCGATGTTGTATGAAGTGGACTTTGTATGAGGTATTACTGTAACCGTGTTCACAAGGTTAACCCAATCCAGAGGGGCCCGTTGTAGGTATAAAGACACACTGATTCTCCCCATACTTCCATCTCTCATTATGTGTATCTGTGTCAATAAAGTTGTAGCCAAATGTTTATCTCAGAGGTTGGATCCTTCCTTGCAATTGTTAAAGCTCTAAATGGCTTGGGACTGAGCTGGTTGAGAGCTTCTTTCCATGACTATTGCAATGCGCTCTACATGGGGCTGCCCTTGACGACCATTCGGAGGCTACAGCTGGTCCAAAATGCGGCTGCCCGGGTGGTGATGGGGTGTGGCCGTTATGCTCATGCTTCACCACTGCTCCGGGAGCTGCACTGGTTGCCAGTATGTCTCCGGGTGCAATTCAAGGTGCTGGTTTTGACCTTTAAAGCCCTATATGGTAGTGGGCCAGGTTACCTAAGAGACCGCATCGCCCTGAGGACGTCTGTCCGTCCAACCAGAGCGGACCGGAGGGGCTCTCTAATTGTTCCATCAGCCAGAGGGGCTCGCCTCTCTGGCACAAGGAGGAGAGCCTTCTCCGTGTCTGCACCGGCCCTCTGGAACCTCCTGCCAACAGAATTACGTCTTCGGACGGAGTTGCTGCCTTTCAGAAGGGATCTTAAAACCTGGCTGGCAGGTCAAGTGTGGGGTGCGGGTGGAAGGGTAACCACCATGGGGTGGTTGGTGTAGAGGAACTCTTCCCCATGGTGCCTTTTCGATCCTGCAGCCCTTGCTTTTTAGGGGGTGGGTAGTCTTAACTTTTTTTACTGTTTTAACTGTTTTTAGGATTATTATTGTATTTGTGAATATTGTCTGTAAACTCCTTGGGTTGCCCTGGGGTTACTTTTTATGTTGTTAGCCGCCCAGAGTCGGCCTTGTGTTGAGTGGGCGGGATATAAATTGAATAAATAAATAAATAAATAAAATAAATGACAGCCTACCCATGTTTTAAAATCTGTCACCGGAACAGTACTCTAAATGCTTTTTTTTTTTAAAGAGCTGTTAAATTAAAAGATGCCCATTGACATCTTGGGCATCAGTGAGCTCAAATGGACAGGGATGGGTGAATTCAGCTCTGGAAACCATCATATCTACTACTGTGGACAAGAAAACCTTAGAAGAAATGGAGTAGCCATAATTGTCAATAAAAGAGTGAGAAAAGCAGTAATGGGATACAATCTCAAAAATGACAGAATGATGTCAGTCAGAATTCAAGGCAAACCTTTCAATGTCACTGTGATCCAAATATACGCACCAACCACTGGTGCAGATGAAGCCACAGTGGACCAGTTCTATGAGGACTTACAACACCTCATAGAACAGACACCAAGAAATGATGTCCAAATTATATTAGGAAACTGGAATGCCAAAGTAGGAAATCAAAAAGTGGAGGGAATAATAGGCAAATTTGGTCTTGGAACACAGAATGAAGCAGGGCAAAGATTGATAGAGTTCTGCCAAGAGAATGCACTGGTCATAGCAAACACTCTCTTCCAGCAACACAAGAGGCGACTTTACACATGGACATCACCAGATGGCCAACACCGAAACCAGATTGACTACATACTCTGCAGCCAAAGATGGAGAACCTCCATACAGTCAGCAAAAACAAGACCTGGAGCAGACTGTGGCTCAGATCACAACCTATTGATTGCAAAATTCAGGCTTAGACTAAAGAAAATAGGGAAAACACGGAGACCAGAAAGATATCACCTAGACAGCATCCCTAAAGAATACACGGTGGAGGTGATGAACAGATTTAATGGCTTAGATTCGGTAGACAGAGTACCAGAAGAATTATGGACGGAGATGAGGGACATCATGCAGGAAGCAGCAAAGAAAACCATACCAAAAGAAAAGAAGAGTAAGAAAGCAAAGTGGTTGTCTGATGAGGCTCTTAAAATAGCAGAGGAAAGAAGGAACGCAAAAGCCAAAGGAGAAAGGAAAAACTACAATCATTTGAACACAGAATTTCAAAGAAAAGTAAGGAGAGATAAGGAAAACTACCTAAAAGAACAGTGCAGAGAAATGGAGGAAAACAACAAAAGAGGCAGAACCAGAGATCTTTTCAAAAAAATCGGGGAAATTAAGGGAACATTTAAAGCAAAAATGACCATGATAAGGGACAAAGAAGGAAAGGAGCTAGCTGATGCAGAAGAGATTAAGAAAAGATGGAAAGAGTACACAGAGGAACTCTACAAAAAGGACCTCAACACTCCTGACAATCACAATGATGAAGAAGTAGAACTTGAGCCAGACATCCTGGAGAGCGAAGTCATAAAGGCCCTAAAGAGCACTGCAAACAACAAAGCTAGTGGAGATGATGGTATCCCAGTTGAATTTTTCAAAGCGCTAAAAGATGACGGCATCAAATTACTGCATTCAATATGCCAACAGATTTGAAAAACAAAACAATGGCCACAGGATTGGAAAAGATCAGTATACGTCCCAATCCCAAAAAAGGGCAATGCCAAAGAATGTTCAAATTATCGAACAATCGCGCTCATCCCACACGCCAGTAAGGTGATGCTCAAGATAATACAGGATAGACTTCAGCAGCATGTGGAAAGAGAATTACCAGAGGTGCAGGCAGGTTTCAGAAGAGGCAGGGGGACTAGAGACCACATTGCCAACATACGCTGGATCATGGAGAAAACAAAGGAATACCAGAAACAAGTTTACTTTTGTTTTATTGACTACACTAAGGCATTTGACTGTGTGGACCACAACAAGATGTGGCAAGTAATTAAAGAGATGGGAAGACCAGAGCACCTCATATGCCTCCTGAGAAATCTGTACATGAACCAAGAAGCAACAGTTAGGACATAACAGGGAATGACAGAGTGGTTTGGAATAGGAAAAGGAGTAAGACAAGGCTGCATTTTGTCACCATGCCTATTCAACCTATACACAGAGCACATAATCCGCAGTGCAGGGATGGAGGAATCACAATATGGGATTAAAATCGCTGGGAGAAACATCAACAATCTGAGATATGCAGACGATACCACCCTAATGGCAGAAAGTGAGGAAGACCTAAAGAATCTCTTGATTGGGCTGAAGGAGGAGAGTGCAAAAGCTGGCTTGAGACTCAATATCAAGAAAACCAAGATAATGGCAACAGGCCCCATCAGTTCCTGGAAAATAGATGGGGAAGAAATAGAAGCAGTGACAGATTTTACTTTCTTAGGATCAAAGATCACTGCAGATGGGGATTGTAGCCATGAAATAAAAAGGCGACTGATTCTTGGGAGACAAGCAATGAGAAACCTGGGGAACATAGTGAAAAGCAGAGACATCACATTGAAAACAAAAATTAGAATAGTCAAAGCAATGGTTTTCCCAGTAGTAATGTATGGATGTGAGAGCTGGACAATTAGGAAGGCTGAACGCAGAAGAATAGATGCCTTTGAAATGTGGTGTTGGAGGAGGGTTTTGAGAGTCCCCTGGACAGCGAGGAGAACAAATAGGTCAATCTTAGAAGAAATTAACCCTGACTGCTCATTGGAAGGTCAAATAGTAAAGATGAAGCTAAAATACTTTGGACATCAAATGAGAAGGGAGGATTCACTTGAGAAGGCATTGATGTTGGGAAAGGTGGAGGGCAAAAGAAAAAGGGGGAGGCCAAGGATGAGATGGCTAGATGGTATTGTAGACACAATTGGCACAGAACTGGGAGGACTGAGGGGGATGGTGGAGAACAGAGGCGCCTGGAGAACAATGGTCCATAGGGTCGCAAAGGGTCGGAACCGACTGTGCGACTGAACAACAACAAAAATTAAAAGGAGTGGGCTGTCCCTGTAATTGAAATTAAAAGGACAGGACTTTCCCTATGACCTTTGTAGTGGCCTGCTTAAAGAACTAGTCTTAGTACCTGATTTTAAACAAACAAAAGTTGTTATACTTTATTGCAATGGGAGCAAATCTAAAACATTCCGCATAAAGTGATGAAAATGCTGATTAGACTTTCTTAAGGCCATATGAGCAAATTTGCTGACAATCTTCATCGTGTATCTGTCTTTCATTTTCAGGTCGAGGAGTCTGAAAAGCTTTCTTTTAAAAACTTACAGCATAATTATATATCCACTCAGAGGTATGTTCCACTGAGTTTGCAAACTCTAACTCCCAATAGGTCCTATTTTTTTAGTGTTTACAAGCAGCTCTTTTAATGACTATTATTCTGACATTATAGCTCTGCCTGCACAATGGCAGTGAATCTGAAGCCAGAGTAGATTGCAGGCCATTTATTTATTTATTTATTTAGAGCTTGTGCAATCTGACTGGTGACATCATTCCCATTGTACAACAGGATGATTGCTGTTATCTACTAATGGTTAACTCAGGGCTTTCTCTCTGCTTCACTGTTCTTTAGGTAGACAGCACAGACCTGTGGTTTTTGAAAGGTTTTGTTTCAGCCAGTTTTTATCCTACTGTATAAGGAAAGATCTTAGGTAGATAAGGAAAAACTGTTTTCCCTATCGCACAACACTAGAACTAGGGGACACTCCATGAAACTTTTGGGTACTAGTTCTCAAACAAATAAGAGAAAGTACTTTTTCACCCAGAGGATTACTGGTCTATGGAACTCCCTGCCAGAAGAAGTGGTGACAGCTGTCAGTCTTGACAGCCAGTCTTAAGAAAGGATTAGACAAGTTCATGGAGGACAAGGCTATCAATGGCTATAATTATGGCTACCTAAGGACAACCTCCGGGTTGGAGAGATAGGCAGGATATCTCTCAATGCCATTTCCAGGGAATCCTAAGCAGATGAAGGCATCTCCTTGGGAATACCCTGAAGGAAATGGTGAGCCACTGTGTGAGACAGAATGCTGGACTGGATGGCCTGTGGCCTGTTCCAGCAAGGCTGTTCTTATGTTCTTATGTTCTTATGTTCTTGTAAGGCAGTGGTTAGCTGGTGCTCTAATGGAATCAAATGTTTCCCCATGGACTGTCAAGGCAAGATCATCAGTACAGATGAAATTCCTTGCATATGGGAATGTGAATTGATTATTTGTGCAAATGTTAAAAGGTAAATGGTGTTAGGACACTATCCTGTGGGAGATCATTCTTTTGATTCTTCCAGCAATGGTGCCTCCCTACGGGGTTAATCAATTTGAACTTGATACATGGTGGTGCATATTTTTTCTTTGCTGCTATTTAACATTTTTGCAAATATGAAGCATTCTGGATGCTCTGGATGCAAATACTGTACATGTCTTTCTTATAAATTATGTTAAACCCTTTCAGCTATTTCTTCTTTGTCAGCAAGGAAAAATTCACTGTGTAGCTATGAACTTTCTGCTAACTAGCTACCAGGCAATCATGTGTGCTGCTACACACACTTTTAATTTAAACTTTCTTTTGTAAAGTGTGTTCAAGTTTAAGCAATTTCTAAAAAATAATTTGGGACATGCTGTCTTTCCTCCGTCATATTTTTGTTGTAAAATGGGATTGAGAAGTTTCAAATGGTCCAGTTCCTGCTACATATGCAATGTTGCAACATTGGACTTCAAAAGTCTTAGGATTCAAAATTATATACCCTTATATACCCTTTTTCTCCAAAGTGATAACTGAAAATAATTCCAATTTCAGCTTGAGGATCAAGTTTTCCTCTCTTTTTTCGAATATGAGAATATGCTTTAGCACCAGAAGTTTTTAAATGGTTTAAACCCAGTTTTCTTCCAAATCATAATTCAAAAGGTGTTTTATTTGTCACTCAACTAGGTATTCTGATATGTAAATAATCTGCTGTAATTGTTGCTTCAGCCTACAAGAAGTTAGTCCAGCTTGCATTGGTATAGATCAGAGGTGGCGAGCCTTTTTATTCTGTGGGCCTGACCACGGCCCTAGACAGCTGAGCGGGCCAGACCATGCCCCCAGAAGCAGAAGCGGGCGCATTTACCCCACGTTTATGATAGCCGTGGGTGTGTTTGTGCATGTGCAGGTGTATTTTATGGCTGACGTAAACATACACGCTTCCACTTCCTGGTGCAGCAGAGTCAGTGATGGGCCAGATGGAATGGCATGGCAGGCCAGGTCCGGCCCGCAGGCCGTAGGTTAGGAACCCCTGGTAGAAAGCTTGACATCTCCTACAATGTCATATTTAATTTTCAGAACATTCATTTTGTTGCTGGAAATAAGATATTGTTACTTTATGTTCTATATCTTCCTGTTCCAAAAAAACCCTCAATAATAATAATAATAATAATAATAATAATAATAATAATAATAATAATAATAATAATAATAATAATAATAATAATAATAATAATAATAATATTTAATTTATATCCCGCACTTTCTCAGCCGAAGCCGACTCAAGGCGGCCATTACAACATGTAAATACAAACAATACAATAATACAATAATAAGCAGCATAAAAAGTAAATTCAGTACAATAACAATACAGTATAATTCAAAAGCAATTTACAAAATCAGAATAACAAAACAAAAAATCACATCAAAAATAGACCCATTAATAATAAATAACAAATTTATTAATCTGCATTACAATATTCTCCACCTCCTGTAATATTAAATATTAAAGGGTGCTTTACCAAATTCATTCTTAATTGGAGCTACATAGAATTTAAACTTTTCAAGGGTTTCTTAAAGCAGATCTTATTTGCACATGAGTGCCATCTGGTGGTCAAGCCAGAATTATTGCTATACAAGAGTGCAGCAATGAGTTTGTGCTGGCAGAACAAATCAACATCCTATGAAGCAATTCCAAAAATAGATGCAGCCAAACAAAAACTTTAGATCAGCGCCAAATTTAGTTGTAGCGCCGTCTGCTTGTGATCTGTGCCAAACTTGCAGAAATTTAAGCAGATGGTATTTATGGGGTTTTTTTAAACTGCCCCCCCAAATAATAATAATAATAATAATAATAATAATAATAATAATAATAATAATAATAATAATAATAATAATAATAATAATAATAATAATAATAATAATAATGTACCATCAAGTCAATTCTGATTTATGGTGACCCTTTCCAGAGTTTTCTAAGTAAAATACACAAACGTATACAGTAGTTCCCTTCTGGAGTCGTCCTGGGACTATGCAGCTTGCCTATGACCCCACAGGCTGTGGGGAATTGACCTCCCAAGCCTATAGCTCCACAGCCAGATGTTTAAATCACTCAACTATTCAGCCAGCTATTCAGCCAGGCTGTTAAAAAAATGCAACCCTAAACATCCCTAGATTTAAAATAGCACATTTAAATTGAAACACACACACACACACACACACCCCAAGCTTGCTTATCGTAAAAGAGAATAGTTGAACCCACCTTTAAAATTTGAAAATAATCTCTAGAGCAGGGATTCTCCACCTGTGGCCTGTGAGCTGGATGCGGCCCACAGCACCATTTCATCTGGCCCCACCACCGCCTCCACCACACCAGGAAGTGTCATGTGGTGGAGGAAGGGCAAAATGGCCATTGGGCCCCCAAAGCTGTCTGAGGGAGCATGACCCAGCCCCCAGCTTTAAAAGAACTCCTGTTCTAGAGGGTAAAATATTGGTCATTTAAAAAGGCATTTCATAAGGGAGAAACAGTGATTTCCTATCATACTGAGGGTGTGTGGAAACATGCTTACCAGCAAGAAAAATAAATACAATACAGTAAAACCCCTTGTTGTTGTTGTTCAGTCGCACAGTCGATTCCGACCCTTTGCGACCCTATAGACCATCATGCTCCAGGCACCTCTGTCTTCCAACATCCTCCTCAGCCCGCCCAGCTCTGTGCCCACTGCATCCACGATGCCATCTAGCCATCTCATCTTTGGTCGCCCTCTTTTTCTTTTGCCCTCCACCTTTCCCAGCATCAAGGCCTTCTCAAGTGAATCCTCCCTTTTCATTTGATGTCCAAAGTACTTTAGCTTCATCTTTACTATTTGACCTTCTAAGGAGCAGTCAGGGTTGATTTCTTCTAAGATCGACCTATTTGTTCTCCTCGCTGTCCAGGGGACTCTCAAAACTCTCCTCCAACACCACATTTCAAAGGCATCTATTCTTCTGCGCTCATCTTTCCTAAAGGTCCAGCTCTCACACCCATACATTACCACCGGGAAAACCATGGCTTTGACTATGCGGACTTTTGTTTGCAAGGTGATGTCTCTACTTTTAACTATCTTCCCCAGGTTTCTTATTGCTTGTCTCCCCAGAATCAGTCGTCTTTTTATTTCATGGCTGCAATCCCCATCTGCAGTGATCTTTGATCCTAAGAATGTAAAATCTGTCACTGCTTCTACTCCTTCCCCGTCTATTTTCCATGAACTGATCGGACCTGTTGCCATTATCTTGGTTTTCTTAATATTGAGTCTCAAGCCGGCTTTTGCACTCTCCTCCTTTAGTCCAATCAAGAGATTCTTTAGGTCTTTCTCCCTTTCTGCCATTAAGGTGGTATCGTCTGCATATCAAATTGTTGAAGTTTCTCCTAGCAATTTTGATCCCATATTGTGATTCCTCCATCCCTGCATTGAGCATTATATGCTCTGTGTATAGGTTGAATAAGCAGGGTGATAAAATGCAGCCTTGTCTTACTCCTTTTCCTATTCCAAACTACTCTGTCATTCCGTGTTCTGTCCTAACTGTTGCTTCATGTTTCATGTACAAATTACTCACGAGGCATATGAGGTGTTCTGGTATTCCCATCTCTTTGAATTTTATGTAACTCGAGGCATATGTAAGTCGGGGTTTTACTGTTGTAGTATACTGTTGCCACTCTGGGGGCTTAGAAATGAAATGTCACAGAAACAGTCAAAAGACAGATTTTCTTCAAAAGACTCAAAAACCTAGACTTGCTTTAAAGAAAATAATGGAGTAAAAAGCCTCCAGAAAGAAGCACATTCCGCCATGTATCTCCAGGGAATGAACATACACTTTTGTAAGGCCTATTCAAAATATTTCTGTATTACAAAAGCTCATAGCAGTTGTGTTTTCCCAAGCCCTGAGCACTTTCAGTAAACATTATCTCAGGATTTGTTAGGCAAGGCTCATACCACAAGATTTGAAAGTGTAAATCAGCTCTAAGCGATACAAATATTCAAATCATTTGTTTTCGTAATTATCAGCACAGCCATTATGAACAACGAAACAGAAATGCCAGTACCTGTAGAGCAAATCTTGCAAATGTCCAGACTAACAGAAAGCCTCTGGTGGAACATTTCTTTCCCATAATTTCCACCCTAAGGAAACACTGCAACTTAATCTTGTTAGCCAACCTACTCTCTGTATGGCATGCCAGTAGTAACGTAGAAGAGTTGCAATGGAAAGCATATAGCATTAGATTTGCAGCACGGTCGTATTGCACAGTCCCATAAACCTTACTAATTCAGTCCAATTGATCTTAATTTGGGGGAAAGAAGTCTCATTGTGTTTAATGCCCTTAGTCCTAAATAATCAGAGTCTGTTCCCTCTCTTTAGGGAATTAAAAATGTCTCTCGGTTTGTTGGTTTGTTTTGTCATGGACATTAAAGTAGGTTGTATTAATCTGTCCACGTCCTGGGTAAAATTCAGATTGTCCCAGCTCTAAGTCTGGGGCAATCTATACTTTTGCACTGGTCAGTCAGGATCAATTGACTTTTTAACTCCTTCTTGACCAAACATGAATTCATGCTTACAAAGAGATTATTTTCGTTGTAAAATACTGAAAAAGATTTTTAAAAAATAGAGAACAAATATTCAGACAAGAAACAAACTAGAAGACAAAATCATTGTGGCATTTAAGCATGTTATATTTTAACATTAGCTTTCATGGATCAAATCCAATGGAGGACTGTTAACATTTTTATTTTCTCTATTTTTGTGTGTGTGTTTGTTTTATACCCTTGCACAGACTAGGTAAAGGTCACCCCTGCTCAAAAGCCAGTCATATCCGACTCTAGGGTTCGGTGCTCATCTCCATTCATAGCCAAAGAGCCAATGCTGTCTGCATCTGCAGACATTTTCATGGACATGTGGCAGGCATGACTAAACACTGAAGTGGATTTTTGCTCTAGTGAGAGTTCAGGATTTACTCAACTAAGCATCAATTTATCTGCCTTTCTGGCTATCTATGGTTCTGTAAGGCTCTCCTCCAAAATCACATCACAAATGATTTGATTTTCCCTCTGTCTTTCTTCGCTGTCTTTTACATAGTATGGATGATTTTAACCTTGGTCTACTACAGTGACAATCTTAGCTAACTCCAAACTCCCTCTCTTTTTAAATTTCAAAAGGCAAGGGACCATCTATTGGAAAATATATGTATGTCGAGCTTTGAATGCTACACAATATCAGTTGAGATGAATGCTACACGAACAGCAGTAGGTGAGATGATATACAGGATACTCTCGTGTGCACAATTTTAGGCATGTAAATTCTCTCCAATCATTTAATAAATACTAAGCAAAACTAACTTGTTTGCTTGTCTCTAGTAAAACAATTAATAGGCTTTTTGCCTTTCCTGCCTCTGAGTTTCTTGACACCAATTAGCATGCCTTTCTTTGTTTAGTCCAGTGATGGCAAACCTTGGCACTCCAGCTGTTCTTGGACTTAAATTCCCAGAAGCCCAAGTCAGCACTCCTGCTGATCAGGGCTTCTGGGAATTGAAGTTCAAGAACAGCTGGAGTGCCAAGGTTCACCATCACTGTTCTAGTCAGTTGTTTGTTTGCCGTCACTGGACTAGAGCAAGATTTGCTCTACAGGTATTGGCATAGCATCTGGATCCCTTTCAGCCACATGGTAGCTAATTTCTAAAAGGCAAAATGGCTGAGAGGACGATAACCATTTTATCTTTTTTGTATTAGTTTCACTGATTTTTCCCTTTCTTATTCTAACAATCTGATGTCATTATGTCAAGAATTCCGAGCACATGTACTGAGTAAATACTATTACCTTAAGCATTTTTACCTTAAGCTTTTGTCTAAATGGATATTATTAGCATGGTTATCTGGCTGAGATGAATTATTGAATGGTAGTGAGCACAAGAGGGAATCCTGTAGACCAGTGTTTCCCAAACTTTGGTTCTTGGACTTCAATTCCCAGAGCCTACGTCAGTTCCCAAAAGCACTGATCAGCCAATGTACTGACTTAGGCTTCTGGGAATTGAAGTCCAAGAACCAAAGGAAACACTGCTGTAGATTATCTTGCCATTTGCTATGTAAAGTTTGCCATCCTTTTTCCTGCTGGCAACTATGGCATTATATTGTGGAGCAAGATCTGACCATTTCCTGGCATTTTGATTATGCTTAAAGAAGCACAACATCCCACATTCATAAACTAGAGGTTTTTTGAAGAACTGAATTATTCCTACCTACATCACAAAAAAGTATCACATGTATTAGGGAGTAAGCTCTGTTCACCGTTGAGATATTATTTTTGTGTTTAAGATGTGCACAGAAGCAGCAAAGTAACTGCTTCATCAAACACTTGTAATCCTCTCCATGTGGATTAATGTTACAGAACAGAAAAATCAAAACAATTTTCCAATGATTTTGTTTAAAAATTCACTGAAGTCATAGTTTAATGTAAATGAAAACATTACTATTCCTTTTCCAACAGGAAATTTGACATATACATATCAGGCAATTATTTTTAAATCCATTTTATAAACATACATTTATGTATGACAATAAACAAACTGATTGCTCAAGACCGATGCCCAAGATTTTCTTTCCTTCCACAAATTTTAGTCAATTATTCTTGTTTTTGTGTAGCAGTTTTAGTTTCCTTTAACATCTCTCGCCAGTTTTTCTCCATTTCCTCTTTACATGTGAGAAAAGCATCTTCCAGCCGTCTCATTGAGTTGGCTAAGTCTGGATTAGTACGCATCACCACCATATCATAAGCCATCCACGTAGCTTGTACTGGGACAATATAATAAACACAGTAATTTGATGGGATATGCTAGGAAATGTACAGGATCATCTAATAACTATTGATTTATTATTTCAATTTATATCCTAATGTACAGTTACTCTGGGTAATGTCAAAACAAAATTATCTGTTCTTCAAAAGACAGTAGGAAAAATAAACACATACAAATATAAACCACAAAATAACACACACACACACCCCATAGCAAATTAGATAAAACAGTTACAATGATGACACCAAAAAAATTAGGCATAGCAAAGGGGAGGGAAATTAATTTAGCAGCTTCCCTATATAATTCACCTTTGGCTAACTTGCAGAAAGCAACAAATATGAGGCCCAATAAACATGAGGCAGAAGAGCATTCCACAGTGTTGAAGCCACTGCCAAAAAGGACTGGTTTCTAGTGCTGACCTTAAACACTTCCCATGGGGTAGGAACCCTAAATCCCTCTGACTGTGAAAATCATATTATTCAGGCATGATTTATCAAGGAGAGGTGCTCCTGCAGGTATTGAGGCCCTGAACCAGTGGTGGTGAATCTATAGCACGTGTGCCAGAGGTGGCACTCGGAGCCCTCTCTGTGGGCACCCATGCGGTCACCCCAGCACAGAATTCGCTCCGCCACTCTGCCCAGCAGACCAATGGGAGCACTTCCTCCCTCCCCTGCACAGATTTTGCCCCGCCCCTCTGCCCAGCAGCCCAACGGGAGCGTTTCCTCCCTCCCCTGTTGCCTTGTTGGCACTTTGTGATAAATAAGTGTGTTTTGGGTTGCAGTTTGGGCACTCTGTCTCTTAAAGGTTTGCCATCACTGCCCTAAACCATTTAGGGCTTTATAAGTTAATATTAAAACTGTGAATTGGGCATAGAAACCTACAGGCAATTAATGCAGGTATACCAGCTTCAGAGAGACATGATCAAATCTACACAACTCCATCACCAGTCTCACGGGTACGTTTTGTACCTGCTGCAGCTCCCATGCTGCCTTCAGAGGTAGCCCTGCCTAGACTGCATTACAGTAATCAAGCCTCAAGATTACCAACATGTGGAACAGTGTCAAGAAAGATTTTCTATCTAGGAAAAAAGCAAAGCTGGGAAATTTGCCTAAGATGGAAAAAGGTTGGCCTGGCCACTGCAGATATTTGTCTCTCCATGGAAAGAGCTGAGTCAAGAATCACACTCAGATCCTGAACATGGTCATTCAAAAGAAGAACCATGCCATCCAGAGGATAGTAATCACCCAACCATTCAGGAGTCCTCCAAACAACTGGGTCTCTGTCTTGTCTGAATTCAACCTCAACCTATTAGGCCTCATCCAGTCCATTATCACAGCCAGATCTAGGACTTCACCAGCATCCACTACCAACAATGGAAAGGAGAGAAAGAGTTGCATGTCAGCTACATATGAATGACAATGCACTCTAAATCTCCATGTGACCTCATTCACTGGCTTCATATAGATGGGGAAGAAAACTGAGCCCTGGGGCTGACATTAACCTCTCTTAGCTGAACCATCTGGGCCAGATACCAAGAAAGAATTAGAACCAGCATAAATCTGAACCCAATACCAAAACCCAACAACCTCTCCAGGAGGATACCAAGGTCGACAATATCAAAAGTCACCGAGAGAGATCCAGGAAAACCAGCAGAGATCCTCTGCCTCTTTTGTCCTCCCAGAGATCATCTAGCAGGGCGACCAATGCTGTCTCAGTCCCATGGTGCAATGCAAACCTTGATGCAAATAGAGGAGGACTATTGATATCCTCCCCCCCCCCCCAAAAAAAAAAACCCAACCTAAAACGCTATAAAAACTAATCAGCTCAGTCACAAGTTTCAAAATTACTGAGCTTCAGTGTAAATTTGCATAAGGATTTTTAGCTAAAATGACTAACTGTGATTTAGGATAGCCCTCTTGCTAAAAATTTATATCATAAGTTCGTGCTCTGCAATACCTTTCAACATGGATACCACATCCATGTGATGAAAGTTTGTACAGTGGAACCTCGGTTAATAAACAGCTTGGATAACATAAAAATCACATAACAAAAGGAAATTCATGGAAATAGTGGCTCGGTTTATGGAATTTTTCCCCCAGAACAGATTAATTGGTTTTCAATGCATTTCTATGGCAAACCACATTTTGATTAAAGTATTTTGGTTTTCAATGCATTCCTATGGGAACTTGCATTCAATGCATTCTTATGGGGAAACTCAGTTTAATTTTAATTTAATTTAATTTAATAGTCATATTTATATATGCCGCCCACTCAGACAGAACCCGACTCAGGGCGGCATTACAACAAGTTCTAAAAACACATAAAAACACTTTAAAAGACCCACATCCCACCCACTTTAAAAGACCCATATCCCACCCACCCATCCCACCCACTATAAAAAGAAGAAGAGAGAGTTCTTAATTGTTTACATAAGCCAGCAGGAGGGGACCGTGTTCCCATTCGGGCCCCATACCTGCCCTGCCAGCCAGGTCTTCAATCCTTTCCTGAAGGGCAGCAATTCTCTTTGAAGTCTTAGACCTGTTGGCAGGAGGTTCCAGAGGGTTGGTGCGGACACGGAGAAGGCCCTCCTTCGGGTGCTGGATAGATGTGCACCCCTAGCTGATGGCACTATTAGAGAGCCCCTCCGGTCCACTCTGGTTGGACGGGCAGACACTCTTGGGACGATGCGGTCTCTAAGGTATCTTGGCCCACTGCCATATAGGGCTTTAAAGGTCAAAACCAGCATCTTGAATTGCACCCGGAGACAAACTGGTAACCAGTGCAGCTCCCGAAGTAGCGGTGAGGCGCGGGTATATCATCCGCATCCCATCACCACCCGGGCTGCTGCATTCTGGACAAGCTGCAGCCTCCGAATGGTCGTCAAGGGCAGTCCCATGTAGAGCGCATTACAATAATCTAGTCGGGAAGTGACCAGAGCGTGGGTGACCATAAGCAAGGAGCCCCGGTCCAGGAGCGTGCGCAACTGGCAAATCACCCGAAGTTGGGCAAAAGCCTTCCTGGCCACAGCCTCTACCTGTTCTTCTAGCAGCAGCTGCGAGTCCAGAAGGACCCCCAAGTTGCGTACTGGGTCTGTCTGGGGCAAAACAGCCCCATCCAGTACCAAAGATGGTAGCTCCCTGAATAACACAGGGCCCCTTATCCACAGCCACTCTGTCTTGCTGGGATTCAGCCAAAGCCCATTGGCCCCCATCCAGACCCCAATGGCCTGCAGACATCCAGATAGGATTTCAACGGCATCAACGGCAGTTAAAGTAATTTTCACTGTAAGAAATGTCCTGGAGAACGCATTAATTACATTAACCAAGGTTCCGCTGTATGTACAAAACAATATGCTAAAAATCTGCACAGTGCAAATGAGGCTAAATGAGAAGTGCAGGAATACGTTCTTCACACTTTCTTTTTAAATGGGGAGGGGATCAGGATTAGGTTTGTGGCCGAGTTTCTCTCCACTGATCAGCAAAGTCTTTATGAAAATAACACACCCTGGGAAGCTGCCAAGGGAACCATTTTCATCAGGACTGTGAAATAAAGAAAACGGTACAATTGGCATTGCAATTATATTTTGAAATATAGATACGATACGTATTCCTTCATTTCTTTTATCTTCTAGTTTGACGCAGAGGGTCAAAACAAAAGTGATCTGAAAATGCATGTTTAGGTTTTAGACTGTAACGCTAGAGAAAGGGATCTAACTCATAGTCACTGCCAGTTTTCCAATTTTTATATATATTAAAAACATTTAGGTATTTTATGTATTTTATAAAACACACACACACACACACACACACACGTGTGTGTGTGTGTGTGTGTGTTTTATAAAATACATAAAATACCTAAATGTTTTTCCCCATGGGTGCAAGCAAATGAGAGGTAAGTGGAGTGTATTATGTTCTCCACACCTGCTATTGCACCCAACATTCAACTGCTTAATATAAATTAAGCCCACTTCATTTTTGTTCCTTATTTCATTGTACTTCCACTGGATACACTAATCTGAATACCATCTAAGCGCGATGGGGTGGTATATAAATGTAATTGCTATTGCTATATTAATAGTGTAAAGTAAATAAGCCAAGTAATATATGCTCCATTAAACCAGCATATACCTGTGGTCTCCCGAGCAAGGCTTTACTAGCATTTTTAACACCACTTTGACAAATATTTCTTTAGAATGTCAGCCTGCAATTGAGAAGCCAAGGTTCTAACTCCCAGGCTAATATTAAGTTCACTAGTTGAACACAGGTTTCCTTTAAGCCTAACATATCCCCCCTGCTGTTGCAAGGTTAAAGGAAGAGGAGAGCCATGTATACAGCTCCTAGCTCCTTGGAAAAAAGACTGGTTGTAATTGGAAATAAATACAATTAATGTAAGAAATGTAACAGAAAAGAAGGAAATGTGATTTTAAACACCAGGTTGAATTAAATAATTGAAAGGGGCAGATCAGTGGCTGTCATAAATGCGTCTACAATAGCCGTGGGTGCATTTACAGCAGTGTTAGCCATACCTGTCAACCTGCGGCTCCGGAAAAACGGGACCTGCGCACATCGCTTGTGCGCAGGTTGTGTTCCATGCATGCGTGAAAAGGTTTTACCCCTTCCACGCATGCGCGGAAGCGCTACGCTGCTTGCGCAGCCCTTACGCAAGCGACGTAGCGCTTCCACGCATGCATGGAAGGGGTAAAACCCTTCCACACATGCGCGGAAAGCGTTTCCCCCGCTGCCAAATTACAGGGTTTTGGCAGCGGGGGCCGGGTTATGACATCACTCGGCGTCAATTTACGGGGTAATCCCGGCCAAATCGGGAAGGCTGACAGGTATGGTGTTAGCGCATGCGCCTGAACATTTACTTCCACTTCCAGTAGTATTTGCGCATGCGTGGGTGCTTTTTACTTCCGCTTCCAGTAGCGGTGTGGGTGGTGTGGGCCAGATGATTTGGCACCATGGGCTCGTAGTTTGGGCACCCCTGATCTATATACTAGTAACACACAGTGGGCTCAAAATCCATAGCAGAAGTCAAGACTTCAAACAAAGAATCCCAAGAACATTGAACTTACACATTTCTAGTTTCTGTGGTTATGAAGAATAATATGGGTTATTTCATCTAATTTTGCTTATATTTTCCCAGTAATAGAGATCAATTCCTCCTACACCTGCCCCATCAGCTCTTATTATGTTTCACCATGTCTGAGTTAACTGAACAATATAATTTGCAAATATTCATTTTTTACTTTTAGAAAAAGGTGAACTCTTCTTATGTAAATAAAATTACACATGATGTAATAAAAGTATATAAGGAGAGGCTCTCCACCCCACCCCAGATTTTACTCTATAATCTAGTCATCCACTGAAGGTAAATGGTAAGGGAGATTGAGAAGTGATTTAAAAATACTTCATATCATGCATAATTAAACCACAGAATTGACTGCCACACAATGAAGTAATGGCTGCCATCTTAAATAGGTATAAAAGGGGATTAGTTCTATGAAGGAAAAGGTTATCAATAATTACAAGCCATAATGGCTACATAAATTATCTTCACTATTAGAAGACATTATAAGTGGGAGGGGTGGTACTGTACATATGCACTTTCAATAAACACCTCATTGGCCATTATGTGACCAGAATGCTGAACCAGATGAACTTTTGATCTGATCCATTGTCCAAGGACAATGCTTTAAAAACCAATCTCTTACACTTAACTCACACAACAGAATTCTGTTTTAAAATTTCAGTGACACAGCATACTCATCCAATCTTTACATCTAAAGAGCACTGGGCTTTCTCTTGTGCCCCCTCCCCGCACTAAAGCACATATAGGAAATAGACTTTAAAACACATCAGAAAGTCTTCCCCAATCATGGTGAATTATACCATAAACAAAAGAGCAGTCATCCCCACCTATCAACTTGGATTGGTAGTGCTCCTGTAACTCAAAGTTAGTATATCATTAGAAGCAGGGGCTACAGCGGCTCAGTGGTTAAGAAGCTTGCCTTGTTAGCTGAAAGGCTGGCAAGTTGGCAGTTCAAGACCCAGTTACTGCAAGATGGACTGAGTGCCTGTCTTTGTCTCAGCTCTTGGGGACATGAAAGGAGCCTCATTCGGGCGTTCCCTGAGCAGAGTTTCTCCCGCAAAAATCCTTTCAACCAAGAATAATTTCTGACACAAAATTATTATTATTATTATTATTATTATTATTATTATTATTATTATTATTATTATTATTATTATTATTATTATTATTATTATTATTAAAGGCAGAGTTCCTCTATAAGTAAAAGACATCTGCTTTCCCTAACACAAACTGGATCACTACACATGATGTAAATTTGTTTTGTAATTCATCTTTAGGAGATAAACTGTCCATTCAGACATGGAACTTTGAAGAGATTTCATTCTTAGTGGGAAAATCTTAAATTTTTGGTTTAATAAAAACATTTTACAACAAGTTTGAGGTTGTGAAAAAGAATCTAATCAAAGTCTACAGAAATTTGACAGTGCTAATTAAATTGAAAAACCTGTTGTGGAAGAGGTTAACTGGCAAGTAATTGGTGTGTACAAGAGATGCTTAATTCTCTCACGACCAGTCTCTGTGCTGATCTCCTCAAAGATTTTCAGATGTGTTTCTGTATTAGTACATAGATCTGTAACATGCATGTAGTTTGATCCTTACATATTATATCAGGAAAGTTTTTCTTCCCATAAGTAGCAAAATTGGGAGGGTGGGGTGTCTGTTCTTTACAGTTATCTGTGTCTCAATGTAAAAAGGATGCAGAATCTCTCAAAAGTCTGGTCACTGTGTCTGTACTTTTTAAAATGTGCTACTATCCTGAAAATTTAAGATTCTGGGATACAATGGAAAGCATCTGAAAGGTACATAAATGTGTCATTTTGTACCAAAAGACATTAATAGTAAAGGTAAAGGTTTCCCTTGCTCGAAAGCCAGTCGTATCCGACTCTAGGGTGCAGTGCTCATCTCTGTTTCTAAGCCGAAGAGCCAGCGCTGTCTGCTTCTGCAGACGTTTCCGTGGTCATGTGGCAGGCATGACTAGACACCGGAGCACACGGAATGCTGTTACCTTCCCACCGAAGTGGTCCCTATTTATCTACTTGCAATTTCTTGCTTTCGAACTGCTAGGTTGGCAGGAGCTGGGATGAAGACGGGAGCTCATTTCCGTCCTGCAGTACTCGGGAATCGAACTGCTGACCTTCTGCTTCCCAGTCAGCGTCTTAGCGACTTGAGCCACTGCAGTTCCTAAAAGACATTAATAAATGTCACAAAAACAAACCATATTTTTTAACCTATCCCTTTTAAAGACTTGTCTGAACAAGTAGTTTACCATGTACTATACAGTATGTGTATTGTATAACAATTCTTGTTTAGCACATTTTTAACTTGTGTTGCCAACTGGGGAGCAGCACCATACTTTTGCAACAAATATAGTAGGACACAAAAAAAACTAGAATCCATACTAACATTGGTGACATTGTAATCACTAATGTAGATGCTCTCCTAGAATATATTCACACCTGATAGTTTTTCCATATCTTCCAGCAGATTTTCTAAGTCTTTATTTAGATCTTCAAGCATTTTGACCATATTGTCATAATTTCTTTCATAGGGTTCACATTTGGCCGTCTATGAAGGGAGAAACAATAAGAGTGAGATAAGTGATCATATACAAGTGAAAACAACAAAGAGTCTTGTGGCACCTTCAAGACTAACATATTTTTCAGGTGCTGCAAGACTGATTAGCTGAAATTCACACAGGGTAAGGCTGATGAGGCAAATTTTGGTGGAGATTCCTATGGTGAAGGTAGTTCATCATTGGGAAGCCATTTGGGCCATTGGATTTTTTTTTAAAAAAAAAAAAAAGCCTCCAAACCTTCATGGGAGATCACAGATTTTTAATTCCTGAAAAACTACAGCAGTTGATGATATCATCAACCTGACATTATCAGCCGTACCTCTGAATTTCAACCTTTTCAGTTTTCTGCTGCAACAGAATAACAGAGGTACAGTAGAACCTCGGGTAAAGTCCAAACTCCGTTCCACAAGTTTGGACTTGATCCGATTTGGGACTTTATTCAAATCAAATGGGTGATGCATCGGATAATGTCCAAAAATTGACTTTATTCAAGGTTCCCATACCAAATACCTCAGATAACGTCCATTTTTTTAGCAGTTTTGGACTTTATGCAATGCATCACATGTGCATGAAAACCGCAACTTTATCCGAATTTGACTTTATCCAAATCGGACTTTATCCTAGGTACCACTGTACTTTTGTTGTTGTTCAGTCACTGTTATGTATATACAATGTTGCTTTAAGAAATGTATGAATGTAACCTGACCACAATTACAATGTAGCCCAGCTGTTAAAGGAACGCGAGTTAGCTGCCCATAGAGGGCAGCTGCGAGCGTTCAACTCACATGGTTCTCATTCCTCAAATCACCGGCAGCCGCGGGAACTCTCCCGCACGATCAAACAACTACAGAAGAGGGGCGTGACTTGGGACGACGTCACGCCGGTAGCAGCCAATGAGCTACCGTGCAGCAAGATTCAAATGCATTGTGCTACTGTATATAATGTGATGTATCTCCGCCATTACCACATGTTCATCCTGATCATCAACCAATAAACCTGTGTTAGTCCTTACTGCGACTCCTTCTTTGTCTTCCATGCAAGACACCAAATTGGCGACGAAGGTGGGATCGATGGCGGATCCCAAGGTCAAGCCTTACCAGTTCGATGTCAGCGAGCCCAAACAATGGGAGCTCTACGAGTGGCAGTTTCGGCACGCGATGGAAGCCGCGGGCGTCGACGACGACGTGAAAATGCGCTGCCACTTCCTGGCCCAGGTGGGGCCGGCCACGCTGCATATCCTGATGAACCTGGTGGCCCCCCGGAAGGTGGACGTGGTGCCCATCGACTGCATTCTGGAGTTGTTGGGCGAGCACTTCCAGCCTCCCGTCTCGATCTTCCCGGCCCGGGTCGCGTTCCACAGGCGAGACCAGCAACCGGGCGAATCCGTGTCCGCCTACGCGGCGGCCCTCAGGCTTGCAGCGGTACACTGCCAGTGGGATGACCTGGGCCAGGCCCTCCGAGACCGCATGTTGTGTGGCCTGAGGGACGAGGAGCTCCAGAGGAAGCTGATGAACCGCGACCACCGCCTCACGTTCAACGAGGTACTGCGGGAGGCCCAAGCGGCCGAGGCAGCCAGGAGCGGAGTCAGGGTGTTCAAGTCCCGCGGGGCCACGTCCAAAAGGGCCAAGTCACCAGTGCAGGCGGCCCAGCGGACATCAGCGAAGATGGCCTGGCGGGCCCCCAAGCCGCCCGCCGGCACACCAACGTCGTCCGAGGAGTCGTCCACGACGGCGGACCCCTGCTCCAGCGAGGACGACGACGTCCAGAGGGTCAAGAAATGAGGAGAGAAGCGACAGACCCGCAAGTGGCAGGACCGCTGCTGCGACGGTTGTGGGGTGTCCCACGACCGCACGAGGTGTCCGTTCCGAAAGGCCGAGTGTCACAACTGCGGCCGAAAGGGACACATCACCCGAGTATGCAGGCGCAGGCGAGTCGAGGACAGGGGGAGTTCCAGCCATCCCCAGACGCACCAACGGAAGGCGGCCGGCACCAGGAAGGTCTCAGCAAGCTACAGCGAGGAAGGCGTGAACCGCGTGGGCCTGGAGCACCGGCGGTTTTTCGTAGAGGTACTGTTGCAGGGGTTCCCAGTGAGGATGGAGATAGACTCGGGGTCATCTTATTCCATCCTGTCCCAGATAAGCGGCCCAAACTGCGGGCCATGAAGTCACACCTACGGGACATGCAGGGAAATGGGATCCCAGTGTTGGGGGTGGGGAACTTCAAGGTGAAGTTCAAGAACTACTCCGAGAAATTGCCCCTAGTGGTCCTCAAGGGGGGGAGGTGCTGCCTTTTGAGAACGCAGTGGTTTGCTCCCCTGGGAATCGAACTGTCCGGCATTAACGCCATTGAGACCGACCCAATGCGGGACGTGTGCAATGCACACCCGGACGTTTTCAAGAAGGGGCTCGGGAAATACAAGGGGCCCCCGGTTTCCTTTGAGCTGGACCCAGAAATCCGGCCCATCCACCTCAAACCAAGGAGAGTGCCCTTCGCCCTCAAGGACAAGATCGAGGCGGAACTGGACAAATTGGTGGGGCAGGGGATTTTGGTTCCAGTTGATTCGGCGGAGTGGGAAACGCCGATTGTTACAGCCCTTAAATCAAACGGGGAGGTCAGGATTTGTGCGGACTATAAATGTACGATCAATAAGGCCATTCGGCCAAATGCATATCCGGTGCCCGTGGTCAGCCACTTGCTGGCCACGTTACATGGGGGGAGGTGTTTTGCCAAGCTGGATCTGGCGCAGGCATATCAGCAGCTCTCTGTAACCCCGGCTGCCGCCACGGCGCAAACGATCGTAACACACAAGGGGGCGTTTAAGGTAACGCGCCTTCAGTTTGGTGTGAATTCGGCCCCCGGAATTTTCCAGTCCCTCGTGGACCGCCTTTTAAAGGGGCTTCCAGGCGTCCTCCCATACTTCGACGATGTGTTGATAACGGCGGGGAGCGAATTAGAGTTAGCAAAAAGGCTAGATGGGGTCCTCTCAGTGTTCGAGAGGGCAGGACTCCGACTGAGGAGGGACAAATGTGTATTCTTTGCGAGGGAGGTTGAGTTTCTAGGTTTTAAGGTAACCCCGGATGGAATCAAACCCTCTGAGTCCAAGGTTGCGGCCGTGAGAAACGCCCCTCGCCCCACCGCGAAACCGGAGCTGCAGTCATTTCTAGGGCTCCTAAATTTCTATCATTCCTTCCTGCCTCGGAAGGCATCGGTCGCGGAGCCACTGCACGTGTTACTTAAAAAGGATGCGGCTTGGCGGTGGGGGGACAGGCAGGAGAAAGCGTTCAAGGAGCTTAAGTCACTCCTATCCTCGGACGCTGTACTGACCCACTTCAATCCAAAAAAGCCAGTGGTTTTAGTCTGTGATGCGTTACCAGTGGGGGTGGGGGCGGTTCTGTGCCATGTGTTGGAGAGCGGGAGGGAAGCCCCGGTGGCATACTACTCAAGGTCCCTCTCGAAGGCCGAGCGCAATTACGCGCAAACAGATAGGGAGGCCCTGGCCATAATCACGGGAACGAAGAAGTTCCATGATTTCATATACGGCCGCGAGTTTACGGTAGTGACGGATCACAAGCCACTACTGGGGATCTTCACTACCGGCAAACCCACCCCACAGATTCTATCCCCCAGGATGCTGCGTTGGGCCATCTTCCTCAACGCCTACCAGTATGAGCTGGTCTATCGCCCAGGGAAGGAGATCTCCCATGCGGACGCACTGTCCCGGTCTCCCCTCCCTAGTTTAGGGGACCCCACATGCGAGGTAGAGCAGGACCACCAAGTCCTGCTGATCGAGTCTCTCGACTCACCCCCCATTGTCCCGGCCGACCTCGCCAAGGCCACGGCGGCCGACAAGATGCTGGCCCAAGTTAGTTCCTGGGTTAGGAAAGGGTGGCCCACTACTCCCCCCGAGGAACATTTCAAGCCATTTTTCAGGCGTAGAGTGGAGCTTTCTCTGGAAAGGGGCTGCTTACTCTGGGGCCAGCGGGTAGTTATCCCAGACAAGCTAAGGGCCAAGGTACTGAAGCTACTGCATACCAGTCACCCCGGGATCGTGCACTCCAAGGCTCTGGCCAGGAGCTTCTTTTGGTGGCCCCAGATAGACGCGGATATAGAACGTTTAGTGGGCACGTGTGAGAGCTGCCAGAGCTCTCGGCCCGAGGAGTCCCGGTTGCCCCATAGGGAATGGGACACGGCCCGCGGGCCATGGTCCCGGATTCATGTCGACTTCACTGGCCCCTTCCGCGGGTCCATGTTTCTGCTGGTAGTCGACTCCTACTCCAAGTGGTTGGAGGTAATCCCCATGAACAACACTTCCTCTGCGGCAACCATTAAGCAGTTGCGCAAGCTTTTTGCCTGTTTCGGCCTGCCAGACGTCCTCGTTAGTGATAACGCTAGTACCTTCACGTCTGCAGAGTTCAAGACGTTTATTGAGAGAAACGCCATCAGGCACATTACCGCTGCCCCGTTTCACCCTGCCACAAACGGTCAGGTAGAGCGCCAAGTGCGCACTACGAAAGACGCACTGCGGCGCATGGGTCCCGGTGAGTTGAACCTTCACCTGTGTCAGTTCCTCATCTGCTATAGGACAACCCCCCTAGCTTCAGGATTTTCCCCAGCCGAACTCCTCATGAGGAGGCGTCCGGTAACACTTTTTGACCGGATGGATCCGTCCAGGGTGGAGGATGAAGGGAGAAATATAAGCATAGGGGGAGAGAGCTCCAAAAGTTTTTCGGTAGGGGACCCGGTTCACTGCAGGAACTACGCGGCCTCGGGGCCAGCGTGGGTACCAGGGACGATCATTGAGCAAACGGGGCCGGTATCCTACAGGGTCGAGACTAGCTCAGGTCTACTCTGGAGAAGGCACGCCGACCAGCTCAGAAGGCAAGTCACCTGTGAGGGGGAATCAGCGTTAGGGTCCTCCCCCACCCACGTTACCCAAGGGGGAGACACGGCGGCACCCGTGGATACAAATGCATATCCTCGGTTCTCAGCCGCAGAGGAGGATACCTTGGAGGAGAGGGATGAATTTGATTATGAGTTGCAGTACCAGGGGGGTGTCGCGGAGTGGTCCCCCACCCGTCCTAGCGAGAAGAGGGGTTTCAGTTCAGCCCCTGGTACTTCCAGTCCCCCCAGCCCTTTTGTTTTAGAATATACCATAGCCCCAGCTCTCCGGAGACAGACACCCCCAAGACAGGCAACAGGGGGGAGTCCGCCCACCACAGTCTCTAGAACTCCCGGGCAAGTAACGGGGGGTGGCGAGGCCACGAGGGCCTCTTCGTCAGTCCCGAGATTCGTACTGGGGGGGACCCCAAGCCCCTCAAACGGTAGGCAAGGGTTCACTTCCCAACTGTTCATTCCATTCCCGTCCCCCAATGCAAGGTTACCGCAGAGTCCACGCCGAGTCACTAATGAATCCCCCCTTTCCGTTGCAGGACAGGACTCCGCGGAACCAGGAGCCTCCGGCTCCCCTGTGTTAAGTCAGGCGGCCGCACGCCCCAGGCGCACGTGCGGCAAGCCACAATGGTTGAGGGACTTCATCCCATCCTAGGGGGGAGGGATGTTATGTATGTACAATGTTGCTTTAAGAAATGTATGAATGTAACCTGACCACAATTACAATGTAGCCCAGCTGTTAAAGGAACGCGAGTTAGCTGCCCATAGAGGGCAGCTGCGAGCGTTCAACTCACATGGTTCTCATTCCTCAAATCACCGGCAGCCGCGGGAACTCTCCCGCGTGATCAAACAACTAAAGAAGAGGGGCGTGACTTGGGACGACGTCACGCCGGTAGCAGCCAATGAGCTACCGTGCAGCAAGATTCAAATGCATTGTGCTACTGTATATAATGTGATGTATCTCCGCCATTACCACATGTTCATCCTGATCATCAACCAATAAACCTGTGTTAGTCCTTACTGCGACTCCTTCTTTGTCTTCCGTGCAAGACACCAAAGTCACACAGTCGATTCCAACCCTTTGCGACCCTATGGACCTTTGTCCGCCAGGCACCACTGTCCTCCACCATCCTCCTCAACTCGCCCAGCTCTGTGCCCATTGCGTCTACAATACCATCCAGCTATCTCATTTTCTTCTTTTGCCCTCCACCTTTCCCAGCATCAAGGCCTTCTCAAGTGACTACTAGCCCCCCTCTATTCAGCACTAGTTAGACCACATCTAGAGTACTGTGTCCAATTCTGGACACAAACATAAACAGATGGAAACAAATTAGCGCAGGTACAGAGAAGGGCAACAAGGATGATGAGAGGACTGGAAACCAAGCCATAAGGAAAGTCAGGTGTAACTAGGCATGTTTGGCCTTGAGAAAAGGAGATTGAGAAGGGATATGATAGTAATCTTCAAATACCTGAAAGGTAATCATAAAAAGGAAGGGCAGGATCTGCTCTTATCATCCCAGGGCACAGGACAAGTAATAATGGGCTCAAACTAAAGGCTGAATATCAGGAAAACCTAACAGTTAGAGCAATATGGCAGTGGAACCAGCTGCCTCAAGAGGTGATGAGCGCTCCAACACTGGAAGAATTCAAGAGAGAATTGGACAACCGTCATATCTCCTTTGATTCAGATTCCTGAATTGAGCAGAGGGTTGGACTCAATGGTCTAAAAGGCCCCTTCCAACTCAGTTATTCTATTATTTGAACACACTACCTCATTTGAAGGCTGGCATGTGTAAAATCTATTTCTGAGGCACTGAATGTCCTGAGATTAGTTTAATAATTAGGAGGTGCTTACAAATTAAAATAACTGTAAGCATTTTGCCCTTTTCAACTGAAAACATTTCCTAAGCAGCTCATTTGAGATCAATTTTAAAAATTAATAAAAGTGGTCCTTGCTAATAATTGAGAAACACACTGCACTATGGAAAAAGGGACAGATGATATGAAGAAACTCAATGGTTGATCCTGGGCCTCTGTTATAGTCTTTCAGTCTCAACAACTTAGCTTTATCCTTTTCCCACCCAGTACAGTGTACCAAGACTGCAATTTCTTTCAAAATATACATGGAAGTAAGCCTCGCTGAGCCCTCTAGTGTTTGCTTCTAATAATCAGAGTTAGTCTTATTGTTGTGAGCAGAGTGATGTGATCATCTTCAATAATAGGGTGCTAAGACTAGTACATTTCTGTGTTTTTCTTTCTTTCTTTCTTTCTTTCTTTCTTTCCTTCCTTCCTTTTTTGATAACTGCAAGTAGGCCAAAGTCTGTAATAGATCCGCTCTCTTCTGAAAACTAGAAAGTGGCTTACCATCATCAAAAAAAGTCTAAGACATTTTTTCCCAAGCAGCAAGGTGGAGGCAGGCTACATCTGGCTGTAGCATGGAAGATCTAGATCACTAGTGCGGAAAAGAAGATTACTACAGTTTCAAAATGACAGTTTTGCTCAACAGGGCTTTGGCATCCTGGGGCCATTTGTCAGATGAATTTAGCCTGTGGCCAGATAAAGAGGAGGCACTTACTGCTTGGGGTAGTTGAACCTCCTCCTTACCAAGACTATCCAAGGAGCTCTCCTCCTTGTCACAGGCTTACTTCTTGATGAAAAAGAGTTAATCACACAGCTAGATGAAGGAAGGTGCTCTCTACTGGTACCTCAAAGTAGAAAGCACTAAGTTATCTGCCGATGCCTTCCTCGGAAGCATGCAACAGTTTCAGGAGAAACCATGCCACACAAGCACTAGTTCTCAAACAAATAAGAGAAAGTACTTTTTCACCCAGAGGATTACTGGTCTATGGAACTCCCTGCCAGAAGAAGTGGTGACAGCTGTCAGTCTTGACAGCTTTAAGAATGGATCAGACAAGTTCATGGAGGACAAGGGTATCAATGGCTATAATTATGGATACCTAAGGACAACCTCCAGGTTGGAGAGATAGGCAGGATATCTCTCAATGCCATTTCCAGGGAATCCTAAGCAGGTGAAGGCATCTGCATGGGAATACCCTGAAGGAAATGGTGAGCCACTGTGTGAGACAGAATGCTGGACTGGATGGGCTGTGGCCTGTTCCAGCAAGGCTGTTCTTATGTTCTTACCAGCAAAGGTTGCCCGGCATTGCCGGGCTGTTTTAAATGGTGTTGGAAAGTTTTTGTTGTTGTTGTTGTTAATGTTTGTAAAGAAGAGGTTAGTCTATAATTGAAATTTTTAAAATTGTTATTTATACAAATTTTTTTTGATGGCCTGTTATAAACTGTGATGAGTTTTGTTTGGTGTTTTGGTTTTGTGGATGAAAAAAAGAATAAAGGATGATATACTTTTTCGAAAAACTCTTGGGGCCTTTTGTGTGGGGCTATTGTGTCTTTTTGAATTTTTTTTTTATTATTGTGGGCAGCAAGTGCTGCTGGTAGGGGTTATCTTGTATTTTGACTGTTTTTTCTCTCGTGGCCTCTGGGTGGAGCTTCTTCCAGTAAGTAGTCTCTTTCTTTATTCATTTCTTTTCCAGTAGTTGTTGTGTGAGGTCGTCTGGTGGTGAGTTGGCTGTTTTTCTTTATTTGGGGTGGTGGTGGTGTTTTGATTTTGTGGTGTTTGGCTGGGTGCTGGGTGTGTTTGGAAATGTTTGTTGTTGTTTACTTTTTTGGTGTTATTTTTGTATGTTTTTGAATGTTTTTGATTGTTTGTTTTTGTGGGTTTTTTTGTGTCCTACGGGGGGCGGATCCCCTCTCTGCCGTCTCCCCTGGCTCTGGAAGGCTTTGGGGGACAGACCCCTTTGGTCCCCCCAAACCTTCCAGACTCATGGGACCCAGGAGAGGGGATCGAATCCAGGCTACCCTCTGATATTAAAAGGGAAATCTCAATTGGGGATTCCCCTTTAATATCAGGGGGTTTGTGATCCCTCTCTCCGCTGGCTTCCTTGGGTTTGGGAGGGTTGGGTTGAGAAAAGGGGTCTGTCTCCCCCACCCTTCCGGACCCAGGAGAGCCATCGGAGAGGGGGATTCCCCCCCCAACCTCCGTTTTTAACGAGAAGTAACCGCTTGGTTTCTTCTCTTTAAAATGGGGCGTGTGTGTGGGAGGAGAAGGGAATCCCCTCTCTCTGCCGGGTCCCCTGGGGTCAGGAGGGTTGGGGAGACAGGCTCCTTTGGTCCCCCCAACCCTCTCAACCCCAGGGGAGCCAGTAGAGAGGGGGAGCACAACACCCCCGCCCCCACCCAGTGATATTAAAGGGGAAACTCCGATCAGGAGCTTCAGGCGCCATTCGGGAGGGGGGCTTTGGTTCCCGCAGCTTGTCGGACTTGCTCTCCCGGTGTCTTTGTTTTTGTTTTATTTTTTGGGTGCCGGCTTCCTCAGCGTTTTGCGCGCTCATGGCGCGCAGGACGCTGGGGCTTGTAGTTATGGGTTTGTGCTTTGGGTTTGTGCTGGGTTTTTTTAAATGGTTTTCTTTTGATTGGCTGCGGCGCGTTTCCGAATGTTTCTTGTGCCGCGCCGTGCGAGAGCCTCTCAGCCTGATTGGCTCTGGCGCGGCACGGCACAAGGAATGTTGGGAAAGGAAGTTGTTTCCCTTTTTTCACGTTTGTGGGGCTGTTGCCCCACTGCCTGTTTTCTCAATCCTTTGTTGACCTGCGGACCCAGATCGGCCGTTTGCACGAAGGGTGAGTGCAGGCAAGTAGGGCGAGGCATAGCAACCTATAGCCAGTTCCAACGGTTAACACTTGGTTTTATAGGTTAAGATATGTTCTTAAGCACAGTTATCCTGTGTCGCAAGTGGAATTTAAGTCTATGAGTTGAATTTCACTAGATAATATGCAGGTATGGAGAAGTGTCTGCAGGGGGGGGAGGAGCATCATGGCAGACTGAGCACATCGTTTCTCTCACCACTGCCTGGAAAGGGGAGGCACAAATGTGGATATATAATGCTAAACTGTTACGTTTTTGAAGGAAAATGTTTCTGGAAGGAATGTGAAGTTGATGGATTGTAATTGGAGGTATTTGGAGCCTGGAGGACAACGGAAAGGAGTAAAACTGTTGCAGCTGTTTCTCAAGTGCCGAGAGCTGAGTTAGTGGTGCTGTTGGAGAATGGAGTTTATGAGCAGAGGTGACAGCAAAGAGAAGCGCTTCCTTGGGAGCTGGCAATAGCTGTGTTCGAGAGAAGTGAATTTTGGCAAAGTCTGGGGTTCGGCAGTGCTTGGAGGAGACTTGAGTGGCGGAGTGGAGCAGAGGAGAAAGGAGGAGAGTCGAGCACGATCTCGCGTGCAGAGTTCCAGGGTGGAAGGAAGTGGCGATTTTGGTCTCAGCTGGAGTGGCGCTGCCGGAGGACAGAGGACGGAGTTTAGGAGGGAGGTCTCGGCAAGGAGAAGCGCTTTTGTGGGCAGCTGAAGTCTCGGCGCCGCTTGGAGTTTGGGGACGCTGGAACGCAAAGTGGTCAGGAGAGTGCTCTGGTTGTGTCAGGCGGAGAAGGAGTCGTTACTCTGTGGGGATAGGGGTCTGAGGGGAGTCAATTGGGGGGTGCGGAAGTGAGTCCCAATTGATCCCAAAGGGCCCTAATCCGGAGCAGGAGTCTGGGCAGCCCGTGTTGACCAGTGCATTGGTTGGATGTGCGTCCCCTGAAATACTACTGAGCGTTGGCTGAAAGTGTGGAAGTCTTTAAGGAGCTGTTATTTCTTCTACCCTTGGAACTTGGACTTGGATTGTGTTGAACTTGTTTTACAAGTGGTGTGCTGGAAGGGCAGAGGATATTCTGTTTGATTGATTGTCGGGCAGGGTCCTTCCATGAGCCCTGATCATTGGACCATTGTGGGGGTGTAAAGTAGAGCTGGTGCTTAGGTGGTGGAGGGCAATTTGTGACTGTGATTTTGACTGCGGCAGAAAGAAGAGAGAAAGTGAAGGAAAAAAAAGAAAATTAGTTTTCACAGCTGCTGTGCCAAGGACAGTGATAAAATCAAGGCTAGCCCTGGAGTTGCTTTATCATCAAGTGCAGCTGTGTACTGCTCAACTGGTTGGACTATAGGAACAATTATTTTTTTCTTTCTTCAAGATCTGTGTTTTGTATATATGCCTTGTGTAGAGTAATGAGCTGGATTAACTTGAAAGTCCATAGTGGTTGAAGTTAATTATAAAAGGGATTGTAAGCTATGGTTGTTTATGTATTGGGGCATAAGGAGATAATTGTATAGGGTATTGGCTAAAAGCGTGGATAAAGTTGTATAGACCTGGTTAGACTATTTTAGAATAGAGTGAATGAGTGGAAAAGAAAAAAGAAAGCAGCAGAGAGAAGAGATAGAAATAGATCCAATTTGGCTAAGAACAGGTAGATTAGTAAGAGCAGGCGGTGAGGAACGAAGGAAGTCCTTAAAGGACGAAATTTTGGAAGCTGAGCAGCTGGATAGGCTTAGAGCAGGCATGGCAGCAAAGAAGAAAGTACAAGAGAAACAGCAATTACAACAGTTAGATATAAATCAAGAAGATCAGCAAATTGAATTTAAAGAGGCCAATGCTCGGGGAGCTATAAAAAAGAAAGTAATAGAAGGAGTGTAGAGGAAAGTGTGGAAGGGGATAGCCCTAATGTGAATGAATGTAGAGGCTCTATCGAAATGAGATTAGATAGTCTTGAGAAGTATCTTCAGACCAAGTTTCAAAATTTAGAAGAGCAGCGAGCGAGGGATAATCAAGAATTTATTAAACTGCAGCAAGAGAGTTTTGAGGCTTTTCAGCAAAAAATGCTGTCAGTGGTGACAGGTTTGATGGAATCAGCTAAAGTTGAAATTGCCAAGATAATGGAAGAGGTGAATGATGTAAAAGAAGGAATGGGTTCAATTTCAAAGGAGGTTGAAAATGTAAAGAGACATGTCCAAGAGGTGCAGGAAAAAGCTAAAGGGAGAGAAGTAAAAGTGGATGATCATGAAGTGAGACTGGAGTTACTTGAAGACCAATCTAGAAAAAGAAATATTATAATTAGGCATGTTTCTGAGGCCCGCCCTGATCAGCTGAAGGCCAGAATAATGAGTTGGTTAAATGATTTAGGTATGGATAGGAAGTTCGAGGCTGAGGATGTATTAAGTGTGCATAGATTAGGGTCTAAGAAACATAATACAGCAGACAGAAATGTGCTATTGAGGTTTGCTAGTGAAGGTTTGAAGGTGATGTTAATGCGACATATCAGGAAATCTGGGTCAAGTATATTGAAAATGGAAGGGAGTAGTATAGAGATCTATAATGATATTTCTATTGGCGAGAGAACATGGAGAACACAAATCAAACCAGTAACCAGGAAGTTGAGGGAAAAAGGAATTGTTTATTTTTGGCTTGCCTTAAAAAAGCTAAAATTCATAGTATCTGGAAAATCATACGTGTTGAGGGATGGGTCATATGTCTTAGACATACTTGCAGAGGCAAAGATAATCGACCGAAACTCCAAGGAATGGGAAGATCTTAAAGAGGAGCTGATAATAGCAGGGGTTTATACAACATATGACAGGGAAGAGGAAGAGCGGATGAAGGATATGAGGGTTGTGTTGTCTAGCCAGGATGAACTAGGTAGTGTGGAATGATATAACGGTGTAAAAATTGCAATTGAAGTAACTGTAAGGCACAATATAAAGCGATGATAGAATCCTCATGTGGAAATGGTGGCATGAAAAATTAAATAGTATTTAGAATGGGTAATTAGGCAGGAGAAGTGGTGGTTTGGTTTGTGAGTGTTGTCTCCCCTCCCCTCCCCCCCTTGTTTGGCAGGGGTGTTTTTCTTTTTCGTTTCGAAATGGCGGGGAGGGTGATTATTTATTGTTTTATGTTTTGTGTTCAGCTGTTTGCTTATGTTTTGTGGGTTGGATTAGCACATGCTTGTAGGAGATGGAATTGTAGCAAGCGAAAAATAATAAAGAATTATGAAATCGATTAGGGTGTTATCATGGAATGTGAAAGGCATGGGCAGTATTATTAAGAGGAAACGCTTGGAAGCGGTAATTAGGAAAGATAGGCCAGATGTGATATGCTTACAAGAAACGCATCAAAAAAGTGAGGATGTAAATAAATTGTATATAAAGGGGATAGAATATTATGAGAAGGCATTGGGTACGTCTAAGGCAAGAGGGGTTGCCATATTAATATCAAAAAAGTTAGGATTTACAAAAGTAAAGACAGTTGTAGATCCAGAAGGGAGATTTCTTATAACAAGGGGATTTATTAATAATGAGGATATAACCTTTGTTAATGTATACGCGCCAAACGAAAAACAGTAGGAATTTTTAGATAAGGTGTATCAAAGTATAGAATCAGAAACGGTGTCCAAGTTAATAATGGTTGGAGATTTTAATTTGATCAAATCAGGTATGGATACTACAAATGTGGCTAAGCGTACATGTACTAATAGGGTGATGGATAGGTGGTTAAAAATAACGGGATTACAGGATGTTTGGAGGAAAATTAGAGGCTCAGAACGGGGATATACATTTTTTTCGCACGTGCACAATTCTTATTCACGAATTGACTATGTTTTGGCTTCAGAAAGTATGATAGATAAGGTTGAAAATATTGAAATTGGTATGATTAAGGAATCTGATCACGCTAAAATAATTACAGAATTTAAACTAAGTGATGACAAACAAAAAAGGGGTACATGGAGCTATGATACAAGGTTATATAGAGATCAAAAGAGTAAGGAAACGATAATAAAAAGATGGGAAGAGTGCTGGGAAATTAATGATACAAAGGATGTAAATGATGGAATATTATGGGATACCATGAAGGCAATATTCAGGGGAGAAAGCATTAGGCTCTCTTGTATTAATAATAGGCAAAATAAGGAAAAGGAAAAAGAGTTAGAGGACGAAATAAAGAAGTTGCAGGATATTCATGCAAGAACGGGAGATAGGGACATATTCGATAAAATGCAAAAATTAAAAAGAGAATTTATTGAAAAAGATATTGAAAAGGTAAAGAAGAATTTAATTTATTTGAAAAGAGATTACTTCGAGTACAGTAATAAAAATTCTAAGCTATTAGCTAGAGCTGCTGAAGAAAAGAAAGATAAAAGAGGAATTTCAGTTTTGATAGATAAGTATGGCAGAAGGTGTAATAAGTTAGTAGATAAAATTCAAATTGTCAAGGCTTTTTATCAGGAATTGTATTCGAGGAAGGACGTAAATACGGATGAATTAGAACGATATTTAGATAAGTGGTCAAGAATAAATTTAAGCTTGGAGCATAGGAGTTACATGGATGAAAAGATAACACAAAAGGAAATAAAGGAGGTCATAAAAAGGTTAAGGATAGGCAAGGCTCCAGGCGAGGATGGTTTATCGGTGGAGTTTTATAAAGATTTTAAAGAGATGCTGTTACCAAAAATGGAAAGGATTTTTAATTATATTTTGGAGGGAGGGAGAGTTCCTAAATCGTGGTATAGTACAATTATAATTTTAATTCCAAAGGTAGGGAAAAATCTGGAAAAAATTGAATCCTATAGACCGATTTCCCTGATGAATCAGGACGCAAAAATTTTTACGGCCATTTTAGCTAATAGATTGAATAATTTTAGTGGCAAATACATTAATAAGGATCAAGTGGGATTTATGAGAGATCGGTATATGTCGGATTTGACGAGAAGGATGGTTGACTTGACAATTATTGCTCAGGAACAATAGGAGCATGTGGGTTTCTTCTCCCTGGATATATTCAAAGCTTTTGACTCGATCCAATGGATAACTATAAAGGAAATTATAAAGAAATATGGATTCGGACAAAAATTTTGTGGGGTAATTGAGCAGTTGTATCAGCAAGGCTCGGCTAGGGTTAAATTAAATGAGGAATTAACAGGGGAGATTAAATTGGAAGCGGGCACAAGGCAAGGAGATCCATTGTCGGCATCTTTATTTATAATGGCCATGGAATTGTTAGCTAATGTAATAAGGGAAGATAAGGAATTAATTGGAATTGAAGGTATAAAAATTAGCCAATATGCTGATGACACCCTAATAACAATAAAAAATCCACAGAATACACTAGGGAAGATATATGGGCATTTAGAGGAATTTCAAAGGGTGACGGGACTTAAGGTAAACTGGGATAAGTCAGAAGCAATTCTTTTTAATGTGGATTTGGACATACAAGAAAGTTTAAAGGCTAAATTTAAAATACAAATTAGAGATAATATAAAATACCTGGGGATAAACATTTCAAATAAATATAATGATTTAAAAAGGTTAAATTATGATAAATTGGAAAAAGAATTAAAAGAAATGATTTTACGGTATAAGAAGCTAAATTTGTCGGGGTTTGGACGCGTTTCGCTATGTAAAATGAAGCTTTTACCCAAATTAAATTTCTTATTTGATACCCTGCAAATATATATGAAAGAGAAGGAATTAAAGGTTTTTCAAACTATATTAAATAATTTTTGTAACGGTGGAAAAAGGGCCAGGATACCAAAGTTTTTATGGTATTCATCACAAAAAAAGGGCGGGTTAGGAATTCCAAATATTAAAAATTATTATTGGGCATTTCAACTGAAGAATATTTGTAAAATTTTAGTGAAAGAAGAATCGATTTGGGGAAAAATTGAATTGCGAGAGAAACTGGGTGAAGAAATATTAATGTTTTTGGGCAAAGGGAAAGCAAAAATTAATGCTACAAATAAATTGTTAAAAGCTCTTTTAAAAACTTGGACATTACTGAAAAATAAATTGGCACCAGGGTTGTCCCCAATATTAGGCCTGAGTGATATGAAATCATTCCCACTGAGAATGGATAGGAGCGTAGAAGAAGTATTGAATAAGAATAATATAACTCTATTAAAGGATTGGATAACAGCATGTAGAGACAAGGAAAGAAAGTTAGATATAGGTAGACAACTTAAATTGAATTGGCTTCAATTGATGTCTATTGACAGTTGGAATAAAAGATATTTAGATGAAATGAGCTTGGATAGGGAGCGGACGAAATTTGAAGAGTTGGTACTTAGTCTAAAAAGTGGGCAGGTAAAAGTTAAGGGGTTAGTAAGCAAAATATATAAGGTTTTAGATGACTCAGATCAGCATCAGAAAGCTTTAAAAGAAACATGGGAGCTAGATTTGAATATCATAATTACAGACGAGCAGTGGAATGCTAAATGGAAAAGGAGAATAATGAGGTCTTTGTCTGTAAGAATAAAAGAGCACAATTATAAATTATTGTGGAAGTGGTACTTGACTCCGGTACGACTATACCAAATTGACAATACAAAGTCGAAATTTTGTTGGAGGTGTAAGGGGGAAATTGGAACATATGAGCATATGTGGTGGGGGTGTAAAGAGACGAAGTCATTCTGGTTGAAGGTGGAACACGAAATTGGGAGAATTCTAGATGTAAGAATGAAATTGGATGTAATTTTAATTTTGTTAACAGATGTGGAGGTGGTAGAGCAACAAAAAAGGGAATTATTAGCAATTATGTTATCCAGTGCTAGACAGTGTATAGCGCGATATTGGAAATGTGATGTTACCCCAAAAATAGAGGATTGGTATAAGGAGTTGTGGAATATTGCGCTGAATGATAAGCTCACCTGGGAGTTAAATTTAAGAAAAGGGTTAATTAAAGAAAGCAAATTTCAGGAAATTTGGAAATGTTTGATAGATTATACCTTGATTAATGGTCATGGGCAACTGCCGGTGCCAGATTACATTGCATTTTTGAGACGATAATAGATAAAAGGGGAAATTCTGTCTCCGTAGCATTGTATATAGCACGTGGTGATATTTTGTTCTGTTTCTTTTTTTCCTGTTCTCTCTTTCTTTGCTTATTTATATTACTGTGTATTTTGTCTTTTATTTTCTTATATTGTTCTGTTTGTTATCTCTTGTTTTTTAATTATTGGACGTGTATCGAGAAATAAATTTTTGAAAATTTAAAAATTTTTAAAAAAAAAGATAATATGCAGGTATATGAGTATGGCCACGGGGTGCTCCGAAAATGCCGACGTGTTGCTGCGCCCCCCCACCCCCGCATGGGGAGGATAAAGGGAGCTCCCGTGGCCACGGGGTGCTCCGAAAACACCGACGACGCGATGCCGCATTCACCCCTCCTGGCCTTGTTTACCAGACTTTGTTTGGGACACCAGGATGAGGTTTCTCTTCTGGGTTTTTTTAAAAATGTTTTTAAAATGTACTGTATTACTGACATTTTGTATTGCTGTTGCCTCTGTTTTATGGGGTTATTTTGTTTCCTATTGTAACTGAATTTCTATTGTATAATTGATTAATTGAATTATGTAACTTTGTATATGCAATTTGTGCTTTGTCATTTCATGTTTTTGTAAACCGCCTTGAGTCGGCCATCGGTCTGAGAAAGGCAGTATAGAAATATTAAATGACATGAAATGAAATTACAGTATTTTAAATAACCTATTTTCAGTTCTTTAGTGATGCTTTCTCTGAATCTATTCTAGATAAATGTTTTATAAGAAAATAATAGTTGGCAATGGAGTGATCAAAAAAGAAGAATCATTAGTCTCTGTAAGGGACTGCGGTGGCTCAGTAGTTAAGAAACTCAGCTTGTTAGCTGGAAGGTCGGCAAGTCGGCAGTTCAAGACCCGAGCACTGCATGATGGAATTAGCGTCCGTGTCTGTCCCAGCTCCTGCCAACCTAACAGTTCAAAAGCAAGAAATTGCAAGTAGATAAATAGGTACCACTTTGGTGGGAAAAGATTTTGGGGACATGAAAAGAGCCTCATATGGGTGTCCCCTGAGGTTCCTCCAGCAAAAACCCTTTCAACCCAGAAAGCACCTTTGTGTGCTTCTGACATGATACAAAAAAAATAGTCTGTGTGGTATAACATTGCACTCTGCTAACATCCAGTAGGAGTGTAGGATTGTTTTCAGTGGGAGATCAGAAGCAAACCACTCCCATCTAGCTCCTTTCTCCTCCTTCAACCACCATCTGGTTGATGGTGTACTGTAGCTAATTCCACCAGGCTACAGCCGAGCCAAAAATTAAAACCAAGACTACTCTGCCTCAGCTCTGCAAAGAGACCAGTACCATCAAGGCTCCCTATTCCCCACAAGTGTTTCTCTTTCCACTGGTCGTGTCTAAGAATCACTACCTAATTTAGGGACTAGGTCTGATTTTGCATATACAGTATACATCTTCCCTACCAAGGAGACCGACTCTACACATTTAAAAAGTGATGCTTTTCTACCTCTCACAAGGGAAAGGTACTCAAACAAGAAACCAAAATATGCTATACATATGACAAGGTTTTCGTTTTGGCTGCACTCCTTGTAGGCTTCTTTAATCTATTTTACTCAACTCTTTGATCTTATCTTGTAATTTATTTATGACTAGCTTTGATTGAACACGGTGGAAATACAGGATATTAATATCTGAAATAAAAATAATAGTAACAGAAGGCTCACTAGGGAGACAACCCTGAGTATCCTCTCAGCCCTCGGGGTGACTAAAGGATCAATGGCATGACCAGTGCCCAGTTCCTTGGGCTGCCAGCTGACCATTATGCCTGGATGTGACCTGCACAGTGGTTTCTACAAGGGGCAGGAAGCACAATTCGCCAAATGGCGGCTTCATCGTGTCTGACACGAAAGAGTCTGTCTGGCCAAGTTACCCTGCTATGGTAATATAGTAGATTGTACTGCCAGGGACTCAACGCTGAGTGTCAGGCAGTGGTTAACCAAGAGGACTAATGGCCTTGGGTGCAAAAGTCCACAGAGAAGGGTGATGGTCCCCACTTGAATCCATCTTGATGGAGGGCAGCAGCTTCATCAATACTGGCCTGGGGCTGATGAAGACTTTGTGTGCCAAAAGGGCTCAGGACCAGAAAGTGACTGGATCATTATGGATCAGTGGTTTGGGTGTCATGCTGCGATGTGGAAGGCTGATGAAAGGCCACTCCATTATATTCTCAGGACAGTCTTCATGGCTGATCGCCATGATGATCGCCTATATTTGGATTCAGATATGACAGAAGAAAATGAAAGATACAAAAGAAAATGTGGAGTGTGTGCTATTTAGAGTGAAGGGTGGAAAGGGGGCATTTCTGTCTGAATGACCCTGCCCCCCCCCCTTTACAGGTGAAACTCGGAAAATTAGAATATCGTGCAAATATTCATTCAGTCCAGTAATGCAACTTAAAAGGTGAAACAAACATGAGATAGACTCATTACATGCAAAGCGAGATAGTTCAAGCCTTACTTTGTTATAATATTGATGCTTATGGCTTACAGTTTATGAAAACCCCAACCCCCCAATCTCATGTACCCCATAATCATCACATAATCTCATCTACTACGCTGTACGCCATGATCATCACAATTATAACGAATTAAGGCATGACACTTTGCATGTAGTGAATCTATCTCATATATTTGTTTCACCTTTTAAGTGAAATAAATGAACATTTGCACGATATTCTAATTTCCCGATTCTCACCTGTAATAACAGTGCTTTCTGAGGCGCTCCACTAAGGGAAACAGTTCAGAAAGAAAAGTTAAATTTTAGTTTAGTTTGGGACGCATTTGTCGGTTGTTTTGTTTTGATTTGCTGTGTGTTCTGTTGTTTTAGTTGTTATCTGTTTGTACACCTGCCCAGAGTGGGATACCACCCAAATGGGCGGTAAAGGTAAAGGTTTCCCTTGCTCAAAAGCCAGTCCTATCCGACTCTAGGGTGCAGTGCTCATCTCTGTTTCAAAGCCAAAGAGCCAGCACTGTCTAGTGCTGCAGACGTTTCCGTGGTCATGTGGCAGGCATAACTAGACACCAAAGCGCACAGAACGCTGTTACCTTCCCACTGAAGTGGTCCCTATTTATCTACTTGCAATTTCTTGCTTTTATAGAAATGCAATAAATAAATAAAATTATCTCCCTTCAGTATTAGCCACAGTCTGGCGGATTAGTGGTTAAGACGCTGAGCTGGCGACTGGAAGGTCGGGTTTCGATCCCCGACGGCTGCACTTGGGGACATGAAAGGAGCCTCATTTCCACTGAGCGGAGTTTCTCCAGCAAAAACCCTTTCAACCCAGAGTAAATCTCTGACACGAAATTATTATAGTAGCCAGTTTCCCTCGCTTCAGTTCAGCGGTTGCCAGGGAAATCCAAAGCCGCCCACCGCCCCTAATGGTAGTAGACTGGAAGGGGGGCCTTCGCTATCGCCTTAGTATAGGGAATGGGGCGAGGAGGCACCCCCGTCCCCTTCCCCTCACTGCCATCTCTACCCGGTCAGTCTGAGCCATAGTCGTCGCCTGCTTTCCGCTCGGCTCCCCTTTTCCCCCTGCCCTGCCTAAACCGCCCTGTGTGTGGACCGATATGCGCGTCCTCCTCTCCCGCCGCTCCCTCCCCGCCGGTTGTTTACACTCTGCGCGGCGGCTGTTTCCCGTCGTTACTGGGTCCCCGTCGCCAAGGCTCGTCGAGAGCGGCGGGAGGGGAAAAAAATCTGATTTTCTGCGGTGGGGAACTAGGGGTGTTAATGAGACGTCTCTTTCCATCAACGGTGCAAAGACAACAGAGAGAGCGGGGAGAGTTCCTGCCTGGCATATTTGTCAATTATTATTCAAGGCTGCTTGAGTTGTTAATCTAAAAATATCATGCAAACACAAGGGACAGTCACATATATTTTTTATTAATTTTTATCAATTTTTACAACACAAAAATATCAATACTTAAAAAGCACAACAAAATAATTATTCATAAAAGAAAAGAAAAAACTTCAAACATTATATAATCATCATTAATAGTGCTCATTATTTTATATTCCAAACCTTTTCATATACATGTGTGTGTGTGTACACACATATACACATACACATATATATACATATACATACACACACACACACACACTATAGATAGATAGATAGATAGATAGATATAGATATATAGATATAGACAGACAGACAGACAGACACACACACACACACACACACAGAGTCACAGATTTAATGGTATCAGAGGGTAAACATAACAAAAAAATGTTATTATGGCACCTTAAAGACTAACTGCTGTATTTTGGTGTTAAGCTTTCGTGGATCAAGTTTTGTTTTGTTTACTCTCGTATGCTTGCACAGACTAACTCGGCTGCCATTTCAAAGATGTAATGATATTTTCTTAAGTTGTGGGGGAGGTAGTAGGGGCAGCATTTGGTTTATTAATAAACAGCACATTTTATTAATAAAATAAAAAACGATGGTTGGTATCAATGTACATATGCCTCGAGTTACATAAAATTCGACTTACATAATGATTTTGTGCCAAAACCCATGTTCCGGTTTACACGATTTCCTGTGGGTTTGCTTCGAGTTACATAAAGATTCTTTTTCCTATGGGTTTGCTTCGAGTTATGTAAAAATTCATTTCCCTATGGGTTTGCTTCGATTTACATAAAAATTTCATTTTTCCTATGGGTTTGCTTCGAGTTACGTAAAAAATAATTTTTCCTATGGGTTTGCTTCGAGTTATGTAGAAATTCATTTCCCTATGGGTTTGCTTCGATTTACATAAAAATTTCATTTTTCCTATGGGTTTGCTTCGAGTTACGTAAAAAAATAATTTCCTATGGGTTTGCTTCGAGTTATGTAGAAATTCATTTCCCTATGGGTTTGCTTCGATTTACATAAAAATTTCATTTTTCCTATGGGTTTGCTTCGAGTTACATAAAGATTCTTTTTCCTATGGGTTTGCTTCGAGTTACGTAAAAATTCATTTCCCTATGGGTTTGCTTCGATTTACATAAAAATTTCATTTTCCCTATGGGTTTGCTTCGAGTTACATAAAAAACCAATTTAAGCAAAAGCCTACAGAATGGACTTTTTTCGTAAGTAGAGGTTTTACTGTATGTTCTTTGACAGTGCCAAAAACACAAAAGAAAAGGTAAGGATGGACTCGTTAAACAGCAAGAATAGCTCTAGGATAATTAATAATTTAATTCCATTTCAGAAAAGCCTACGTAGGCAAAAGCCTACGGAATGGACTTTTTTCGTAAGTAGGGGTTTTACTGTATTATCTATGTACTGTATGTAAAATTGTCCAGTTCATTAAAACTAAAATGTGCATCTGGAAGCTTATAAACAGAGATAACAGAGAATTGTGGGGTTCGGATGGTGAGCATTTCAATGTTATTTGTTTCAATCGATGCAGCTGATATTATGTTGAGGCCAGGTCTAACAAAAATTGCACTCCCATACTGGTCATGCCATCTCTCAATCACTAGTTCCATTCCAGCCACTTTGGGTCTGTACCTTGCTGTCCCTGATGTGTTTCCTGGACCAGAAGTATATGTCACATTGTATTTAAGCATATAAGATAATAAACAAAACAAAAAACATTGTAGCACCTTGAAGAATAACAGTTAAATTTTAATGTGCGCTTTTGTGGATCAAGTCCACTTTGTCTGACTTGATCCACGAAAGCTCACATTAAAATTTAACAGTTAGTCTTCAAGGTGCTATGACGTGTTTTGTTTATTCTCTGATATGCTTGAAACACGGACTAACACGGCTACTATTCCAAAAAATTCAACATTGTATTTACTGTACATGTCCGCTAGTAGGATACTCTTACTATTAGAAAGTCCCTCAATATTTATTGAGATCATGGTTAAGATTGGTCTTGACAAAGACCTTTTCGGTGGATTCATTCTTCAAGTTCCTTTGGTTCGATCTGGTGTTAGATTGTTAGATCTGCTAGATTGTCAGAAGCTCAACCTATGTGCCAAGTCATGTGAAGTCTCCTTCCAAGGTCTCCCTTGCTTAACAGGTAGTGGAAGTGGAATCTGACTGTTTCTTCTTTTTTTTCTCCCAGGCAGATGGGAGATCTTAAAACAAAGTGATACCCTTCATCTTCCCACCATAAGGTTGGTTACTCAGTGAATCCCATAGCTGGAAAAGGATTCAAACTGGAATCTATACAAAATGAGATCAACGTTTTAACTGCTACATCATGCTTGCTGCTGGATTAACTTTTAAAGATTACACTATACAGTAGTTAGATGTTAAGGTTAAATTTCATGATCTGGGTATCACAATATAGGCAAGAATCCTGTAGTTAATACATGGTGGCATAAATTCATTATTATAAATCTCAGCAGTGAATTGCCAGTCGTTAAGAAGGCAGCAGTTATATTTCCTGTTGCATATCAATTGCCCAACATGGCCTAGAACAAGAACTACAAACACTAACCTGTGCCATAGTAGCAGTCCACTGAAATGTATGCTGTTGGACTTATGATAATAATTCAGTTGGATTCTGGCCATTAAGTATTACAGGTGAAACTCGGAAAATTAGAATATCGTGCAAATGTACATTCATTTCACTTAAAAGGTGAAACAAATATATGAGATAGACTCACTACATGCAAAGCAAGAGATGTCATGCCTTAATTCGTTATAATTGTGATGATCATGGCGTACAGCGTACATGAGATTATGGGGTACATGAGATTGGGGGGTTGGGGTTTTCATAAACTGCAAGCCATAAGCATCAATATTACAACAAAGTAAGCCTTGAACTATCTCGTTTTGCATGTAATGAGTATATCTCTTATACTGTATTTGCTTCACCTTTTAAGTTGCATTAGTGAACTGAATGAACATTTGCACGATATTCTAATTTTCCGAGTTTCACTTGTATAACCCTTTTACAAATATTACTTTACTGATAAAATACCTATTTTTGGTTTTGTGCCATCAAATCGATTATGACTTAATAGTGATTATTTGCAGGACTCAGGTTATTTGCCATTTTCTTCTGGAGCATCCTGGGACTGTGCAGCTTGCCCAAGGCTACATTGGCTGGTTGTTCTAGGATGCTGTCCGAACCTCTGGCTCCACAGCCTGATACCATCAGTCACACTGATGGATGATCTCTGGCGGGAGCGGGACGGGGGTTATCCATCCGTCCTTGCTCTTCTTGACCTCTCAGCAGCTTTCGATACCGTCAACCACGGTATCCTTCTGGAACGGCTCAAAGGACTGGGGATCCAGGACACTGTGTTGTCCTGGTTTTCCTCTTTTCTGGAGGGCCGTACCCAGTCGGTGTGGTTAGAGAGTGAGAGGTCCAGCCCTAGGCTTCTCAAGTATGAGGTGCCTCAGGGTTCTGTGCTCTCTCCTCTCCTATTTAACATCTACATGAAGCCACTGGGTGAGATCATTTGTTCCCATGGGGTGCGGTACCATCAGTATGCGGATGACACTCAGTTGTACATCTCGGCCTGTGGGGACCCCAGTGATGCTGTTGAAATCCTATCCAGATGCCTGGAGGCCGTTGGGGTCTGGATGGGGGCAAATGGGCTTCAGCTGAATCCCAGCAAGACAGAGTGGCTATGGATAAGGGGGCCCGTGTTATCCAGGGAGCTACCATCTTTTGTACTGGATGGGGCTGTTTTGTCCCAGACAGACCCGGTGCGCAATCTGGGGATCCTTCTGGACTCGGGGCTGCTGCTAGAAGAACAGGTAGCGGCTGTGGCCAGGAGGGCTTTTGCCCAACTTCGGGTGATTCGCCAGTTGCGCACACTCCTGGATCGGAACTCCTTGCTTATGGTCACTCATGCTCTGGTCACTTCCCGACTAGATTACTGTAATGCGCTCTACATGGGGCTGCCCTTGACTACCATTCGGAGGCTGCAGCTGGTCCAGAATGCGGCAGCCTGGGTGGTGATGGGGTGCGGACGATATGCCCACGCCTCACCGCTACTTCGGGAGCTGCACTGGTTACCAGTTTGTCTCCGGGTGCAATTCAAGGTGCTGGTTTTGACCTTTAAAGCCCTATATGGCAGTGGGCCAGGATACCTTAGAGACCGCATCGTCCCAAGAGTGTCTGCCCGTCCAACCAGAGCGGACCGGAGGGGCTCTCTACCGATCACTTCAAAGGAGAACACCACAGACATGAAGGCTAAGGGACAAACATGAAAGCTTCGTCAAACTCAACTATGCCCTTCACCATCTACTCAGTGTACTGTTTGTGGTCACATGTTTCATGCCAGGATCGATTTATTGAGTCACCAGAGATACATCCATCAACTGAGAAAATGACTTCCAGGAAAAATATGTGTTCGGATATGAATGGCAGCTGACAACGATGATGACTTTGTCCCATATCAGAACCTATTTTGATATGACTCCTACAGAATTCAGTGGAAAATGAAGTTTCTCATGCTGCAGGATATAACGGCAAGCTTAACAAAATAAATTTTTAAAAGTTTGAAGTGGTTATGAATTTTAAGAATCTTCTGTATTAATGAAGCATGCTGAATGCATTTCAGAGAGAATTCCAAGCGTTTTGACACTTTATTTCCAGAACAAAAATGTTCTTTCTCTAGAAATCAATACAATCTTCTCTGAACTTTCTTAGGATTATGTCCATATGTGAATGTAGAGACCAAACTCTCTTGCATCTGCTCTCCAAGTGGAATCAGGCCAGTCAGCAAAACAGGGTCCTTCTTCTGCTCCACATCATAGAAAGGGCAGGTTTTTAAATGTTCAGCCATGGAAGGAATGTTGCTGAACTGCCAGTTGTTAACAGTGGAGAACAGGCTGCTAAATTTCCATACCTGCAGAGAAATAAAAATATAGAATATAGGCAATAAAATTTTAGTATTCTAATGATGTCTTGCAAATGACACTTTTCAATATGAAACAAGATAATATTTACAGACCAATCATTTTTCTTGTTTTAAAATTAGGTAGTATTAAATTAGATCTTTCTAAATCTCTGACCATGCAGATGGAAGACCAGAAGCTGGTGCAGGACATAGCACACATTGAGCATCTAGCTAATTCTTTTATTTTCACAAAAAGATTTTTAGCTTTTAAGGTCCCAAAGTGAGGCCAGGTATAACCAAAGAAGAATCCTGTGCAGGTGTTCTCAATATTGCATATTGGAAATACACAATGAAGAGTTGTGCTTTGGGCTCTCTCACTTAACTAGATGATGAAAAGCTGAGATGGGGAGTGGCATCTACACTACGCATAAATCCTGTTTGATCAAGATTCTGGCGATATGGGAGCATTTCTAAAGGAGGAGCTCAGCTGCATGCATACCTGTCAACCTTCCCGGATTGGGCGTGATTTCCTGATTTTCGGTGCCGATTTGCGCCATTTCCCGCCCCGTGCTGCCAAAACCCCGGAATTTGGCAGCGGGGGCGTGGAGGTACTGCACAGCTCTTTTGCGCAGGTCGCGTTCTACGCATGCATAGAAGGCTTCGCTTGTATAGAAAGGGGCTACACAAGCGTAAAAACCTTCTACGCATGCATAGAACACGACTTGCGCAGAACCGATCTGTGCAGGTGCCGGATTCGTCGGAGCCACGGTTGACAGGTATGGCTGCATGAGGTCACCATTCAAATGCTTGGAGGGTGGGGTCAGGCAAAGGGTTTTGGCTGGTAAAAAATACAGTATCCCCTCTCTTCAACTCATGAAGATTACAATGTGTGGAAAGGCTAGAATTGCTTGTGTCCAGGTTTTGGCCAAAGGCTTGAGTTTTGCAGCTTAAGTAACACCCCCAGACTCTTAGGGATAATCTTGCACACTCAGCAACCTTGCACTCTCTACCTGCAGCTCCTGTAGGGCTCCACTCTCTGTCTTGCTGCCACTATCTCTTACTCTCTGTTGTCCATCTGCTTAAAGTTAGCTATGCTTTCTCTTTCAAACTGTAGCACTGTACCACCTCCTCCAATCTACCTGGAAGAAGAGAAGGAAGATGTCAAGAGGAGAATGGCCATGATGATAACAGTTCTGGAGATCAAGACCAATGAAGAAAGTTTAGGGAACTGGGTATGTATAGCCTGGAAAAGAGAGGACTGAGAAGTGTTATGATCACTATCTTTAAATATTTCCAAGCTTGTTACACAGAAGAGGAAACTTATTTTCTTTGGCTCCTGAGAGCAAGATTGAAAGCAATGTATTCAAAATGTAATAAAGAAGATGTTAGCTAAATATTATCTTAACAATAGAAATGATTACCTCAGAAGTTTGTGGACTTCATTAGAGGTACTTAAACAGAGGATAGGTAACCTTCTAGCAAGGATGCTTTAGCTGTGGATTTCCTGCTTTGTCAGAAGGTTTGGACTCAGTGACCTTTGCGGTTCCTTCCACACTACAATTCTATGATTTGTGAGAAGCTAGAACAGCCCAGTCGACTTACGTGACCTACTATGCGCATGTGCGCACGCATGCACACGCACGCACACACACACACCTAAACTGCCAGTATCAGCAGAGAAAGAATGCCCAGGTTAGTGTGACAGGCAAAAGGAAAGAAGATTGGTTGAATGAATATAGGAGGCAAATAAAGTGCAACTGCATGCAAATCTCACTGGATTCAATGGAACATAATGCCAAATATGCATGCATTTGGAGCATAGCACAAAATGGAGGAAGGAAGAAATGAAAAATAATGTAATAGAAATTTGAATTGACTCTTTATCGTACCAAGTGAAAATTAACTATTTTTCTAACCTTATAAATGAAATACATATTCTGCTTTTCAGTTGAATCATTGCTTGTGGAGAGACAGGTTCAATGTATTTTCTAAAACAACCTGGCCTTTAAAAACCACTCAACTGGGTTGGGGGGAAATCCTCTGATATTAACTTGGATTAATTCCCTTTTTTCTTCAGCTCCTCTCACCTTGCTCTTTATTTTATTTATTTTTATGAATTCTAAGCAATCACTAGCAGTACTGTTGGATGAAACATGGTACAGGACATAATTGAATTTCCTTAAATACAGGGTGTTTGGGGGTGTGCTATTTGCTTATTACAATCTTCCTAAAGGGATTCACGTTTTATAACTTTTCCAGTCAGATTGGTTGAGATCTCAGTTGTTAAGTTTATGTGCATAAGATGTTCCCTCTCTTTCTGTTAAATTGATGAGAGAGTGAGAGAGAGGGGGGTTATTAAGAATTAAAAGAGAACGAAAGAGAAGAGAATGAAGATTTAATTACAAGAAAATGGTAATATAAGAGGAAAGTTTCTGGAGACTTTTTTAAAAATCAGTGTGTCTGTATTTATTAAAGATTTGCTTGGTTATTTTTCTTACTTGGCCATCATTAGTGCTAGTGCATTTTAGCTTTAAGAACAAACCTGGGACCATTTGCTTGGCTTTGTGATTCTCTTCTATGACATTTTTCTGTTGTACTCTGGTGTCCTCTGTGTCTCTTGGGCCAGAGTTTCCCTTGTACTTTCTACTGAAACATCTTACTGTTGTACTTAATTAGAGAAACTACTGACCTAGTACACCAAGAGAGAATGTTCTAAATGTTCATTGAGCTTCAGCCAAATTCCCAATTGCAGAATGAACTCAGCAAAAGATTCATTTTGGTAGTTTCATGTCTCGCCTAGACACGGAAGACGAAGAAGAAGTAAAATCCCCTAAGACTGTGCCTGGAAAGGGCACAAAGGCAATCTTTGGCTCTAATATGAATTGTCAGCTTTGATTTCAAGGGTGGAGTTAGTCAAGAATTGAATTCAACATGTTGAGCAGTAGCAAACAAAAGGCTCAATCACTGAATTCTCTAAGTGTATAAATCAGGGGTTCCCAACCTACGGCCTGTGGGCCAGACTCGGTCCGTGATGCCATTCCATCCAGCCTGTCACTGTCTCCCCCGCACCCAGAAGTAGAAGCAGGCATGTTTATGTCAGCTATAAAATGCACATGTGCAAACGCACTCGCAGCTGTCATAAATGCGGAAGTGGGCACATTTACAACAGACATAAATGTGCCCACTCCCGGGGGGCATGGTCTGGCCTGCTCAGCTGTCCAGGAGTATGGTCAGACCTGCGGCACAAAAAAGTTGGCCACTCCTGGCATAAATTAATAATCGTTGGCTGTTTCTCGTATCCAATTATACATTTTCCCCCTGGAAATCGTTTTCCCTATCCCATCGCCATTGGACTTTGAAAGAAGAATGACAAACAGGAAAAATGCCACTGACATAAATTTGTTTAATTTGGATCCCAGCTTGCCATGAAGTGACCCACACACTGATCACGGAGCCATCTCCTGCAGCACATATGAAATGAGACATGCAGGATTTAACACCAGGACTTAAATGGACTGCTGCAGCCTTGAGGATATTGACAAGGTGCGGCTTCACAGCCAGTCCATCTGGCATGGCATCTTCCACCTCCATGACCTTTGTTGATGAGAATAGTGAAGTGGTTCTTCCTCTGCTCATTTTGCCACTGGGCTCAATATGATGGTTTCCAGCGGCATTTCCTCCACTGAGGGGGACCATCACCCCACCTAAAAGGGCTCATCTGCCCATAGCCATTGGTCTCTTTAGGGATTCAGGTTATTTACTGCCGTCCAACACTTGGTGTTGAGTCGCTAGCTGTATAGTCTACTCCATTACCGTAGTGGGATGTCCAGCCAGACATGAATAAATTGATAATAAATAAATAAATAAATGCTATCTTGTATTATAAAATAAATGCATAAACAAATTAGCCTCTTTGGCCATGCCCTTTTAGCCCCACCCCTTGGGAATGCAGCCCTTATGCTGTCTGACAATCTGAAAAATGTCCCTCAACTTTGCAAAGCTTGTAAATCCCTGCTCTTACCAAAAGCCCTGTGGCCAACATATTCCATCAGCATCTTTTTATTATTATTAAATTGCCATTACTCCAGATTTCTTAATAATGGCTTAGACTCTGTTATCAGCCATCCACATAGGAGCCTTTCCCTCCTCCAAATCATTTATGATTGTGCCTAGGACTAAGCCTTGTGGTACTCCACTTGTTACCCCTTTCCAATTTGAGAAAGAACCATTAATTAGTACTCTCTGAGTATGAGTCTTTAACCAACCTGTATATCCACCTGGCACTTATGCTATCCAGGCTACATCTACTTAGTTTGCTACTCAAAATATCACAGGACGCTTAGTCAAAGGCTATGCTGAAGTCAACATATATTACATCTACATCATTTCCATCATCTACTAAGGAAGTTACATCAAGAAACAAGCTAAGATTAGTCTGGCATGATTTGTTCTTGACAAATCCATGCTGGCTTCTACTTATTACTGCATTGTTATCAGGTTACTTGCAGAGTAACCATTTTATAATTTTCCCTGCAGTTGATGTCAGGCTGACTGGTCTGTAGCTTTCTGGATCCTTCTTTTTGAAGATAGGGACAATGTTATATTAAAAATTAATAAATAAATCAAAGGTGTCATTGTACTGCATTATTATCAGCATGTATTTCTGAAATGGAATTAAATTATTAATTATCCTAGAGCTAAGCTTGCCTGTTTAACGAATACATCCTGACTTTTTCTTTTGTGTTTTTGGCACTGTCAAAGACAGCATAGTTGGTTTCATTTGCACTGACCTGTGAAAAGATTTGCAAAATACATGTAATAAACATAAACTGCAGTTTATTCAGAGTTCTGCACCTTTACTACTGAATTGTAGTGTTATTTGTGATAAAAATCATTCCACTTTTTAGTTTGCTTACACTTCAGATGATTGTACAATATTTCTACATACTGAGAAGCTGCTCTATCCTACTACAGTCTGGGCCATTTTCCATTGGGCATCTCTTCTAAAGACATCACACACAAAAAGAGATCATTCGGGGAGAAACTGGAGGTAAGAGCTCAGCTGAATTTAATGGGATTTGTTACTGAGCATCACATAAATGCAAACTCCCAATGTTAAAGTGACTAGATAAATCTGTATAGGTTTCCTGAACCCATTCATGGCAGTGGACCACATCTCCCCAAGGCATTCTACCCATCCTACGAGGGCAGACCAGAGAGGCTCTGTGGTGGTCCCGCCGACAATAGAAGCACATCTGGCTGGGATCAGGAGAAGAGCCTTCTCGGTGTCTGCCCCAGCCCTGTGGAACCTCTTACCATCAGAACTGCGCCTCCAGACGGAGCTTCTCCCCTTTCCGAAGGCCCTCAAGACCTGGCTGTGCCAGCGGATCTGGGATCCATCTTGTGGTACGGCCCAGGTCCGCTGGCTAGTCTAGTTGGTGCAAGATTACAGGTCATTGCTGGAGTTGTCAGTTGTTTTTTATGTAGTAGTATGATTTTAGCTTGTATGGTTTTAGCTCATTAGTTTTTATTGTTTTTATCTTCTCTTAAGGGGTTGGGGAGGTCTTCGGCTGGTTTTTTTTTTATGTTTTTATGATTGTATGTATTTCTTTGTAAATGTTGTTAGCCGCTCTGGGTGGCGTCCACGCCAGAAGAGCAGGATATAAATGAATATTATTATTATTATTATTATTATTATTATTATTATTATTATTATTATTATTATTATTATTATTATTATTATTATTATTATTATTATTATTATTATTATTATTATTATTATTATTTAAAAAGGTACTGCCACCATTTTCAGAAACAATATACTCTACAGACCCCTGGTTCAGACAGTACCTGAAAACTGTTGGCTGGTTAAAATCTTTTTTTCCTCTTTCTCCATTTTAATTCATGTAAGGAGGTGTTAAAATGTTGTAACTGCTCCTTATAAATACAGTGATACCTCATACAACATCCAAACTTGGTTCCACAAGTTTGGACTTTATTCGGATTTGGACTTTGTATGAGGCATGCAAAATCCTAGCTGCGATGCCTCATACAACGTCCAAAACCTTGCCGTGATGCCTCATACAACGTCGTTTCCATAGAGATACTTTGTACTGTAACAGCACAGACTTCAGGGCAAAGTCAAGGAAACAGACAGGAAAGTGACAGAACTTTAAGAAAACATTGTCTAAGGCTAAATACATTACAAAAACATGTCAAACAACCCTGATTGTCCAAGAACCTGAAGAATGCTGCAAAAATCCCAGGAATGATCCTAAAAATTCTGATGAAAAATTCAAAAAAATCCAAAATCATGCTCAAAACCACTCCTAAACACTCTTTGCCTTGTGCAAAACCCACAAGAGCAATGCACGCATGTGTCCTGTCTTTTATACTGCCCAGGCACAATGCAACCTGGGGAAAAATGAAGCCTCATACAAAGTCGAGCGACTTTGTATGAGGTAACATTTTTCAAGAAATTAGGCGATGTTGTATGAATTCGATGTTGTATGAAGCGGACTTTGTATAAGGTATTACTGTAGTTAGCTTTCAGAATGTATGTCTCTTACCAGCATTTGTAGAAGTTACTGTTGGGAAAAGACAATCTTTCATTATTCTCCTTTAACACTAGGTATTTGTGGGGGAGCATGTTCTCGGCCTTTTGGTTAAGATCAAGTGTAGTATCTGTTCTTATTTCTGTTTGGTCAGGTTATCCTGCTATGGTAATAGAGTAGACCTTACTGCCAGCAACTCAACATTGAGTGTCAGGCAGCGGTTAACTAACCTGACAACCCTGAGAACTAATGGCTTGGGTTGCTGAAGTCCATAGGGAAGGGTGATAGTCCCCAAGTTGATTAAATCCCACTTGACACCATCTTGATGGAGGGCAGCGGCGTCCTGGGGCCGAAGGGGACTTTGTGTATCAAAAGAGCCCAGAACCAGAAAGTGACTCACAGAACTGGATCAATGGTATGGATGTCATGCTGCAATGTGGAAAGCAAATGGAAGGCCACTGCATTATATTCTCAGGACAATCTTAATAGATGATCGCCATGAAGCTTGCCAATACGGTAGAACAACAAGAAGAAGAATGCTCTGTATCTGCCCCTAAAGCTTTTCCCCTCATACCTTTAACCAGGAATTACCCAGACTGATCATTTTTTCCTTTTCTAAGAAAAAAGGTGAAACTAGTCAGATCTTTTCAAGCTTGCCTTTGCATTAAAAAGTAAATAACAAAAGTCCAAATCACTGGGTTATGTTGCCCAGATTAAAATTATGTTTTGCTAAGGACAGAGATAGCTGTTAGCCTTTTTTTTTCCTGTCACTGAATCTGCTCTTCAATTATTATTTTTTGTGTTACATCTCCTGCCAACCTAGCAGTTCGAAAGCAAGAAATTGCAAGTAGATAAATAGGGACCACTTTGGTGGGAAGGTAATAATGTTCCCTAGAGTCGGATACGACTGGCTTTTGAGCAAGGGAAACCTTTACCCTTTACCTACATCTCCAACTGAGCAATGAATGAAGCTTATCTCTAGTGTACTGGTGCTCAAGCATTTCAATGTTGCACCTCCTATTTTGCCTATTGGTGAGGCTAATTCTGGATTATTGGCCCTTTCATTATTTAATTGTTTTCCCTAAGCATCTGTTCTAATATATCAAAGAGTAAACAAAACAACAACAAAGAAGACAAAAAATGTTGTAACACCTTAGGATTTCTCTAGAACCCTACTTGATTATTATTTTTTAAAGGTTGGAGTTATGAGAGTACTGCGAGCTGCTCAAAATATGGCCTCCCCTTAGGGGGCATAAGGAGAATTTTTAAATAATTGTTTTCCAATTTTTTATAATGGGGTGTGAAGGGGCTTGGTTAGGGTTAGGATGGGTGTGTGTGCAAAAAGTGGCCTCAGGAATCACAAGTTGTCTGCTGCCATCTCAGAAACTCTGTGAAGATTAGAAACCAACATCCACTTGCCTTTCTACAGACTCTCCAAGCGGTGACACCATGCGAATATCGCTTCTTTTCCCACAGCAGAAAAACCATTCCTCTCTCCTGCAGCAAAGTAGCACATATGTCCCTCATTTGCACCGACACTTGAGCCAGTTGAGACAAGCTGAAGCTGTCCAAAAACCCAGCAATGTATTTTAGGATTTCCAAGGGAAGGCTGCTCAGAGCGCCCACTTCTTTCCCACTGGTATTTCTCATCAATTTGTATTTCTTTGCTTCTAAAAGAGCAGAGTCAACCTCTGGCCTGAGAGCAAAGGTCTTGAGATGCTGGCTGTAAATGACACTTGATTTTTGCCCAGAAGGACACCAAGGATATTGAACAAAAGTGCAACCAAGATAGGCCAGTGGGCAGCGATGCTGGAACCATCCATCTAAACTGGTCTGGATATCAGTGTGAACATTCTTGAAATGTGAAGGGAATTCATCTCTTCTGAAAAAGTGGTTGCAAGAGAATGTGAATGCAGAGCTGCTTTTGTTATACCTTTGTGTTACGCTCTCACTGTGCAGCTGCAAACTGAGGCTTGGTGGATCATTTGTGTCTAGAACATCTGCTAGAACATCTGTGGAGGAAAAAGGCTCCATGGCAAATCTGTATGTTTGGGTCCCAAAATCCACATATAGAGCATCGGTAGACCTTGTCTGAGATATCACATGTCCTTTCAGTTCCTTCTCCAGGGCACAGAGTAATACAGTTTTTATTGCATTAGAGTTAGGAAGTTCTTCTACACTTATTCCTAAATCTGAAGTATCCAGAGATACAGTCTTAGTTGGCTTCTTGTGTGCTGTAGGATCTCCCAAACGTGCCCTTTTGCCACAATAGCTGGTTGGTACTTTGAAGGTAGTCTCCGTCTTCACTTCATTAGCTTCCAGGCTTCCATATACAAAGTCTTTCTCTCTGGGTGTGCAAGCAGCCATCTGTCCAAAATGAATAAGCATTCTTCCGTGGTGCACCAGATACATATTATATTCTCCTACAGGAACTTCATTTTTCAATCTCTCCAGTACTCCATCTTGCCAAGGAGCCAGGCCTGTCCTTTCAGCTGCTAAATTGATTTCAGAAGGAGGTTGAACATTCTCACTGTCTCTCATACTGCTAGATTCTTCTGCAATACTATCAGCAGAAGCAAAACCTGCATTTGGAGACCTCCTCTCAGTTTTGTTTTTCCTATTGTCAGTTGACTGGCCTGTTACTTTACATGCTTGGAATTCTTTGCTAAACATATTTTCCCAAACTTTGTAGCCAACCAGATCCACACCTTCTTTACTTTTGGCCAAATTCTCACGTTCCTCCTGAGTGAGTTCAGCAGATTGAACATCATTAGCTTCCACTTGTCCAGCAACTCTACCATTAGCTTCCTTGCCCAGGTCTTCATCATCAGAAACTGTTTCTTCCATGAAAATAGTCTTCTTGCATTCAGGAAAAAGTTCAGCCATTTTGAGTGCTCTAAAGAGAGCATCCTGATCTCTCAGGGCTAGAGCTACATCAAGACACTTTTCACTATGTTCTTCCTTCATGATATTTTCATGGAGAATAGCTTCAACGTCCACACATGGCCAACGATTCCATTCCATAGAACAGGACACTATACTGGCTGGGCAGACCTGGAGGTGTTTTGCCATTTTAAAACGGGCCATAGTAAAAGGACAGCCGTAAGCAGAGTTGAGGCATGGGACTTGTTCTAGTGGACACAGAAATTGATGTTCCTCCTCCTTACACTTGTGAAATATAGCCCCACAACGGGTACGGCAGGTGATAACCACACAAGAGACAGCAGGCTCAACTGGGACTTGACAATATCGATTGATACAGTTCTCACAGTGCTTATGTAGCCCATGATGAGTTCTATGCTTCTTGCCCTATCAAAAACGAGAAGAGATTAAGCACTCTCCAGAGTATCTCCAAAGCACTTGAGAAACATAGAACAAGTTTTTTATTGCTTAAAGAATTCTGCATGTTCTGTGTAAAAGCTATTTCACATAGCTCGTCTACATGTTAACTCCTCTGATTTTTTTTAAAATAAACTCGATATGCCACTTTGATTTTCAAAACTAGGAAAAAGCCACCATACCAGACTCCAAAGCATTATCCATCAAGTGGATACAATGGATGTCAAACCTTCATAACCCTCAAGTAACATTTGTTTATGATCCTGAGTTAGCATGCCCTGATCAATAAGCTCAGATCAAAAATGAGAACTTGGCAAAAGAGGATTATATTAACCTGTCAGATTGATATAATATATTTCCAAGTATTTTGAGCATTCTACTAGGAACACAATAAAAATTAGGAAGATGCTTATACTGTATCTATCTAGTCCAATATTTTTCTATACTAACTGGCAGCAGTTTTACAACTCTATGGACTGGATTCTTTCTTAGCTCTCTCTGAAAATCCTAAGTATTTTGGTGGCTCCATTTTCTAACTTTTAAAATCAAGCAAATTAGGTATGTTCAGTTTAATATAATGGCATACTTCAGGTTTGTCAATGACCAAAATCTGTTGGGACTTTATGCACACCCAATATAAATCATCTATGCTGCCACTGTTAATATTAACATGTCTGCTATGTCCCAGTGTCTAATCAGAAGCACTGAGTGTGTGATTCAGTGAATCATGGCAAGTTATATGATCTGCAAAATCGCAAAAGTGTTCTCTGTCAGTATTCTCTGCATTTAATCTCCCTCAAGACTTGGTGTCTACAGCTTGACCCCAAATGATGTGTACTGTATTTACACCTGAAATTCTGGGTAACATTCTGTGTATCTGATGAAGTGACTATAGTCAATGAAAACTCATCTATGATACATTTATTATATTTAGGGTTCTGCAAGACTCTGTTGTTTTGATTATAAATATATTACAATAAAGCAGTATAATCTGTTTTTAAAACACATACCATAGCAATGTTTGGTTGCTTCGGGTGTTCCTGGGAGGGAAAAGAAGAAGACTTAATAAAGGAATTGGCTGGTGTTTCACAGGTTCATAAACACAACAATGACAGATGGTGACAAATTTGTATACATATTAAGAATTCAAAACTACCATGCATTTCTATTAAAGATCTTGAGTGGAAACAGAGAGCCTTTTAATCTCAATTGAGTGACAGCATACACTCTGGAGTGTAATTAGCACCTCATTAATAAGTGATAATTTACCACCAAGACTTAAGCTATTTCCTTTACACAGCAGTAAGTTGGCAATAGGATTTTGATCAATCTAAAATTCATGGCAGCATTTAACAGGATGATACAGATGACTAAAGTAAACCAAGCACTCTTATATTAGGTGGTTTGATTTCCTATGTAAACAGTATGTGAATAAGTACAGGGTGGCCCGTATGTCCCTACCCATCCATATGTTATTATGTTATATTCAATTATGCATGTACAGTATTATTTTAAAAACATCTTTTTCCCCCCAGAGAAATATGGCCGATTTAAGCCCATTTACACTCGAAGAGCGTATTGTGATGAGTACGTGGGTACATGAGCACAAGAATACTGGTGACACCTCAAATACAATAAGTGGCAAATTTAGAGAAAGATTCAATAAGGATCCACCAACATGAAAAACAACGTCAAATTGGGAGAACAAAGTGTTTGAAACTAGCAATATTAAGGATGCACCTCCAGATACACTAGATACATAAGATATATGGATGGGTAGTGACTTGCCGGCCACCCTGTATATCCCCATGTCAAGTACACATGTGCAGGTAAAATATTGTACTGTATCTCCATTCATTCAGCACTACATTTTCTGGGTAGCACACAGTAGGTTGATTTATCAATTAGAAGATTTATATCCAGCCTTTAGCTTGTAAAATCTCCAAAACAACTTACAACTGCTGGTCAGAAAGATAAACTAAAACCAGCCATTATAAAATAAAACAAAAACTTGTATTAATAATAACAATAGCATAAAAACAGCAGTATATCTAAATGGTGAAAATTTAATAATGAATCAAATATGAAAACTAAAATAAAAGCAAAAGCTCGTACTCCTCAAATCCACAACAAACACACAGCATTAAATCAATGTTTCTGATTTAGAGATACTGGCAGCTAAACTGGTCTACGCTGTGCTTTTGTACAGCATTACTTATAATCAAGGTACTGGTACTGCCCCCCAGTCTCACTAGAAAGCAGGGCTGAAATTAGTGTCAATGGAATTCAAACATGAAATCCCTTGCTTTTCCAGGCTTTTCTATACCACTGCTGGGAGGCGATTCCAGATGTGTATGAATAAATGGTAGCAGGACAACTCAGTGCATACTGGTAAATCTGGCATGTAAGGATACAAATATCAAGATGTTCTATCGAAACCTGCAGCAAAAAAAATACCAGAACAATCCAGAACTACTGGAGAGCACTGTATTGAGTCGTAAGGTGATGAACAAGATTTGTATGGGAGCATGCAGTCCTTCTCTCACTTTCTCGCTAATTCATCTATCCTGGTGCTATTTTGTCTTCTATGGAGTAAGTGCTCCTCTCTTTCCCACTGTTCTTCCTCTTGTTTCCCACTCTTTATCCTTTTCCACTTATATTTCTTCCTGTCTCTCTGCCCTGGGGTTTCTTCAGCTTCAGGCTCTGGTCATTTTCCTTCCTGGGAGGTGGGTGGGGTGGTGGGTGGGGTGGGGAGGTGGGCTAGTGGCCTCCCCCTCTTCCCAAGACAATGCCCCGATGGCACTTTGCCAGACATGGCTCCTCCTCCCTGCCCCTGGCTCTGGTGGCAGCGGCTCTTCCTCCTCTTCCTCTCAGCCCCTGGTCATGCCCGGAGTGCATGGAGAGGAGGAGGAGGTGGTGGGTGGGGAGGGGAGGGGCATTGGGTATGGCCAGCCGGTTTTGCTACCGTACGCGTGATCCGGTGTGAACCGGCTGATGCCCAACACTGGTTATTCCCAACTATACTAGAATGACTGAGTGAATGGGATTTGTTAAATCAACACTTAACTATCTAAGCCCCACAGACAGAAAATATATATATATATATATATATATATATATATATATATATATATATATATATATATATATATATATATATATATATATATATATATATATATATATATATATATATATATATATATATATATATATATATATATATATATATATATATATATATATATATATATATATATATATATATATATATAAATTGTAATTAAAAATTAGATTTAGTCTAGGAAACTTGAAATCAATTCAAGATAGTCAAATATTCAACACAAATTATCGCCATCATTTCATTGAGCAACAGGAAAATAAGCTTCCAGAATATCCAAGTCTAAAGCAAATAACCAAGTATTGTTTTTAATTTCTGCCTTTTAAAATTCACTGTTTAGGCTTTAAATAGTAATCTGGTTTAGCTTTTGTAAACAGCCTCCATGCCTCTTGTAATTGTAAATATATAATCAAGTAGACATAGAGTAAATGTCTTTTTTTTTTAAATGCAATGTTGGGTCAATTGTTAGTCAGCAAACATATGAATGGAATAGTTCATTATTTAGAGTTGATGGTAGTATCCTCAGTACCAATGACCTCAGAATAACCTTTTGCATGTAGCAATAAGACGTATCAATTTTTCAGACACCTATTGCAGGCAATTGGGGGGGGAGGCTCTGCAACACTGGTTCCCAACATGGGGCCCACACCCTCAGGAGGACTTCAATTCCCAGAACTCTAAGTCATTATATTGGCTGATCAGTGCTTTGGGGAATTTTGGTGTTCAGAAACTGGAGGCGACGACCAGCATAGTGAAATACAGCTCTTTTATTTCTGGGGTCTGAACACAACTTGGAGGGGAACAACGGGCACTTATATACACAATGAACTTGATACAAAACATCAGGAACAAACATTATTGGTGATTTGAATATATGTTACAAAGTATGTACATTTGACAGCTCTGGTGCACGCTTCTCAGCATTTGAATTTTGCGTGCTCGAAGTCTCACGATATTACGCGAGTTGCCGAGATTTTGCGGCTGTCAAACAGCGTGGCTGTTTGACAGTAATTTGTGCAGTTTCTTCAGCGGTTTGAATGTTCAAAAAGTCACCAACACAATTTGTCATACTTAACAGGAATTGACTTAGGCTTCTGGGAATTGAAGTCCAAAAACCAAAGATTGGGAAACATTGCTCTACACCAGTGATGGACAGTCTTGGTCCTCCAGCTGTTCTTGAACTTCAATTTCCAGAAACCCTGACCAGCTGGTGTGTTGACTTGGTGTTGTGTTCTGTAAAGCTGTGCCTTTAACAATGTACCTAGACATGTGGTAACAATGTAACCTTTTCTGTGTGCAACATTATAACCTTCAGCTGTATCACTGTAACCCCTATAAGAGGACGCGAGCTAGTGACCACTAGATGGCAATAGCGAGCGTCCAGCTCTCATGGCTCAGATTCACCCTGGATCAGCAGCGCGGGAAGATTCCCGCCACCTCCTCACCTGGACAAGAAGGGCGTGACCTCCTATGACGTCACGCAGGCAGCAACCAATAGACTGTCGACGAGCCACATTCAAATGTATAGCCAGCTGTATATATTGAGCTACCCATCCGCCATTACCACATGTTCCTCCGGATCATCATGCAATAAACCTGTGTTAAGCCAACCCTTCGGCTGTTTCATTGTCTTTGGTCCCTTACACTAAACTTGGGCTTCTGGGAATTGAAGTCCAAGAACAGCTGAAGGGGCAAGACTGCCCATCACTGCAGTCTACACCTATATACACAACACATACACCAGGCAAAACCTCACCATCACTGGATTAGACTCAGCATCAATTGCTCTTTTACCTTTTCTCTGTCCAGGAATGGATATGATGGAGACTCCAGCAAGCACACAGTGCTCTCAGTTGCTCCTGTGACCTGGAATGAGGATGAATTTCTGTCCTAGCTCACTGTCAGTGAGCAGATGGAAAAAAATCACCTTGCTCCCAGGGCTTTTTTGTTCCTCATACAGCATTTCTCTCTTTGTAAATTGTTCGGAAGGTGGGAAGGGTAAGTAAGCAACTCTTCCAATAGTGAAGAAGGCACAGGGAGGGAGGTGCCTTCAACTCATTAGGATCTGGCTATAAATGGAAATAAGGATTGATGCTGCTTCTCTGTGGCTGTCAGGGAAGAAAAAAAAAATTCCCATCAGGCCTAACATGAAAAAACAGCAAGGAGGGAACCATCTGTTTCAGACTGTTGGGAGAGGAGAAGAAGAGAAGGCTGGCCCCTCCCTCCCTCAGATATTCCTATCCAGAATGCTTACTTCTCCTAAGGAAGTTTTTATTTGTTTGTTTGTTTGTTTGTTTGTTTAGCTTATTTAGCTTATTTATACCCCAATGGGATGTATAGGTGCTCCCATCTGCATGCATGCATCCCATACAGCAGGGATTCTCAACATGCAGCCTGTGGGCCAGATGCAGCCCATGGCACCATTTCATGTGGCCCACCACTGCCTCCACCACACCAGGAAGTGTGTTGTGGTGGAGGAAGGGCAAAATGGCCATCTGGCCCACAAAGCTGGCTGAAGGAGCGTGACCTGGGCCCCCGGCTTTAAAAGGTCGAGAACTCCTGACATACAGCTTTTAGGGCAGAAACATTTGCCCATCCTCAGCTTAGAAAAACAATGGTGACAGTATCAATCATTATGTCTGAAAGAGCCAGTCAGTCTGTTGTCTGTTTCTTAGAGGTATTTGGATCATGCAGTCTCTAAATATAGCCTCAGTAATGACTTGCAGAATTCCAGAACCATTATGTAGCCTTCAAACTAGACATGGGTATCCAGAAAGCTTAAGGATTAGGAGAAGGGTTGGAGTAAAAGACAGATATCCCCTCAAAGGAGCAAATGTTGAATAATCTCTGTTAATGTAATACCTTCCTTGAAACAACCATTCAAAAGGAGCTATATTAAAATTTTGTTATATGACCTAGTCAGGAAGCCACGATAAACAGAAGTAAAGGTAAAGGTTTCCCTTGCTCGAAAGCCAGTCATATCCGACTCTAGGGTTCAGTGCTTATCTCTGTTTCAAATCTGAAGAGCCAGTGCTGTCTGCTTCTGCAGATGTTTCCATGGTCATGTGGCAGGCATGACTAGACACTGGAGCGCACAGAACGCTGTTACCTTCTCACCGAAGTGGTCCCTATTTATCTACTTGCAATTTCTTGCTTTCGAACTGCTGGATTGGCAGGAGCTGGGACAAAGACGGGAGCTAATTCCGTCCTGCAGTACTCGGGAATTGAACTGCTGACCTTCTGCCTCCCAGTCAGCGTCTTAGCCGCTTGAGCCACTGCAGTCCCTGATAAACAGAAACATAACAATTATTTGAAACTTGTTTTTAAAAAGCTGTCTGGCGGGAGTCAAGGATAAGGTGAAAAGGCAGCATAAATGAAGCTGCAAAATAGTTCTCTCCAAGTAGCACATAGAAACTAACCACTGAAATTCATTAAAACAAAGGTGATTATTGTTTGCTACATAGCAGCCTTACAGTAAGTGACTATCCCAAATGGGCCCAACCAAATAAGAATTATTCTTTCATTTTAGTACAATTCCTTTCCTGAGCTGTTGGATCGGGGCCCGATACAGGCTGGAAGGTCTCGCAGGAGACTGGTCAAGTAAGACACGCGAGGCAAGATGGAGCGAAGACCAGCGTTTATTGATCAGAGGCTCAAAACTTTATGCTCTGCCTAGCTCGACCGCGTGCATACGTTGCACATGGTCGTTACAGGAAAGCTGCAAGTCTGCACTTTAAGATTACACAAGTTACACATTAGGGGTGACTTCATCGGGGGGGGAAGTTCCTTATCTATCTAATTTACTACCAGGGGGACATGCATTGTCTACTGCTATTGGGAGTAAACATCTGCCTAAATTGACTCTTGGGCTCAGAGTCTCCGTGGATACAAGATTATCCATTACATGTTTATCGAGATCACCACCTGTGATCTTTGTCCTCTACTGTCCAAACTGCCTGCCAGGTCAGTGATCGGTGAATTAAACTCCTATTAATCCGCTCCCCAATTTCTGTCCCTTCGGAACCAAAGCCCCAAGGAATGTTCCCCCAAGCCGTAGTTCTGTCAGGGACAGTATGCCAATTGTGTGCGCTGAACCCACACTCCCCCTTTATTTGTTTGATTGGACCTGACAGACGGCTCGCCGTAGGAGTGGCATGAGCTGACGTGGAGTGAGAACATTCTCTCCACGTCATTCACTCCACGACTTTGAGGTTTTCTCAATGGTGGACACTTTGACAGCAATGAGGGAATACATTGTGCAAAGCAGCAAACCGCTATCCCCAAAATTGCAATACCCACAATCGCCTTTAACGTTGTTTGCAGCCATCCGCATGGAAACCATGACCATAGCAAATCCCACCACCCCCACGTGGCATCTTCCTTGATATTCTTAACCAGGAGTTCTGTGATCTGATTTTGTACCTTGCGAGAGTTGTCCGTGAGGTTAAAACAACACATGCCATGGACCGTCTCGCAACCCAAATGGTGTAAGAGCAGGAGGTAATCTATAGCTGCTCGATTATCCAATATAGCATGACGAAGCTCCGTTTGCTCTTGATCGAGCAGCGCTATCGCCGATGAGGTGTAATTAATGGCTTTTGCCAAAGCGCAAGCCAGCTGACCAATCCTGCGAGCGTTGCCTACGGCTAAGCCTGGCATGCCAAACAACTGACCGCCAATGAGACGTATTCAGCTTTGCTCAAAAGCCTAATGTTACTGTCACATGAACTATCCAGCTGGGTGGCACGAGCGTACCGTGTGTGGGCAGCTACGTTGGTGCTTGGGGCAACCATATCCTTTGTGGGAAGCAGCAGTGTCAAACGACTGATACAGCCGAAGGAATCAGATACATTTGCGGGAATATAGTTCCAAGTGTGTTGGTTACATGTAAAAAACCAGCCTGAAGGTAAAGTGACATGAACAAATATTGAGTCAATAGTCTCTGGGTGATTGCAAGTCCAAGTGCTGTTGCCGGGGTCGAGGCAACGGTGATGTGGCCCTTTGACCGCGGAACAGCTGGTCATGCGAGCACAAGTTGAGTTTGGGCTGACCGCCACTCGGGGAGTGTACAGAGTGGCCGCATCAGCCGGTAGGACTTTGGTGACCTGGGTTCCCCAGTGCACATATGTCGAGTACATGATCTTGTGAAACGGGCCAAATATCCACTTCACCAACCAGTCACCATTCCTGATGTGCGCACCTGGGGAGTGACACACTGGGATGAGACAAGTACTAAGAAGAGAGGCAGAATCGGTGGTCTGCCTCAGGCAAAAATCGGACTGATTGACAAGGTTCACCAATCTTTCCCAGATGTTGTAATGCAGCCGGGTAGAGAGGTCTCCACCAGGCATCAGATCTTCTGCTTCAAATGAAGCGGCTTGAACCCCTCCTCCCATAAGCAAGAAAAGGATCAAGATGATCATTGCCAAGGAATTAAAAGTGATCTGGGACAAAACCGCAACCACGATGGTCTCTGGAGTTGGTTCTGCATTCTGCCGCCGTACGATGTCAGTCGCCTCCTGGCACAGGGACTTGACCATTCCCCAGGTGATCTTCGGCACTGGCATTGGCTGTTGTCGCCTCCTCCGCCTAGTTTCCCCCATCAGAGTCAATTCCCCCATCTCCGGCAGTGGGTCCGGGAACGCCTGGCTCCACGCCATTGGACTCGAGATGGGGTTTCACACAACGAGCCGGAATCCAGATGACACCTGAAGGAGACATAATTGCGGCATACCCTCTTCCCCACATTATGTGTGGCGCCAGGCCCCTCCAAGAAGGATCCAGTGGCACTTGATAACGCACCATAGGGCGTGGGGGAACCTCCGTGCGACGGAAGTGCTTCTCCTGCGGAGTGCAATCTGAGAAAACGTTGAAGTGGTTGTACATGAACAATACCTTGTTCAGAATGCTGTGCCTGACCCTGATTTTTGGGGAGGGCTAGTTCCCCTCTTTCTGTTTGTTTGTCAATGTAGGACTTGAGCGTTCAATTCACCCGCTCGACAATCGCTTGCCCTTGCAGATTGTACGGAACACCAAAAGTGTGCTTAATGTCCCAGGTGGCCATAAATGTGGCCAGCTGCCTGGAGCTATAAACCGGGGCATTGTCGGATTTCACGTGCCGCGTTTTACCCATGGCCGCGAAACAGGAGAGGAGATGCTGCTCCACGTGAGAAGCCGTTTCTCCCTTGTGAGCCATAGCCCAGACAAACTGCGAAAACGTGTCAATGCAGACGTGCATGTGCTGCCATCTCCCAAACTGCGGAACGTGTGTGACATCCATCTGCCACACCTGGTTGGCTTCTGTCCCTCGTGGGTTGACATCCCACGAGGGCCCCCCCTGCCGCCCCTGCACATTGTGGGCAGGAACGGACTATGCCCTGAGCTTGGGAAAGTGGCAGGTTGGACTGCCGTGCAAGTGCTTTAGCATTTTGGTGAAAGAATGCATGACTTTGAATCGGAGTCGTAAAGACTCCCAAAACTGACTTCTGCTGAATTTCCTTTGCGGCTGCATCCGCTCTGCTATTGCCCGCAGAAATTGGGCCAGATAAATCCTGGTGGCTTCTGATGTGGGTGACATAGAGCGCTTCGATGCGGTTACACAAATGAAATTGAGTTGTGAGGAAAAGACCTAACAAGTTTTTGTCTATCGCGGGAGTGATGTAAGCTCCCGGTAGACTGTGAAGCAAATTCCGGATATACTGACTGTCTGTAATTATATTCAAGCATTCTTTGGCAAAGGTGCACAAGGCAAGGATCACCGCTGCCAATTCCGCCCACTGCGCGGATTTCTGCGGAAGAGTCAAAAGCATGTACCAAGCCTGTCCCTCTTGCAAAGTAAGAACGCCACATGTTCTACCCCCATCAGTGAATACTTTCCTGGCTCCCTGAAGAGGAACCAGGGACAATAACTCACACAAGCTGACTGTCTGCATTTGAAGCGAGACAAGTCTGGGGTCTTTCGGCAAATGGTATGCCAAACATCCTGTGAATCCCTCTAATGCAATCGGGAGTGAGTCACCAAGCTGCATCAGCTGCTGGATCTGATCCTTGGTGAATGGAACAACGATTTTTGCTAAATTTTGCCCTGAAATATCCCTTACTCTCATCCTCCCTTGGTAAATCACTGCGGAAACCAGTTCCTGTGGAGGGACAATGTTTCGGGAAGAGGTGTGTGGTAAATACACACATTCCACGATTTTTGCCCCCCGCTCGGAGTCTACGCCTAGAGCTCCGGAGAACATTGCTCCAGTTCGGACTATGTACAGGTTCAGAATAGGAGCATATGGCCCCTGACTAATCCTGTCCACCATCTCTGGCTGAGAACTTGGTTGACCTTTTCGAGAGTCAAGCGAGCCTCTCGCAGAATGTGTATCCAATCTGCTGGCTGCTTACCTACCATTAGCAACGAGAAGAGTGGCTTCAAAAGTTCGGTATCTAGCCTAAAATACGGTCTAGCCCAATTGATATTCCCCAGAATCTGCTGCAATTCTACGAGAGTGACTGAATCTTTGAGGTTAATTTGTGGCAAAACTGGTGCCGCGAAAGAACGGAAAAGCCGGTGGCCCAAGTATGAAAAGGGCTCCGTTCTCTGAAATTTCTCTCGGGTAATAAGTAACTCCTTCTCCGCCAGAGTGGCCTGGAGGTCTTTAAACATCTCGCTGCCGAGTTGCGGCACTGCGATCAAAATATCATCCATAAAATGACATACCAAGACTGTGGGGTGAAGGTTTCGAAACTTTTCCAGTGCTTCGTGAACGTAAATTTGGCACAGGGTGGGCGAATTGAGCATCCCCTGTGGCAAATATTTCCACGTGAAGCATTGCGTGGGCTCTCTGTGGTTCACGACTGGCACCGTAAAAGCGAACCTTTCCCGATCCCTTACATCTAAAGGAATGGTGTAAAAACAGTCTTTCAGGTCTACGACCAAGATCTCCCAACCCTCGGGGATCATGTTCGGATTTGGGATGCCGCATTGAAGCGGACCCATTGGCTGGATACACTTATTGATCTCTCTTAGATCGTGAAGGAGTCGCCACTTCCCTGACTTCTTTTTAATGACGAATATGGGCGAATTCCAGGGACTGGTGAACTGTTCTATGTGTCCTGCATCTAATTGCTCTTTAACCAGCTGTTTTAGGGCAACCAATTTTTCATCTACGAACAGCCATTGCTCTACCCAGACTGGCGTGTTGGTAAGCCACTTGAGCAGTAAAGCCATTACCCAAAGGTAAGAGTGGCACGGTACTGTTGCAAGATGTCTCGCCCCCAGAGATTGACGTGCACGTCTAAGATATGCGGACGAATGACCGCTGTGCCGTCAGCTCCGGGAATCGTGACTTCCACCCAATCTCGGCCCCTAAACGCTTCCTGAACACCACCTACCCCCCACACTTCGGAGACTGGCTCAAGAACCCACTCTCGTGGCCACTGACTCTGGCTGACCACGCTGACATCAGCTCCCGTATCTAATAGCCCATCAAAAGATTTTTTGTTTAAAAATACCTTTATGACTGGCCGCCGCTTCCACTCTATGTTGGTTTCCACTGTCGCTAAGACCTGGTATCCTTGTACTGCCCCTTCTGCATTCGAGCGGTCTGCCGACCCGGACTCTGAGCTGTCCCTGCGCCTTTCCTGGCTGCCTGCTGGCAGGTGACAAGGAACCATGATCAGTTGCGCTAACATGTCTCCTTTGTGAATGATTTGTGGTAGGTGTGTCCAAAGTTGAACCTGGAGTACACCCGAAAAATTGGAGTCAATGACTCCTGGAATCACAAGGATTCCTCATGTTCCTGCGATACTGTGGGGCAAAACTAAACCTATATAGCCCTTAGGCAGGGGTCCCATGTATTGGGAATCAACCAGATAGACTGTGCCTGGCAAGTCACATGTGACTTCTGACTGGCAAGTCAAATCTAGTCCCGTACTGCCCTTAGGTCTGGCCTGCACCTCCAGAATGCAGGATGGAATGTTCCGTGAATCTAATCCAGCTCTGACTCTCCCAGAGCTACTGAGGTCTCTGTTTGGACCGGGGCCAGAGACCAGCCCACGCTCCAGTTTCCCAAAGTCGGACAGTTCCTGGCCCAGTGGAAGCCTTTGTTACATTGTGGGCATGGGGTGGTCGGAGCCTTGGGACGACCTGTGTTTTGGCCATTACCCTTCTTGGATCGGCATTCTCTAGTGAAATGACCAATCTTGCCACAAGTGTGACATGCTCCCTTAGTTTTGCCTTTGGGTCTACTACCGCCTTGCACCGCCGCTGCTAACAGACCCATTTTGTAGGAATCTGTCCCAACATCGGCACAAGCCCTGATCATGTCAGTAAGCGTCAGATCAGGATGATTGCCCAGTGACTGCAAGATTTTATGGCAATCAAGATTGCCATTGTCTTTTGCCAGCTTCATCATAAACTCCTGCTGGGCTTGTTCATTGTCTATCTGCCGACTGACCGCTTCTCCAATATGTTGATAAAGTCCATGTAGGACTCCTGGGCACCCTGTTTAACTGCTGTGTAATTTTTGGCTGCTTTGCCAGCTGCTGGGACCAGTTGAAGCATGGCGAGTGGCAAGGTGATCTGCGCATCGATGGTTTCGAACTGACCCAACCCATATAGCTGGTCAGGGATTACTGCTCCTCCCATCCTGGCAGCCCTTGCCTGTGCTTCGAGTCAATACTCGCTGTCCCATAGCAAATACTGGCTTGGATTGAGCATCATTCTCATGACGGCCTTCCAGTCGTATGGAATGAGCATCATTGTCTCACAAACCTGCTGAAGTGTACCCCTAGTGAAATGACTCTGAAGTCCTGTTTCTGTGATTGCTTTCCGTATTGCCATGAGCAATTTGTACGGAACCGGCGAGTGGATCGTTTGCTGTTGACCCGTGAGGGCATCCATCTTTATGCGGACTGGGCATGACTGCCTAAGATCAGCTAGTTCTTCTGCTGATAACTCCCCTTTGTTGGTTTCCTGTTCTACCATGCGCTGGATGGAACTTTTAACTGTCTGGGAACTTTTAACTGCCTGGGAACCGCGAGCGTTTCCCAAACCTTGAATTCCTTCAGTGGCGTCTGCAGCTGCCGCTGAAGGAAAGCTCCCTACGCTCCCCTGTTTAAGCTGAATTGGTGGATAGAGACCCATCGGGGCTGATGGTTCTGACTGCGCTAGGGGGTTCTCGGTCTCTATCTGGACTGGGTCTACCTCTGTGATTAGCTTTCTACACTTATTCCATGTGCTAATCACCTTAGCTGGGGCTCTTGGTTCTTGCTTAATGCAGGTCCCTATCCTGTCCCAAAGTTGGAGGCTTAACATGCCCGTTTCTGGATAAAACAGACAGTGCTTCCCCAAGTACACCAAAAGATCCGCTAACTGTGAATGCGAGTACAGTTTACCCTGGCCAGGGCCTTGAGTTCCATTAAGTGAACTCTCTGGTTAGCGGTCGGACTTGACCTCTGTGAACAAGTCCCCATATTACCTGCCAGTCCGTTGAAGCTGCCTCTACCGGATGAGTTTGACGCGTCTCAGATGTAGGTAACTTGATTCGGTGCGACGACCCTCTGGGAAGGACTCAGAACATGGACGACTGCCACAGGCCCTCGGTGGCCTCTGCGATGGCGTCAGGGTTCACAGCTGACCCTGAGCAGAATGCGTTTTCCGATGCGCAAGATGCCTCAGAGCTTTGGAGCGTGCTCTGCCTCTGGAATGCCTCGCCGCTTAGCATAGCTGTCATTCAGATCGGATGGCTTTCTGACCTGAACCGCTGCGCTGCCTCCGGGAAGACTTGGACGCAATTCTGGCGTAGAACCGGACCAAGGGTGTCGCCTACTCACGAGTAGGATCACGTCGGGGTCACCATATGTTGGATCGGGGCCCGATACGGGCTGGAAGGTCCCAGAGGAGACTGGTCAAGTAAGACACGCAAGGCAAGATGGAGTGAAGACCAGCGTTTATTGATCAGAAGGCTCTGAACTTTATACTCTGCCTAGCTCGACCGTGTGCATACGTTGCACGTGGTCGTTACAGGAAAGCTGCAAGTCTGCACTTTAAGATTACACAAGTTACACATTAGGGGTGACTTCATCGGGGGGAAGTTCCTTATCTATCTAATTTACTACCAGGGGGACATGCATTGTCTACTGCTATCGGGAGTAAACATCTGCCTAAATTGACTCTTGGGCTCAGAGTCTCCGTGGATACAAGATTATCCATTACATGTTTATCGAGATCACCACCTGGTGATCTTTGTCCTCTGCTGTCCGAACTGCCTGCCAGGTCAGCGATCGGTGAATTAAACTCCTATTAATCCGCTCACCAATTTCTGTCCCTTCGGAACCAAAGCTCCAAGGAGCATTCCCCCAAGCCGTGGTTCTGTCAGGGACAGTATGCCAATTGTGTGCGCGGAACCCACACTGAGCAGAGGTGTTAGTGGTTTTTATTTTACGCTCTAACCATCTGTTAAGCCAGATCACCATGTGCTGCTGGATAGGCCTGTACTGTAGTGGCTCTATCAGGCCAAAGAATGAAAGAGACCAGACAATAGATGAAAAACAGCAGAGTTTTATTTACTGCTAGCATGCATAACCAGCAGGACTCAGTCTGGAAATGGATTCCAAAAAGAACTGACTCTGAGCAAAGATTACATTCTGCTTTGGCTTTCTATATTCTTTTTCCAGGAATACAGTTGGGTGCCTTAACCATCAAGCAAGCCCATTGGATAGCAATGACATCAAGCAAAACCCAATTGGATAGCAATGACATCAAGCAAAACCCAGTTGGATAGCAATGACATCAAGCAAAACCCAATTGGATAGCAATGACATCAAGCTAACTCATTTAGATAGCAAGTGTAATTACAGAAGCCAGATACAGTATAGCATTATTCTATAACTATAACTTTTAAAGCACAAATAATTCAATAAAATACTTACCATTGCATGAGCACTTCCACAGTTATGAAAACTGAACTTTCCCCCAAGTTCATGACCAAGTTCATAACCTAATTAAGTTGCCTTAGGATTCATGACCTAATCAACTTATAACTGTTCCAGATGGTTTACTGGGATGTAGCTTAATGTACTAAATCTAATTATATATACAGTAATACCCCGCATAACGTTAAAGCTTGGTTCCATGATCCTTAATGTTGTATGATTTTTAACGTTGTGCGATACATGTACTGTATTGTAAAAACTCAAACTCAAAACTCAACCCCTAACAGCTATGTCCACTTCCCTCCAGGCCAGATGAGCCAAGGGAAGGAGTCCATTGGTGGTGGCATTGGCAGCAGCATTTTGTGGCCGGGGGTCAGCATCAGCTGCTCCCACTTCCTGACGGGGGAATGAGTCTGCCGCTGCTGGCAGTGGCGGCGGTGATTTTGAGGCCACCAATGCCGACGCCACAGCTGCTCCCATTTACCACCAGCCGGACAGGCTGGGGAAGGAGTCCAGTGGTGGCGGCGTTTGCGGCGGCGTTTTTTAGGCTGCCAACACCGTTGCAGAAGCTGCTCCCACTTCCCACTGGCCAGACGGGCCAGGGAAAGAGCATTGGCAGCATTGGGAAGGAGTGTTTAGCGAGCATTGGTGGTGTTGGCAGTGGAGATTTTGAGGTCGTGGTGTCCACAGCAGCAAGGCCTGGAAATAGAATGTTGGAGAGAGCTGATTTGCATGTTGCGTGCCTCTGCCCTGTCGCCCCTTCCACCCTCAGCCATGCTGCCTGAGGATGCAGCTGGGTGAGGTGGTGCCATAGGCGCTGGCTCTGCCCTGCCACCCCTCCCACCCTCAGCCGCACCGCCTGAGGATGTGGCCGGGTGAGGCGGCGCCATAGGCGCTGCCTCTGCCCTGCTGCCCCTCCCGCCCTTCAGCCTCCGCCTCACCATGACCGGGAACGCAAGGCCGCTGAGGCAGCCACAGCGCCTCTCACGCCAATGCGGCCTAGAGCGCAGGTAAGGATCCACTACCCAGCAAAGCAGCTACCCTAGCTAGTAATTGATATAATGTAGAGTAGCAGGAGCACAAAAGTGAATATTTAAGTTCTTTCTAACTGCTGTGTGTCTTTGGTTCTGAACTGCCAATGATTATATTTCAATAGAATAACATGAATGAAAGTCTTTACTATAGACTATAGTACAAAGGATTACTTATAAAATATAGAGCATTGGTGGCATTGGGAAGGAGTGTTTAGCGAGCGTTGGTGGCATTGGCAATGGCGATTTTGAGGTCGTGGTGTCCGCAGCAGCAGCTGCTTCCAAACTCGGGTTTTCCAAGTGCACTCTAAAAGTTGCATTTTTTAAACCGCCCAGATGCAAAGCAATCTGGGGGGAAATGTGATGTATCACACAACATTAACTTAATGTTGTGTGGTGCAAATTTTTCTTCAGATTTCTTAACATTATGTGGTTTTAATGTGCGGTGCACACATTATGCAGGTTATTACTGTAGATATGTGTATGTGACAAGCTAACACATGAGGTAATACAAAGGACTAGTCAGATTATATTCTGGTTCAATCTATACCTATAAAATGGTGCGTTAACCGTTGGAATGTACCAAAGGATGTTGCACCGGTCCCCACGAGCCCCGTCCGAGCCTTCCTGCACTCGCCCAAACTGGGTTCACAGGTAACTGTCGGATTGAAATTTTCGACCCGGGTGCAGGGGCCCCCCAGTCGCGAACATAAAAAAAGAACTTCAAGCCCCAATGTTCCTTGCGCCGTGCCGCACCAGAGCCAATCAGGCTGCGTGGCGTGGGCAAAAGGAACATTCGAAAACCGGCCACAGCCAATCAAAAGGAAGCCGAAGAAAAAAACGCTGCTGTACCCAAACATGCGCAGGCAAAACTACAAGCCCCAGCATCCTGTGCGCCATTAGCGCGCAGAATGCTGAGGCAGCCAGTGCGCTAAAAATGAAAAATTAAAAAAAATTAGCCGCCGCTCCGCTTCCTTCCCACGGGCCATCCAGCATGGCCCGTGGGAACAAAAGGCACCCTCCCTGCCACTGCGCTTCCTTCCCACGGGCCATCCAGCATGGCCCGTGGGAACAAAAGGCACCCCCACCGCCAGTGCCCTTCCTTCCCACGGGCCACCCAGCATGGCCCGTGGAAACGAAAGCCCCCCCCAAAAAAAAAACGGACGCACCAAAACACAAACCGAAAACAATCAAAACCAGTCAAAAACAAAAATCTAACATTAAAAAAAATAAACACCAACACATCCACAAAACACACGCAACAAAAAACAACAGACCCCCCCAACAAAAACTCAAAAAAAACCCACAATAAATAAATAAATAAATCAGAGAGCTTACCATAAAGACGTCTTGACTTCATGGCGACAGGAACTCGAATGAGCTAAGAAAGGAAGCAACACTTACCGGAAGCGAAACCCAGAGGACAGAAGAGGAGAATGGTAGAGAGGAAGCAAAGCTCACCATCCCCACCCAGAGGCCACAAGAAAAAAGACATCCAAAAACATTGCCACTGCAAAGATAAATTCCAAATTCAAAAATTCATAAAATAATTTAGCACAACATTCAAAAATATACACACTACTCTCAAAAAATACCAAAAAAGATCATAAATCACTTTTCACTCCAAAAAACCAAAACACCAAACCAAAAAAACAAACAACAAAATTAAATTTTAAATTAAAAAATTTTAAATTAAACAAATCAAAATAAAATTTGCATGAACAAAAATCAAAATCCATCAAAAACCAAATTTCAAGAGCCCGACACTAAGGAAGCCGGCACACAAAAAATAAAAATCAAACAAACACTGGGAGCGCAAGTCCGCCATAGGCGGACACAGCGCCTCAAAGCCACAAAATCACAAAACCTTTCAAAACCATTTAACACAGCCCAGCACCATTTGTTCAAGAAAACAAATGAAACTCTTGACTATCCAAAACCATATTTAAAGAGCCCGGCACTGAAGAAGCCGGTGCACAAAAAATAAAAAATAAACACACACTGAGAGCGCAAGTCCGCCACAGGCGGACACAGCGCCTCGAAGTCACAAAATCACAAAACCTTTAAAAACCATTAAACACAGCCCAGCACCATTTGTTCAGGAAAACAAACAAAAGCCTTAACTATCCAACACATTTTTAAAATGCCCGGCACCGCCAGGCAAAATCTGCTAGTTCACCTATATTTTGGAACTAGCGTATTTTCCGGCGTATAAGACGACTTTTTAACCCCAAAAAATCTGTGCCAAAGTTGGGGGTCGTCTTATACGCCAGGTACTGTGGAGTCAGGGGCTGCCCGGCAGGAAAAGCCATCAGCCGCCGCCACGAGGCCTTTGAAGCAAGGGGCTGCCCAGATACCACCACCCTCAGCCTTGCAGTGAATGGCTTTCCCCGCTGGTCAGCTGCTGTTCCTCCTCCTCAAACCCCCCCCCCCACTGGGGTGGTGGTATCCGGGTGGCCCCTTGCTCCGGACGTCTTGCAGCGGCGGCGGCAGTTTGTTTTTCCTGCTGGTCAGCTGATGCTCCTCCTCCTCCGCACCACCACCCCCAGCCGGGGGGTGAGGAGGAGGAGGATGATGAGCTGACCGGCGGGAAAAGCCAGCCGCCGCTGCCGCAAGACTGAGGGTGGTGGTATCCGGGCGGCCCCTTGCTCTGGAGGTGTCGCGGCGGCAGCGGCTGGTTTTCCCCGCTGGTCAGCTGATGCTCCTTCTCCTCTGCATCACCCCCCCCCCCCAGCCAGGGGTGAGGAGGAGGAGGAGGAGCAGCTGACTGGTGGGGAAAGCCAACCGCCGCCATGAGGCCTCTGGAGCAAGGGGCCACCCGGATACCACCACCCTCAGCCTTGCAGCGGTGGCTGGCTTCCCCCCCTGCCGGTCAGCTGCTGCTCCTCCTCCTCACACACACCCCGGCTGGGGTGGTGGTATCTGGGTGGCCCCTTGTTCCGGACACCTCGTGGCAGCAGCGGCGGCTGGTTTTCCCCGGCGGTCAGCTGATGCTCCTCCTCCTCCACACCACCACCCCCAGCCAGGGGGTGAGGAGGAGGAGGAGGAGCTGACCGGCGGGAAATGCCAGCCGCTGCCGTGAGGCCTCTGGAGCAAGGAGCCGCCCGCCTCCCCGCCCCCTTCATGGGCGGGGAAGGTAAAAGGAGCCCCGTCGGGCTCAGAGACACCTGACGGGGCTCCTTTTACCTTCCCCGCCGGTGAAGGGGAATAGGTTATATATGTTGTAAGCCGCTTTGAGTGGCACTTGTATCAGGAAAGCGGGATAGAAATAAAACTTATTATTATTATTACCACCACCCTCAGCCTCGTGGCGGCAGCTGGCTTTCCCTATATTACAATAGGTGATTTGATTAGTAGCAACTTTTGTTAAAATAAAAAGTTGGAATAGGAGTTCCTGAGAAGTGTGAAGAGATAATGTATTTGCATGTGAAAGGGAGTTGGATGAAAGGCATTCAAGGAAGTCTGGGTTAGAGTTGTTGTGGTGTGAGACATCAGAGAGAGAGTTAGGCTGGAAACAGCTGTTCAAAGGAAATCATATTCCCTTACCCACTTTGTGATGTATGAATGTGCAATCAGACCTACAAAGGAAGTCGTGTTTGCATTTGAATGATTAATTTCAGGTCTGCTGGTGAAGTCCAGTATCCCATGATCCAGCTCTTCTCTTTCATCTATTTGTATCCCTCTATAGCAGGGGTTCTCAACCTATGACCCACAGGCTGGCCCCGGCCTGCGGCACCATTTCATCTGGCCCATCACTGTTGCCGCATCTGGAAGTGGAAGCAGCCGCATTTATGTCAGCCATAAAATGTGCATGCGTAAACATGCCCGCGGCTGTCGTAAACACAGAAGTCAACACATTTACAGCTGTTGGAAACATGCCCGTTTCCGGGGACATGGTCAGACCTGCTCAGCTATTCAGGGGTGTGGTCAGACCCACGGCACAAAAAGGTTGGCCAACCCTGCTCTATAGTGCTGACATAGGGTTTGGCTAGATGGCTGAATCACAGGGAGCTGGATCAGACTCAGTAAGGACACTTAGGATTAGGTAGAGTTCCACAGAGGAGCAGAGGAAGTTTTTAATTTCCCAATACTGTAAGAGGGATGGTGTGTGTGTGTGTGTGTGTGTGTGTGTGTGTGTGTGTGTGTGTGTGTGTGTGTGTGTGTGTGTGTGTGGATGGGTGGGTCAGTCGGTGAGTGGTGTGGAGTGGGATGGAACGTGGGGGGACGGAGGGGGAGAGAGAGGATCTAAAGCTTTCTTTTTTGTTTACTCTAATATGCTTGAAACACAAACTAACACAGCTACCATTTTAAAAGTTTTATTCTGTGCAAGCATATCAGACAGTAAACAAAACAAAAAGACAAAAACATTGTGGCACCTTAAAGACTACTTGCTGTATTTTAATGTGAGCTTTTGTGGATCAAACCCACTGGTTCTTTGGCTATAAACAGAGATGAGCACTGAACCCTAGAGTTGGTAACTTTGATGTAGGCAGATTGATTGCACACGGAGCCGGCAGGCGGGCCAAACACTTCTTTATTTCAGCATGGTCAATCTGTACATGAGGTTACACTGGGAGACGCAGCTCCTTTTATAATGCAAATGCATTATATTTATTCCCCGCCACGATACCCATTGGTTGACGTCACTGTATTCCTGCCCATGATTACCCATTGTGTTGTATTCCCGACCAAGAACACCCTGATTACCTATTGTGTTGTATTCCTGACCATGAACACCTGGAGGCGGGGAGTTCCCCGCGCTAGCTATTAATTGGGTGATTGGAGCCGCATGGGCTTGGCTCCTTCAGCTGTTATCCCCTTCAGTTGCTACCTGCTGAATTCCTTGTGCTTGCATACACAGTAGTAACGACTGGCTTTCGAGCAAGGGCAACCTATACCTAATAACAGAAGATCCCTGATTGGTATTCAAATTTGACGTCAGGTTTTGTCCCTGCAAGTGGTTCAAGGTCTCCCTTGCTCAAAAGCCAGTCGTATCTGACTCTAGGGTGCAGTGTTCATCTCCATTTACTGCCAAAGAGCCTGTGCTGTCTGTGTCCACAGAGTTAGCCACGCCCACACTGGTAGTAATTTTTTTTTATGCCCATCACTGGGAACTTATATAAGTATGTTTTCTGGTACTCTGTTGTTTCTGTCTGGAGTGATGATCTGAGGTAGCAGCTACATTACAATTTACTGTGCCTTTTGTCTCGCTGTTTAGGTAGTTTGACTCAATCAAATTACTGTCACATAGGTTGTGCTTGCTCAAAAGCCAGTCATATCCGACTCTAGGGTTCAGTGATCATTTCTGCTTACAGCCAAAGAGCCAGCACTATCTGTGTTTGCAGAGGTTTCCGTGGCCATGTGGCAGGCATGACTAGACACCAAAGTGCAAGGAACTCTGTTTACCTTCCCACTGAAGTGGTACCCATTTACTGTATCTACTTGCAATTTCTTGCTTTCGAACTGCTAGGTTGGCAGGAGCTGGGACTGAGATGAGAGCTCATTCCATTGTGCAGCACTCAGGTCTCAAGCTGCTGACCTGCTGACTTTCCAGTCATCAAGTTCAGCATCTTAACCACTAAACCACCACAATCCCATTAGATTAGTATATAATTTGTCTATCAATTTTCAATTAGTAGATAATGTTGCTGTCAAACAGATAGATGTTATAAGATTTTCTATCGTTTAAAGGTGGAATTAGTTCCCATAAATAGTGTGTGTGAACCCAAGTTCAACTGACTGGTGTATTTATGGTTTCTTTACTTTCTTTACGTCTTCTTTATAATTTCTTTAAATGCACCCAGCCAAAACTTAAAAACTGATGGAAAAGACTTGTCATGTGAAAGTCTGACCCTGCTCGGTTACAATTTTGGCAACAATTGACTGCAGATTCTTTATTAAACTAATGATCATTAATTTAAGATTCTCTGATCTGGTACTTCTTCTATGTATGTTTGTAATCAACTGATGTATATTTGGGAGTAAAGAAAATGCATTTGTTCAAGGCCCTTTTAAAATTATTTAATATCACGCAGGATTGAATACTGATACTAAAAACAGTTTCTAGGGTCATACCCAGTGGTGGGCATCAGCAGGTTCACACCAGTTTGCCAGAACCAGTAGCAGAAATTCTGGCTGGCCCTGCCCATCCAAGTTTTGAAATAGAATACTGTATTCCTAATTTGGGTGCAACGTGGGGCTTCCCCCCTGGCCATACCCACCATACCATGCACACAGTGTGGTAGGAAAAAAAATTCGAGCCCACCACTGGTCATACCCTCCAGATAAACCAAGAATAGGGAATAAAATCTATACCTATAAATCCAAGTGTTAATCGTTGGAACTTGACAAAGGATCCTGCACCCGGCCACACTATCCCGTACCGAGCCTCCTGCACTTGCCCGAACTGGGTACGGAGGTCAACAAATATTTTAGAAATGCGCCAGTGGGGCAATAGCCCCACAAACGCGAACAAAGAAAAAGAACTTCATTACCCAACATCCTGTGTGTCGCTCTGCGCCAGAGCCTATCGGGCTGAGAGGCACGAGGAAAAAGAACGTTGGGAAATGCGTTGTGGCCAATTGAAATTGAGCCGCAGGAAAAAAAGCGCTGCAGAAAAGCAAACCACAAACACAAAACTACAAGTCCCAGCATCCTGCGCACCCTGAGCGCACAGAACGCTGAGAAAGCCGGTGCGCGAAAAATAAACTTACAAAAATCAACGGGAGTGCAAGTCCCCAGCAGGCAGACTCAGCACTTCACAGCCACGCAAAACCAAAAGCCACAAAACGCCACTGCAAGACACCCGCCATCCTTCTTACCCAGTGCAGCGGGGAGAAGAGGTACTCCCTCTCCTCCACGCTACCCCACTGAAGACACGGCGAGACCACCACCAGCCTCAAGTAAAGTTGAGCCGGGGTGGAAAAAAAACCAAAAACAGGCAGCAGTTCGTCAGGGGAAGCACCCTCCCTGGCGGATGACTGGCTGACGCCTTTGTATTTCCGAATACAAAAACAACAGCCAGCAATCTGCAAGGAAGAGCCCCACCCCTTACGGATTGTTGCCTGCCCATCTCCAGTTAGGTAAGCCAGGAGAAAAAGGAGACAGAGGAAAACCATCTGCCTCCTTCTTCTCCCCCGACCTACCTAACAAAAAAAAAATAAACCACAAAGTACACAAACAAAAACATCCACAATGGCACAAAACCACAAAGAAAACACCTAACTACAATACAAAAAACCACAAAGTACACAAACAAACAACAACTAATTACAAAAATAAACAATGAAATAAAACAAATTAAACACAACCAGAAATAATCAAACCAATTAAACCAACCTAAAAGGTAAAGGTAAAGGTTTCCCTTGCTCGAAAGCCAGTCGTATCTGACTCTAGGGTGCAGTGCTCATCTCTGTTTCTAAGCCGAAGAGCCAGCACTGTCTGCTTCTGCAGACATTTCTGTGGTCATGTGGCAGGCATGACTAGACACCGGAGCGCACGGAACGCTGTTACCTTCCCACTGAAGTGGTCCCTATTTATCTACTTGCAATTTCTTGCTTTTGAACTGCTAGGTTGGCAGGAGCTGGGATGAAGACGGGAGCTCATTTCCGTCCTGCAGTACTCGGGAATCGAACTGTTGACCTTCCACTTCCTAGTCAGCGTCTTAGCGACTTGAGCCTAAAACTAAACAAAAAAAAAGAGAAACACCTCCCAGCCCACCACCACAAAAGCAAAACAAAGAAAAACCCCAGAAGAAAAAAAACCAGACAACTTACCAGCACGTCCTCCCTCCACTACGACCGGAACAGAAATGAAGAAACAAAGAGACTACTTACCGGAAGAAGCCCCACCCAGAGGCCAGGAGAGAAAAAAACACGTGAAATGTAAGCATAACCCCTAGCCGCCCCACCTGCAGGGCAGAATAGTAAAAACAACTCAAAAAGACTCAACAACCCCACCTAGAGGCCACAAGAGTAAAAACAAGCCAAAAACATAACAATAAATCACAATTTTACACAAATCACAAACATATGTCAAAAAAATAAAATAAAAAGATTTCTAAAATCCTGTCGTTGTTGGTCAGTTGCACAGTCGATTCCGACCCTTTGCGACCCTATGGACCATTGCTCTCCGGGCGCCTCTGTCCTCCACCATTCCCCTCAGCACTCCCAGTTCTATGCCCACTGTGTCTACAATACCATCCAGCCATCTCATCCTTGGCCTCCCCCTTCTTCTTTTGCCCTCCACCTTTCCCAGCATCAAGGCCTTCTCAAGTGAATCCTCCCTTCTCATTTGATGTCCAAAATACTTTAGCTTCGTCTTTACTATTTGACCTTCCAATGAACAGTCAGGGTTGATTTCTTCTAAGATTGACCTATTTGTTCTCCTCGCTGTCCAGGGTACTCTCAAAACTCTCCTCCAACACCACATTTCAAAGGCATCTATTCTTCTACGTTCAGCTTTCCTAGTTGTCCAGCTCTCGCATCCGTACATTACCACTGGGAATACCATTGCTTTGACTAATTTTTGTTTGCAATGTGATGTCTCTGCTTTTCACTATGTTCCCCAGGTTTCTCATGGCTTGTCTCCCAAGAAGCAGTCGCCTTTTTATTTCATGGCTGCAATCCCCATCTGCAGTGATCTTTGATCCTAAGAATGTAAAATCTGTCACTGCTTCTACTTCTTCCCCATCTATTTTCCATGAACTGATAGGACCTGTTGCCATTATCTTGGTTTTCTTGATATTGAGTCTCAAGCCAGCTTTTGCACTCTCCTCCTTCAGCCCAATCAAGAGATTTTTAAGGTCTTCCTCACTTTCTGCCATTAGAGTGGTGTCGTCTGCATATCTCAGATTGTTGATGTTTCTCCCAGCAATTTTAATCCCATATTTTGATTCCTCCATCCCTGCATTGCGCATTATGTGCTCTGTGTATGTTGAATAAGCAGGGTGACAAAATGCAGCCTTGTCTTACTCCTTTTCCTATTCCAAACCACTCTGTCATTCCATGTTCTGTCCTAACTGTTGCTTCTTAATTCATGTACACATTTCTCATGAGGCATATGAGATGCTCTGGTATTCCCATCTCTTTAATTACTTGCCACATCTTGTTGTGGTCCACACAGTCAAATGCCTTAGTGTAGTCAATAAAACAAAAATAAACTTGTTTCTGGTATTCCTTTGTTTTCTCCATGATCCAACGTATGTTGGCAATGTGGTCCTGTGCTGAGTTTTAATTCAAATAAAAACCCAAAACATCTAAACATAGTTTAAAAACATTGAATGTAAAAAACATGTACTTTCACATTTTTAAAATTATTAACTACGGTACAACTATTTAAAAAACCCCACAAAATAAAATATTATTTGGTTAAATAAAACAATTTGAAAAAATTATATCATCCTTTGTTCTTTTTTTAATCCACAAAGAAAAACCCAAAAAATAAATGTTAATATATTTATTCTTTTTTTAAAAAAAAATGTGTAACTAAAAATAACATATATGTTAAAACATATACCGGTATTCAAAAATACATTACTTTATAGTATCAAAATAATACAATCTATTTAACAAATGACAACATAAAAAATGTACATAAAAAATAAAATTAAAAAAAACAATTACAGACTAACCTCTTTTTTACATACATTACAAAAAAAAAAACACCTTACAACACAATTTAAAACAGCCTGGCAACGCCGGGCAACCTCTGCTAGTAAGTAATAAAATTAGCCTAAGCATTGATTATTTATTTATTTATTTGCAACATTTATACCCCACCTTCCTCATCCCTGGATGACCCAAGGTGGCTTACAACAAAATTTAAAAACATACACAATCTTAAAAACATCTAAAACCCTCCAAAACCCTTTCTAACCCCTTAAGAAAGTAAAAATAAAGTTAATAAAATTTGTTAGGACTATAACCCACATCTCTTAGCACCCAACACCTGTTTTAATCAACTATTTTGAAATCCATTCTTTATAGATTGATAGAAGCATCTTGACCTAATAGCTTAACTTCATGCATTTTAATAAACTTTGGTACCTTCTGAAAAATTGAGTATTGTAATTTGTTTTCCACACTGATATATATATATATATCTTACCGTCAGTATAGAGTCTCTGTTCTTGTACATGAAATCAATGGTCTCTTGGGTTTATCCAGCTGAGTTGAAATGAGGTGGTTAGCAAATGGGTGGGGGCAAAGCAGAAGAGGAAGAAATTTGAGGAGGCCAGAAAGAAAACTACTGAAACGCATACAAGTGGCATTGGCCGTTAAAAATAAAATATGTGCTCAGCAACACGGTTCAATTTATAGAAACTGCCTTCTCGTGATATTCATTTAAACCTGCTAGTGCTGATGTGATATTTAACAGGGTAGAACAGTTGGCAGTTGATTCATGTCTCAGGAAAGAACAATAACATGTTCTGGACTGAGTTTCAAATGGGCTTATTCTTTTTACTGTCTGGGTGGAGATTCCTTAGCTTTTCATACAACATCTTCTTTATATTCCCATACAAAATTATGATTTTGGCATTGTTAAATATCCTTCCAACTTTTCTGTATCTTCTAATATAATTATTACCTAGGTCCGTGATTGCGAACCTTGACACTCCAGATGTTCTTGGACTTTAATTCCCAGAAGCCCAAACCCCCGTGAATCCACATGAATGGGTTTACTGCGATTCATCTGGCCCGCGCTGCCCTCATCTCTCCCGGAAGTGGAAGTAAAACGCGCCCGGGAACTTCCGCTTCCAGGAACGACGAGGGTGGTGTGGGTCGGATGAATCGCAATAAACCCATTTGTGTGGATTCACGGGGGCTTGGCCTTCTGGGAATTGAAGTCCAAGAACATCTGGAGTGCCAAGGTTCGCCATCACAGATCTAGTGGTATTAAGAAGGTATTTCTTCAACCACTGCAGAATATAAGATTTTAGCAATGAAACGGGTCTCTTTTGCGGGTGCCAAAAGGGGAGTTTGTAGCTAAGATTAACGCAATCAAAATAAACTTCCAAATTGCGGTGTGAATGCTGCTTGACACCCCTCTATTTCCTGCTTTGCAAAATGCCAAACTGTGGCTTGCATTTGCCCTTGGTCAGGAATCAGAAATGACTGTTCAGGTAGATTTCTGAATACAATTTGAAGTGTAATTACTTGCTGCAGTTTACTAGTTCAAATGTTATGCAAATGATGCTGTCCCAGAAGGCTTAGCAGACACACAGGAGCTAGATATGACTATTGCAGTAGTAGGAAATTTGTAAGTACAGAAGTAACGTTAAATCCCATTTCTCTTAGGGACTAAACCAGAGTTTCCCAACCTTTGGGTTTTGGAATTCAATTCCCAGAAGCCTAAGTCAATCCCCCAAAGCACTGGTCAACCAATGTACTGACTTAGGCTTCTGGGAATTGGAGTCCCCCTGTGGAGTGTGGGACCATGTTGGGAAACACTGGACTAAACTAAATAATGACACTATGTATAGTTTTCTCACTTGTACAGTATGTGTTTCAGTTGTTTTCTTTCCTGCCGTTTCAAATTTCTTTCTGTTTGCCCTTGCTAACCACCTTGTTTCAACTCAGCTGGATGAGACCAAGAGGATCAGCTGACAAGCTGCTGTCACTGCCCAGGGGAGGCCCAAATGTGTTCATAATCCCCACATTCTTCAGAGATTCCCATTAGTAGTGCTCCAATGTCTTCTAGTTAAGGTGCTTATTCAACTCTAAATCATGAAGGCTTCTAAATAAACCAGTGAATGACAATGGAATAATTCATCTCATCATTTTTGCAAGATGGCTTTGAAAGCATCTCAGTGGATTGTGCAGATTTTTTAAAATTAAATTTGTATCAATTCTGGGGGTGGGGAATGTTATGTAATGAACACCTAAGAACAATAATCATGAGCAATCATTGTTAGTACATTAAAAGTACATTTGGATTCCACTAGAGAAATCTACATACAGGCAGAACATGAAATAGGACTTCTCCGTTTTTTGAAAATTTAATACAGTGGTACCTCACTTAAAGAACATAATGCATTCCACAGGATTTTCTTTAAGTGAGTTGCTCATTAAGTGAAACACTTGGAAAAAGCACCACCACCGCCATGATAAGTGACAGATTGTGACTTCTGGCGGGGGGATTGCAAACCCCGATTTAGTTGTTAAGCGAGTTTTTAGTTTTTCTACGAGGCGATCATTTGGAGAAAATTCTGCTCTTTAAGCGAGTTAGTCTCTAAGTGAGGCATCTTTATGCAAGGTTTTACTGTATGTTGACCTAGAGGACAACGTGAGGAATAATGTTGTTTGCAAAGAGGGATACTATGTTTCTGTGAAACTATTGTTTTTCTTTTTTCTATGCAGTGAACGTAGACTGCGCACCAGTTTTTCATGCAGGGCCAATCTAATGGGTGGCAAATAAGTAATTGCATGCCATCAAGTCAAATTGGACTTATGGAGACCCTTTCCAGGTAGTGAAGAGATCAAAGTGGTTTACCATGTCCTTCTTCTGGGGGTACCCTGGGACTGTTCAGCCTGCCCAGAGACACACAGGCTGGTTCCTCTCCCAGAAAGTACAGAGAGGAATAGAATCCCCAACCTCTGACTCTGCAGCATGGTATCAGCTAAACACATACCTGTCAAGTTTTGGATTTGAAAATAAGGGAAATTTTGGCCACACACCTCTGGGGCATGGCCAAATCTGTGGCCGTGGCCAAATATAGCCATGTGACTTACAGGGCTCTAGTCATACCTGCCACATGGCCATGAAAATGTCTGCAAACACAGACCGCACTGGCTCTTTGGCTGTAAATGGAGATGAGCACTGCACCCTAGAGTTGGATACGACTGGCAGATTTTACTTTCTTAGGATCAAAGATCGCTGCAGATGGTGATTGCAGCCGTGAAATAAAAAGGCGACTGGTGCTTGGGAAACAAGCTATGAGAAACCTGGGGAACATAGTTAAAAATAGAGGCATCACCTTGCAAACAAAAAATTGCATAGTCAAAGCAATGGTATTCCCGGTGGTAATGTATGGGTGTGAGAGCTGGACCATTAGGAAAGCTGAGCGCAGAAAAATAGATGTCTTTGAAATGTGGTGTTAGAAATAGGTCAATCCTAGAAGAAATCAACCACGACTGCTCATTAAGGGTCAAATAGTAAAGATGACACTAAAGTACTTTGGACATCAAATGAGAAGAGAGGATTCACTTGAGAAAACCTTGATGCTGGGAAAGGTGGAGGACAAAAGAAGGAGGTGGCCAAAAATAAAATGGCTAGATGGTATTGTAGATGCAATGGGCACAAAGCTGTGTGAGCCAAAGAACCCTTTCCCCATCTTCTTGGGGGACTTTTGTTTTTGTTTTTTTCTTGTTTACTCATTTTTAATTTTAAAAATTTTCTGGGAAGCAAAGAGCAGAATAGTAAACCAGCCCCCTAGGGTGAACTAGCCCTGCACGTGGCTAGACATACACACACACACAATTAGGGTGGAGGAACAAGGGATTAATTCCCCCAAATTAACCAATCTATTGAAGCACCAACACCTGAGAATGTCGGATCCAGCTTAAGGAAGGGAATTGGAAAAATAAAAAGCAACCTCTGTAGTTTCCAAGCCTCCCAGCAGCTGAGGAGTTAATCTCCATATATGAAATATCGCTCACCTAGAGTAGACTCCCGTCCATACCTGTCAACCCGCGGCTCCGGAAAAATGGGACCTGCATACATCGCTTGTACGCAGGTCGCTTTCCGCGCATGCGTGGAAGGGTTTTACTCCTTCCACTCATGCGCGGAAGTGCTACACCGCTTGCGCAGCCCCTATGCAAACGGCGTAGCACTTCCGCACATGCGTGGAAGGGGTAAAACCCTTCCACGCATGCGCGGAAAGCATTTCCCCCGCTGCCAAATTATGGGGTTTTGGCAGCGGGGGCCAGGTTATGACGTCAATCGACGTCGAATTACGGGGTTTTCCCGGCCAAATCGGGGTGGTTGACAGGTATGCTCCCGTCCCTTGGTGGCTCCGACCACCAGCAGCAAAAACGAAGCCTCCATGACCATGTGGCAGGGAAATTAAAGAGAAACTACAGAAGCACCACCACCACCACCACCACCACCTTCTCTCTCTCCTTCCACAAGCAAAAAGCCACAGCAACCTCTGGTGGCAGGAAAAACATAATGCAGCTTCGCCTGTGAGAGCTCCGGTCAGGATTTTTTTTATAAAAAAAAGAAGGGATATTACAGGGAAATTAATAAAACGGAAGGGGGCAGGAAGGGGGGTAAAAATAAGGTGTTTTCCCAGGAAAAACAGGATACTTGACAGGTATGGCTAAACAATTCACCTGAGGCGCTTGTTGACCTGTGGAACAGGATGACGACAGCAGTCAGGGCCGCCATCAGAAATTTCTGGGCCCTGTACTGAGCAATCCTATTGCCCCCACACACACACACACTTTTCTTTCTCCTCGCATTGGGGTGACGGCGGCAGCTGGAATACGCAATTTCCCAAAAGAAATCGATGGGCAGTTGTATCCAACTTTAGAGTTCAGTGCTCATCTCTGATTACAGCCAAAGAGCCAGTGGGCCTGATCCACAAAAGCTCACATTAAAATACAGAAGTTAGTCTTTAAGCCTTGCTTGAAATCCACTTGTATCAAACTTTAGAGTTCAGTGCTCATCTCTGATTATAGCCAAAGAGCCAGTGGGCCTGATCCACAAAAGCTCACATTAAAATACAGAAGTTAGTCTTTAAGCCTTGCTTGAAAGCCAGTTGTATCCAACTTTAGAGTTTAGTGCTCATCTCTGATTACAGCCAAGAGCCAGTGGGCCTGATCTACAAAAACTCACATTAAAATACAGAAGTTAGTCTTTAAGGTGCCACACATTATGCCCAAAAAACAGACTTTTATATCAACACGAACATAATTAAAAGGTTTCTCTTGCTCATAATTAAAGGTTTCTCTTGCTCAAAAGCCAGTCATATCCGACTTTAGGATGCAGTGCTCATCTCTGTTTCAAAGCCAAAGAGCCAGCGCTGTCTGCTTCTGCAGACGTTTCCGTGGTCATGTGGCAGGCATGACTAGACACCGGAGCACACAGAATGCTATTTACATTCCTAATGATGAGCTTCTGTCATCCCTCCCAGCCCTTGCCAACCTAGCAGTTTGAAAGCAAGAAATTGCAAGTAGATAAATAAGGGTATCTACTAGCAATTTCTTGCTTTCTAACTGCTAGGTTGGCAAGAGCTGGGACTGAGATGGGAGCTCATCATTACACACACACACACACACACACACACACACACACACACCCTCCATTTCCCCCATTTCACACACACACACCCCTCCCTCTCCACCACCCCCCATTTTATACACACACACCTATCTCCCCCCTCCACCCACAGAGAGAGAAAGAGGAAGAGAGGAGACTCGCCTGAAGGTGCAGCTTTGCCACAGGCTCCACTAGGAGCTGAAGCTACTGCTGGGCAGCCTCCATCCTTCCTACGACGGGGAGGGGGAGCCGCCGCTTTGCCCACCCACTGCCCTGCTGCCGCTGCTTGCCCAGAGCAGCGTGGGCATGGCTAGGGGAAACTACTTTCTGGGCACGCTTTTTTACGCTCATCTGTACTTCCTTCCTGCGCTCGCCCAGGGCAGGGCCGAAGGCAAAACCCAAAGGTGCGCAGGAAGAAGCAGCCCCAGTGCGCAGTCTCTTCTGGACTGGGCTCGGCATGCCTTGTGTCAAGGCTTCAGCCCATGAGGCGTGCCGGTCCCAGTCCGGAAGAGACCGCGCACCAGGGCTATTTCTTCCTGCACCTTCGGGCTTCGGCCCTGGGCGAGCGAGGCACATGGGGGCATTGCTGATTAAGCCCGCATGCAAGAATGAAGTACAAATGAGCATAAAGAAGCACACCCAGCAAGTAGTTCCCCCTAGCCACACCCACGCCATTCTGGGTTGACTCGAGGCGGAGGCAGGGCCCTCTGGCAGTGGCGGGGCATGCGCAGTGGCGCTGCATGCCGCATGGAAAAAAGTAAGAATAAATTTTTAATTTTTTAAAAAAATAATAATTCTTTTTTTAAAAAAATAACACAGCACTGTCGGGCCCCTGCCAGCTCCGGGCCCGGGATAGCAGTCCCCCTTGTACCCCCCTCCCTGATGGCAGCCTTGACAGCGGTCTTGGATGAAATCACACCACTGCAGCCTCTCCAAGCCCGTGGGGCTAGGTCATCCCCGTGGTTCATGGAATAACTGCGGGAACTCAAACAGGCTAAGAGACACCTAGAGGCCGCTGGGTGAAAACCCGGACCGATTCCGATTGGACACTAACTAGAGCTGCTATTAGGGCCTACCTAGTGGCGATGGTGGTGGTGAGGTGGCAATTTTGTTTGTTTGTTTGTTTGTTTGTTTGTTTGTTTGTTTGTTTGTTTGTTTGTTTGTTTGTTTGTTTGTTTGTTTGTTTGTTTGTTTGTTTGTTTGTTTGTTTGTTTGTTTGTTTGTTTGTTTGTTTGTTTGTTTGTTTGTTTGTTTGTTTGTTTGTTTGTTTGTTTGTTTGTTTGTTTGTTTGTTTGTTTGTTTGTTTGTTTGTTTGTTTGTTTGTTTGTTTGTTTGTTTGTTTGTTTGTTGTTAAATTTTTATACCGCCCACTCAGCCAAAACCGACTCCGGGCAGTTCACAACAGTGGGTAAAAACAGATAAAAACAAATAAAACAGATAAAAACCAGCAATAAGAACCCACCCCTAAAAAGAGAGGGGTTCAGGAACTGAAGAAACTGTGGGGCAGGCATTCTCCTCTATATTAACCACCCAACAGGCAATACTTCATCACCCTTATTGCCTCCGCTGATAATCACCCGGCCACCCTGTTTTGGGTGACCAGGTCTCCCCTTGGTAGGGGGGGACCGGTGCCCAGCTGGCAGGGTTCGTCTGAGGACTTCACTGACCATCTGGTGGAGAAAATCGATTGGATTCATTCGGGGCTTAATCCCGCCGTGGATGGTGAAGGTCCAGGGGGATTGGAGCACAGTCTTGCCAAGTGATCTGGGATCGTTTGATCTGGTTGTCCCTGATGAAGTGGACAGGCTCCTTCAGCAGTGCGGGCCACTACAAGTCCTTTGGACCCCTGTCCCACCTGGTTGGTGAAAGCCTCTAAGGTGGTGACAGGAGGCTGGGTCGGGGCTATAATAAATGCATCTTTGTGGGAGGGGGTGTTTCCTGCACTGCTAAAACATTATTTGGTGCGCCCCCTCCTGAAGAAATCGTCCCTTGACCCAGCTGTCCTTACCAACTACAGGCCGGTCTCCAACCTTCCCTTTCTGGGGAAGGTATTGGAGAAGGCGGTGGCATGCCAGCTGCAGGGAGCTCTGGAGGAAGCGGATTATCTTGACCCCTTTCAATCAGGATTCTGGCCCGGACATGGTATGGAAACGGCATTGGTTGCACTGATGGATGATCTCTGGTGGGAGCGGAATGGCGGTCATCTGACCATCCTTGATCTCCTTGACCTCTCAGCAGCCTTCGATACCATTGATCACGGTATCCTTCTGGAACAGCTCAAAGGATTGGGGATCCAGGGCACTGTGTTGTTCTGGTTTTCCTCTTTTCTGGAGGGCCGTACCCAGTCAGTGTGGTTGGAGAATGAGAGATCCAGTCCTAGGCCCCTCAAATATGGGGTGCTGCAGGGCTCAGGGCTCTCTCCTCTCCTATTTAACATCTACATGAAGCCGCTGGGTGAGACCATCTGCTCCCATGGGGTGCAGTACCATCAGTACGCGGATGACACTCAGTTGTACATCTCACCACAGTGATGCGGTCAAAGTCCTGTCAGGATGCCTGGAGGCCATCGGGGTCTGGATGGGGGACAATGGGCTTCAGCTGAATCCTGGCAAGACCGAGTGGCTATGAATTAGGGGCCCCAGGTTATCCGGGGAGCTACCATCTCTGGTCTTGGATGGGGCAGTTTTGCCCCAGAAGGAAACGGTGCGCAACTTGGGGGTCCTCCTGGACTCACGACTGCTGCTTGAAGAGTAGGTGGTGGCTGAGGCCAGAAGGGCTTTTGCTCAACTTCGAGTAATTCACCAATTGCGCCCGCTCCTGGAACGGGACTCTTTACTCATGGTCACTCATGCTCTGGTCACCTCCAGACTAGATTACTGTAATACGCTCTACATGGGGCTGCCCTTGACGACCATTTGGAGGCTACAACTGGTCCAGAATGCAGCTGCCCAGGTGGTGATGGGGTGTGGACCTTATGCCCGTGCCTCCCCACTACTTCGGGAGCTGCACTGGTTACCAGCCTGTCTCCAGGTGCAATTCAAGGTGCTGGTTTTGACCTTTAAAGCCCTATATGGCAGTGGAACAAGAAAACCGTTTGCGGCGAAATATCAAGGTAATGCAAATTGTCAATGTTCCGAAACGTGCTTTAATGCGCAAGTAGACCCGAAGCCCTTTCCAGATAAATTGGCTTTTCCAAGCTTCCTCAGGAATCTATGCACATAAAAACATATATATATCATAACCATACAATATCTACACCAATATACAATATTACATATATATACATCATATATACAACAGGGAAATGCATTTAAAGTAAATTACCTGCTTGCAATGTAGATATAATTTCTTCAAGATATTTTAATTTTAATGAATATTTAATTTTATTCGCGTCTGAGCCTGAATGAAAATTCTACAGTGCTCCTCGACGTCAAAGAACCATCTCACTCACACCTTGTTTTATAATCAATACTAACCCACAGCAGCTGTATCTAATAAAGAACCACATATTGTATCCTAGAAATTTCTTAAAGGAAACACGACAAGTCCAAATCTATGTTGAGTCCATGTGGATGAACAGTATTGAAACAATAAATGAAATGTGCTTCTCTGCGGCGTAATCTAAGTTCTATATCTATCGCTTCATATCGAGAGGATTTGACAGTTTCAAGGACAGCGAATCTCAAATCTTTATCACTATGTTGCTTCTCTAGAAAATGACTGACCATGGGTGCAGTAATGTCTCCTTTCCTAATTCTAGATCTATGTTCCCCCAGCCTGGTTTTAATCTCATGGATGGTGCACCCCACATAGCTTAACCCACAACTGCATATGATGATATATATACAACATTTAGTTTGGCAAGTGGTAAGCTCTTACAATTTCAATTTATAAGTACACCCAGGAACCATAATTACCTTTGTTTCTCAGGCAAGATTACAGTGCACACAATGCCCACATTTAAAGTGCCCTGATGCAATGGGTTGAATGGGTGGAGAATATAGATCTGATTTAGTCACAAACTGTCGGATAGAACGTGTCTTCCTGAATCCTATCAAAGGCACTTGCTCACAACCTGCAATGTGTTTAACAATATGCCAATGTAGATAGATAATAGACTTGATGTGATTAGCTAGGGGTGAGTATTCAAATGAGCACGTAATCCTGTGCCTGTCCTGTCTTGGCTTGGCAGTCAACAAACTTTGTCTGGTAACTCTACATGCTCTATCATAACAATGATCAATAACCCGTACTGGATACCCCTTTTGTTTCAAACATAGACGAATAGAGCTGGAGGTATGTTTAAAATCAACTAGGCTGGAAGAGTTCCTTTTCGCTCTCAAGAATAACCCATAGGGTAAGTTATTACGAAGGTGGTAAGAGTTGTAATGCAGATATGCATTCCTATCAGTCGGTTTACGGTAAAGCCTGACTCGAATATTGCGAGAGTTATCCAAATATACCACAATGTCTAAGAAGGGTAATGATGAAGAATCACAACTATGAGAAAACTGCAGGTGCCTATTAACTCCATTAATCCATGCCACGAACTCAGATACACAACTCAAATCATTGAATACAAAAAATAAATCATCAATAAACCGCCTGTAAAAAGTGATATTTTGTGCAAAGGGGTTTAAATTACTAAAAATAAAAACCTTTTCAAAATGTGCCATATAAAGATTCGCCAAACTCGGCGAAATTGTAAGAGCTTACCACTTGCCAAACTAAATGTTGTATATATATCATCATGTGCAGTTGTGGGTTAAGCTATGTGGGGTGCACCATCCATGAGATTAAAACCAGGGTGGGGGAACATAGATCTAGAATTAGGAAAGGAGACATTACTGCATCCATGGTCAGTCATTTTCTGGAGAAGCAACATAGTGATAAAGATTTGAGGTTCGCTGTCCTTGAAACTGTCAAATCCTCTCGATATGAAGCGATAGATATAGAACTTAGATTATGCCGCAGAGAAGCACATTTCATTTATTGTTTCAATACTGCTCATCCACATGGACTCAACATAGATTTGGACTTGTCGTGTTTCCTTTAAGAAATTTCTAGGTTACATTATGTGGTTCTTTATTAGATACAGCTGCTGTGGGTTAGTATCTATACCTATAAATCTGTGCGTTAACCGTTGGAATGTGACAAAGGATGTTGCACCAGGCCCCACTAGCCCTGACCGAGCCTCCTGCACTCACCCGAACCGGGTTCGCAGGTAACTGTCCAGTTGAGAAATGTGGCAGTGGGGCAGGAGCCCCCCGAACGTGATCAAAGAAAAAGGACTTCAATTCCCAGTGTCCTTTGCACTGTGCAACCCCTCAGCCAATCAGGCTGAGGGATACGAGCACAGAAGAGGCTGGGAATGCGCACTGACTTAAAAAAAAATGGTGGGAGCCGGAGGGAAAGACTTTGAAAAACGCAGCTGGAGGGAGCCAGGAAAAGATAAGGGTTAGGTAAGGGTTAGGGGGTGGGTGAGGGAGGCAATGAAAGGTGCTGGGTCCAGAAGGGTTGGGGGGACAGACCCCTTTTGTCCCCCCAACCCTACCAAACCCAGGGGACCAGGGAGAGGAGATCGAATATACCCCCACACACACACACACACATACACTCCATTTTAAAAGACATACCCCTTTTGTACCCCCAACCCTACCAAATCCAGTGGACAAGGAAGAGGAGATCGAATACACCCCCCTCCCAAACACTCTGTTTTAAAAGAGAAGAAAGAGCTTGGTTTCTTCTCTTTAATAACGAGGTGTCCTGTGGGGGGAGAGAATCCCCTCTCTGCAGGGTCCCCTGGCTCTGGAAGGGTTGGGGGGACAATACACATACACATACACACACACACACACACACACACACACACACACACACACACACACACACACACACACACTGCTTCTCTTTCTCTCTCTCTCTCTCTCTCTCTCTCTCACACACACACACACACACACACACACCCCACTCCTGCCTTGCCAGGAATTTTTAATGTGTGTGTTGGTGGTTGGAGTGGTATTGTATGGGTAGTGGTGGTTGTGCACACCCAAAACCACCCCTAAACACCAACACACCTCTTTTTTACATAAATTACCAAAAAGAATTATCCCTTACAATACAATTTAAAACAGCCTGGCTCTTTACCAACATTAAGAAAAAAAACCTTCCAAAACCATTTAAAACAGCCCGGCACCGCCAGGCAAAATCTGCTATTTGATTATAAAACAAGGTGTGAGTGAGATGGTTCTTTGACGTCGAGGAGCACTGTAGAATTTTCATTCAGGTTCAGATGCGAATAAAATTAAATATTCATTAAAATTAAAATACCTTGAAGAAACTATATCTACATTGCAAGCAGGTAATTTACTTTAAATGCATTTCCCTGTTGTATATATGATGTATATATATGTAATATTGTATATTGGTGTAGATATTGTATGGTTATGATATGTATATGTTTTTATGTGCATAGATTCCTGAGGAAGCTTGGAAAAGCCAATTTATCTGGAAAGGGCTTCAGGTCTACTTGCGCATTAAAGCACGTTTCAGAACATTGACAATTTGCATTACCTTGATATTTCACCGCAAATGGTTTTCTTGTTCCTGGGATTCTCACCGTTTGGCCTTCTTTTTCCTGATCTATATGGCAGTGGGTCAGGTTACCTAAGAGACTGCATCATCCCAAGAGTGTCTGCCCATCCAACCAGAGCAGACCGGAGGAGCTCCCTAGTTGTTCCATCAGCTAGAGGGGCCCGCCTCTATAGCACACGAAGAAGGGCCTTCTCCATGTCTGCACCAGCCCTCTGGAACCTCCTGCCAACAGAGTTAAGGTTACAGACAGAATTGCTGCCCTTCAGGAAAAGTTTGAAAACCTGTCTGGCGGGGCAGATGTGGGGCCCTAATGGAAGTGCAGCACCCGCCTGTTGGCTCATTTAAGCTAAATCTAGAGTGTCCCTCCCTCTGTATTGCTTGTACCCCTTTTTTATTCTTTTATGAATAGGGTGGGGATGGGAGGGTGGGTAGGTGGGGGATGATTTGGGGTTTTAATTTGTTTTATATGTTTTTAATCAGTTGTAAACCGCCCTAAGTCAGGTTTGCCTGAGTGGGCGGCTTAGAAATTTAAAAATTAAATTAAATTAAATTAAATTAAACTCACTGAGCTATGCTGACTGTAACTTTATTAGACTGAGTGATTAAAAAGAAATGAGATCATAAAAACACTGCAAGTATGTATTGCCCTCTGGGGATCATGGGCTTTGCAGACGTTTGTTGTAAAACCAAGGAGTTAAGGTAATATTTCCCATTTTTTCCCTCCAAGCTTTGAATATGATTGCTACCTTGAAAGCTCCCACAACAAAACTAAAGTTTAGCCTTTGGTGGGGCTGAAGGGTTATTGTAACAGCACATTCCTCATTTAGGCCAGATTTCGAGACCCAATGTAAGACCCAGATTTCGAGACCAAATGTTTACAATGTAACATGGAAGAAGGCTCATTTGAGTAAGGGGAGTTAAAAGAAAAGGATCTAGCCTAGGGGTTCTCAACTTTTTAAGCCGGGAGCCGGGTCAAGCTCCCCAGACTTGGATAATACAACTAAACACACAACAAATCAAAAACAGAACAACCAAACAAATACGTCCCATATAAAATAGAATGTCTTTCAATGTGAAGTCTGAGCCTGCTTTTGGCTGATAAGATTATCAATGTCCGGTTCAATGTTTGTCACCCATAATAGGTGATGTAAGTGTGCATCAGTTAGTCTGGATCTGATTGGAGATTTCAGATGTTTCATTCAGGAAAAAGTTTGTTCACAGACATAGGTGCTTCCAAAGATGGTTGCCATTTTGAGTGCTGTTTCCTGTCAGAGGGGAGAGATGCATATAAATTAACTAGTAGAGGTTGCCCGGCGTTGCCGGGCTGTTTTAAATGGTGTTGGAAAGTTTTTGTTGTTGTTGTTAATGTTTGTAAAGAAGAGATTAGTTTATAATTGAAATTTTTAAATTTTTTATCTATACAAATTTTTTTGGCGGCCTGTTATAAACTGTGATGAGTTTTGCTTGGTGTTTTGGTTTGTGGATGAAAAAAAGAACAAAGGATGATATACTTTTTCCCAAAAATTTATTTAACCCAATAATTTTTTAGTATGTATTTTTTTAATAGTTGTACCGTAGGTAATAATTTAAAAAATGTGAAAGTACATGTTTTTCACAATAAATGTTTTTAAACTGTGTATTGATGTTTTTGTTTTTTATTTGAGTAAAAATTCAGCACAGGATTTTTGAATAGTTTTTATTTTATTTTATTTTATTGACATACGTTTTTGATTTGTGTAAAATTGTGATTTTATGTTTTTTTTAACTTGTTTTTACTCTTGGGGCTTTTTGTGTGGGGCTGTTGTGTCTTTTTGAATTTTTTTTTTACTATTGTGGGCAGCAAGTGGTGCTGGTAGGGGTTATCTTGTATTTTGACTGTTTTTTCTCTCGTGGCCTCTGGGTGGAGCTTCTTCCAGTAAGTAGTCTCTTTCTATTCATTTCTTTTCCAGTCGTTGTGGAGTGAGGTCGTGTGGTGGTGAGTTGGCTATTTTTCTTTATTTGGGGTGGTGGTGGTGGTTGGATTTTGTGGTGTTTGGCTGGGTGCTGGGTGTGTTTGGAAATTTTTGTTTTTGTTTACTTTGTATTGTTTTTGGTGTTATTTTTGTTTATTTTTGTGTATTTTTGGATGTTTTTGATTGTTTGTTTTTGTGGTTTTTGGTGTCCTATGGGGGGGATCCCTTCTCTGCCATCTCCCGGCTCTGGAAGGCTTGGGGGGACAGACCCCTTTTGTCCCCCAAAATCTTCAAGACTCATGGGACCCAGGAGAGGCGATCGAATCTAGGCCACCCTCTGATATTAAAAGGGGAATTTCAATTGCAGTTTCCACTTTAATATCAGTGGGGGGGTTGTGATCCCCCTCTCTGCTGGCTTCCTTGGGTTTGGGAGAGTTGGGTGGACAAAAGGGGTGTGTCTCCCCAACCCTTCCGTACCCAGGAGAGCCATCGGAGAGGGGGATTCCCCCCCAAAAAACTCCATTTTTAAAGAGAAGTAACCGCTTGGTTTCTTCTCTTTAATATGGGGCGTGTGTGTGGAGGGGAATCCCCTCTCTGCCAGGTCCCCTGGGGTCAGGAGGGTTGGGGAGACAGACTCCTTTTGTCCCCCCAACCCCAGGGGAGCCAGTAGAGAGGGGGAGCACAACACACCCCCCCACACACACAGTGATATTAAAGGGGAAGCTCCGATCAGGAGCTTCAGGCGCCGTTGGGGAGGGAGGCTTTAGTTCCCGCGGCTTGGCGGACTTGCTCTCCCAGTGTTTTTTTGTTTTGTTTTTTGCGCGCCGGCTTCCTCAGCATTCTGCGCGGCCATGGCGTGCAGGACGCTGGGGCTTGTAGTTATGGGTTTGTGCTTTGTGTTTGTGCTGCGTTTTTTTAAAACGGTTTTCTTTTGATTGGCCGCGGCACATTTCCAAACGTTCCTTGCACCGCGCCGTGCGAGAGCCTCTCAGCCTGATTGGCTCTGGCGCGGCGCGGTGCAAGGAATGTTGGGAAATGAAGTTGTTTCCCTTTTCTCGCGTTTGTGGGGCTGTTGCTCTACTGCCGGTATTCTCAATCCTTCATTGACCTGCGGAACCAGATCGGCCGTGTGCACGAAGGGTGAGTGCAGGCAAGTAGGGCGAGGCATAGAAACCTATAGCAAGTTCCAACAGTTAACCCTTGGTTTTATAGGTTAAGATAAGGCTGCTTGACTTGCATGCATCTTTCAGAGAGTCACAACTCTGTAGTTCAGCCAGTTCCATTTGGTAAATGGGATCAACAGTTTCAATGTCAACAGAAAATGGGTTCTGGAAAAGCTGTCCTGTTCATGGGAATGAAGCAGTGATGCACTGCAAAAAAATGTTTTACTGCCCACACCTTGAGGCGTGGCTAACTCTGTGGGCATGGCTAACTCTGTGGGCGACGTGGCTGAGCTGCCTCGTCGCCTCCTGGCAGAAAGACACAAGGCCGCTCCCTCCCTCTCGGGGTTGGCCAAGCCCCCCCATTCTCTTCTGCCTGCCTCCCTCCCTCCAATCTGCCCCTCCCCCCACCCGGCCCCACTCACTCAGAGGTGCCTTGTTGGCGGGGGCCTTCCTGGGCGGCCCCAAGCTGACCTCGGCAGCAGAGGCACTGGCCTCGGACTCCCCCGTGGCAGGCCCTTCACTCGGTCCCCGGCTGGACTCTTTGTCGCCCGCCGGCAACCCATCCTCCTGGCACAGCTGCTGGAGCCAGGCAGGGGCATCTCCTCCTCATTGTCGGTGGACACAGCAGCCCAGGAATCTTTCCTTTCCCACCTCCGGGGCCGACGAAGAACTCTCCCGGTGGAATCCCTCCAACGCCACAGACTCCGGGGGCGGGGCCCACTCTTCCGCCGAGCCCACCGCCATGTTGCCGACTCTGCTGGGGAGCAAACATGCTGCATCCACTCTTCTCCCTCTCCAGGTGCTTGGCTTAGTACACATGTGCATGGGGTAGGGAGATGGACGTGGCCAACCAAGTGGGCATGGCCTGGGGGAAATTTTGCTACTGGTGCCCAGGCACCGTTGGGCACCGGGAGCAGTACAACACTGTAATGAAGCTCTTTAAATCTCATTTGAAACTCCCTTTGCAACATTTCCAATGATTCTACACATTTTTTGTTTGGGAATGCGGTTTCTTCTCTTTAAAAATGGAATTGTTTTAAGGAGGGGGGGATTGATCCATTCTCCCTGGTCTCCTGGGTCCAGAAGGGTTGGGGGGACATACCCCTTTTGTCCCCCCCAAAACCTCCCAACCCCAGGGGAGCCAGCGGAGAGGGGGATCGCAACCCCCACCCACTGATATTAAAGGGGAAACCCTGATCTACTTTCACGACTCCACACAATCAAAGCACCATAACACAATAAAGCCCCCCTCCCCACCACCTAGCCCACCCTTCCTAACCCCCAACGACCATGTCCCCCTCCCCACCACCTAGCCCACCCTTCCTAATCCCCACCAACCATGCCCCCCTCCCCACCACCTAGCCCACCCTTCCTAACCCCCACCAACCACGCCCCCTCCACACCACCTAGGCCACCCTTCCTAACCCCCACCCACCATGCCCCCCTCCACACCACCTAGCCCACCCTTCCTAACCCCCACCGACCATGACCCCTCCCCACCACCTAGCCCACCCTTCCTAACCCCCAATGACCACGCCCCCTCCCCACCACCAAATAAATAAATATTTTTTAATTTTTTTGCTAAAAACACAGTCAAAAACATCGAAAAATACACAAAAACAAACAAAAACACCAAAAACCAATATGAAGTAAACAAAAACACAATCAAAAACAAAACAAACAGACAAAAATACAAATTCCAACCCACCCACCCCACCCCCACACACACACACAAAAGAAAGAAAACAAGCAAACTTACTAAAAGATGTCCTACCTCCACGAGGACCGGAAAAGAAATGAATAAAGAAAGAGACTACTTAGCAGAAGGAGCTCCACCCAGAGGCCAGGAGAGAAAAAATAGTCAAAATATAATAACCCCTACCAGCACCACCTGCTGGCCACAATATAATAAAAACAATTCAAAAACACAAAACAGCCCCAAACAAAAGGCCACAAGAGTAAAAACAAATCAAAAACAATACACAAATTCACAATTTTACACAAAAGGTCACACCAATAAAAACAAGTCAAAAATTACACTAAAACACACTTTAACACAAATCACAAACATATGTCAATAAAATTCAATATAAACTTTTAAAAATCCTGTGCTGAGTTTTAACTCAAATTAAAACCCAAAACATCTAAACACATTTTAAAAACATTGAAGGTAAAAAACATTTACTTTTACATTATTAAAATTATTACCTATGGTACAACTAATTTAAAAAAATTCAAAAAACTAAAACATTATTCGCTTACATAAAACAATTTGAAAAAATTATATCATACTTTGTTCTTTTATTAATCCTCAAAAAAGCAGATCACAGTTAATAACAGCCAAGCCAAAAAATTTACATAAATAAACATTTTAAAAATTAAAATTACAGACTAAGCAATTTTAAAAAAAACATTAACACAATTTAACCTTCCAACACAATTTAAAACAGCCCGGCAATGCCGGGCAACCTCTGCTAGTGTTAAATAAAATAGGAGCTGGTAAACTGCTCTGGGGTAGGCCATTCTTCCGAGTCCTACATCAAGTGCTTTCACTTTGAAAGTTAATGAAAAATATGCAGTTTTACAAAGTGGTATTACTTTACTTAGTTTATATAATCTTTGGTTAGATTATATAATTTTTGTGTACTTGATGGTGAACACTGAATAGGCAGCAAAGAGATCAACCAAGGCTAGCCTTATGATCTTCCTAGTTCCAGAGCCATCCACAATATATTGTGCTAACTGTCGAATTTTTGCTGTATAATTCTTCCCAGTTCTAAAGCAAGACCATTCTGTCTGTGTCCCAGCTCCTGCCAACCTAGCAGTTTGAAACCAAGAATGTGCAGGTAGATAAATAATTTAATTTAATTTAATTTAATTTAATAGTCATATTTATATATGCCACCCACTCAGGTAGAACCCGACTCAGGTCGGCATTACAACAAGTTCTAAAAACACTTTAAAAGCCCATATCCCACCCGCTTCAAAAAACCCATATCCCACCCACCCATCCCACCCACTATAAAAAAGAAGAGAGAGTTCTTAATTGTTTACATAAGCCAGCAGGCGTGGACCATGTTCCCATTAGGGCCCCACACCTGCCCTGCCAGCCAGGTCTTCAATCCTTTCCTGAAGGGCAGCAATTCTCTTTGAAGCCTTAGATCTGTTGGCAGGAGGTTCCAGAGAGTTGGTGCGGACACGGAGAAGGCCCTCCTTCGGGTGCTGGATAGATGTGCACCCCTAGTTGATGGCACTATTAGTGAGCCCCTCCAGTCTGCTCTGGTTGGACGGGCAGACACTCTTGGGACAATGCGGTCTCTAAGGTATCCTGGCCCACTGCCATATAGGGCTTTAAAGGTCAAAACCAGCACCTTGAATTGCACCCGGAGACAAACTGGTAACCAGTGCACCTCCCGAAGTAGCGGTGAGGCGCGGGCATATCGGGTGCTGGATAGATGTGCACCCCTAGTTGATGGCACTATTAGTGAGCCCCTCTGGTCCACTCTGGTTGGACGGGCAGACACTCTTGGGAAATATTACCTTAACTCCTTGGTTTTACAACAAACGTCTGCAAAGCCCATGATCTCTAAGGTCCCTGGCCCACTGCCATATAGGGCTTTAAAGGTCAAAACCAGCATCTTGAATTGCACCCGGAGACAAACTGGTAACCAGTGCAGCTCCCGAAGTAGCGGTGAGGTGTGGGCATATCGTCCGCACCCCATCACCACCCTGGACCAGCTGCAGCCTCCGAATGGTCGTCAAGGGCAGCCCCATGTAGAGCACGTTACAGTAAACTAGTCAGAAAGTGACCAGAGCGTGAGTGACCATAAGCAAGGAGTCCCGGTCCAGGAGCGTGCGCAACTGGCGAATCACCCGAAGTTGGGCAAAAGCCCTCCTGGCCACAGCCACTACCTGTTCTTCTAGCAGCAGCCGTGAGTCCAGAAGGGCCCCCAAGTTGCGCACTGGGTCTGTCTGGGGCAAAACAGCCCCATCCAGTACCAAGGATGGTAGCTCCCTGGATAATAAGGGGCCCCTTATCCATAGCCACTCTGTCTTGCTGGGATTCAGCCGAAGCCCATTGGCTCCCATCCAGACCCCAACAGCCTCCAGGCAACCAGATAGGATGTGGGACTACTTTGGTGGGAAGGTAAACAGCATTCCGTGCACTCAGGTGTTGAGGCATGCCTGCCACATGTCCATGGAAACGTCTGCAGACACAGACAGCGCTGGCTCTTTGGCTATACACAGAGATGAGCACTGAACCCTAGAGTCAGATAGGACTGGCTTTCGAGCAAGGGCGACCTTTACCTTTACTTACACTGTATTTCTTGAAGACAAAATATAGTAAAACTTCTACATACAATTTTTTTCCCATTCCACCAGGTTATTTGTACGTCAAAAATTTGTATATCAAAAACACATTGTATTACCAGAAGAGGCTACTATATGTTGTCATGGTTTCCACATGTGACCTTGTCTTGATTTTAAGGTGACATTTGATCCATGTAGTGTTAAGACACATTTTGTAGTTTTCTTAGGTTTAGAAAGCCAAATTTCATTGCAGAGCACATTGAAATGCCAGGCTGATAGCCTGACATGACAAATGATGCATAGTTAAGATTAGAACTCTCTCCTAAGGGAGGAGGGGAAAACGTGTGTCCAGCCTTGGATTTATTCCAGGGACACCTGCAGCCCCACGAGGGACTGAGTGACAGCCAGGTCAGCTGACACACCACGATGGAGAAACGTCTCCACTCCTGTCAATCAAACTGATTGCCTGTACACCTGTTAGAATAGAACTTTTCCAGAGAAAGCAAAGGTGGGGGCCACATGCGGAGCAGATGGCACCTGCACCTGCAAATGGTCCTTGAAGACCTCACTCTTTCTCATGGGAAACACAGGTGCTTTCCCATGAGATTGCCATTAGATCACCACATTCAAGGGCACGTTTTTCTTATAAAAAGAGCCCAATTTGAGCACTAAGCACGCACACTTCAGGAGCCAGGGGAAACTCTGGCCCCTCCACATAATAATCTTGATTGCAGCGGGAGCCCTTGTCGGTGGGCATCCCAAAATGACTCTTCAGGACTAACGCTTAGCCATGAGGGGCTAAATTGCCCCTAACCATGTAAGGGGGAAATTGCTAGGGAGCTAGCAAGACTTTCAAGTTCATTTATTGTTTTATTAGTTTGTGTTTTATGTAGTATAGATTTAGTTAAGATCTGTATCCTGTATCGTGTTTCCTTGAAATAAATCTTCAAAAGCCAGTTGTGTGTGCCTGCCTTCGTAAAGAAGAAGGAAACCCAGCAGAGCTGAAGTGGCTTCAATTTGTCCTCATCGCTTCCAGCCAGATGGAAAGAGGTGAGAGGGATAGCTCTGTCTCAGAAAGTGAGGGAAGAGTGGCAATTCTAAGAAGCCTAGCTTCTTCTAAGTGATTAATATTACCTGCCATATGCAGAAGGCTACTCTGTCCCTGTCCCCAGCGAATCGGGCTAGGGGGAGACGTGCTCATAGAGGCAAGCAGGTCGCAGGATCCAAGGTCCACCCTGCCGGGTGTCCCCAAGAAAAATTCTGGGAGCCCAACGAAGCCTTTGTGAGGCATGTTCCGCCCACCAACGTCCCTGATAGATGTTACCATACAGTATTTTTTTTTGTATGTTCAATTTTTCCTATTAAAAATGTGTGTGTCAAAAAAATTTTTTGCCAGGATTTCTATATGTATGTTGCATTTTTGGTAAGTCGAACCGTTTGTATGTCGGGGTTTCACTGTATATCACAATCATATACTACATCTGGCACAAGTGATGCAGTAGATCTTCTTTAGACATTGACATGCCCTCTATGTTGATAGAGTTTATGGTTAGCTTTGCCCTCCACAAGAATCCTTTTGCTATTAATAGTTGCTTGCAAGCCATTGTTAAAGTTATACAGTCACTCATCCCAGACTATTCATATAACATCACATTGGAGTAGAAGGTGCTATCATTGCCCAGGGGATACATGAATGTGTTCATAGTCTTCAGGGAGACTTCTTCTGTGACCCTCCTGGAGGAAAAGGACATCTGGATTGGAATCTCTAATTAATTTGACATTGTTTTCAAACAATCCCCAGGCCATTCACATTTAGTGATAAGAATTTAAGACTATCCAGAGACATTGTGTGCATCCAAGAGGGTTGCATTTTTTCCCTTTTTCTTTTTGGTAGCTTCCCCTTCGGGGCTTAATACTCATATTTGCTTTTCAGATTGCTGCAACAAAAACAGTGACGACAACAATAAAAACCCATATTAGGAAAAAGCCTCCTGATTCCTGATTCCTGGAGGTCTCGCTGCCGCCGCCGCTCACCTGCACGCACCCGCCGGGTCGAGAAGGGAACCCTCCGGGGAGGGCCGCGGCGTGCTCCGCGCCTACCCGGCGCCGGCTTCTTGAGTCGCGCGGCCCAGTCCTCGTGTATAACGCGCACCCAAACTTTGAGCCTTTTTTTGGGTATAAAATTTTGCGCGTTATACACGAATAAATACGGTATATCTAAATCTCTTCTGTGTCTGCTTGAGGCATTTTAAAAATACTGTAAGTTAATGAAGAAGAAGCAACTAGGTTATGTAGCCAAACTGCTTTCTGGGAAGTCCTCTCCTCCCCACAGAATGTGTAGATTCTTCTGCATTTTTGAACTCTTGACAAAAATGAATGTTCCAAAATTCTTAAGAAAATAAAGTCTAATGTATTGGCTTCTGTCTTAATCTCAAATAAGAACAAATAGGTTAAAAAAAATTTGCAGTGCATCATTGACTGCTTCATTCCCATGAACAAGACAGCTTTTCCAGAACCCATCAGCCATAAATGTGCCCGCTTCCAGGGCGTGGTCTGGCCCACGACACTGTCTGGGGGCATGGTCAGGCCCATGACAGAAAAATGTTGGCCACCTCTGGGGAAAGTGAATCAAGGTGATTTGGTTTTGCTGTAGCTTGGTTCACAACCTATTTTATGCTTCTGTTTGTTGTTCATTAGGTGATAACACAGAGACAGCAGATTGTTTCAGTGCCAGTGTCCCCACGCTTGCCCTTCAATCTAATGCAGTTTGATCCATGTCACAGCCCACAGACACTCTTTCTTTGATTCTGCTCTTTGCCAATCCTTGACTCTCCTCTGTAAAGCCAGTGGGCTGTTTAAAGTATTGCACAGCACTGGGGGGAAAGTACAGTTTTTTAATTTTGCCATAACATGCAAAGACATATAGACGTGGAACCTCAGTATATAAACAGTTTGGGAAACATAATGTTCGGTTTGCAAAAGGAAATCCAGAGAAAATAGTGGCTTGGTTGATGGATTTTTTTTCGCAGTATGAAGCTCGTGTGGTGTTTTCAGACAACTCTGAACACCCTTCCGACATTTCCCACGGTAGCAGGAGGGTTTTCGGAGCCTTTCCACTCCATTTTTGGGATTTTTGTCACGTTTTGGCACCGCCAGAAGCTCTCCTCGCAACCAGGAAGTGCCAAAAATATCCCCTTCTCAGCAACAGCTGATAGTCAGGGAATAGTCCTGCAATTACCAGAGCTGGCCACTAGAGGGAGCTGTTGGAAATGTGTCAAATATACATTGAAATGCATTGAAAACCTTCCGCAGGTCAGAAAAAAGGGGGGAACATCTTTTATCTGTTCAAAAAAAATTTATAAAGTGTACTTTTGAATTTTTCGCCGTGTTTTCGCCACTTTAGAAAGAAATTTGAACAGCTAAAATACTTTTTTTTTTTTTTTTGCTTTTTTCTAACCTCCGGAACACAGTATTTGGTTTTCAATGCATTTCTATGGGAAACCGCATTTCGGTTAATGGAATTTTCGTAGTACAAAGAACCCCATGGAATGGATTAATTCCGTTAACCGAGGTACCACTGTACACACATTCCATGTAAACATAACAGTCCACGAAATTTCACTGGAGTAATTTTATTTCATTATAATTTGTATCCTCTTTTTTTGTCCCTATGTGGTGTATGCACTGTAATTTGTTTAAAAGGAGGTAAATATATATATATATATACTTTGGGATGACTATGGAGAAAAATCTGAGGAGTGGCTGTTTTCTCTGTCCAAAGCATCATGTTTAATTTAGTATGTCACTAGAATGCCACCCACAATCATGCCTCCCATTCTTTTGGAGATAAAAACAACCGATCACATGGGGAATTCAAATCCTTCCAGCTTGAAAAAATAGAAGCCTCCAGCAGCAGAGAAAAAGCACTCCTCTGTTTAACAGCCAAAGCAAATCCTTATTTGACTATGTAGTTGCACTGTTGCAGCCTCATTGTGATATTCTTTCTTCAGCAAAGCTGGAGGCTGATTTTGAAATGTGTATCCAATGATAAGTCAGTAGAAGCCAAATGGTATAACTTTACTTTGTGGTTGGACTCTCATAGGAATGTGGTCTGACTATTATACAAGAAGGGAAAACTGACAGAGGAAACTCATGAACTTATTAATCACCTGATTGGCTGATCAACAAAATCCTGTGTCATCTGATAAACTAAACCGGGGGCTCTCAACCTTTTCAAGCCGGGGGCTGGGTTACACTCTCTCAGTCAGCTTCAAGGGCCAGACGGCCATTTTACCTTGCCTGCACAATGGGGGTGGCCATTTTGTCCCAACAGCCTCAAAGGGGTGGTCATTTTGTTTCTTGAATGCCCTTGGAGGGGTGGGGGAGTTCATGAAATGGTGCTGCCAGCCAGATCCAGCCCACAGGCCTTAGGTTGGGAAACCCTGAACTTAATTATAGCTATCCATTACAGATTGTACTTTTTCTAGATTAAAAAAAGCCAGTTAAGATTCTGTTAAGTATTCTGTGTTCATTCCCAACAGAACATGATTTAGATGTTCCATTTTTTCCTTGTGCTGGAGTCTGCCATATTTTCCCCTTTCTTTCAGATTTGAAATACTCTCTCATGCCAAATTGCATCAGTTAAATAAATATTCACCTGTCTCACCTTGTTAATCTGAAGTGGCAACTTTTTTCCAGGTCAGGCCTCTTTGTAATGAGATTCTTCTTTAGAGGTCAAAAGGGCATTCTGATCTATTTTCCCATCACTAATTCTGCTAACCTACATCTCGTACCTATCAGTAGTGCTGACAGGTTAAATAAACCAACCGTACATGAATTATCCTGTCTCTCTGCCCATCGTTCTCTGTATATACACCACCATTTATTAAGCATATTGAGCATTAATGGTACAGTTGAAGATGTTTGTTTATGTTTGTTTATGTTTATTTGATTTATACCCCGCCCTATTCAGCACATGGCCGACTCAGGGCGGCTAACAACATATAAATAACCCAAAATTCAAAATACAGTAATAAATACAATATTCAAAATGCTATTACAAATAGATACAAATTCTGCGGAACAATATATCAAACAAATATAATAGCTGCAAAAAAGTACAATACAAATTATGCAATGAAACACCAAATAAATAAATAACCCATAACAGAACCCATACTCTACGACCGCGACGGATACACAAAATGACCTGAATTAGCCGCACTGGGGTACAAACTGGCCAAAGTGATCAAAGATATTTTTCAGCTGCAGCGGCAGATAATATCCATCAAAGGAAGTCTCTCAAGCACACAGGACAAAGACAGTAATATATGTCCACCAGATTTTGTGCTACCACAGCTCCCACCTGTCCTAGCCAGCACAGGTGATGGTAAGAGAGGATGGGAGTTGGAATCAAACATCACTTTGAAGGTCATATGTTCCTCACCTGTCATCTAAGCCAGTGGTTCTGAACCCTGAATCCCCAGATGTTTTTGGACAAACTCTCAGAAGTCTTCATCATTGGCTGTGCTGGCCCAGATTTCTGAGAGCTGTAGTTCAAGAATACCTGGATATCCAAGGTTGGAAAACGATGATCTAGAAGAGGAATCCACAATGATTAAAAGGACTTGGCCTAGTAACTCCAAGTCTACTGCAGTGTTCTCCATAGCACAGCCTAGAGCAGTGATGACGAATCTATGGCACACGTGCCAGGGGTGGCACTAATGCAGTCACCTCAGCACAGAGTTCACACCACCCCTCTGTCCAGCAGCCCAATGGGAGCACCTCCTCCCTCCCCCCCAACACAGAGTTGACCCCAGCCCTCTGCCCAATAGCCCAATGGGAATGTTTCCTTCCTCTCCTGTTGCTATGTTGGCATTTTGCGATAAACAAGTGGAGTTTGGGTTGCAGTTTGGGCACTTGGTCTCTAAAAGGTTTGCCATCACTGGCCTAGAGACAGACTTCTATGGCTTCTTCTTCTCATTCCTCTTCTGCCAGACATTGAACAGCATAGTGGTTGTTCTTGCTTTTGATGCAGTAATGCTAAACCATGATGTTGTCCATGTAATGCTAAACCATGATGTCCAAACCAATCCTTAAGCCAAAAAGCTCTGTTCCCACCCTTCTCTTCCCATTTTTATTTTACTTTCCATGATCAGGTATAGCAACAGACTTTCTAATGCTTGTTAAATGACTGAAACATTCTAGCTTTCCATATTTTATACATTTTATGATTTTTAAAAATCTTTATTGATTTGTCTGGCTGGATAATTGCAGTATCTGCTTGCAGAGCCAGAGGCTGGGAGTTCAATTCCCCACTGTACCTCCAAAGAGAAGAGCCAGCCTGTGTAACCTTGGGCAAGCTGCAGAGTCCCAGAATACCCCCAAAAGGAATGATAAAATCTATTATGTGTATCCTCTGCCTAGAAAACCTTAGAGTCACCATCAGTTGAAATCAAATTAATGGAAATCTATTGTTTTAGTTGTTGATGATTTGTTTTAGGGAATAACTATACTGTATTGGCAAATAATACAGAAAATACTCTATGCCAGAATGGTCAGATTCACATGATTTTCTGTTAATTACATGATGTATAAGGCAGTGCAAATTGGCCTTGTTTTTCCCACCACCCAAAAAAATTTCCCCCCCACTGGAGTGTAATTTTTTTTAGCGAACGCATTCACATAAATTAGATGGTATGATCGTTTGATTCACAAAAGCAGGCATGAAGTGCTGGTGGTTAGGAGGGGTAGGGAGAAAGGACTGCCAAAGAGATTTTACTTTTTGCTAATAACACCATTTCATTCTTTCTGTTTCTCAAAAGGCTTGAAGTGCTACAGCAAAGTTGCACTATGGCACCTAGAAGACAGGAAAAAGAGAAAGATGGGAGGAAATTGCTAAGCTGCACCTTTTTGCAACTTGTTAAGGTATGGACATTGGCACTGAAACAATCCAGGGTCTTCATGTGATCACCTAAACCAATACAGTACAGTACAGTGGAACCCAGGGTTAAGGATGCTTCGGGTTACGGAAAACTTGACTTATGGAAAGAAATCCATTGAAAATAATGCCTAGGCATACGGATTTTTTTTGGATTTTTTTTCTTCAATGCATTCTTATGGGAAACCGTGCTTCAATTTATGGATTTTTTGTTTTCAATGCATTCCTAGGGAAACCACACAATGCATTCCTTTGGGTGCTTCGCAATAAAGAATTTTCGCTATAGGGAAAACTCCGCAGAATGGATTAATTCCGTAACCCAGGGTTTTAATGTACAACCATAAAAGAGACGGCAAATCAAACTTCACTGCAGCTTGCCAGTACAGTTGCACCTTTAGACTTCTGATTTCTTGCATGCAGTCTCCATTTGGATTGATGGTTGAACTGAGAATCTTTAACAGCTTCAATTTCTTCATTGTTACCATTAAAGTTATGTAGTTCTTCTGTAGTCATGAATTTTGTCTTCCCAATGTTCAACATTGAACATTGGGAAGCTCTGCTTTTGCACTTTTGAACATTGGAAAGCTCTGCTTTTGCACTTTCTTCTTTCACTTTCCTTAGTAGCAGTTTCAAGTTACTGCTACTGTCCTCCCGTAAGATGATATCATCCACACATATCTTATACCATTGATATTTCTTCCACCAATGTTCATTCCGACATCAGAATGTAATCCAGCTTTCCATATGATATGTTTTACAAACAGATGGATCAGGGGGTGGGGTGGGATACACCTTTGATGGACACCTTTCATTAAAGGAAACCATTCTGTTTCTTCATATTTTGTCCTAACCATAGCTTCTTATCCACAACATAGGTTACACACCAGGCCAATAAAGTGTTGAGGCACACTCAATTTTGAACAATCCATAACTTCTCATGACCCAAACAGTCAAAAGCTTTGCTGTAGTCTATAATGAATGGAATGCCATTCTTCTGAAATTCTTTGGTACACTCCAGTAGCCATTGTACGTTTGCAATATGATCTCTAGTGCCTCGTCCTTTCAGAAACCCAGCTTGAACATACAATGCTACACTCTCAGAATTTGTCAGTATTTAACACCGATGATATTCATATATTCTAATTTCATAGTAAGAATCTGTTGACAACTTTAAACAATGTATCCCTACGTTAATCAAGTCAGGTTGCAGAGGAGCTGAGTTTCATAGTGCCCTCCATTACCCTGTTCCATGATGATACTTTTGCGTCATCCAATTCTATGAACAAAGGATTGACCATTAGGTTATAAAAGTTATAGGCTGTAGGAATTGGGCCGTGAGGAGGCCCTTAGGATCCCGGAGGAGACTGGTCAAAGGAGCGACACGAGGCAAGATGGAGTGAAGACCAGTAGTTTATTGAGAAAAGGCTGCAACATATATAGGGAAAAAAGAGCAACGGTGGCAAGCTGTCATCTGACAGGAAAATTACCTCACCCACGTACCGGGTTAATGGGGAACATCTTAAGGGAAGTTTATTAACTGGGGCAAACATGGACTTAGGAGTCCCATTGTTCAGGGATTAGGCAGGGGCAAACATGGCTTATTTGCACCAGGGATTTCCCCCGATCTGGGAGATGAGGTATACACTTAATGTCAAACAGGAGTCAGCTATCTGCTTACTTGGCAGAGCCGTAGGTCAGGTCACAGTAATTGGGTGAATCAAACCCTATATTTTATTCACCCCCCTTAATTTGGTGGCCGCAGAAACCACATGCAAGGGAGCGTCTCTCACCGCGGTGGTTCCTAGCGGGCCGTTCCATGCCCTATGGGGCATGGGGAATCCGCAATAGGCTAATCCCTGAGTACTATTTTAGAATGCATTATTAGACACTGAAAGCTTGAAAGGCATCTCGTTTACTTGAGCTTTTATCTTGGATTAGAGATAAAATGGATAATCTGGTGGATTTGCACTTTGTTTGGATCTTTTTTTTAAAATGAAATAAGACTCTTTTGCACGTTCCATTCACATAGAGTTCAGTGTTCAAATACTGTATTAAAGAGAAACAGGAAATTTTGAGAAAATATTACCGGTAATACAGCAACTACACTTTTTAAATAGAAGCACTATGAAAAAGCCATTAATATATTTCTATTAAATTTGGGACATTTAGATGTTCTCACTTTGGAGCCATTCCACCTTGAGGTCTGCTTAACAACTTTCTCTTTATAGACTAGTATGTACATGTCACACCACTATAAACGTTTACATAGTAAGTGAGGTTGCTGCTGATTTTGTGCCTCACAGATGGGAAAGGAAGGGGAGCTGAAACTTTGATGTAAACTTTTCTCAGAAGTAAATCTTACACTTTTGGGAAAAGAATCAGAATGGCAGCCTATGCTGTTTACTGAAAAATAAGCCCAACTGGCAGACTTATGTGGGTTCTTTGAGCCTCCTCCCCCAACTCCCCCAACTCCTCCCCCAACTCCTCCCCCAACTGCCAACCTAGCAGTTCGAAAGCAAGAAATTGCAAGTAGATAAATAGGGACCACTTCGGTGGGAAGGTAACAGTGTTCCGTGCGCTCCGGTGTCTAGTCATGCCTGCCACATGACCACGGAAACGTCTGCAGAAGCAGACAGCGCTGGCTCTTCGGCTTAGAAACAGAGATGAGCACTGCACCCTAGAGTCGGATACGACTGGCTTTCGAGCAAGGGAAACCTTTACCTTTACCCCTCTCATTGAATGGGAGGCAGAAGGTTAGCAGTTCGATTCCCAAGTACTGCAGGACGGAATGAGCTCCCGTCTTTGTCCCAGCTCCTACCAACCTAGCAGTTCGAAAGCAAGAAATTACAAGTAGATAAATAGGGTCCACTTAGGTGGGAAGGTAACTAGTGTTCCATGTGCCCCGATGTTTAGTCATGCCTGCCACATGACCACGCAAATGTCTGCAGAAGCAGACAGCGCTGGCTCTTCAGCTTTGAAACGGAGATGAGCACTGAACCCTAGAGTCGGATACGACTGGCTTTCAAGCAAGGGAAACCTTTACTTTTACCTAGGGTACAGGTAAAGGTCTCCCTTGCTTGAAAGCCAGTCGTATCCAATTCTAGGGTGCAGTGCTCACCTCCGTTTACAGTCAAAGAGCCAGCGCTATCTGCATCTGCAGTCGTTTCCATGGTCATGTAGCAGGCATGACTAGATGCCGGAGCACACTGAACGCTGTTATCTTTCCTGCCAATTTCTAGCTTTCCAACTGCTAGGTTGGCAGGAGCTGGGACAGAGATGGGAGCTCACTCCATCATGCAACACTCGGGTCTCAAACTGACCTGCTAACTTTACAGTCATTAAGTTCAGCGTCTTAACCACTAAGCCACCTCAGTCCCTCTACTAGGACTTACCATCTAGTAAATCACAATAGAATTGCAACCTCCTTCATGATCTATATCCTTGATTATAAATTAGAGGGTGGGGTAAACTGCCCTTGACCCTCCCTTTTAATCATAATTCAGTAAAAAAAAATCCTCAGAAAAGTATTACCCAATTATTATTCACTTAATGTGTTCTAATTAGCAAACATGAACTAACACCCAACGGAGTTAGACATGTTCAAGCCTACTGAAATTAATAAGTGAAACTTGCTAATCCTGTGTTGGATTCAGTTCATTATTACCAGTGACATGGCAAAGTGAGATTCTACTCCCATTGAGAGAGAAAATCAATGAATGACCTTGGGTTACTCACTTTTCCTCAACATTTCCTGACAGGTTGTAAGGATAAACAAGGGAGGAGTACTGTCATGTATACTGTGTTGAACTCACTGGAGGAAGGGCAAGATACAAATTTAATAAATAATGTTGCTTGTGTTCCTTGAAATGGAATGATGATGCTGATGATGCTGATGCTGATGCTGATGCTGATGATGCTGATGATGCTGATGATGCTGATGATGCTGATTATTATTATTATTATTATTATTATTATTATTATTATTATTATTATTATTATTATTATTATTATTATTAAGCCCATGCACCATACCTGTCATTTTCCTAGAAAACACTTCCATACAAAAGAGGGGTCAAGACTGCTGTGGCTCAGTGGTTAAGAAGCTTGCCTGTTAGCTGGAAGGTTGGCAAGTCAACAATTCAAGACCTGAATACTGCATGACAGAATAAGCACCTGTATCTGTCCCAGCTCCTGCCAATGTAGAAGTTCGAAAGCAAAAAATTGCAAGTAGGTAAATAGGGACCACTTCAGTGGGAATTGAAGTTCACCCTGTGGGGCATGTGCCCCACATGGGGAACCACTGGTCTAGAGTCCCATCTCTGAAAATGCAACAAGTCAACTAAAAACATCCCACACATAGATCTTGACTGTGTGAAATCAAGTCATTTCCAATTTGCAGCAAGCTTACAAAAACAATGGTCTCCAGAAGGTCTTATCATTGACAGCCCTGCCCAGGTCTTGCAAGCTAAAAGCTGTGGTTTCCTATATTGTGCCACTCCGTCTCATATTAGATCTTCCTATTTTCTTACGAGATACTCAGTATGGGACAGAAAATTGAGTGTAGGGCTGCCATATGTCCCGGTTTTCCAGGATTTTCCCAGATTCAAGCTGTCTTGGCCAGTTCAAGAAAAAAAACATGTAAAAGTCCCGGATTTTTAATTTTGAACACCAAGGGATTTTTGCAAAGAGTTAATTCACAGCCTCCCTGCCTTTCTTTCTATTATCCTGCTTGAAAGTGGCGAAGGCAAAACAGCACCCTGAGAAGCCTACCGAGGAGGGGAGACACTTGCAAGTGAGATAGAAAGAAAGGCACGGAGGCAGTGAAATAACTCTTTGCAAAAATCCCTTGGCTCATTTTGAAGTTTGGGGGACAAGGAGTCGTCCTCAGCCCTTTTCCTCGAAAACCAGGAGGGAGCAAGAAATACCCATATCTAAGAAGCCAAACCTCCACCATACACTGAGACGGAGGATTATTTCTTCACGTGACTGCAAAGGGTTAATTGCAAAGGGTCAGTATTCCTAGAGAGGAAGAGAACAGGGTGGAAAGAAAGTGAAGAGTCCTCTATTGCAAAGGTTCTCTTCCAAAATAATTCCCTTCATGTCTCCTGCTTTTCTCCTTCCAGGGGGAAATGGAGGTGCCATGGACTGCATTGCCATTCCGGGCCCCTCTTTAGAACTTTCTTCCAAGGGATCCTCATGTGGGGTTTGAGGGTGATGAAGGCTGTCCACCCCAGACTGGGATTCTGCTGGGTCTTAGAGCTGTGGTCTCCCTGACAGCCCCACCCGACACATGCACAGTTTGAAGAATGCAATGATGTCACATGGCTGTCCTGGTTTGGCGGGAGAGAATTATGGCAACCCTAATCGAGTGGCAGTCTAGGATTCTAGAAGCTGGGTTTAACATCCTTGCTCAGCCCTAGAAGCTCAATAGCAGGTGTGGAACTGGTAAAATCAACTCTTTAAATATCTCGCTTACCTTTAAGCCTTATTCCAGGGATTCTCAACCTGCAGCCTGTGGGCCGGATGCGGCCTGTGGCACCATTCCATGTGGCCCCGCACCACCTCCACCACACCAGGAAGTGCCATATGGGGGAGGAAAGGCAAGATGGCCCCCAGCCCCCGAAGCTGTCTGAGGGAGCGTGACCCTGCTCCCGTATTAAAAAGGTTCAGAACTCCTGCCCTATTCCAATTGCTATAAATCAGTTCCAACTTGATCCCACACAACAGCAACATTTTTCTACTGACTTCAAGTTTTCTTAGCATTATTGCCTTAAACCAACAGAACATTTAACTGTTTCTTAATGTATGTATACCCATGTAAGACTTGTATACAGTATCTTAATGCAGATTAATTTATATCTCATATTATTAATGTCCTAGGGACTGTAGTGGCTCAAGTAGGTAAGACGCTGACTGGGAAGCGGAAGGTCAGCAGTTCGATTCCCGAGTACTGCAGGACGGAATGAGCTCCTGTCTTCGTCCCAGCTCCTGCCAACCTAGCAGTTCGAAAGCAAGAAATTGCAAGTAGATAAATAGGGACCACTTCGGTGGGAAGGTAACAGCGTTCCGTGCACTCCGGTGTCTAGTCATGCCTGCCACATGACCACGGAAATGTCTGCAGAAGCAGACAGCGCTGGGCTCTTCGGCTTGGAAACAGAGATGAGCACTGCACCCTAGTCGGATACGACTAGCTTTCAAGCAAGGGAAACCTTTACCTTTACCTATCATTCCTCACATCTCTACCACCTACTACTTTTCCCTAGATAGTTCATTACAAGATGGAGGCCAGCATATTTGATTGTTAAGGGAATCGTTTTGATTTTGGTTTTTACTTTTCTTACCAATCTTTCTATCATAACCTAATGAGCATGTTTCATGCAAATATGATCAAGATTTAAACTTACACTTGTGCATTGATCCTATCCATATGCTTTCTACTCTTGAGAATAATTTTGAAACAGCTATGCTATGCACTGCAGCTTTTTAAAAGATCTTCAACCAAGAGGAAATATCTGAAAGTGTTAGATTCCTGTAGATGATTGAGCAGTGGAGATTGGAACTCTTAACACCACAGTGGGAAATACAGTACTGTACTAAGCAAGTGATGGCTGCAAGCAGTGTGTGATCGCTCTTTTTTGATCTCCCAGCATAGAAAGCTCTGTCTCCTCATCTACACATTGTCAAATATGTTTGCATGCCAATTACAGTATTTAAAAAGAAAGCAATCAATAGCTGAAATTACAGAAATGGGAAAAGACATTTGTCATGTATAGAAGGGGGGGAAACAAGATTACTAATAGTTTAAAATGTGGGAAGTAACCTTGTGTACAAAAGGCAGACTTGTTTAAGTCTGAGAAATTGTCTCTAAGTGCTGTGAGAAGGCAAAGAAATCTACGACACAATGGTCAATGTGAGATAACTGACTAGCTACAAAGCCAAAAAGTCTTCTGGGAACAGAAGTTTAAGCAAACAATTTATACACATCAAATACAAAGGCACACAATGGTCGGTTGGCATAACAGATATGTTTGCAAACCAGTGTGGCTTTTTACAACCAGTAATAACAACCAGTTTTGCTTTGTTCATTCTCCGATACGCTTGCAACACAGACTAACACATACCTGTCAAGTTTTGGATTTGGAAATAAGGGAAGTTTCCCGGCAAATATGGGATATTTGACAGCTATGCTTATCCTGTGCTGCCCTCCAATGGTGGCAATAGGGCATTGCAGTCTAATTAATAAGGGATGACGGTGGGAAAGAGGGTAAAATAAGGGGTTTTCCTGGCCAATAAGGGATACTTGACAGCTATGGACTAACATGGATAGTAAAAGTAAAGGTTTCCCTTGCTCGAACGCCAGTCGTATCCGACTCTAGTGTGCAGTGCTCATCTCTGTTTCAAAGCCGAAGAGCCAGCGCTGTCTGCTTCTGCAGACGTTTCTGTGGTCATGTGGCAGGCATGGCTAGACACCGGAGCGCACGGAACGCTGTTACCTTCCCACCGAAGTGGTCCCTATTGATCTACTTGCAATGTCTTGCTTCCGAAGTGGTAGCCATGTTAGTCTGTGCAAGTATATCAGAGAGCAAACAAAATAGGACAAAAAAACAAAAAATGCTGTGGCACCTTAAAGACTAACTCCTGTATTTTAATGTTAGTTTTCGTGGATGAAGTCTACTTCATCAGGCATAAAACAAAAAGGCAACAAAAGGTCCTCATGCAGCGATGAGGACTTAAGTTTTGTTGCTGTTGTTCAGTCGCAGTCGATTCTGACCCTTTGTGACCCTATGGACCATTGTCCTCCAGGCACCCCTGTCCTCTACCATCCTCCTCAGCCCTCCCAGTTCTGTGCCCATTGTGTCCACAATACCATCTAGTCATCTCATCTTTGGATGCCCCCTTCTTCTTTTGCCCTCCACCTTTCCCAGCATCAAGGCCTTCTCAAGTGAATCCTCCCTTCTCATTTGATGTCCAAAATACTTTAGCTTCATCTTTACGATTTGACCTTCTAAGGAGCACTCAGGGTTGATTTCTTCTAGGTAAAGGTTTCCCTTGCTCGAAAGCCAGTCATATCCGACTCTAGGGTGCAGTGCTCATCTCTGGTTCTAAGCCGAAGAGCCAGCGCTGTCTGCTTCTGCAGACGTTTCCATGGTCATGTGGCAGGCATGACTAGGCACCGGAGCGCACGGATTTCTTCTAAGATCGACCTATTTGTTCTCTTTGCCATCCAGGGGACTCTCAAAACTCTCCTCCTCCACCACATCTCAGAGGCATCTATTCTTCTGCGACCAGCTTTCCTAATGGTACAGCTCTCACACCCATACATTACCACAGCCAAGAAAGTGGCTTTATTTCGGCAGTCCAGGGTTTGATGGGGACACGAAAGTGGACTTGATCCACGAAAGCTAGCATTAAAATTACAGGTGTTGGTCTTTAAAGGTGCCACAGCATTTTTTGTTTTTGTCCTGTTTTCTCTCTGATAGATAGATACACACACACTTCAAAAAGGTCCTCCAAGAGCCAGGGCCTGGCTGCAACTGAACCATAGAGATGGTGGACGGTAAGCCGCTAGCAAGCAAGCTAGAGCGGCCCTTCAGACTGGGGGAGGGCGGAAGGGGGGGAGAGAGAGAGAGAGAGGACCGGAAGCTGCGCCAAAAGGGGTCGGCTCCGCCGCGCGTGCGCGGTAGGGGGCCCTTCGCAGCAGCCGGCTTCGCAAGGAGCGAGAGGCGCTGCCTTGTGGGCGCCTCGGAGGCCGTTGACACCGCGCGCGGGGCCGGCCGTCAGTAGCCGGTACGGAGGGCTGGGAGGAGGGGAGGGGCCGGGCGGGGGGGGGGCGGCCGCTGGTTGCCATGGCTAAGGCCTGGGGAGAGGCGTTGATGCGAGAGGAGGAGGAGGAGGAGGAGGGCGAGGAAGGCTGGTCTGGGTGGAGGGCCTTTGGCCTGCCGCTCCCAAGCACGGAGCTGGCGGGTTTGGGGCGGTGGTGGGGGGGGGAGGAAGAGAGGCGCCCCCTGCAGGCCAGTGGGATGCCGAATATGACAGGGAGGCGCCCCCCCCCCCCCTGTCTGACTCTGACAGGGGCTGTGGGCGGGGCAGAGAAGTGTCACACCAAGCGACCCATGGGTGGAAGGGGCACATCATCATCATCATCATCATCATCATCATCATCATCATCATCATCATCCTTCTGCATTTTGGATGATGAGGTGTGTGGGGGGGGAGGGTGGCGTTATTAAGGGACACAAGGAGAATACTGGGTCAGACTGTCTGGTGTCATGCACACCAGCTGTCAGTGACACCACCACCCCCTCCCCAAGCTAGAGGTCTTCTCCCCTCCCCCCTCCCATTCTATGAACTGGGATGGTGTGAACTTACTGGAGAGAGGCTAGTGGATGAGGAATTTTTTTAAAAAATAATAATAATGGTCGCCGCCTGAGTCTGTGTTTCAAGCCTTATCGGAGAAGAGTAAAAACGTCTTTTCGTGTCCCCATCAAAACCCTGGACTGCCCCAAACTAAGCCACTTTCTTTGGCTTTGTCGTTGGCCAAACCTAAGTCCTCATTGGTGTATGAGGACCTTTTTTTAAAAACCTTTATTGTCTTGTTTACTCAAAGCAAAGGAGAATAAACAAGGCAAAAAAAACGTGCCACCTTAAAGACTTCTTGCTGTTGTTCAGTCACACAGTCGATTCCGACCCTTCGCGACCCTATGTACCGTTGTCTTCCAGGCACCTCTGTCTTCCATCATCATCCTCAACCCCACCCAGCTCTGTGCCCATTGTGTCTACAACCATAACTGTCAACCGCGGCTCTGGACAATACGGGACCTGCGCAGAATGGTTCTGCGCAAGTCGCCTTCTACGCATGCGTAGAAGGCTTTTATGCTTGCGTAGAGCCCTTTGATGCTTACGTAGAACCCTTCTACACATGCATAGCCTTCTACGCATGCGTAGAAGGGTTCTACGCAAGCATAGAAGGGTTCTATGCAAGCGTAAAAGGGTTCTTCGCAAGCGTAAAAGCCTTCTACACATGCGTAGAAGGCGACTTGCGCAGAAGGGATGTGCAGTACCTCTTTCCCCCGCTGCCACATTCCGGGGTTTTGGCAGCTCCGGGCGGGAAATGGTGCAAATCGGCGCCGAAAAACGGGAAATCCCTGCCAATCCGGGAAGGTTGACAGGTATGGTCTACAACACTATCTAGCCATCTCATCCTTGGCCGCCCCCTTCTTTTGCCCTCCATCTTTCCCAGCATCAAAGCCTTCTCAAGCGAATCCTGTCTTCTTATTTGATGTCCAAAGTATTTCAGCCTCGTCCTTACTATATGACCTTCTAAGGAGCAGTCAGGATTGATTTCTTCTAAGATCGACCTATTTGTTCTCTTCGCTGTCCAGGGGACTCTCGAAACTCTCCTCCAACACCACATTTCAAAGGCATCTATTCTTTTGCATATTTTAACGTTGGCTTTTGTGTATCAAGTCCACTTCGTCAGACATAAGCGTGAGACTTCATGAAGTGTATAAATTGATGCCATGAAATCTCACTCTTATGTCTGAAGAAGTGGACTTGATCCACAAAAGCTAAAACTAAAACACTGCAGTTAGTCTTTAAGGTGCCACAAAGTTTTTGGTCTTTTGTTGTTGTTTTGTTTACTCTCCAATATGGAAGTGGAAAGTCAGCATTGTTACATAGTACTGAGTGTGCTATCCACACACACACACACACACACACACACACACACACACCTTCCTCTGGTATAGTTTGGTAGAGTTGATGTACCTCTTTTCTGACAGAGGATGCCTTCTTTATCTAGCAGTCCAGCTAGGAATAGGGGCGTGAAGTTAAAGAACAGCATATATTACGGTATGTGTTTAGAAGAATATATCCCCTTGGCCTTCTTTATCAAGGATGTCTTTAGGAGCATGAGGATCCAGAAGCATCAGGTTGGGTCGGCTAATTAGAAATGTTTCTCCTTTACAGGTTATGTATTTTTAAATGATTTAACTTTTTGGTTTTGCCACTATTTCGGAGAATAATTTTGCAATCTCTGTCCACATGTGAGATATAGCTAATAAGCTATTCAGATGAGCTTCAGGAGGCCCTAGGATGAAATTCTAAATACACTTATTGGAGGGGAGGGGGTTTGTCCTGTCAATGAAGCACATTGTTTAGTGGATACATGTAGGTCCATATTATTAATATTTCAATAGACATGGAAAAGAAATGGAAATATTTGGAAAAAATTCAAGATTTTTATCACCTCAAAGTTTAATACAGTGATACCTCATACAACGTCCAAACCTGGTTCCACAAGTTTGGACTTTATACAGATTTCGACTTTGTATGAGGCATGCAAAATCCTAGCCGCGATGCCTCATACAACGTCCAAATCCTAGCCGCGATGCCTCATACAACGTCCAAATCCTAGCCGCGATGCCTCATACAACGTCCAAATCCTAGCCGCGATGCCTCATACAACGTCCAAATTCTTGCCACGATGCCTCATACAACGTCGTTTCCATAGAGATACATTGTACTGTAACAGCACATACTTCAGGGCAAAGTCAAGGAAACAGACTGGAAACTGACAGAACTTTTAAAAACTATTGTCTAAAGGCTAAAAACATTACAAAAACTTGTCAAACAACCCTGATTGTCCAAGAACCTGAAGAATGCTGCAAAAATCCCAGGAATGCTTCTAAAAATTCTGACGAAAAAATCCAAAAAAAATCCAAAATCGTGCTCAAAACCACTCCTAAACACTCTTCGCCTCGTGCAAAACCCACAAGAGCAATGCATGCATGTGTCCTGCCTTTTATACTGCCCAGGCACAATGCATCCTGGGGGAAAACAGCGACTTTGTATGAGGCATCTTTTTTCAAGGAATTAGGCGATATTGTATGAATTCGATGTTGTACAAAGCGGACTTTGTATGAGGTATTACTGTACATTGTTAAATTAATGTACTCAGTTTTAAAGGATGTGGCTGAATGAAAAAGAAGCGTGAAAACTGCTGTTTTCTCCAAATTGATGTTTTTATTTTCAAACAATTAGTTTAGTAGTTCCAGGATATCTGTTGGATGATTGCAGAATATTAGATTTAGTTGGGGACAAAAAGCCAAAATTACACCTGTTGTTTTCCAAAGATTGTAACAAAGTAGTGAATGGCAGACATTCATTTATTCATCATTCATTCATTTGATGTCTCCTGTAGATTTTCTTGTTTGTAGAGCAGCTACTTGTCTGAAGGATGATCATGTTTTAGTGAATTTTATCTGTGGGGAAATCATCTGGATGTAATACAGATCTAGGCCCCAGGTTCTAATTCAGGCTTCTGCTTACATGACTGTTTGATGTAGGTAATGTAAAAGTTACCTATAAACAATTTTTTTCCATACAGTGGAATCTCATATAACGAAGCCCCCTAAAGCGACTAAATTGCATAACGAATTGTTTTTTAAAGAAAATGGTACCCCGCGTAACGATTTTTCTTATGGAAAAAAATGTGCAAGAAATTTTCAATGGGAAAAACTGCTTAGCGAAAAAAATATTGTACGGTTTTTTCTATAGGAAAAACCGTATGACAAAATCGCATAGCGAACAGACCCGTAAAACGAATTAAAATTGTTATACGAGGTTTTACTGTATTTTGGAATAGGAATATGGTTCAGAGAAATAATGAAAAGGACCAGGGTTCTTTTAAAAAGAATACCCAACCAATATGGATATGAAAGTGGAGTTTTAGTATCCATATTTACAAGTACATTAATTGGGATAAGATAATGTAAGAATCTCTTAGCAAATCAAAAGGAATATCATTAAGATTTGCAAACACTGTTAAACAGGTTGCTCAATCAAATATTACCATTGTCTGTTTCAGCCTATTAGGGTGGGAAAGGAGTACAGTCCATCCTAACTAGATGGTCCAAGAACATAGAAATGCAAACCAAGTTGGAGGTGAGGTCAAAGATATGGTCTTGATCTCTTAAGGTTTCCTTCTCAGTCTGTCTCAGGGTCTATTCATTTACCCACATATCTGACTTACATATCACATTGAACTCTAGGTCTGAGTTCTACTGTAAAATACTAAGTACTGTATACATAAACAAAACTGCAGAAACAGAAAAGTGCTTGTGCACTTTTATGATTATCTGTCCATTGCCCAGATGTGTATCCTGAACATGTCTGACTGTGCAACAAATAGTAGGAAGATTTTACACACTGCTTACTCAATTGCAAGATGAGTATGCAATTTGTGCAGGATTCTGGCTAGTGGGACTTTGTGTTCATTAGATATGTATATGAGATTTGCCCATACCTTCTTCCACAAGGTACTACACTTTCTTCTCCGTGGAAATGGATGCTGGCAGGACTCTTCATACTTTGGCCAGTGGTGGCCACCAGAGTTCTGCCCTGTTGCCCATGTTGTTTAATATATACATGAAGTGTTAGAGACTTCATTCATAATTTTCTGATTTCAATGCCACAAGTATGCTGATGACACCCGACACACTTCCCTTTACATTTAAATCCAAAGAAGCTGTTCTAGTCTTCAACCAGGTTCTGATGTCAGTAATTTCATTTCATTTTCATTTCACTTTATTTTTGTATACCGTTTAACTCAACCAGAGGTGACTCTAAGTGGTTTACAGCAAGGAAAGTGCAAGAAACAATAACAATATACAAAAATCACAGGCATCAAAAATCACACAATAAGCCAAATACAGCAATGCAACAAATACAGAATACAGCAATAGCAAGTAATGGCTTGCATATGGGTAACATTGTCTGGATTTTAAGATCTTTGGGAAGGCCTGTCTCCTGGCCATGCCACCTTCTGTTGTATGTTTAGTGGGTACACAAGAGGGTGTTTTCCAAGACTGGGATTCTGTGTAAAAGGAGGCAAGCCCCCACCTCTCTCAACTGGTCAGTAAATGCTTATCGAACAGAACTTTGGTGTTTAAAATGGATTGTTAGTGACTAGTTTGGGTATAACATTTCTTTATAGAGAGTGTTTTTCATAAGTCAAAACAGTTAAATTACACAATAAATTTATAAGAGTGTATTGTGACTATGTCAGCAACAACAAGGTGTCAGAAATCAGTGTTTTAAATCTAAGTAAATGTTATGGGAGATAAATGTTTCCAGTAGCTGGGTTCCAATTATAAAGTGATAGCTGCTCCTTTTAAATTCTCTCTCAATTCATTGTTAGTTCCAGGTACTCTGCTTGTTATATTTAATAGTGTATTACCAAGTTTCAGTGATTCGCCAAATGTTAATCTACCCAGAGTAGATAGATGGGCCAGAGCAGACCATCCATCTGGTTACTTCCGTTCTGTAGTACAGTACTGCATTTCTCTCTGTGTGGGTATTCCTCTGATAAAGTTTTGGAAACCACAATTGGTACAAAAAGGCTGCCGGAAATTAGTCTAGTAATGGCCCAGCCTGTCACCAGAGATATTTTTAAGTACAGTACTAGTATTAACCTGTAGTTCCCCAAATGGTCAAGTTTAAGAAAACCATAAAAAGAGGAAGACATATGAAAAGACTGTCTGAAAAGGACTCCAGGATGAGGTTTTCATCTGTCATCCCATTAATTCAGGTTGATAATTTGGGGGAAGGAGATCTAATTTATTTTGCTAGGAAATTGGATTATTCTGGTACGGAACTGGGGAAACTTCTAAAGTGGCCAGCACACTTTTGGCTTAGGAAAGATGAATGAGCAACCTGTACATAAGAGACTCACATACAGTGGAACTCCGGATAACGACAAAACTTGGTTCCACAAGTCGTGTTGTTTTCCGGATTTTGATGCTATGTGGTCCCTTTGGGAGATGCTCCGCATAAGGATGGGGAAAAAATCGCCAAAAAACATCGTTATCCGGAGCATCGATACCAAATGCCACACATAAGGATGCTTTTTGGTGTTTTTCGTCCTTATGCGGAGCATCACGTGGTGCATAACGAACACGTTGTTATGCGGATTTGTCCTTATCTAGAGCTGTCGTTATCCAGAGTTCCACTGTATATGAATCAACAGGTTGTACTTTTTGCAAAGGGACTGCGGTGGCTTACTTTTTGCAATATAAGTCAATCAAGACACTGTACTGTACGTTGTGGCCTTATTAAGGTAAATATGAGCCTTCACATATTTTAAAATCATCAGTGTGAGCTTTCCTTTCTGTCTTGCCACCATCACAGATGTGTTTTATGAGGGCATAAGAGAATGTCTTGTCTGTCACTGCTCCCAAGCTGTGTAACTCTCTCCCATGGAAGGTCTGGCTGGCCTCCTCTTTTAATGCCTGCCTGACTAAGAGGTGATCTGCTCTTTTTGTTGTGCTTTGTTTTTTGTTTATTCCCCCCCTCTTCCTCCAGTTTTTATTTTGTTTATTTTTTATATTATAGTTGTCTTGAGTTCTGTTGAGGAGAAAGGTGGGGCATAAATTTTTAAAATAAAAGAATTATAAGGGTTGATGACATTTCATTTTGTGCCATGCGATCCTTTTTTATTGATTTTAAAGTAAATTTGTTGTCGGTGTCGACTGCAACCGTCGACTGCAACTCGTATCCGAGAATGCATTGTTTCCTGAAGCAGAAAAAATGTCACTGGCATGAATTTGTTTAAGGTGGATCCCAGCTTTCCATGAAGTGACCCACACACTGTGATCTCGGAGCCATCTCCTGTGGCACCCATGGAACACGACATGCAGGATTTAACACTGGGACTGCAATGGACTGCCGCAGCCTTGAGGATGTGGACGGGTGTGCCTGCACAGCCAGTCCATCTGGCATGACCTCTTCTGCCTCCATGACCGTTGGGAATCAGAGTTCCTCCTCCGCTCGTTTTGCCATTGGGCCCAATATGATGGTTTCCAGTAGCATTGCTTCCACTGAGGGGGGCCATCACCCCACCTAAAGGGCTTATCCACCCCTAGCCGTTGGCCCCTTTAGGGAGTCAGGTTAGTTAACCGCTGCCTGATAGTTGGCGTTGAGTCACTGGCTGTACAGTCTACTCCATTACCGTAGTGGGATGTCCAGCCAGTAGTTTATTACAACCACAAGCCATGTTAAATGAGGACTAAATAAAATAACAATTGTTGAAAGATCATGCTCTTATTTGTTGGCTTTACAGTTATGGTGGATTATTTTATTAAGGCTTTTCACATTGAACCTTGACTACTTAGTGGTTTCATGTTTTTTCATTTCTTTCCATGAGTGGTGAGACTCTGGGCATCTCAGCAGAAATGGTTTGTTACTTTTTTCATTAGCCATGAACAACCATGCAACTCCCATCTAATCTTTCTCATGTTTGTTTTGTTTTTCTCCCTTTCCTTTTATCTCCTGTTCCTTGGTATATTGCCATGAGAATAAGAAACCAGGAAAAAGTCCTGCTTACAGATTCAAATCTCACCACAAGTGATAATTTAGACAGGCGAAGGTTCATAATCAGGTTATGGTTTATACCTAGTTGAGAATCTGTAGCTTGTTGACATAGACAATTTGAACATCAAACATGTGAGATTTTAGTGAAATCAACACTACATGTTTGGACATATGAAAGCAGTCAGTACCATGTTTCATTGAAGACAATACTGTATCTGCACTTTCTTCTACTAAATTTAATTTTAAAGCCAATTTTTGTGCCAGAGTTACAGGTATTCCTGATTGAAAGTGCCATGTGTAATTTACAAAATGTAATTTGTGTCTTTTCTGTCACTAATAAAAAGGGGAGAATATTTGTACATTCGGTTCATAATGCAAAGTATGACTGGTAACACACACATTTTCTGATGCTGTTATTGTTTAGAAACCATGACGACTTCAGGAAAAGAGAACTTTCGACTGAAGAGTTATAAAAACAAGTCACTGAATCCAGATGAAATGCGTCGCCGACGTGAAGAAGAGGGCCTTCAGCTAAGGAAACAGAAACGAGAGGAACAGGTACATCAGAAACCTTTTGTACACAACAAGAATGGGAAGTTTTACAATTTAATATTATGTCCCTTCATCTAATTGTTACCTGGAATTATCAATTTTCTTCTCTAATTTCATGGATGGAAGGAGCATGAACATTATTTTCATTTACCTTGTACTTCAGGAAAGTTTCAGTTGCCTAAATTCTGTCCCATTCTGTGCATCCTTCACCAGCTGAAGGTTGTCTCCATTGAAGGCTGGCATATTACATTTTCCAGCTGGCCTAAAGATTATTTGTCATCTGAGGTGTCCTGGGAAGTTCAGTGAACACATGAGAGAGGACACTAGTTTTTATTGGTATTCAACAGGCCTTTTTGTTGCAGTCAGTTAAGTTTTCCTTCATGCTCTTAGATCTTGTTAAGGACTTTCCGATACAGTGAGTGAGTTTGCATATCAACAAAGTAAAATGGATTCTAGAAGAGAACTGAGATTTTGTCTCCTATATCAACAGCCCAGTTGAATTATAAAAACAGTAGCTTAAAACTGTCATTGATAAAGTAATTATTTTCTCATGCTGCAGTTTTATGAAAGCCATCTTTTTGAAGGGACAATCTGAATCACATCTCAATCGTCCAGTTATCAGGGTTTGGTAATTTCTTGAAGCAAACTCTTTGCAGTTAGGTTATTTGCAGTTTCCTCATATTGATGAAGTCTAGAGATACTGTCGCTTGTACTACTCAACTTAAACAGGACAATGACCAGTTATTTTGGGTCTCCCTTTAATTAGCTTGTACGTATTCTGCATGATGATTAAGGAAAAACACATTCTTTATCACAAATATTTTTAATGATAAATCCTTTGTTAACTTTCAAGAAACCCAAGGATTTCCTGTAGTATTCTCTCAAAATTGGTACCATGCTTAAAATGCTTGCTAGTATACCCTTTCCTATTCAGTTAAGAAGTTTGTAAAATTTTGAAAAGTGAAACCTGTTCTGAAATATATTATACTGTATCTCAGCTGTACTCAATACAGAGGGCTATATTCTCTGCAATTTTTAAAATGTTTTCATTGTTTAAGATTGCAGCCTTCTCAGCAATAATTTTGTTTGTCTTTGCTACAACAAAAGATGTGGAATGGCATGGGAATGTGACTCTTTGTTGTGATTCTTTTATGATATTTTGTATGAAACAGTAATTCTGATTCTCAATTCAATGATCTAAATTTAGATGCTGTTAATTGTAACTGAATTGTACTTCTTTTTCTCCCCAGTTGTTTAAACGTAGGAATGTTGCTACAGCTGATGAAGAAGCAGAGGAGGAAATTATGTCAGATGGCGGGTTTCATGAAACCCAAATGAATAACATGGAAATGACTTCTGTAAGTAATTGAAAGCCTGGACAACTCCATTCAGATTTGTTCCCCCCCCCCCCCCCCCCCGTAGCTCAATTAGAAAGTTAAGGCTAAAACAGCCATGTTTTTCAGAAGGAAGTTAATTTCAGATTACTTGAACCAGAGGTGACCAAACTATGGCCCGCGAGCTGGATCTGGCTCATGGAGCCTGCACCACTCCCAGAAGCGGAAGTAAAATGTGCTTGCACATAATGCGCATGTGCAGAATGCTGCCATCAGTGACCCACAATTGTCGTAAACACGTTTAGAACAACCACAGATATTTATGGCAGCGTTATGCGTGGGTGCGTTATGCGCAGGTGCATTCACGTTTTACTTCCGCTGCTGGTGGGAGGAACCACATGACTGGCACACTCAACCATGTGATCAGCCCACTGTCTGAAAAGTTTGGACTTAAACATTTCACAATTTAGCATATTTATTTAAAAAATAAAATTTTGGCTCGGGAAATATCATTTTCAGCAAGTGAGCTATTCTGTATTTGTATCCGACTTTTCAAATTGCTTCATCAGTAAAATACTGAAAAAACTAGTGGTTGTGGCTTTTTAGTGTACATCTGGATATATCTCTTACATTCTATTTCATTACCATGCAGTGTGTATGCCCAGATATGTTTGACCTGGCAGTTTCACTGGATAAACATACTTGAGGCAATATTTGAATATTTCTGGTTTCATTTGTAGTTCTGGTTTCAGTTCTATTGATCTTAGAAGGAAGTAAGCATTCCTCAGTTATTCTAAGTGAAGCCTATAGACAGAAAGAATTGCATTAGAAAGCTAGAGTTCAGACTTTATTATCTGCCATCTCATACAATCTCATTTATGTCACCTCATTTCCCTATTATAAAATAGGATAGATGAGATATTAAATAAAGGTTTTAACCTGTTTATATTACTTCTAGGGTTTTGAGTATAGTGACAGCTTTATAACTAGTGCATGATTCATATGCTAGTAAAGGCTGTTTTTGTAAATTATTATGCTCAAAGATCAATATATTTCAGTTGATCTTTGCTGGGGTTTTCTTTGTTGATTTTAATAACATGACAGGTCTTGAAGAAAATCTGTCTTTGTTGAGTAACAGTGAAGTGGTTGACATCAGTGCATGCATTTCAATGAAAAGATGGGAAGCAAAGTGGGAAGAACAGATTCTGTCATGTAGTATGAACAGTGTTTTTTATTTAAAAAAAACACAGGTATACAGTGTAGTTGCTACATTCTCTCTGAAGAGATCAGATCTGTAACTTTTTGTTGGCTGATATGAATACAGATCTGTAACTTTTTGTTGGCTGATATGAATATTAAAAATATTCTAATTAGGTAGAAGGTTCTTTAAAAATGTTAATGTGTTTACAAAAATCCCACACAACAAATGGCACTTGAGGAAAAATGGACATAGGAAGCACCATCTACTGCAGCAGTTGGCAACCTACGGCCTGCAGGCTGAATCTGGCCCACAGCACCAAATAATCCGGCCCCTACCCTCGCTCCAGCGGCTGCCGCTACCAGAAGCAGACACGTTTATAACAGCTGCAGATGCATTTAAGGCAGTGTTTGTGGTGAGGGGGGCCACCAGTCCGGCCCCCTCAACTGTCTGAGGAGCGTGACCCAGTCCCCAACTTTAAAAGGTTACTGACCCCTGATCTACTGTAACCTGGTCATGTAATCTAAATACAAATAATACAATTTAAACAAAATTTATTATAATTATATAAAGACAATTTACTGGACAATATTTCTGTGCTCATTTCATCTTCTGTCCCATTTTCATTTGTGAAGTAGTACTCAAGATGGATATAATCATCACAAAACATACCAAAAAAGTAAAAATTAAGTCAAGAATGATTAAAATCAAGTAATTGATTAGGTAATTCATTAAAACTGACACAAAGAATCAATCAGTACTTACAGTATTTGATTAGTCCGGAACTCCAGAGGAGACCTTTTTTCACTTACCTCTGTATAATTTTTAAAATTCCTTAATATTTTCATAGGTAAATGTAATCTTAGATGGCTCAGCTCCCTTTTGTATAAATTGCAAGGCACAATAGGCAATTTTATTACTTTCTCTAATTAATTTTATTTCCATGGTTGCTGTCAACAGAAGAAGTTTATGACTAATAATTTGTTTCCACTACTAATACAGTAGTGTCATTACATGTCTCTTCCAGTAGTTTATTCCTCTTTCTCATTAGTTTTGTCACAGTTACAATATAGAGTATTCTTTGAATTTGGTTGTGATTGTAGAAGAAAAAAAGTGGGGGGAAAACCAATCAGTCTTTGCAGGCTCCCCTTCCTGGTCCATCGCTCTCTGAACTCTTTCTGAGAAGCAGCTGTGAATTCTTTGCTTGTATTTTATGTGGGAGAATGCATTTTAGATGGTGTTACAGCCTTCTGCATTTGCTGTTGGCGTTACCTTTCCTTTAAGTTCAAATATATTTCTCGGGGAACAATGGTTAAAATTTTGTCCTTAAATTTGAGGCAGGTGTAACTTAATCCCTTCTCTTCTTGGAATTGCAGAGTGCAGTGATCACATCAGATATGACTGAAATGATTTTCTCTAATAGTCCAGAACAGCAGCTCACAGCTACTCAGAAATTTCGAAAACTCCTCTCAAAAGGTGAGTGCCAAAAATATTTTCAAACAGAAATCTGTTTGTGTTATTCATATTCCAAAAATTTAACAGGTTGAATATTAGTGAAAGCTTCTGCTCCTAAGTGGTCAATGGTCCAACACTACACACACCACCACCAACACACACACACCACACCACCGCTGCCCACCAACCCTCCTCACACCACCATCGCCGTCAGCACTGCCCACACACTGACGCCAACACTCCCCCAAACCATGTGTCCGGCCTGCCAATAACCCCCCCCCATGCCACCACCGCCAACACTCCCCCCATGCCACCAGTCCAGCCCACCAACACTCCATACCATGCCGCCGCTGCCACTTCCCTGCTTATTGGCCTGCAGTGGGTGAAGGAGGGGTCCTGACTGTCCTTTCCCATGCTTGGCCAAAGCAACCCCCAGGAAAGATGCTGGCAGCCATGGGCGTCTGTGCTGCTTCCGCTTCTGCCCCTGCCACTTCAATCCTTGTTTTCTTTGCTTGGCTTGGCATGTCCTTAATGCCGCTCCATAGCCTTCTTACACCATCCACCCTGCTATGGAACAGTGTTAGGGACATGCCAAGCCAAGCAGAGGAGACAAGAACAGCAGTGGTGGGAGCGCAAGTGCAGGTCGGATGGAACGGTGCACGCAGAGCATAGGCTGAGAACCCTTGGTTTAGAGGAAGGAAGGTTAAAGTTTCTTTCACACTTCATTGGTTTAAAGACTTTATTTCATTCAATCTATTTTTATATAAATGTGACTTCACTAAAGAGGTGGGGGGGAACTATAATCTTTCCATCCTTTGCATCTTTAAACAGAGCCAAATCCTCCCATAGATGAAGTCATCAGTACGCCAGGAGTGGTGGCTAGATTTGTGGAGTTCCTCAAACGGAAAGAAAACTGCACCTTACAGGTATGCTATATGTGTGTTTAATTTCTTCATTTTTAGACTGGATTGTGAAAATTAAAGTAAAGCGGTATGGTTGGCTTAAGTAAAGAACTTTAGATTCTTGCAGGGAATCTAAAGAAATAATTAGTTGGAATAGTTTTGAAACATCTATGTGCACAATAGTAATTGCACATGTAGTTTACGCCCTGTGGTGGGTTGGCCATTGTGTGTCAAAGCACATAAACCACTTGAGCATGTGTAGATATTCCAACAGGATTCATCTACCAGCTTAAGCTTTGGTATATACGTGTAAAGCTATATTGAAGGAAGTTAAAATTAGGAGGAACTCTTAGCTTAAATCTGTTACCTAACCAGCAGAACAAGAGGAAGTCCAATAAAATAAGCATTTTATCCTTGTTTGAGTAACTTTTCCAATTGTCACCACAATTCAGGCAGTCTGGTTTGTCATCGGAATTGGGTATAAGGGATGTGGCCTACAGTGCTTGGGTAGGGAGGGAAGAATTACTGCCATGGTCTACTGGTTGCTTAGACTTGATCTTTTGTAGTTGCTTATTAGACAGGAAGCAATAAGTACCCCAGATATGCAAAAGTATACAAGATTTTAACTTGTAAGGAAGTGGCCTATAGGAACATATACCAGGGAACTTCCTAGTGAAAACAGGATGGTGTAAAATAATGTGAAGGTTGGTTATGCTGCCTTCGCCCTGTTATCAAGGTGTGCCACACTTAGTGCCTATGTACTGTTTGCCTTATCTTTGGATGTCTGAAAAGGAACCCTCACTATGCTTATGCACAGGATCCTATTGCTAATCCCAACTAGGAGTGGACCCACTGATTCAGTTGTTCAATGAAAAGTAAACTCTTACATAAATCCCGATGAGTCAGTGAGTTTGCTCTAGCTGGGACCAAAAACAAGATTTTGGCCGATCTGTGGAGGTATTGGAGGAAGGGGGACAGTTCAGACATTTAGTGCAGAATGGTGGTTCCAATGGTGCAATACCTTCCAGGTCCTTTTGACAGTTACAGGTGAAGGCGCTTCATCTAATTTCAGGCTTTAATTTAAATCCCTACCTACCCTACCTCCATACACTCCATCGTATCCTGTATGTATAGGACATAAAGTTACCCTAAGCGTACGGAAGAATGACCTGGTTTTTGGAGAGGATGGGTGCAGAGGGTGGCTCTTTTTTACATCAAAACTGAGAAGTGCTTAACTAGCAGAATTCACTGTTGGAGGGAGAAGGTGGACAAAACATTGTGATGTATTCTTCTAGCCATGCATTTCCTCCAAGCAACATGTATCATTTCTCCCCTTCTACAATCGTACGGATAGCTTTTTTTTTCCTAACACTGTACTCTACAGGTGAAACTCGGAAAATTAGAATATCGTGCAAATGTTCATTCAGTCCAGTAATGCAACTTAAAAGGTGAAACAAATATATGAGATAGACTCATTACATGCAAAGCAAGATAGATCAAGCCTTACTTTGTTATAATATTGATGCTTATGGCTTACAGCCTGTGAAAACCCCAACCCCCCAATTTCATGTACCCCATAATCATCACATAATCTCATGTACGCTGTACACCATGATCATCACAATTATAACAAATTTACGCACGACATCTCTTGCTTTGCATGTAGTAAGTCTATCTCATATATTTGTTTCACCTTTTAAGTGAAATGAACAATTGCACAATATTCTAATTTTCCGAGTTTCACCTGTATATCAGCATTTCCCATACTATGTTCCACGGAGCACTGGTGGACTTCAATTCCCAGAAGTCTTAAGTGTCAGTACATTGGCTGATCAGTGTTTTGGGGAATTGACTTAGGCTTCTGGGAATTGAAGTCACACTAGGTGTGCGTGTGTTTTGCCCTACATTCTATGTTTGTACACAATTTTTCCACTGCTATAAGCCTTAGGATTCTGCCCTTCTCCCCCACTAAACATGATAATCTATCTATCTTCCTTCTTAGTGTGCCTATTTTTATTTACTTAAAATATTTATACTCCACCTTTCTCCTCAATAGAATCCAGTAAAGGTAAAGGTTTCCCTTGCTCGAAAGCCAGTTGTATCCGACTCTAGGGTTCAGTGCTCATCTCTGTTTCAAAGCCGAAGAGCCAGCGCTGTCTGCTTTAGCAGACGTTTCCGTCGTCATGTGGCAGGGCGCATGGAGCGTTGTTGCCTTTCCCACTGAAGTGGTCCCTATTTATCTACTTGCAATTTCTTGCTTTTGAACTGCTAGGTTGGCAGGAGAGAACCCAGAGCATATCATAATATTAAAACAAATAATATAAACAGATAGACCCTGCCTGAAGATAAAGTCTTCACCTGCCTGAACAAAGAGAAGGCCAGTCTAGTTTCATATGGGGGAGAGTTCCACAAATTGGGAGCAGTGACAGACAAGCCCCTTTCTCGTGTGCTCACAAACGCACCTGTGACGGTGACAGGATGGAAAGAAAGGCTTTCCCTGATGATTTTAAAGCCGGGCCAGGGCCAGAAAGGGATCCGGTCTTTCAGTTAACTTAGAGCTAAGTGATTTAGGGCTTTATAAGTAAGAAGTAGTACTGTACTTTGAATTGTTCCCAGATGCAGAATGGTAGCCAGTAGAGTTCTTGTGGCCAATTTCAACTGACTGTTTTGTTCCATTGCTGTCAACAGATCTGTATGGCAGCAAACAGAGGGATGGTGGTATTGCAGGAGACAGAAAGCAGCATGCTTAAGTTTATCTAATGACTTGATGACAGAGCAAGATTCCAAATAGGAAATTCCACTTTCTTAGATACTGTACTTAGCGACTATTTTACACCAGCTTGGGCTGCTATTTTTTTGAGGTCAGGAAAGGTATTTTTAACATTGAAAAGGATCTGTTTTACTCACATATATTCTTCAACTTAACAAAAAGAACCCCTGAAATGGATATACAGTGGAACCCCGCTTAACAAATGCTTCGTATAACAAAAATTTCGCACAATGAAGCGTTCGTACGGCAATCGCGATACCCCGCATAAGGATTTCCCCCCTGTTATACAGGGTTTTCGCTAAGCAGGGTATGCCCCGGTTAATATAAACATTTTCTTTTTGTTATGCGGGATATCACCCATTTGATCTGCATAGCAAAAAACCCGCATAGCAAAGAGCTCTGTGGAACAGAGCTTTTTCATTATGTGGGATTCTGCTGTATGTTGGTTCCTATATAATCTTCCTATTACTTGTTTGGCCTGACATCCCGCTATGGTAATGGAGTAGAGTAGACCACACAGCCAGTGACTAAAAGCTGAGTGTCAGGCGACAGTTAACTAACCTGATGCTCTAAAGGGGCCAATGGCTACGGGCGGATAAGCCCCTTAGGTGGGGTGATGGTCCCCCTCAGTGGAGGAAATGCCAGTGGAAACCATCATATTAGGCCCAACAGCAAAATGAGCAGAGGAGGAACCACTTCACTATTCTGATTCCTAACGGTCATGGAGGTGGAAGAGGCCATGCCATATGGATTGGCTGTGAAGGCGTACCTTGTCCATATTCTCAAGGATGCAGCAGTCCATTGCAGTCCTGGTGTTAAATTCTGCATGTTGCATCTCATATGTGCCACAGGAGATGGCTCCGAGATCACAATGTGTGGGTCACTTCATGGCAAGCTGGGATCCACCTTAAACAAATTCACGGCAGTAACCTTTTTCCTGCTTCAGGGGGGAAATGCATTCTCGGATACGAGTTGCAGTCAATGCATCTTCCTACTCATGGTAGGCAATTTTAAAACATTATTAATTGCAATGTATCCTCCAGCCTGTGTAACCTGTGAGAGGTGATTTTATATACAGAGTTGGGTATAGAAAGAATATGGGGGACGGGGAATGGAAAGATGGGGAAATGTTTAATCCATCTGCTTAATACAGGTGGGAAACCCATTTTGCTGCTGTCTGTTGCTATTTGGTCTGTTGCATGTGACTGAAGACCCAGGTAAGTTTGATCATCATGCTTTATATTAATGGCTACTGAAAAAGAGCTTCCTTTACTCTTTATTCCAGTTTGAGGCTGCCTGGGTACTGACCAACATTGCCTCCGGAAATTCCCTTCAGACTCGAATTGTGATCCAAGCAGGGGCTGTTCCTATTTTCATAGAACTACTCAGCTCAGAATTTGAAGATGTGCAAGAACAGGTTAGTATCTCAAGAGATAACCTTAAATCACAGGATGCAATACAGAGAGAATTATCACTTTTATTAGTAGACAAGCAGGAAGAGGAAACATGGGAAATGTGCATTTTTGTGGCTTTTTTTATTCACCTTTTAATATAGCATAGTTTATATTGGCCAACATCCAGTTGGTAGTTTATGCTGGCAGAAGCTGATGATATAATCAGCTGACACTGGAAAATTTAATTTAAATTGGTAAAAGTTTCCTGTTCTTCCATTTGAGGTTCTCAGGGTCCCTAGAATTGTTTTGCCCTGGAAAAGTCTATGGCAGTGTAGGCGAACCTGTGACACGTGTCAGAGGTGGCATGCAGAGGCCTCGCTTTGGGCACACATGCCATCACGGGCAAGCCCCCCCTTTCACCGGCTCCAATGGCAGTGCCACTTCCCCATCAACCCCTCTCCCTCCACCAATGTTGGGGCGAGAGGAGAGGCTGAAATCCCTCCCAGGAGGCTGCGGGCAGGGACAAAGTGAGGGGGCCAGACACCCCACACACACCCCTTCCAAGAGGCGGTGGCAGCAGCATGGGGGTGCGGGTGGAGGCACAGGGGGGCATGCACATCTGCAGGGAAGCTGCAGAAGTGTGCCAGCGACACCACATAGGTGCGTGGGCACACATGGTGCCTGCCTGCACGCCGCCTCCACCTCCTTGGGCACTCAGTCTGTAAAAGGTTCGCCATCACTGGCCTATGGGAATCTCAGGATATGTGCGGTAAGCCTTTAATTGCCAAAAATCATGGCTGGATCCTGCAGTGTATTTTCGTACATGTCCCTCTAGGTCTACAACGTGATTTTCTTTTCCATACTGCTGGATGGGATCTGTAGAGTAGAATGAGAACGTCATTCTGAGATGTACAAGAAAGTTAATATCTGAAGATAATATGGTCAAAGAACTGTTAATATAATTCTGGTATAAATCCCTCTGAATCTGAAGCTTTCAGTAATTTCTTGAACCAAGAGGTGCACTTGCCATTACAATATCTGTATTTTCTCTTCGATACTGGTTAAAAAAACTAATTATTTTTCATGGTTGCCATTTTATGTTGAGATTTTTCTATGTTTTATTGCAGCACCATGTTTTGACGTAAATAAAAATCTGAGGGTTTTTTGTTTTTAGTTATGGTTTACTTATTTTATGGTAATACACTTTGTGGTTATTACTGAGGAGTGGCCTTCGAATATTATGTAATAAGTATGATTATTATTATTGTTGGAATCCAGAAAATATAGGATTATGTTCTGAGAAAATTTAAACCTGTCTCTGTTTCTTTCTCCTTCTCAGGCTGTTTGGGCTCTCGGCAATATTGCAGGAGACAGTACGATGTGTAGAGACTATGTGCTTGATTGCAACATCTTACCTCCTCTGTTACAGTAAGTCTTGCAGACTTATAATCATGTTAATTATCAAGAGCAATGTAGGCCTTTTATATAAAATTATTCTGCTCACTAACAAAGCCAACCAGAATTACACATTCCAGCTTCTGGTCTGAGGGCAGCCAATTTGCTTGAAGCAAAGCGGATTTGGAGAATGTTTGTGGCTGGATGGGGGAGCCACATCAGAATCTCACCTTGAATTTCATTTTATCGGACAGGTGGAATATAAATTTAGTAGAGAATAAAATGATAATAACCCAGAAAGAAGTGAGTCTGTGTATACTAGAGAGCTTGGAGCAACATTTAAACTGATAAGGAGAGAGTAGTCATTGTCTGGCTGTACCTTGTAAATAAGTAGTGTTGTTTTGGTGTCATCATCTCCTTCCTTAACCCCATACTCCATCATCACCAGCAGCGATCTGTATTCTCTGCTTATGTTATTATATCAGACCTTGAGATCTAGGAGCAGAATGTGGAAATCTAGGATTTTCAGTATTTCTTGCACAGACAATTTCACCTTTACGGTGTTGCAGACTTTTTAAATCTTTATTTTCAGATTACTTTCCAAACAAAATCGTCTAACCATGACTCGAAATGCTGTATGGGCACTCTCCAATCTTTGCAGAGGGAAGAATCCTCCTCCAGATTTTGTTAAGGTAGGAAAAATTGTTTGTCTGCAATATACATTTTCCAAAGATACTTTCAGATGTATGAAAAATGACCTACCATTTGCTGTCTGCTACGTTTCAACTATAAGTATGCAGTGGTACCTCAGTTTACGAACTTAATGCGTTCTCCAGGTCGTTTCAAATTGCAAAAAATTCATAAACTGAAAGGTAATATGTACTTAAGCGCCATCAGATGAACGGCCATGTTTAAAACTGTGTTTTCTATTAATTTGTTTTTAAAATTAGGTGTTGAATATGCACAATTGAACTTATATAAATGTTACTTGTGATTTTCTGCTGCAACTTAAAATATACATTTAAAGTAAAAGATTTTAAAGGTCTCTAATAAGAAGACTGTTCCGAGTGGGGAAAAGTGACTAAAATCCTGCAAACCAAAAAGGCAAGAGATCTGTTTTTTTTATTTAGCAAGATAATGCTCTTGCATGTTAAGAGTCTGCAGGTTTTTGTGCCTATGTGGCCCATTTTACATCCAAGGGCGGGGCCAAAGATAAAAAGAGTGGTGTAGGCATAATCGCCATCATTAATAATAATCATTAATAATATTAATAATAATTTATAATCATAATTATTGTCATCATATGCTACTCGTATCTGAGTATACATTTTTCCCCCTGAAAATCATTTTCAGGAAAATGCCACTGGCGTGCATTTTTAAAGGTGGATTGCAGCTTGTCATGAGGTGACCCCACACACTGTGATCACAGAGCCATCTCCTGCAGCACAACTGAAATGAGACATGAAGGATTTGACAGCTGGACTGCAGTGGACTGTCGCAGCCTTGAGGATATTAACAAGGTGTGCCTTCACAGCCAGTCCATCTGGCATGGCCTTTTCCGCCTCCATGACCATTGGGAATCAGAATATTGAAGTGGTTCCTCCACCGCTCATTTTGCTGTTGGGTCCAATATGGTGGTTTCTAGTGGCATTTCCTCCACTGAGGGGGCCATCACCCCACCTAAAGGGGCTCATCCGCCCGCAGCCATTGGCCCCTTTAGGGAGTCAGGTTATTTACTGCCGCCCAAGACTCGGCATTGAGTCGCTGTATGGTCTACTCCATTACTGTAGTGCAGGGGTAGGCAACCTATGGCCCACAGGCCAGATCTGGCCTGTGGCATCAAATCATCCAGCCCCCGCCCTTGCTCCAGCCACTGCCGGAATCTGCCATGGACTCGTTTTCACCTGTTGTAAATGCATTTACAGCAGCTGTAAATGGGGAGGAACTACCAGTCCAGCCCCAACTGTCTGAGGGAGTGTGACCCGGCCCCTGATTTTAAAATGGTTGGCGACCCCTGCCGTAGCAGGATGTTTGGCCAGACTCTAATAATAATTAATAATCATTTTATAATATTTTATAATCAATTTTTAAAGATTGTTTCCTTTCTTTGTGTCAACATGCTTATTTTATTATAGATAATTGCTGTTCTTAAATTGCCTTTTCTACATCTCCCCATTGTCCTTCAGGTATTCACTTTATTTTTTTAGGATTCCTTAATTTGTAGTTATTTTCTCTTTTTGCCCAAGCTTATTTTTCATATGTTTCTTTTGGCCAGCCCTCTTCTACAGCTGTTTCATCATATTACTTGCTGTTTTACATTGTACTGAATCATAATATTAATAGTTGCCTATTATTAGTACGTTGTCAGGTCAAGTCTGACATGGTGAGCCTTTCCAGGGTTCTTTAGGTAGAGAATACAAAGAAATGCTTTCACCATTCCCTCCTCCTGGTGGTGCACTGGGACTGTGCCGCTTGTCCCTGACTCGTTTTATTAGTGTTTACTGCATTCACAGGCAACAACCAGCACTGATGACAGGCTGGTAAATACGGAATAAATGTTCTCCCCCATCACCACCACAGAGATTTGTCAGTGTGATAGGGGAAAAACGTAATTCACAGTTTGCTTTATATAGGTCCATGATGGCGAACCTTGGCACTCCAGATGTTCTTGGACTTCAATTCCCAGAAGCCCAAGCCCCTGTGAATCCACACAAATGGGTTTACTGCGATTCATCCGGCCCGCACTGTCCTCGTCACTCCCGGAAGCTGAAATAAAACGCGTCATTCGTGTGGATTCACGGGGGCTTGGGCTTCTGGGAATTGAAGTCCAAGAACATCTGGAGTGCCATCTGGGAATTGAAGTTCAAGAACATCTGGAGTGCCAAGGTTCACCATCACGGATATAAGTGATGAAACCCATAGCGGTTTTATGACCTTGATTTTGTTTTTCAGTGGAGAGTGAGTGTCATATGGAATCCTTACAATTTGGAAAGTAAAAAAAAATGATTTCACTTGGTGAATTCATTCTTGCAGACTGCTAATTTCCAAGTGACCTTGGTGCAAGATAGTAGTCCTTGTTTTTATATAAGAACTGGTTCTTTGGTTCTTGTGCGGTGAGTAACCTGCTTGGGAATAGTTTTAATACAATGTCTACTCTCTGAATTTTACTAGTTCTTTCAACACCCCCACTTTTCCCCCAGGTGTCTCCCTGTCTGAGTGTGCTTTCCTGGCTGCTCTTTGTCAATGACACGGATGTACTAGCAGATGCGTGTTGGGCACTCTCATACTTATCTGATGGACCCAATGATAAAATCCAGGCTGTGATTGATGCTGGAGTGTGTAGAAGACTGGTGGAGCTGCTGATGTAAGGATTTCTCTATGATTAGATTGTTTTGTAATTATACATCCAACCACAACAGAAAGAGCTAAGTGTGGCGGGGAGGGAATCGATCCTGCTTTATAGGAAGAGCTGTGAGATACCATATTCAAAATAACAGTTTGTGCAGCAGGGGATCAGTTATTGTATAAATGGTGCATAACACAAGGTATAATTCATAAACAGTATTTTCAGCATTTTGAATATTATATGGGCAGCTAGCCAATTCCAGTTTGACTAATTTAGCCTGCTATGGTGATAGAGTAGATTATACTGCCAGCAACTCAACACCGATTGTCAGGCGACGATTAACTAACCTGACAACCTTGAGGACTACAGGCCTTGGGTGGCGAAGTCCACAGAGAAGGGTGATGGTCCCCAAGTGGATTAAACCCAACTTGAATCCATCTTGATGGAGGGTAACAGCTTCATCAATACTGGCCTGGGGCTGGTGAGGACTTTGCGTGTCAAAAGGGCTCAGGACCAGAAATTGGCACGTGGAACTTGGTCAGTGGTACAGGAGTCACTGCGATGTGGAAGGCAAATGGAAGGCCAGTGCATTATATTGTTCCTAGGACAATTCATGGCTGATCACTATGTTGATTACCAATATTCGGAATTGGATACGGCACAAGAAGAAGAAGTTAGCCACTGTCTTTGCACAGTGTTGTGGAATCTGGACTTTAACTGGAAGTAATCAAATAGAAATAGATTTTGTGTTCTACTCTGTAGAAAAAGCCAGTGGTGGGCATCAGCAGGTTCGCACCAGTTCACCAGAACCAGTAGCAGAAATTCTGGCTGGCCCCGACCACCCAAGTTTTGAAATAAAGTAGTCCTAATTTGGGTGGAACGCAGGGCTTTTCCCCTGGCCATGCCCACCATGCCATGCCCACCCTCTGGCAGTAAAAAAAAATTGGAGCCCACCACTGAAAAAAGCTTTCCAGATGCTTTTTCAGGTGTTCTGGTAAAGTATTTGTCATAGGAAATATTTTTCTCTATGTATCTGTTATACAGTATTCAATAAATAAAACAGGTAGGAAACTAACTGTATTTAAAAGTTAGATAAACTGTAGTTGATGGTTGAACATAAGCTTACATGCTGCATAATGAAAACTAAAAATTAAGGAAGCTCTGGGGGAAAATAGCATCTGCTTTTTCTTTTCTCCCCCCCCCCCTGTTTTTGGTGAGTTTTCCAAAGAACAAAATATGATATAGTTGTAGTATGATTCCATTTGTTTCATTGTTGTTGGTTTTTTTTAAAAAAAATAGTGTTTTTAAATGGACGACATCTGCTGGTCCATGCATATATAGAAACTGGATGGATATCCCTTAGCTTAGTTAGATGATGCACACATCAGAATGCCTGGATATGCATGGCAACATCCTGCAAGGAACAGCAACAAAATAAAGACTTACCATGCCAATATCATGTCTAAATAAGTTCTTCATTTCTATATTAATTCTGCTTCTTGCACAAAGGAGTCTCCAGTGGCTAAGATACATGTAGTTCCTGAAGTATTTTCACAAAAAGAATGTTAGTATTTCAGGTAATCGGACTTGTTTTGCAGTGGGAAATTGCATGTAACTCATGCATATAACTATGTACGGGCACGTTTTACTTCCGCTTCTGGGAGCGATGAGGGCTTCGCGGGCGGATGAATTGGCGTTGGGGGCCGAATCCGGCTTCCGGGCCGTAGTTTGGGCACCCCTGACATACAGGCTCACCTAATTTGTTGTTGTATTATGTCTTCTAGCAGCATTTGCACAAACAGTTTTTAAGAAACCACAATTCTGTTATGACAATATTGCAAACACTAATGTTTTACACATGGGAGAACATTAAAAATACTAGGACATAACAATGCCAGAAATTTTAGAAGTATAAATGCATCTAAAAGTAATTTAAAGTTATAAAAGATTAATAGAAAACTTTGTGTTTTATCTAGGGGCCATTCAACAATTATGTGATCCATTTTTGGGTGGAAATTGACCCCCTCCCCCCCCCCATGTAATCCGACCATAATTTTTGCTTCGGACGACCCCCCCCCCCTTTTAAATTATGTAATCCAGAGCTTTTGTATCGAAACTCGAATTTGTAGAGCTTTTCACTATTGGTGCCTAATGCAGACTACACAAGCAATTCAACAATCTCAAATCGGATCAAGATTCCCAGAGATCATTTTTAAACCTAAAAAACACCATGTTTCGAAACCCCAACAGCTCCAAATGGATGAATCTTTGACCTGACCGCCCCCACATAATTTTCTGTAGTTCAGATGGCAGACCCCCCCCCCCCTTCGAGGATCACGTAATTGTTGAATGGCCCCCTAGAACAACTGAATTTTAAAAAATCTGGCTTTTCTGTATTTTATACCACCAGAATGTTTTGTTAAGTCATGTTTCTAAGTCATGTTTGGAAGACTGAACATCTCCTTTATTCCAGATCAAGGACTGCCCATGAATCAGCATATAAACCTGTTATTAAAACCTTTTTGTCTTTTAGGCACAATGACTACAAAGTGGTATCTCCTGCCTTGCGAGCGGTTGGGAACATCGTTACAGGGGATGATATGCAGACCCAGGTATTCTGTTTGTTGGCTTTGTCTTTGCTAATTTCAGGGTTAGGAAGCATTTCATTAGAAGCAAATCCCTTTTCAGATCTCAAACCTGAGAGCTGAATATGTGCTTTTCTGCCGTCAAATACAGCAATTTATTTGAATCTACTTCAGACTTGATCCTAATCCTTGATGTTTATGCTAATAGTCTCTATTTATGTTTCTGCCTGCTAGTTTTTCCCCACATTCTGGGATACAGCTGAATCTTTTGAATACTCAAGATGTAGTTACCTATACAGTTTCTTTAATTAATCAGATCACTTCTTTACAGTGAAAAATAAATACTTACCCTTTGACACTTGCATGCATAGACAGATATAGAGATATGTTTTATTTTTCATTCCCCTGTATGAAATGTATGTATGCATGTGACAGGATTGTTTAGAAATGTTTGATGTGTATTTGTAGCTGTCATATACTATTAGAGGATATTTGAGATTTTTCTTTCACGTGAGAACACTGACATTTTCCCTTTGTATTCCAAATGTGGTTTCCTTGTTGAATGTGAGGCATTATATCACTCTTTTGAGCATAGCAGCTTAACCATCTAAAATGTGGGAAATTAAATGAGATGTCTTTCTTATTTGTGTCTTTTCTAAGATAAGCTCCTACGTTTGAAAACATAGAAAGATTCTTTGTAATTTCTCAGCATGATTTTCATTAGTATTTTTCTTATAGATTTATGGCCCAGTTTCTAAAATTTGATATACAGTATATAGATCTGGTGATGGCTGGAGAAATTAAAAATACAGTAATACCTCATACAAAGTCCGCTTCGTACAACATCGAATTCATACAACATCACCTAATTCCTTGAAAAAAGTTGCCTCATACAAAGTCATGCGACTTTGTATGAGGCATTGGGGTTTTTCCCAGGTTGCATTGTGCCTGGGCAGTATAAAAGGCAGGACACATGCGTGCATTGCTCTTGTGGGTTTTGCACGAGGCGAAGAGTGTTTAAGAGTGGTTTTGAGCATGATTTTGGATTTTTTTGAATTTTTCATCAGAATTTTTAGAAGCATTCCTGGGGTTTTTGCAGCATTCTTCAGGTTCTTGGACAATCAGGGTTGTTTGACATGTTTTTGTAATGTACTTAGCCTTTAGACAATGATTTCTTAAAGTTCTGTCAGTTTCCTGTCTGTTTCCTTGAAGCCCTGAAGTCTGTGCTGTTACAGTACAATGTATCTCTATGGAAACGACGTTGTATGAGGCATCGCAGCAAGGATTTGGACGTTGTATGAGGCATTGCTGCTAGGATTTTGTATGCCTCATACAAAGTCCAAATCCGTATAAAGTCCAAACTTGTGGAACCAAGTTTGGACGTTGTACGAGGTATCACTGTAGCTCACTGTACTTAGATGTATACAAGTCCTGAAGAGAAACTTTGAAATGAGAGCTTCTGCGTTAGATGTATAAAAATCAGATCACCCGAAAGAAATGTGAACATACTGAAAACTATTCTCTGTTAAAGGAATTCTGACTGTCATCTTAGTCTTTTGGATATGCAGCTAGAAAAAGCTTGAGGTCCTGAAATCCTAAAAATCAGTTCAACAGCCTTTCTAGTCCAAGGATTTGTAGTTGACAAAGATGTGTTGGATTCCAGTTATCACTGCATGGTTTTCAAGATACTTGGAGAATTATTATTTTATAATCTGTTCCAGAATTTATCCTAGAATTGATGTCAGGCTGACTGCTCTGTATTTCTTAGATTCCTCCTTTTTGCTCTTTTGCAAGATAGGGAAAATATTAGCCCTCCTCCAATCATCTGGGACTTTGTATGAGGTATTACTGTATATGATAATGTGATCAGCCACGGATGCTAATGATTAATATAAAGTTTCCTATTTTGCCCTCTACTTCAGGCTCGGAAATTCCCTAGAGTTCCCTTTCATCATAGTGAAGACTTTGGGCATATCACTTTAGCAGGGGGAGCCTTTAATACTTGAAAAACCCTTCCACCAATTCCAACCCCAACTACAGGACTGGTAGCAGAGATTTTTAGACATTAAAGCCTTCTCCTCCCATCCCCAGGTTTCTCAGGTTGAAAAAATCCCTAAAGAGCCTCAGAACTTGGTTGCGGGGGGGGGGGGGGGGGGACTTTAAATTAAAGATTAATGTTCATAGCTTGTGGCTTTGCTCAACAAGATTTTAGCCATTATATATAATTTGTTTTTGTTTTATTTTTATGGAAGAAAAAGCTAATATATTTTTCACACTTGACTTTAAATTAAGATATTTCTTCAGAGCACCCATAACCCTGCTCAGGCCATTTATTGCCAAACTTAAGGAAGAAATTTTATTTCTCCTGACAAATTATAGATAATAACATTAATCAACACACAACCAAGGGAATAGCCTTCCAAAGAGGTAGCCTACTAGTCTTTTTTAGCAAGAACAAAGAGCGTTGTAGCACCTAAAAAACTAATAAATGTATTATAGCAGACATTTTTGAGGATTAGAGTCCCATTTTATCAAATGTGTGAAGTGTTTTCTTCACCAGTTGAACAGTTGGTTCCAAATGCAGGATATCATTCTTAAGAGGCATTAGTCTATTAACTAATGGCAACAGTATTCTGTATTTTGTACTTGCTATATAATGGCAGGCCTTACCTACATTTCCTTAATTTGTGCAGAAGCAACTACAATGTTACTATGTCAACAGCCTTGTTGTGAAGCCCATAACTTTATCAGAGAAGTAACCTTAGATTTTCTGGCACAATCTCTTCCTTGTAAACATACATACTTTTCTTGAGCATTAGAGATGTGTGGGCCATCTAAATCAGGGTTCCCCAAACTTTGGGTTTTGGACTTCAATTCCCAGAAGCCTAACTCAGTACATTTGCTGACCAGTGCTTTGAGGAATTGACTTAGGCTTCTGGGAATTAAAATATAAAAACCCAAAGGTTGGGGAACACTGCTCTAGATGACCTGTTTTGAAAATGTCTGACATATCTGTTTTGTTTTGTTTTTATAAACTGGAATGCTTATCCCATCATCTCTCGCAAAGGGCAGAGCTCACTTTTCTCTGAATTTGGAGATGAAAATTGTATTTAGCGCATCAACTATCGATTTGTAGGCTCCACACACTGCATTTTAGACCTCGCCGCCGCACCCCCTCTGGACTCTCACCCTCGGCCGTTCGGCCTGGAGGGCAGAAGACACATCGGCGTGGGGGAAACGGTGGCTTTAAAAACCTCGCCACCACACCCCCTTTGGACTCCCACCCTCGGCCGTCCAGCTTGGGGGGGGGAGGACCCAGCAGTGCGGGTCTTCTCCCCTCTGTCCAAGGATGCTCCCTCGGCCAGTTTGGCCTGGAGGGAAATGGATTCAGTGGGTGGGGTTGAGTTCGAAATCTTTTGTGTACTGTTATCTATTAAATGTTTTGAAATGTTTATGTGATTTTGTGATGTTATATTTGGTAATTCTGATATTTTGTAATTCTGATGCATTGATATTTTGTAATTCTGAAATTTTGTAATTCTGATACATTGTTTTTCTGTAAGCCGCCCAGAGTCACTCTGCGAGTGGGGCAGCATATAAGTTGGAAATAATAATAATAATAATAATAATAATAATAATAATAATAATAATAATAATAATAATAATAATAATAATATGTCCATAATTTGTCCTTCAACTTGGGGTACACTTATCTTTAAAATGCATATACAGAACAAGAAAGGCACTGTTGCTTCCTCTTCTGCTTCTTGCCTTCTCAGTTTATTTTAACCTTTCATCTATTAACGTACACCAGCTATAAACTTATATTTCCCTTTAGTCCTTAAAGATTTGTACTTCCTTGATTTTAGATGAATACCTGTCTTTGAGTTTGTTTTCCTTTAGGTAGGTGTGCAGGAAATTTGAGATCTACCTTTAGTCCAAAATAATCTCTTGTGTCACTTTCAAAAATACAGGTAATACTGAATTGTTCAGCCCTGCAGAGTTTATTACACTTGCTAAGCAGTCCTAAAGAATCCATTAAAAAAGAAGCATGTTGGACAATATCAAACATCACAGCTGGAAACAGAGCTCAGATTCAGGTAAAAAAAGATGGCTGTATCAAAAATCTTTTTAACCAGTATAAAATCAGATCCCAGGTCTGTAGGCTTTCCTCTCTGCTTTCCTGAAGTTTATGATAAACTTTATAAATTTGGTGTTTGAACCAGAAAAGCTTTAGAAAACCAACTCTAATTTTAACTATTTTTCCATTCAATGTTAGGCAGTTTTGAAGAAGCTACAATTTTTTGGAATAGTAACCATGTTAGTCTGTGTTTCAAGCATAAGTTGATTCCCATGATTAAGAGTAGCTGGTACCATTTTCCTTTCCTGCTGAATTTTGAGATAATGATTCTGCTGATCTGGTCTTAAATACGTATATAGATACTAGCACAGCAATCTATTACCTGGATAAACACTGTGTCAAATTGGTTATTGGAATAAACAAGTAATCCTGAAATGTATATGCTGTTATTTTTCAGACTGTCATAGATGCCAGCATTTTCCCAGCTCTAATAAATATTTTACAAACTGCTGAGTTCCGAACAAGAAAAGAAGCAGCCTGGGCTATTACCAATGCAACATCTGGAGGCTCTGCTGAACAGATCAAGTAAGTAGCTATGAAGTGCGCAAAAGCATTAAAGCAGTTAATGTGAAGATTCCCAACTAGAGTCCATAAAAACTGTGCTAAAACTTAATAGTTTAATATTTCTCTCCCATCATGCCAAGCACAAGATGGCATCTCCCCCTCGCATTATACAGTACAATTTATTATTTTTAAGTTGCTTATTATAGTAACTAGCTGATTACCCGGCTTTGCTCGGGTTTTTCTTTTTTTTAACATAGGCCAGCCTTTCCCTCTTGGAAACCTCATGGTGTGTATGTGGGTCACTCCTGCCTCCCTTCCTCTGTCTCTCTCTTCCCTCACCCATCCTGCTTCTACATTGACGATCACTTACCGCCCTTATCCTTCCCATACATGTGTCCGGCCACCTGGCGGACCAAAAGTCTCCAACAGCGGTGCCCAACAGCATACACCCACACATAGGGCTTGTGACCCCCACAGTGCTGATCTCGCATACCCATTTGCCTTCCACCTACTGTGAAAACTACAGCTGAGTTCAGAGGGCTACAGCTGAGTTATTTATTTATTTATTTATTTATAGTCATATTTGTATATGCCGCCCACTCAGGCAGAACCCGACTCAGGGCGGCATTACAACAATTCTAAAAATACATAAAAACATTATAAAAACCTTATAAAAAAAACCCACATCCACCCCATTAAAAAACCCATATCCCACCCACCCATCCCACCTACTATACAAAAGGGAAGAAGAGAGAGTTCTTATTTTTATAAAAGCCAGCCGGCGGGAACCATAGTCCCGTTCGGGCCCCACACCTGCCCTGCCAGCCAGGTCTTTACTCCTTTCCTGAAGGGCAGCAGTTCACTTTGAAGTCTTATATCTATTGGCAGGAGGTTCCAGAGGGTTGGTGCGGACACGGAGAAGGCCCTCCTGCGGGTGCTAGACAGATGTGCACCCCTAGTGGACGGCACCATTAGAGAGCCCCTCCGCTCCGCTCTGGTTGGACGGGCAGTCACTCTTGGGACGATGCGGTCTCTAAGGTATCCTGGCCCCCTGCCATATAGGGCTTTAAAGGTCAAAACCAGCACCTTAAATTGCACCCGGAGACAAACTGGTAACCAGTGCAGCTCCCGAAGCAGCGGTGAGGCATGGGCATATCGCCCACACCCCATCACCACCCGGGCCGCCGCATTCTGGACCAGCTGCAGCCTCCGAATGGTCGTCAAGGGCAGCCCCATGTAGAGCGCATTACAATAATCTAGTCGGGAAGTAACCAGAGCATGAGTGACCATAAGCAAGGAGCCCCGGTCCAGGAGTGTGCGCAGTTGGCGAATCACCCGAAGTTGGGCAAAAGCCCTCCTGGCCACAGCCGCCACTTGTTCTTCTAGCAGCAGCCGTGAGTCCAGAAGGACCCCCAAGTTGCGCACTGGGTCTGTCTGGGGCAAAACAGCCCCATCCAGTACCAAAGATGGTAACTCCTTGGATAACATGGGGCCCCTTATCCACAGCCACTCTGTCTTGCTGGGATTCAGCCGAAGCCCATTGGCCCCCATCCAGACCCCAACGGCCTCCAGGCATCCGGATAGGATTTCAACAGCATCACTGGGGTCCCCACGGGCCGAGATGTACAGCTGAGTATCATCCGCGTACTGATGGTACCGCACCCCGTGGGAACGAATGATCTCACCCAGTGGCTTCATGTAGATGTTAAATAAGAGAGGAGAGAGCACAGAGCCCTGAGGCACCCCATACTTGAGGGGCCTAGGGCTGGACCTCTCACTCTCTAACCACACCGACTGGGTACGGCCCTCCAGAAAAGAGGAAAACCAGGACAACACAGTGCCCTGGATCCCCAGTCCTTCGAGCCGTTCCAGCAGGATACCGTGGTCGACGGTATCGAAGGCCGCTGAGAGGTCAAGAAGAGCGAGCAACCCCCGTCCCGCTCCCGCCAGAGATCATCCATCAGTGCGACCAATGCCGTCTCCGTTCCATACCCGGGCCTGAATCCTGATTGAAAAGGGTCTAGATAATCCGCTTCCTCCAGGACACTCTGCAGCTGGTGCGCCACCGCCTTCTCCAAAACCTTACCCAGAAAGGGCAGGTTGGAGACCGGCCTGTAGTTGTTAAGGACAGCTGGGTCGAGGGACATTTTCTTCAGGAGGGGGCGCACCAAAGCATGTTTTAGCTGTGCAGGGAATACCCCCTCCCGTAAAGAAGCATTTATTATCCCCCCAACCCAGCCCCCTGTTACCTCCTTGGAGGCTTTCACCAACCAGGTGGGACAGGGGTCCAGAGGACATGTAGTGGCACGAACAGCTGCAAGGAGCCTGTCCACTTCATCAGGGACAACAGGATCAAACTGATCCCAGATCGTACAGCAAGACTGAGCACCGGCACCCCCCCCCCCCGACCCTCCCCATCCACGCCAGGATTCAATCCTGAACGAATCCGATCGATTTTCTCCACCAGATGGTCAGCGAAGTCCTCAGCCGAACCCTGCCAACCGGGCACCGATCTCCCTCTACCGAGGAGGGACCTGGTTACCCGGAACAGGGCGGCTGGGCGATTATCAGCGGAGGCAATAAGGGCGGTGAAGTATTGCCGCCTCACCACCCCCATCGCCACTAGGTAGGACCTAATAGCGGCTCTAGCTAGTGTCCAATCAGAGTCATCCTGGGTCTTCACCCAGCGGCGCTCTAGGCGTCTCTTTGCCTGTTTGAGTTCCCGCAGTTCCTCTGTGAACCACGGAGATGACCTATTTCCACGGGCGCAGAGAGGCCGCAGTGGTGCGATTTCATCCAAGGCTGCTGTTGTCGTCCTATTCCACAGGTCGACGAGTGCCTCGGGTGAATCGTGTAGCCGATCCAGAGGAACATCCCCCAGTTCCCTCTGGAATCCGTCTGGATCCATTAGTTGCCAAGGGCGGACCATTTTAATAGGCCCTGCCTCCCTACGATGAAGTGTCGCCCCCAGGAAGTCAAGAGTCACCAGGTAGTGATCCGACCATGGCACAGGTGAGATGACTAAATCCTGTAAACTCAGATCACTCTGCCACTGCTCCGACAAGAAAACTAAGTCTGGCATGTGACCACTGCCCCTGGTCGGACCCCGAACTACCTGAGTCAGGCCCATGGCTGCCATGGAAGCTATGAACTCCCTTGCCACCTCAGAAGCCATCCCCAGCGATGGCAAATTGAAGTCCCCGAGAACCATAAGTCTCGGGAACTCCAACGCCAGCATCGAGGCGGCCTCGAGGAGCTCAGGCAGGGCATCCCTTACCCTGCAAGGGGGCAGGTACAGGAGCAAGATCCCCAACTGACCCTTGGGGCCCAGCCGAAGAAGCAGGGCCTCGCAACCAGACACTTGTGGAGCAGTGGCCCTAGCAACTCCCAAAGATTCCCTGGCAACAATGGCGACACCACCGCCCCTCCCCTCACCTCTAGGCTGGTGCCAGATACCGAACCCAGCTGGACACATGTCCGAAAGAGGTACTCCATCTTCAGGAGTCAGCCAGGTTTCGGTGATGCATGCCAGGTCGGCCAGCCCATCCTGGATGGCATCTTGAATCAGGGGGGCCTTATTGCAGACCGATCTGGCATTCACCAGCAGCAGCCTAAGGGCGGGGTCACTCCGGATCTGCTGCTCAGGACCCAGAGATGTACCTGCAGGGCTGGAATGGGGGACCGCACTTAAACATCGGACCCGCATTCCCCGAGTGCGGCCCGCCCCACGGTACCCGCCATATCGCCCCATGCCCGTCACAACACCTATATGATTCTCCGGAACCTCCCTAGATGGAATGCTACCCCTCCTTCCTGGCTGGCAGGACCAACACTCTCTCTTCCCTCCCCATCCGCCATCCCCCCCCCCAATTCCAGCAACGAACATGGGCTCCCAAAACGCACAGAGAGCGCTGGCGAGTCCTGTCGTCCACATCTCCTTTTTCTCCCCCCCCCCCCAGATAGGGAGGGCGGAGGCAGGGAGCTGGAGGGGACGTCCGTGTACGGAGACAGCATCCACGGCGGCGTCTTCGGCTCCCCAATGCCACGAGGAGCCCTCCTAAACTCCCCGCCCGATGGCAGGGGGCGGGGAGGGGCGGCCTTGCGCGGCGGCAACGGCGGCGGCGGCGTCTTCGGGTCCCTTGTCCCGGGAGCCCTTTAGACCTCCCCGCCTGATGGCAAAGGGCGGGGAGGGACGACTTCGCACAGTGGCTGCAACGTCTTCGGCTCCCTCGGCCTGGGAGTCCATCCAGCCTCCCCGCCCGATGGCGAGGGGCAGGGAGGGACGGCCTAGCGCGACGGCTACGGCGTCTCTGGCTCCCTTGGCCCGGGGGCCCCTCCAACCACCCCGCCCAGTGGTAGGGGGTGGGGAGGGACAATCCTGCGTGGCAGCGGCGGCGGCAGCGGCGGCTCCAGCGTTGTCTTCTTCTGCCTCCTATTCCCATTCCCGGGCCGAATGGCGAAGGCCCCGGGAAGAGGCAACGCAATGGTTTCCGGGCCTCCGACGGCGCCTCCTTTTTGAGCCCCCCAACAGGCAGGGCCCAGAGGACGGGGAGACACACCTGCCTCCCATTCCCGGGCCGAATGGCGTGGGCCCTGGGAAGAGGCAGCGCCTCTTTATCTCCCCGCCGATGGTGGGGGCGGGGAGAACGCGTCTGCGGCTCCGGCGGCGTCTTCTTCGGTGCCTCCCAGGCCACGGGAGGCTCCCCTTTATCTCCCCGCCGGTGGTGCGGCGGGGAGAGCGCGGCTGCGGCTCCGGCGGCGTCTTTTTCGGAGCCTCCCGGGCCACGGGAGGCTCCCTTTATCTCCCCGCCGGTGGTGGGGGCGGGGAGAGCGCGGCTACGGCTGCGGCTACGGCGGCGTCTTTTTCGGAGCCTCCCGGGCCACGGGAGGCTCCCTTTATCTCCCCGCCGGTGGTGGGGGCGGGGAGAGCGCGGCTGCGGCTGCGGCTCCGGCGGCGTCTTTTTCGGAGCCTCCCGGGCCACGGGAGGCTCCCTTTATCTCCCCGCCGGTGGTGGGGGCGGGGAGAGCGCGGCTACGGCTGCGGCTGCGGCGGATGATGTCACAATCTCAACCTACCTGGGAATATAACATCAGCCAATTACATCACTGGGAAACACACATTGTATAAATCAATTGGGATGCAAGTTGGGGGGCGTATGCCCCCCCCCCCACGGGGCTTGTGACCCCTGCAGTGCTGATCTCGCCGGCCCAAGGTATGTATGTGCCAAATTTCAGCAGGATTGGTCCAGGAATGCGGGAGCCTTTCGAGCACATACAAACATAGATTTCTGTTTTATATTATAGTAATATAATATATACAATACTGCATTTGTCCCATAAATGGGATTCTAGGTGGCTATGGATAAATGATAAAACAAAGAAAAGCATACATTTTAAAAACAATTTTAAACATACAGTAAAAGGAAAAATATAGCATCCTTTCCAGTTGAAAGCACCAGAAATTGTCCAAAGGGCTTACTTGATTAACTAGATTTTTATCTGATAACAGAACAGACAAGGAAGAAGGCAACCAAACCTCCTTCAGAACTTAAGAGTTCCAGGGCTTCATTTATTTGAACAATTACTAACATACCTTGTACTTACTACTAGTAGTAAAAACAACAAGAAGAAAAACAGCATGAGTTCCTCCTTGGAAGGATGCTTCCTATCACCTCACAGATCTCAGGCCATTTTTTATGATATCTTTCAGAGTTTCTAAAAGTGACTTTGAAAAGATTCAATCTGGTAGTGCTATTTTTGGCCAGGCTGTATCTTCTAGTTGCCTTGATTTTTCCCATCTGTTGCAATTTTCAGGTATTTGGTAGAACTTGGCTGTATCAAACCACTCTGTGATCTTCTTACGGTGATGGACTCGAAGATTGTACAAGTAGCACTTAATGGGCTTGAAAACATCCTGAGGCTTGGCGAGCAAGAAGCCAGGCGAAGTGGCGCTGGCATTAATCCATACTGTGCTCTCATTGAGGAAGCCTACGGTAAGGCAGACTGGTGGTGGGTGGCTACAGTCTTATACTCCTTATAATTCAAAAGGAGTCAGTTTTTGTAGGTTGTCTGCAAGCTGCTACAGCATAAATGACTTCTAATCTATTTTGCAAGACTGAGGAGTTTGCAGACATATGACACCATACTTCTCTGAGGGAAGCATTGAGTCCAGCTTAGGGATGAGGCAGCTGTAAAGCAGCAGTGGAACAGCCCTCAGAGCCTTGAATAATGCACGGCTAGGGACTGCGATGGCTTAGTGGTTAAGACACCGAACTTGAAGGACGGAAAGTCGGCAGGTCAGCGGTTTGAGACCAGAGTACTGCACAATGGAGTGAGCTCCCATCTCTTTCCCAGTTCATGCCGGCCTAGCAGTTCAAAAGTAAGAAATTGCAAGTGGATAAATAGGTACCGCTTTGGTGGGAAGGTAACCGTGTTCCGTGCATTCTGACGTCTAGTCATACCTGCTGTGTGACCACAGAAACGTCTGCAGATGCAGACAGTGCTGACTCTTTGGCTGTAAACGGGGATGGGCACCATGCCCTAGAGTCGGATATGGCTGGCTTTTGAGCATGGGCAGCCTTGACCTTTACTAGTCTTCTGGTAGAGTTCAGACAGGGCATGAGCCCTTTGACACTCTGTCACATTCCTCCTCCATGGGTTTGGGAAGAGAAGAAACTAGTGCAATGTGCATTATGTCCTCCCAAGAGACTGTGTGTTTTCTTTTCAGGCCTGGATAAGATTGAGTTCCTGCAGAGCCACGAGAACCAAGAAATCTACCAGAAGGCCTTTGATCTGATTGAGCACTACTTTGGGACTGAAGAGGAGGACAGCAGCATTGCCCCACAAGTAGATCTTGGCCAGCAGCAGTATATCTTCCAGCAATGTGAGGCTCCCATGGAAGGCTTCCAGCTCTGAGGTGCCCTTTGGTGTGCTGTGTTGCTCTGCCCAGCTAGTAGAGCTGAATAGTCCTGTTTTCCATAAACCTGTGTGAGCTCATTTGCTTGCTTTTTGCACACAACGTCGTTTAAACACAACTGGAAAACGTTTGGCTCTTAGTTGTAGGAGGCCACTTTGGTAAAAGGGCTTACCATAACTGCTGTGCCCATTATCTTCAAAGCTGGGGCATGTTCTGTAAAGATGTCAAGTTTCCCCTATGAAACATACACTAACGTGGTGTAATCGTAGATTCTAAAACGAGGGTGGAGTTGCTGCGTGTATTTGTCGGGGGCAGACAGGCAGTGTTCTTGCTGTCTGCAGAGGCTTGGAAAGAACTCTTTCGTCTTGTATGCTCCTTTGGAGGCTGCCTCATTCAATGGATTTAAGAGAAATATTTAATGCTCACACAATTGGAGTAGTGATGGTTTTGTGTGGCTCCTCTTGATGTAGATATACACACATAGAATATGTGCAGTTGCAGGAGGGGGGGTTAGCTCTCTGTTCCTTACACTCCTAACCACCAGTGAATAAGCTTCTCCGGATTCAAGGCACACTGAACATTTGACAGCAAACGGATGCCTGTGCTGCCACTTTGACTGCATGAGATTTGGAGTTATTCCCTTTTGTATGTCTAAGGAATGGGGGAATTGTGACATTGCGCTCGCCACCTTCCCAGGGGTTGTAGCCAGTGCTCTCGTGAAGAAAACCTAAGTTGAGCCGAGGTAGGAATGTGGCTGCTCATCTAATATGGCATATATTGGCTCTCTGTGGCCAAGCTGAATCTTTTTCCTCCCTCTTCATCTAGTGAAATAGGCACCCGTCAGCAGCTGAAAAAGTCCCGCTTTGGGGTTTTTGTACACAGCTTGGTCACGACTCAGTCCATCCTTTTCGTTGTTAGTCCTTAATGTTAACAGCAGTTAATGTGAGAGTGCCACTGACTCCCTGGGCTGCATTGGCATTTATGAACTGTAGCTTCTGGATCGAGCTGAAAAGGATACTTCGGCTTTAGCAGCTTGACAACAAGCCACCCAAATCCCTCCGTCTAACATGGATTCAAACCTTCCTACATACGGTCTGTGTTTGACATTACGAGCACTTCAGTTGTCAAACTATCTGCTTAATGCTCTCAACATGCATTTCACATTTAATTCTCAGCACAGCAGATCTCTGGTGAAACTTCCATCTTCCTACAATAGCCCAGTGACATGTATTTGCCGAATGCTCATTTGCTTAGTAGCGAGATATTGGGTCCAAATGCATTTGGATTGAAAGCACTGGATGTGAATGAGAAATCACTGTTTTTTTTCCTCCACAGCAAAATCAATTTAGCCTGATACTACAGTATTGATTTAACATATCAGCAGTGTTGTTTCTATGTGAACACCTTCTACTGCAGGGAGCTTGCACTCCGATCCAGGTTAAGTGGAATTTTCCTTCGTTTTCAAAACAGAACGCAGCTAATGTTGTGTGGCTGTAATAAATTCTGCTCTTGACAGACCCTTCATGCTACAATTAGTAGATCATTATCCACAGAAAATCTACCTTATCAGATCACAAGGAGATCTGGTCTCATCAATTTCCTGGGTGAATCATCCTATTGAACACGCACGCCTGTGCTATTGGATGTTTATCCTCACAGCTGCCTGTTTTTGTTTTTTCAACAATCTCCACCCTGGGTTTTTGTTTTTTTTAGCGTTGCTTTATGCTGAAGAGACATCTTAGGTTATTGTTATCAACTTCTGTTGGACTTCTTAACTTTAAGGTTTGAAAATTAGGATTGAAAAAGGGGGAACGAGAATAAGTCCCCCATTTTGGTGGTTCTGCACAGGGGAGGAATACCAGAGGGCATCACTGGTTGGGTTTAATGCAATCCTGCAGCCCAACAGCTCCATGACAATGCAATACTGTACCATAATCCTTCCTACATGAGCCCCAAATTTCTGGGATTGCCAAGCCTGTATAAAGGAAGAAAAAGGCAACTTAAACCTGCAGTTTGGGAGAAAACTGCTGTTATGACAAAATGAACTGTGTGTAAGAAAGATATGCTGGAGGATAGGGGGTTTGATTTATTATTACAGTGGGCAAAAATGCAGTGTAACACAATTTATAAATTAGATGGGTAAGATTTCAAAGCAACCTCAACATTGCCTTCATATTCCATAGTTAATAATCATGGTTTTTTTCCTTGAAGGTAGGATTAATAAATAGCAATCTTGATTCAGCTTCCAGATTGGTTTTTTTTTGTGGCTGGGTTTTTTAATGTGTAAATTACTGAAGCCATGCCATTTCTATAAGATTTGTTTCAAATCATGTACTTTATTGACTAGCTTTTGCCGGGAGGGGGTGGGGAACTACATATTTTATAAGCCAACTTCAGTGAAGTGTGCATGTGATACTGAAATGTCTTGCATACACAAATACTGATTGTGTGTATATGTGTGTGCATACCTAGAGTATATATGCACATACACACTCCTCCAGTGTGTGTGCAAATGTGTAATGTATATATGTATATTTACACACATCCTATATCTTTCTCACACTAAAAGTTTTTCTCCCAAGCTAGTGAGAACGACGTGGTGCATTGGTGTTCCTGCTAGGAAATAATGACAATTCTCTCTTTAAAGGGGTGAATTAAATCATTAATACATTCAAATAAAGTGGTGTGGCGTGTCTTTTGTTATTAAACTGAACGATTTACACAGCATTTCTAATGTTGTTGGAACGCTATCTAGCTCTCTAATTAGCAATACTGTATATGAATACATGTCAAAATAGATTATACAATCCAGACCCGTGTTCCTGAAAGATGGTATGTAACCCAGGTTGTAAGAGATGAAGCTGTTTAGGTAGTGAAGGTGGAGAAGGTGAACAGAAGCCTTAAGATACTTTCCAACATTCAAGCACCAGAATCACAACTTTATTACGGACCTTTTTTCATGTAAAGGTAAAATGCTAGAGGTACTATGAGGAATTGGAAATTGTAAAAAAAATTGATAGCAGAAGAGTACTAGGATCCTGAACCCAGTTGGTTCTTTCTGTTCCTTCCAGTCAAGACATTACCCCCCCTCCCCCCCCCCCGGCAGAATACCCCAATTCATCCATACTGGATTAATGCTTTGCCATCCTGATATGATTTAAAAGGCTACTTAAGAAATAGCTGTTGATTTGCTTGCCTCCCTATATAATAATTCCATGACAGAAATTATTCTGGGTTGAAAGGATTTTTGCTGGAGAAACTGCTCAGGGGGCGCCCAAATGAGGCTCATTTCATGTCCCCAAGATCTTTTCTCACTGAAGTGGGACCTATTTATCTACTTGCAATTTCTTGCTTTTGAACGGCTAGGTTGGCAGGAGCTGGGACAGAGACAGGCACTCAATCTGTCCTGCAGTACCCTGATCTCGAACAGCCAACTTGCTGGCCTTCCAGCTAACAAGGTGAGCTTCTTAACCACCGCAGCCCCTCCCTATATACATACACAGGCTTTAGACATGTCCTGTTCCATCAGTCTGTAAGTATCCATACTTACCTATCATTCCTCCTAGTTAGAGAGACTGAAGCATTTTTAAGGTTATTTGGGCCACAGAAAGTAAATAAGGAAATACAGTAAATCTACATCCAGTCTTATTTATCCATGTTGTGGTTAATATTCTATGATCATTCAAGCATCCTACACTACACTTTAGCTTTTTTCTTGAAAGAGAACGGTATTGTTTCATTGAAGCTTAATCATCCTTGATTTCCCCTCGAAAAAATGCTTGAGATCATGAAAATCAGCAACAAGTGCTTTATGGTGAAATATATAGCATAGATAATAATGGGAAAATATCAAAACATTTACACATACTGTATTACTGCTTTAATGTGTATTTGCAAGCCTAGATTAAAGAGCAGAACCAATTTCACACCATGTGTTAAGATACCAAATTCCTTTTGAAGTCCCATCCATATAGAATATACAGTTGCAGTTAATTCAGTAATAACCTGGATAGGGTTATCAGTTGCAAATTACACCATTTGTATTTTACAAGTTACTTTAATATTTCTACTAATAAGAAAATGAAATAATTAGAGTTGACCTTTTAAAATGTTAACAAAATAAATAACAGGATTATTAAAATTTTGTTTTATTTTTGAAAGGTGAAGAAAAAAATAAACTAATGAAATCATACTCCATACGTAATTAATAATAGATGATTTATTCTTCTGCATTCTGATCTAATCCTCTTGGGAGAGTCTCTTGTAACCATCTGCTCTATATGTTTAGCTTTTTTCTCCATGTTTATCCTGCTCGAGTTATGTTTCTTTCGCGCCTCTGATCCGCAGCCTGCAGTACAATGACAAACAATCGGAGTAAACCACAGAATTTCATTCTTCTGTAATTTTACTACATGGGGCAGAAGTGACTTTGACAGACTTCAGTGTTCTAGAGAAAAATCCTAATTAGAGGCCTGTAAGGTCTGAAGTACACCAAGAAAAGGAAAGCACCTATCTTTACTTGTTCCTTTTACCTGCTCTACTAGATAAAGATTGTTTGATTACATATATAAGACTTCATCCTTTCTATTAATTTTCATAGGGTTCTTTGTCCTCAATGAAATGTCCCAGAATTGGACTGTGGCAACATTTTTTTAAAGAAAACTCAGCAAAGCTAATCTTATCTGTATAAACTGGTTGTTGAAGCAAGTGGAATCCAATTATGATGCCATGGACTTAGCACATGGAGACATTTCCCTAAAGCAGTGGTGGCGAACCTATGGCCCACATGCCAAAGGGGGCACTCGGAGCCCTCTCCGTGGGCACGTGCGCCATCGCTCCAGCACAGAATTCGCTCTGCCCAGCAGCCCAATGGGAGCACTTCCTCCCTCCCCCAACACTGAGTTGTTCACTCTGCCCAATGGGAGCGCTTCCAAACCACCACCACAGCGTTCGCCCCGCCTCTCTGCGGCATGGACAGCAGCCTGTTGAGTTTGGGCACTCGGTCTCTAAAAGGTTTGCCATCACTACCCTAAAGCTACCTTGGAAGTTCAGAGTGGAAGACGACTCTAAGACATATGTAAATTCCCTTTACTCAGATGATAAGAATTTAATTATGGACATCACTATATATCTTGATACTGTATTTCAAAGCTAACCAGAAACACAAGCCTTGGTCTAGCACCAGAGCCTGTTCAGGTGGAGACTAGACTACAGCTAGCAAGGGAGAAATTACAAGGAATGTTATTAATTACAATTGTGTGTCATCAAGTCAATTCCAATGTATGGCTACCCTTTCCAGGATTTTCTAGGTAGAGTACACACACAACTGGCTTGCTAGGGGTAGTCCTGGGATTTTGCAGCTTGCCAAAGGCTACACAGACAGGCTCCTCTCCCAGAAGGCACAGTCAAGAATTGAACTTCCAATCTCTGGCTCCGTAGCCAGATACTGTACCTAAACCACTGAACTATCCAGCCAGTCGAATCCAATTACTAGCAATTAATTACTTTTTTGCAATAAGATGTTGCATTTCAAATGTAACCTATTGAACGTGACTGAAACCTATCGATGTAACAAATGCATTTTGACAAGTTTTATGCGATTCATATTCCAGTCCATAAATAATGAGATTCTCAAGTAAACGAAAGTCCCAGGAAAAAACTCAATGCATTAATCCAATTGCTTAGTGCAGTAAGTTACAGCAGAGTAGGCCCACAGAATCAGTGCAACTGGTGAGTCGATTATGTAAATTCCATGATTCAAATGAGTCTACTCTAAGCTGTAACTTAGTTCAGTACAATAAATCATAATTAGAGTAGACCCATTTGGAGCAACAGAACATACAGAGGCGCTGGCTCACCAACACTTAAGATTTTCAACCAAATATGGTTTGCTCACTATTTTTTGCTCACCAGCCAGGATGCCAACTACAGTCAGATTGGCAAAGTATGGGTTAAAGAATCCATAGATTTGACTCAATCAGCCACATGCACTAGAGCAGAGGTCCCCAAACTTTTTAAGCCGGAGGCCGGTTCACAGTCCCTCAGACCATTGAGGGGCTAAATGGGTGGCTCTGCCGCCACCAGTGGGACCACCACGAGCCCCACACCATTCCTCATACACCGCTGCTGCTGCCAACAGGCCACCACAAATCCCATACCACTCCCCACACACCGCTGCTGCTGCCAGCGGGACCACCACGAGCCCCACGTCACTCCCATACACACAGCTGCCGCCACTGCTGGGACCACATCCCAAAAAAACCAATGCTGCCAGCAGCAGCAGGGCCATGAGCCCCACACCACTCCCCCAACACCACCACTGGCGGCAGCAGGACCACCACAAGCCCCACACTACTCCCCCTCACACTGCCACAAGCCCCCGTAACTCCCCCCAGTGCCACCAGTAACCACCCTCTGCCCCATCACCGCCAGCGGCTACCCCAAGCCTCCCCCCACTGCCCCCCCCCCACTGCCCTGTTCACCAGCCTGGAGGAACCATGCTTGGCTGCTACAGCCACAGGATAAGCCGCGCTCAGCCTCCGCTTCTGCTGCCTTAATCCTTGTCCCCTCCACTTGGCTTGGCATGTCCCTGCCAATGTTCCATAGCAGGGCGGGTGTTGTAAGGCTTACAATATCTGCCCTGCTACGGAACACTAGCAGGGACAAGCCAAGCAAAGGGGACAAGGATTGAGGCCACTGCCACAGCATGAGTGCAGCCCAAGTGATTTGATGTCACAGGCCGGATCCGGTCCACAGCCCATAGTTTGGGGACCCCTGCACTAGAGGAAGAAGGATCACCCATACTCATCCTTATGCCAACAAACCTTAATTTGTTATATTTGATTTAAACCAATATTAAATGGCTGTGAAAAGCAACTTGTACTAATTAAGGCTTATAAATTAAACTAGCTCCAATCACTTATGAAATACACTGGGTGACCTTCAGCAGCTCACTCTCCGAGCTCTGTATCTGATCTTTGTGTCATGTGGTATCCGCTCCATGCGGCAGCAATGAGTAACATAAGGCCTTCAAAATAGCACTGTAGTGAAAGCCCTTTCCAACCTTGTCAGCACTGCCAGTGGCGATGCGATTTAACCCTTTAATAGCATAAAATCAGTCAGATACAGACCAATGAACTAATAATCTCTGAAAACTCACTGGGTGACCTCAGACTATGGTTGTGAAAATAAAAATGGGATGATTCCCACAATCATGGTACTGTACTGAACTCCCTGGGATAGAAGATCCAATCCAGCTACCATCTTCCTCTTCCTTAAATTCTTACATCTCCTGTTATGCTCCCATCTTGCCCAAGGAGCTTTTTCTATTGCAACTGCATCAACCTTAGTAGGGTCTGAGACACCTTTTCCTCCTCCATTACTGCACGTGTTGTTTTACTGAGACACCCCACCAGGTCTTTTGCTCCCATTATTACCAATGTCTTAGTGCTTACCCGTTTCCCTGACCAAGCAGCAACGAAGAAGCTAAAAAGTATGAAGGCAATAATACCGCAGCTGATGTACATACGTAGCACACTCATTGCATTTTGCATGAGAGAATTCCTGTAAAGAACAAGCACATTGTTACTGACAGCTAAATACAGGTACTTTTTCCTTGCCTGCCTGCTGATAAATAAAAACCAAAGGAAAGAAAACACCACTACAGTAAAACCCCTACTTACGAAAAAAAGTCCGTTCTGTAGGCTTTTGTTTAAATCGGTTTTTTATGTAACTCGAAGCAAACCCATAGGAAAAATGAATTTTTTATGTAAATCAAAGCAAACCCATAGGGAAATGAATTTTTACGTAACTCGAAGCAAACCCATAGGAAAAAGAATCTTTATGTAACTCGAAGCAAACCCATAGGAAATAGTGTAAATCGGGACAAGGTTTTAGTACAAAATCATTATGTAAGTCGAATATTATGTAACTCGAGGCATATGTAAATCAGGGTTGTACTGTAGTTGGAAAATTATATTTGTGCTGCAATTGAAAGGAAAGGCACACTGTTCAAACAGATAACCGTATCGTGCTAACGGACAATGCATTAATGAAACTGCATATTTTAATAAACCAAAGGGTCTTCTTCACTGTGCAAGGAAAGCAGCCTGCCCATACGCAAGACCAAAAGGAAAACCAAACATCTAGTAAGACTAGTTTTTATTCTTCATAAGCCTTTCTGTGTATAAGCACACTTCATGAAATGCAGTGTTCTCATCTCTGGGAAGAGTATAAAAACCACTGGCCATCCGTTTTCAAAGGAGAGTAGCTGTGTTAGTCTGTGCAGGCATAGCAGACAAGAACCCAAACGGTCTTTAAGATGCCACAGTGGTTTTGTCTTATTTTATTTTATTTTATTTTTCGGGCGGGGGGGGAGAGTTTCTACTTTTGTTAAGTTCTGTTTCTTTTCCAGAACTGCCCACAGGACTCCTTGCCAACAGTTTAAAACTAGATCTTTAACAGGCAGGATGAAGTGATTAATTCCATCATAATGGTGGTGATTAAAGTCTGACCAGGTGGCAAAGGTTCAGATGATTAGATTAGTACATTATATATAATAACACAAGAAATCATTCTCTTTATTAAGGCCTAGAAAGAGAGTGTGCTCAGCTTTCTGCTGCACTCTTCATTAGCCATCCTTTAGAACGTGGGTTCCCAACCTTTTCAAGCTGGGGGCTGGGTCACGCTCTCTCAATCAGTTTCGAGGGACAGACAGCCGTTTTCCCCTGCCTGCACGATGGGGTGGCCATTTTGTCCCAACAGCTTCAGAGGGAGTGGCCATTTTATTTCTCGAATGCCCTTGGAGAGTTTGGGGGGGGCACATGAAATGGCGCTGCGGGCCAGATCTGACCCACAGGCCTTAGGGTTGGGAACCCCTGCTTTAGAAACTTTCCCTAAAACTTCCTTCTGATGTGCCTTGCACAGACTAATATAACTACTTCCTTGAAGTTCAAGAACGGCCAAATTCGAGATCAGAGAAAGAAACCGGGGGAGGTTCAGCGTTCGCCCATTCGTTTCTCAATCTACCATTTAGGAAAGAACTGAAGACGTGGTTGGCAAAATGGGTCTGGGGCCCAGGAGTGTCAACAAGCTCCCCTTTCTGGCTCATCTGAGGCTTTCCCCCCTCCTATAACTAATTTTAATGTTAAAGTTAGGCTGATTTTATTTGTTTTTAGATAGCAAAATGGCACAGCGGTGGGCAATATTGCCAAATGTTTTTAAGGGTTTTTAATTGTTTTTATATTGGTTTTAACTTGTTTCATTGTATGGTCAGTGAGGTGCTCACTGGCCTATGTACACCGCCCAGAGTCCATCGGATTAGGGTGGTATATAATTCTATTAAATAATAAATAAGAAGAAGAACATAAGAGCAGCCTTGCTGGAACAGGCCACAGCCCATCCAGTCCAGCATTCTGTCTCACACAGTGGCTCACCATTTCCTTCAGGGTATTCCCAAGGAGATGCCTTCACCTGCTTAGGATTCCCTGGAAATGGCATTGAGAGATATCCTGCCTATCTCTCCAACCTGGAGGTTGTCCTTAGGTATCCATAATTATAGCCATTGATACCCTTGTCCTCCATGAACTTGTCTAATCCTTTCTTAAAGCTGTCAAGACTGACAGCTGTCACCACTACTTCTGGCAGGGAGTTCCATAGACCAGTAATCCTCTGGGTGAAAAAGTGCTTTCTCTTATTTGTTTGAGAACTATTACCCAAAAGTTTCATGGAGTGTCCCCTAGTTCTAGTGTTGTGCGATAGGGAACACAGTTTTCACTTATCTACTTTGATTTTGGATTGTACTGCAAAAATACCCATATGGTTGTTACCTCTATGTAAATCTTTATAACACGAATTTTCAGAGAATTCAGAATATTTTTAGTAAAGATGAGAGAGATTAAGGCAGGAGTATGCAAAATAATAATAATTCCTGATAATTACTCACTCTCTTACACAGAGCTTTGCAAGTATGTCCAATATAAAATGCAGTACAACTTTGCTGAAGGATAGCATAAATTGTATTAGAGAAGGAGAAAGAGCATGTGCCCCTGATATTGTGGATTATATGGTTCGGTCTGATGGTGTTTCCCATATCAATACGTGGGCAGAGCTGGCCTCTAGGTCTGGTTCCCAATTTGATTTTTAAGGGAGGCATTTCAAGAATGGGTCATTAACTGTTAATGGCCTTTTAGGCTTCCTCCACATTTCTAGGAGTTCACTTTTGAAATAATAAGAATTATATGTCACCGGAGGAGGGGAGGAATCAGGATTTTAGAGATGCTTTGGTGGGACATCGCCCAAAAAACTTGGGAACCACTGGTTTCTGTATCAGTGTCTCTAGTGGACAGTCTGGTGGTGATAGTGGTGGTTAGAATTCTCTTTAGGTTGAGAAGCCAACTATATTCCAACATGCTTTGCCGACCAAGGCCTGCCGCAGACTTGTCACTATTTAAATTGACCTGGAGGTTCCTTGTGATGCACTTCAGTGGATTCAGCTGAAAAATGTGACATCATGAGTCGTATCTTATTATTGTCTGGTTTGGGTTTATCTTGCAAAAGCTCACTTCTGGAAACCTGCTGATCTGTTATGTAACTATATCAGATGAATATTTGAGCTAAGTAAGTAGGGAGTCTCAGCCAGATGGTTCTGAACAATGCGGTGGTATTATAATGCTTGGATTTTTTCCCCTATTAGGAGTGAGAGGTGGAGGCATGTAAATGGAATGAACTAACATAATAACATGTCCTCTTCAATAATCCATTAGGCTTCCTCATGCATGTGCCCTTAATCCAGGGGCCGTCAACCTTTTTAAATCGGGGGCCGGGTCACACTCCCTCAGACAGGGGGCCAGACTGGTGACACACACACAGCCATTCACGGCTATCGTAAACATTTCTGTGACTGATTCTGGTGGCGGCTGGAGCGAGGGCCGGATTATTTGGCGCCATGGACTGGTTCCGGCCCACAGGCCGTAGGTTGCCTACTCCTGCCTTAATCTCTCTCATCTTTGCTAAAAATATTCTGAATTCCCTGAAAATTCATGTGTTATAATAAAGATTTACATAGAAGTAACAACCATATGGATATTTTTGCCGTGCAATCCAAAATCAAAGATACCCTAGCTATAGTGAGGTTGGAATAGGCAAAGGCCACTTGTCCTGGATGATCTCAAATTAGAGGCACAGCCTGATCTTTTGGCACAACTGCTGTCCTGGCTGAGATCAGCTACAGAAGAACCAAAAAAGGGGGTAGAGAAAAGAAGAACCAAAGCCTTGTAGCTTAAATTCACAGCCATTATGCCAGAAAAACATTAGGGTCAGTCAGGGTAGTTCTAATCTCAACATATCTAAGAAGGCACAGTGGTTAAACTGCTGTACTGCAGCCAAAACATTGTGAGTTCGATCCTGATAGGGATCAAGGTGGACTCAGCCTGCCATCCTTCCAAGCTTGGTAAAATAAATATTCAGCATGTTTGGGGCAAAATGCTAATTAACTTGTGAATGGGGTGGTATATAAATATAATTGCTATAGCTATATCTAGCCTAGGAAAGTTTTGGATTAAAATACAGCTGCACCTGGTTTAGGATCAATTCAGCCAGCTTTTGATATCTTGGCTGATTAAGACTGTGCTGTAACTGCAATTACTATTTACATTTCATTAAAGAAGGCTTACTCCAGTATGCACAAGACAGCCGCAGTACACTTCTATATAATGTACTAAGTTATAAATGCACCATTTTATGCTGGCAATGGCAGTAATTTCTGGAGGGTTTGTAGTTTATCTTTTATAAATTAATATAACACATTTCAATTTTTTAAGGAAGCGAAAGCTAAACATACGACACTTCATCAGGTATGTCCTCTTCTCTCTTATAGCGGCGTGTCAACAGTAAGATCCTCTTCTTCCACTTGGTTGCATAGACTACGTCCCTGAATACAAAGTCACTGGATGCGGTCTCTACAGAAAGTGTGAAGAGAAAATACAGCACTAGTTGAGATTCAAACACAGCATCACCATTACCAATCTCCTGCAGTAAAGCCAATTAGTTCAATCGCAACTGCCATATCACATTTTTATTTGTAAATAGTATTGTAAATAATTAGACAGTTCTTGATCGAGCAAGTCAAGAGACTGAAATTGTCTGGGTTTCTGACTGCAGAATAGGTAAAGGTAAAGGTTTCCCTTGCTCGAAAGCCAGTCGTATCCGACTCTAGGGTGCAGTGTTCATCTCTGTTTCTAAGCCGAAGAGCCAGCGCTGTCTGCTTCTGCAGACATTTCCGTGGTCATGTGGCAGGCATGACTAGACACCGGAGCACACGGAACGCTGTTACCTTCCCACCGAAGTGGTCCCTATTTATCTACTTGCAATTTCTTGCTTTCGAACTGCTAGGTTGGCAGGAGCTGGGATGAAGACGGGAGCTCATTTCCGTCCTGCAGTACTCGGGAATCAAACTGCTGACCTTCCGCTTCCCAGTCAGCATCTTAGCGACTTGAGCCACTGCAGTACCCTGCAGAATGGAAGTCTATAAATACATACTCTGGCTCACTTTAGATTGCAAAACACTACCAAAAAAACAGTCAAAGATGCCATGCAGGCAACATAAGGTAAAGGTAAAAGTTTCCCTTGCTCGAAAGCCAGTCGTATCTGACTCTATGGTTCAGTGCTCATCTCTGTTTCAAAGCCGAAGAGCCAGCAGACAACATAAGCAGACATAAAAAAAATCAGTTCAACAACAAAAAAGAAGCTCCTTTGGGACAAAGAAGGAGAAGCCAGTAAAGTTCCCACACAGTGGTTCTAAAACTTTGTCCCTCTGGATGTTTTAGACTTCCGTTCCCAGGATCTTTGACCACCAGTTGGAGCAAGCAAGGATCAAGACTACAAAAGTCAGCATAGTGAAGTGGTGAAAATGCTTGACTTCTCTCTCTCTCTCTCTCTCTCTCTCTCTCTCTCTCTCTCTCACACACACACACACACACACACACACACACACACACACACACACACACACACACACACACACACACACACACACACACGTCCCCAGAGGAACTGGTCTCAAAACTCCACACACTCCCTCTGTGGCCTTGAGCCTCACATACTCCCTCTCCCTCAACTATCTCACAGAACTATTATGAGGATGAACAGAGGGATCAGACACCAGGCATTCTACTTTAAACATCTGATATCCAGTCACTAGCACAGTAAGAATAAAACACACAACAGCAACCAAAACAACATACCTTCTAAAACAGGTTCTCAACCTACAGCTCGTGGGCCAGATCTGGCCCAAGGCACCAACTCATCCGGCTTGTGACCTTACAACATCTGCCCTGCTACGGAGCGGTGTTAGGAACACACCAAACCAAATGGAGGAGACAAGGATTGAGGCAGTAGCAAGGTCACAGGCCGGGTGACCTTGCGCAGTAATTTCCCGTGTTTTGCAGAGCAGCGCTTGACAAGTATGTCATAAACGCATTTACGACAGCCACAGGTCATTTACATGCATGGGCACGTTTTACTTCCGCTTCTGGGTGGGAGAAACCACGCAACCGGCCCACAACCCAAAAAGGTTGGTAACTCCTGTTGTAGAGCTTTTACAATCCCACAAAGGGAACTGTCCTCAGATCATCCAACTTTACGGAAGAACTTTCTTTAAAAGGTCTTAAGAAATTTTTATTGGTTGACTTCCTTTAGTCACCAACACCTAACATGAAAACAAATTACAGTTCAGCAATACATTAGTCTCATAATCATTACAACGTGTATGTGGAAAGAATTCCAAAAAAGACATTGCTTCAAAGTATTTACTTTATTTGACCTTTGGCCAATTTATAAATCACCCTTCCAACTATCCGCATACTTAGTAGGATCAGCATCAACACACAGGCATACAAGTTTATGGAGAAACATTGCCATTAGTACCACCATGGCAGTACAGTATAGCAATAGCAATTACAGTAGAACCCCGTATATAACAAATGCCTCGTACAGCAATTAAATCGTATGAGGATTTTAAAAAACACTGTGCCCCATATAACAACTAAAATTGTTTTACAATGCAATGCATCTCTATGGAAAAAATTGTACAACAAATTTTTGTTGTTGTACGATTTTTCCCATAGAAATATTCATTGTATGATGCATCCCAAAGGGAAAATCGCTACATGATGCATGATTCATATAGCAATTTTTTCATACAACAATGAGCCCCTTGGAATGGATTAAAATTCTTGTACGAGGTACCACTGTACACTTATATACCACCCCATAGCGTTTAGTGCACTCTCTGGGCAGTTCATACTCCTGGCATGTTTTAAAGCTGTAAAAAAGTCATAAAGTTAAAATAAAACTTTATTTCTTGAAGGGCGGTAGCGTTAATCCATAATCTGTCCATAGTGAAAACAAAAAAAAAATATTGTGACATCTTAAAAACCAACCCGTTTTATTTGTCTTCTGACTCACTAAGACATTTCACAGCACAGGAAGCAAAGAGAACATGAACTTTGCTTAACTTCCAATCACAAAGCATTTCTCATAACGGACTAAAACAGATTGCAAAAGGGTTCTGACCTATTAAATTAATGGTCAGAAAAAGATGCATTTCCCCCTTTCCTCCCCATTTACCAGTCAATTATATAATCAGATTTGAATTCTTAATAACTGGGAAAACTACCCAAGACAAAGCACATGAAACAACAGGTGCGCTAGTAACAACCTATAGATACACGCATCTTGTTCAATTAGGACCTATAATTATATCACTTTACCTTTCTCAGAATGACCAAAATCAATTTTCAAAGAGGAAGCCGCTTTAGTCTTTTTTCAGCACATACAACCAAAACACAAAGTCTCACAGTGCTTTTAAGACTGCCAACTGGAGTGGGAATCTTCACAGGTGACAAAGACACACCTTTGAGCCCTGTCAGAAGAATGGGGCCTGTCTTGTCCAGAGGGAGACTGAAACCCACCAACTTTCCCTCAAACAGATATTTTCAGTCTTGCTCATGCTACAGGAGTGGATTAAAGGTAAAGGTTTCCCTTGCTCGAAAGCCAGTCGTATCCGACTCTAGGGTGCAATGCTCATCTCTGTTTCAAAGCTGAAAAGCCAACACTGTCTGCTTCTGCAGACGTTTCTGTGGTCATGTGGCAGGCATGACTAGACACCGGAGCGCACGGAACGCTGTTTACCTTTCCACCGAAGTGGTCCCTATTTATCTACTTGCAATTTCTAGCTTTCGAATTGCTAGGTTGGCAGGAGCTGGGACAAAGACGGGAGCTCATTCTGTCCTGCAGTACTCGGGAATCGAACTGCTGACCTTCCGCCTCCCAGTCAGTAACCACCCCAAAAGCAACCGGTGAGTCCTGAATGAGACCCCCTGTGTAGCAGGCAAAAGGTTCTTCTTACATTTCCAGATCAAACTTTGAACTGGCAAAATGAAGCCACTTTCTTGGCTTTGCCATCGGCCAAAATTAAGTTTCTGGGAGCCTTTGGTGGCAGAGGTCAAGCAAGGACAGATTGCCGCTGCCTCTCGGGCCTCCTTTTAAAAAAAAAAAAAAAAAAGGTTGCTATGGTGGTGTAATGGTTAAACTGTTGTACTGCAACCAAAAGGTTGTGAGTTCGGATCCTGACCAGGGCTCAAGCTTGACTCAGCCTTCCCAGCCTAGAACCCTGCATGTTGGGGGCAAAATGCTACTTAACTTGTGAACTGCCCAGAGAGTGCATTAAGTGCTTATATGGGGAAGTACAGAAGTGTGATAGCTTTGCCATCCTTGGCACACTTCCTTGATGCGATGATGCTCCTCTGGGCACCTAAAGGGTGCATGTTTGGGCACACCAGAGGAAGTGGGTTGGGGGGTGGTGAGGGGGTGCTTACCTGGGGGCGTTTGTCGGTGCTTCTCCACGCCGTCCTCGGGTTTTTTGCTGCACAACCTTCTCGGGGCCACCACCCGCAAGTGGCTCCCCGTAGTAGCCACCCGCAGCACCGAAAACGTGTTTTTGTTCCAAAAGGTAGCCATTTTGCCTAGGAGGGGAGGAATGGAAGGAAGGGGTTGTTGTCAAGGTGGGAAACCCACAAGCGGGCCAGAAGGAAAACAAAGGTGGGCTTCAGACTCTTACAAAAGTCAACAAGTCGCCGAAACCTCCCATGCCCAACCTGGGGGGGCTGCAGAGCCCTTTCCATGCCAGCCCATGCCCAACCTGGAGGGGGCTGCAGAGCCCTTTCTATGCTAGCCCATGCCCAACCTGGGGGGGCTGCAGAGCCCTTTTCATGCCAGCCCATGCCCAACCTGGAGGAGGGTGCAGAGCCCTTTTCATGCCAGCCCATGCCCAACCTGGAGGAGGGTGCAGAGCCCTTTCCATGCCAGCCCATGCCCACACTGGGGGGGGGGGGCTGCAGAGCCCTTTCCATGCCAGCCCATGCCCACCCTGGGGGGGCTGCAGAGCCCTTTCCATGCTAGCCCATGCCCAACCTGGAGGGGGGTGCAGAGCCCTTTCCATACCAGCCCATGCCCAACCTGGGGGGGCTGCAGGGCCCTTTCCATGCCAGCCCATGCCCAACCTGGAGGGGGGTGCAGAGCCCTTTCCATGCCAGCCCATGCCCAACCTGGGGGGGCTGCAGAGCCCTTTCCATGCCAGCCCCCCCCCTCCCCCAAAGGGTTTGTCCCTGTCCGAAGGCAAGCTGCACATTTCGTGCACCCCCGCCTCAGGCGGGCAGAGAAACCCTCACTAACCGGCGGCTGCGAGAGTGCCCGCCATGGCCGGCCAGCGAGAGCCGCTCTCCTTTCCTCGGCTTGGCTCCTTCCCGGCCGGCCTCCTTCCTTGTCAACGCCGCTTAACGGATAGGGCAAGAAAGGAGGGCCTCATCCTGGCCGTTTCCTAGTTGGGGGGGAGGCGCTTAACCGAGGGAAGAGGTGGTGCCAAAGGCGGACGGAGAGAGAGTTTTATGGCTGCGACTGTTATCCTCTAAGTGGTTAAGATCTGAACTCACTGGCTCCGATTCCCGGGTAATGCATGGCGGAGTGAGCTCCCGTCTCTGTCCCTGTCCCCAGCTCCTGCCAACCTAGCAGTTCGAAAGCAAGAAATTGCAAGTGGAAAAGGGAACTGGCAAAGCAAGGCAGGAAGGGTGGGCAAATAAACCCCCAGTGAGGGGGTAAAGAAACATCCTTGGAAGAAACCTAAACAATTTGAGATATGCAGACGATACCACCTTAATGGCAGAAAGTGAGGAAGACCTAAAGAATCTCTGGATTGGGCTGAAGGCATACCTGTCAACCTTCCCAGATTAGACGGGATTTCCCGGTTTTCGGCGCCGATTTGCGCCATTTCCCGCCCAGCGCTGCCGAAACCCCGGAATTTGGCAGCGGGGGAAAGGAGGTACTGCGCAGCCCTTCTGCGCAGGTCGCCTTCTACGCATGCGTAGAATGGGGCTACGCAAGCGTAAAACCCTTCTACACATGCGTAGAAGGCAACCTGCGCAGAACCGTTCTATGCAGGTCCCGGATTGGCCGGAGCCGCAGTTGACAGGTATGGCTGAAGGAGGAGAGTGCAAAAGCCGGCTTGAGACTCAATAAGAAAACCAAGATAATGGCAACAGGCCCCATTAGTTCCTGGAAAATAGATGGGGAAGGAGTAGAAGCAGTGACAGATTTTACTTTCTTAGGATCTAAGATCACTGCAGATGGGGACTGCAGCCATGAAATAAAAAGGCGACTGATTCTTGGGAGACAAGCTATGAGAAACCTGGGGAACATGGTGGAAGGCAGAGACATCACCTTGAAAACAAAAATCCGCATAGTCAAAGCAATGGTATTCCCGGTGGTAATGCATGGGTGTGAGAGCTAGACCATTAGGAAAGCTGAACACAGAAGAATAGACGCCTTTGAAATGTGGTGTCGGAGGAGAGTTTTGAGAGTCCCATGGACAGCGAGAACAAATAGGTCAATCTTAGAAGAAATCAACCCCTGACTGCTCCTTAGAAGGTCAAATAGTAAAGATGAAGATGAAGTACTTTGGACAAAAAAAGAGAAGGGAGGATTCACTTGAGAAGGCCTTGATGCTGGGAAAGGTGGAGGGCAAAAGAAGTAGGGGGCGACCAAAGATGAGATGGATAGATGGTATTGTAGATGCAGTGGGCACAGAACTGGGAGGCTGAGGAGGATGGTGGAGGACAGAGGCGCCTGGAAGACAATGGTCCATAGGGTCGCAAAGGGTCAGAATCGACTGTGCGACTGAACAACAACAAAATAGGCACCACTTCGGTGGGAAAGGTCAACAGTGTTCCATGCACTCCGGTGTCGAGGCATGCCTGCCACATGCCCACAGAAACGTACAGAAACATTCTCCTGCCAACAGATTTGGAAAACAAAACAGTGGCCACAGGATTGGAAAAGATCAGTGTACATTCCAATCCCCCAAAAAGGCAATGCCAAAGAATGCTCAAATTACCGAACAATTACGCTCATCCCACATGCCAGCAAGGTGATGCTCAAGATAATACAGGATAGACTTCAACAACATGTAGAGAGAGAACTACCAGAGGTGCAGGCTGGTTTCAGAAGAGGCAGGGGGACTAGAGACCACATTGCCAACATACGTTGGATCATGGAGAAAACAAAAGAATACCAGAAACAAGTCTACTTTTGTTTTATTGACTACACCAAGGCTTTTGACTGTGTGGACCACAACAAAATGTGGCAAGTAATTAAAGAGATGGGAATACCAGAGCACCTCATATGCCTCATGAGAAATCTGTACACGAACCAAGAAGCAACAGTTAGGACAGAACACGGAATGACAGAGTGGTTTGGAATAGGAAAAGGAGTAAGACAAGGCTACATTTTATCACCCTGCTTATTCAATCTATACACAGAGCACATAATGCGCAATGCAGGGATGGAGGAATCACAATATGGGATCAAAATTGCTGGGAGAAACATCAACAATTTGAGATATGCAGACGATACCACCCTAATGGCAGAAAGTGAGGAAGACCTTAAGAACCTCTTGATTGGATTGAAGGAGGAGAGTGCAAAAGCTGGCTTGAGACTCAATATCAAGAAAACCAAGATAATGGCAACAGGTCCGATCAGTCCCTGGAAAATAGATGGGGAAGAAGTAGAAGCAGTGACAGATTTTACTTTCCTGGGATGTAAGATCACTGCAGATGGCGACTGTAGCCATGAAATAAAAAGACGACTGATTATGGGGAGACAAGCAATGAGAAACCTGGGGAATATAGTGAAAAGCAGAGACATCACCTTGAAAACAAAAATTCGCATAGTCAAAGCAATGGTATTCCCAGTGGTAATGTATGGGTGTGAGAGCTGGACCATTAGGAAGGCTGAGCGCAGAAGAATAGATGCCTTTGAGATGTGGTGTTGGAGGAGAGTCCGGAGAGTCCCTTGGACAGCAAAGAGAACAAATAGGTCAATATTGGAAGAAATCAATCCTGACTGTTCATTGGAGGGACAAATAGTGAAGATGAAGCTAAAGTACTTTGGACATCAAATGAGAAGGGAGGACTCACTTGAGAAGGCCTTGATGCTGGGAAAGGTGGAGGGAAAGAGAAGGGGGCATCCAAAGATGAGATGGATAGATGGTATTGTGGACACAATGGCACAGAGCTTGGTGGGATGAGGAGAATGGTGGAGGATAGAGGTGCCTGGAGGAAAATGGTCCATGGGGTCGCAAAGGGTCGGAATCGACTGTGCGACTGAACAACAACAACAACAAAAGGGTAAGATGATGACAACAAATTGATTTCTCTATCACCTTCCATGGTTGACTTTCTATTCTATCAGGGTTCAGTATTACAATATCAACTACTTGAAGCCTACTCCTAACAAGACTTAAGTGTGGGTTTTCCACCTTTGAAACCAAGAGGCAAGAGTTGAGTTGGATGTTACATGGCAAGGGAACCGATTACAGCATTGTTCACAAAAATATCTTGGTGTGATGCTTGACAGGACGCTCTTTTAAACAGCACTGCCTGAATACCAAAGCCAAAGTTAGTACAAGGAACAACATCATCAGGAAACTCACAAATTATAAATGAGGAACTCAACTATCCATGCTGCATACATCAGCTTTGACCCTGAGCGTCTCTGCAGTAGAGTATGCTGGTCCAGTATGGAGCGCATCCACAAATGCAAAACAAGTTGACATCACTGTCAATAAAGCCATGTGTATAGTGACAGGATGCCTCAAACCCACACCAATTGAGAAAATATACAGTACCCTCTTGTTTGTATCATTCCACCGAAGATAAGGAGAGAAGTAGCAGAGGACACTGATAGAACTAAGAAAGAGAACGACCCTCGACATCCTCTGAATAGATATGAGCCTCAAGTCCACCAGCTCAGATCCAGGAAGAGCTTTATGGCAAAAACAAACATTCTTGAGGGAATGCAAGAGTAAAACCAAATTAGATGGAGGCAAGAGCTCCCTGGACAAGGAACAACATTAAAGGAGGATATAGCTGAGGAACTCAACCTTCCCTATATGACTTGGGGGACCCTGAATAGGCTGAGGGTTGGAGTCCCTAAATCAGGAGTTCTCAACCTTTTTAAGCCGGGGGCCGGCTTAAACTCCCTCAAACAGCTTTGAGGGGCCGGACGACCATTTTGCCCTTCCTCCACCTCATGGCACTTTCTGGTGTGGTGGAGGTGGTGGGGGCCACATGAAATGGCCTCACGGCCACAGGTTGAGAATCCCTGGCCTAAATGCAAGACCAACATGCTCAAGAGGGGGCTGCCGGCAGACAACAACATGTGGTGTGAATGTGCATACACAGTATCAGAAAGCAAAACCAAAAACGCTGCAGCTCTTTAAAGACTAACTGCTATATTTTTAATGTGCAGTACAAACAAGGGCCAAATGGCAAATATTGGTTCCAAGGGAGACCCTGAATAGGCTGATTTCAGCCACTCAAAAAGTCTTCATGGTTTTTTGCTTCATGGATTTTTGCTGGATTTTTACTTTCTTCACGTTGGAATATATTAATCTACTTTTAGGACTTGGATGGAATAAATAACGCATGAAGACTTTTTGAGTGGCTGAAATCAGTTTGTTATTTGGAGTTTAGTGAGATATGTTTCTTGCCACAAACGGCTTCATATACATTCCTTGGAACCAATGTTTTTAATGTGAGCTTTCGTGGATATAATCCAGTTTATTTACTGGTGTGCCGATTACTGCCAGAAACGTGCACAGGTGAAACTCGGAAAATTAGGATATCGTGCAAATGTCCATTCATTTCACTTAAAAGGTGAAACAAATATATGAGATAAACTCACTACATGCAAAGCAAGAGATGCCATGTCTTAATTCGTTATGTGATGATCATGTCCTACAGCGTACATGAGATTATGTGATGATTATGGGGTACATGAGATTGTGGGGGTGGGGTTTTCATAAACTGTAAGCGATAAGCATCGATATTATAACAAAAGAAAGGCTTGAACTATCTCGCTTTGCATGCAATGAGTCTATCTCATATATTTGTTTCACCTTTTAAGTTGCATTAATGGATTGAATGGACATTTGCACGATATCCTAATTTCCCGAGTTTCACCTGTAAGTATGGCCAACAACCAAGCCAAGAAAGTGAGTGGCTTCATTTTAGTTTGATCGGGACACGAAAGAAAGAGTTTAGGAAAATACAACGTCAAAGGAACAGAAGGGGACTCAGTTGTACGTGTCTGTAGCATCGCCCCTCCAGACGCCCTACTACTCTCTTTTTTTTCTCCATCCGGTGGGTTTAAAGCCCCACCGGAAGACAGCTAGGTAAATAATGGCTAGAAAGGCTGCCGAGCACTGCAGCATGGGCACGTCGAGACGCCTTTCCGGGAGCTCTCCGCGTCCTCCTTGTCCCGCTGAGCGCAGACGCGAAGGGCAGCTCGGCCTCCTCTGCCTCAATCCCAGAGTCGGAGAGAGGCGGCGCCGCTTCGCTCTCCGCGCCCGCTGATTGGCTGCCCTCGAGAGTCTTTCCAACATGGCTGCGCCCAACTCCGCCGCAAATTGTGAAGACTTTGCGGAATTCCAGGTACTACGGGGGACCCGATTGCGGCCTCCGCCGCAGGTCTGGCGGGCAGGGGGTCGGCACTGCTCCGGGCTGAAGCTGGACGATGGAGAGAGGCAGGGTTGCGCCCCCCCCCCTTTGCCAGGGAGCTCACCTGGAGCCCCGTTCCCACGTTCTCTTGGCACTCCCGTGTTCTCAGCTCGACTCCCCTGTTGATGGCCGTAGAGAGGAAGGTGGGATCAAAAGCAACCGGAGAGGAGCGGGTAGAGCCCGGCTCCTTTGGGGCTGGAAATCTTAACCCACTCACCACCCGGAGGACAGGAAGGCTAGGGTGCTATATACTGTACATGGGTTTGAACAGTGCTCGGAGCACCTTGTAGTCCTTGGGACGACCTTGTAAAGTAGGACTCATAGGTAATGCCACCCCCCCGGGGGGAGGGTAGAGAGGAAGAGTACCAATCGCAATGTAGAGCCACACGAGTATGAGCCTGCGACTCCCGAGTCTCTGCTTCGGAACCCGGATTCTATAATCCCACGTGTAACACTCCTGGCAAGGCCACGTGGTCAGCGCACATGTCCTTAGGGCCCTGTCCCATTAGGAGAAAATTATTTATTCCCTTTATTTATTATTCGATTTTTATGCCGCCCACTCTGGGAAACCCGACTCAGCAGCCCTTTGAAAAAAAATGTACAGTAATACCTCATACAAAGTCCACTCCGTACAACATCGGATTCATACAACATCGCCTAATTCCTTGAAAAAAGTTGCCTCATACAAAGTCGCTCGGCTTTGTATGAGGCATTGGGGTTTTCCCCAGGTTGCATTGTGCCTGGGCAGTATAAAAGGCAGGACGCATGCGTGCATTGCTCTTGTGGGTTTTGCATGAGGCGAAGAGTGTTTAGGAGTGGTTTTGAGTGTGATTTTGGATTTTTTTGGATTTTTTCGTCAGAATTTTTAGAAGCATTCCTGGGATTTTTGCAGCATTCTTCAGGTTCCATCCAGTAATTGTTTACAGTAGCTTGTACAAAATGGATGATCGGCCGCATGGCTGCAGATTAACACTGTGCTGCATGATGGGACATGTTAACTTTTAAACCTGCACTTCATAGTTTTCAAAAGTTAAAAACTTGTTGTATGGTTTGTCCCCTAAAATCAGGGTTGTTTGACATGTTTTTATAATGTATTTAGCCTTTAGAGAATGATTTCTTAAAGTTCTGTCAGTTTCCTGTCTCTTTCCTTGACTTTGCCCTGAAGTCTGTGCTGTTACAGTACAATGTATCTCTATGGAAACGACGTACAAGGCATCGCGGCCAGGATTTGGACATTGTATGAGGCATCGCGGCTAGGATTTTGCATGCCTCATACAAAGTCCAAATCCATATAAAGTCCAAACTTGTGGAACCAAGTTTGGACATTGTATGAGGTATCATTTGTATTTAGCTTTTGTCAAAACAAAAAAAGAGTGACTGATTTTGTTCTCCCATCAGGAGACAGTGGGAAAAGAATGGTTCTCCAGGGCTTTACACCATAGGACTCTAGTAGTTGCTAAATATCATGTACAGTATAAGCAACAAAGGGAGAGAAAGGATCCTAGACTACTCAACTGATCGCTGTGAAATCAGGAGGAAGGCGATACCTTTATTGGATCACTAAAAAAAAAAATCAAACAATGTGCAGGCTTTTGTGATTCAAGATCACTTCAGGTACTTCAAGTGATCCTGAATCACAAAAACTTGTGCAATGTTTGATTTTTTTTTTTTAGTGATCCAATAAAGATATTGCCTTCCTCCTGCATTCGTTTTGTGTATGGATCGTATCGCTGTTTCTGTTTGTTTATGGAACTACTATCAGAGTAATTGCTTTTAGCACTTCTTTAAAAAACCATAAATTATTTCCATCACAGTTGGCTATTATAAACCCCTGTGACGTAACCAAGCAATTTCCATGCAATTACTGTATACCTAAATAGTTCCTAGTATATTTTGAATATGTTTCTTTGGGGGAAATGCTTCAAGATAGCATTCCATCTTGGTATCTGAGTTGCCTCTTGACACAGAATATCTCAAAAACATTAAGCATTCATTAAATTATTAGTATGCCTACTTTTTTTTTGTATCTCTGTTTTTCTTTTGTTTCTTTGCATGTGACTAATCTGTAACATGAAATGTACAGTATTCTGAAATCATGCATCTGTGATTCATTATTTCTGTTTAATGGAAAGTTCGTATACAGAACTAAGCTATAATTTAACAGATATCAAGTGAAATGCTTGCATGTTTGCACATTCCATACTGAATCCAAGCCTGCTCAAGGTCAGGATTCACTGGGAGACCATCAGACCTTGTCTCCATCATCAAACCTTGTCTCCATGTTTCAACATGGAAACAGTGTTTTAAAACCTTGTTCATTTGCTACATCTGTTTTTCTCTTTCTCCCTTGTTTTCTTTATCATTTCCCCCTTCTCTCAAAATGATTGTTAGGTCTTGCTTTGTACCATCTTGCTGTGTGCTCTGGTCGGACATCCCGCTACAGTAATGGAGTTGACCATACAGTCAGCAACTCAATGCCGAGCGTCAGGTGGTGGTTAACTAACCTGACTCCCTAAAGGGGCCAACGGCTACAGGTGGATAAGCCCCTTTAAGTGGGATGATGGTCCCTCTCAGTGGAGGAGATGCCACTGGAAACCATCATATTGGGCCCAACAGCAAAATGAGCAGAAGAGGAACTCTTTTCTGATTCCCAATGGTCATGGAGGTTGAAGAGGCCATGCCAGATGGACTGGCTGTGAAGGTGCACCTTTGTTAATATCCTCAAGGCTGCAGCAGTTCAGTTCATTGCAGTCCCGGTGTTAAATCCTGCATGTCTCATTTCTTGTGTGCCGCGAGAGATGGCTCTGAGATCATAGTATGTGGGTCACTTCATTGCAAGTTGGGATCCATTTTAAACAAATTCACGCCAATGACATTTTTCCTGCTTCAGGAAAAAATGCATTCTTGGATACGAGTTGCAGACGACGATGATATGCCACCAATAGTGTTGGATTTACAAAAAACCTATGAGTCATTGACCACTCAGAATTGGGAGGGTCTCTTGGATCCATCTCAGACACTTGAGATCCATCTGGCTTCAATAACATTTAATCTTTTATCAATGAAAACCAGCACACTCCCTGTAACCGTGTGTAAGAGGAAGCTAGTTTGATCATCCTGAGGAGGATGGCAGGATTCAGTATGCTTTTGAAGATTGCTCAGAACATCACTACATGTTTCTACTGTCTTGCACAAGTTACAAGTTGATTAAAAAAAATAATGCTCTTTTTCTTGCCTGACAGCAAAGAATCTCGTGGGGCTTAAAAATTCCTTGTCGATATCTCATCAAGTTAAGATAGGCTAAAGACAAGAACATCCCTGGTTTATATTCGCGTTTAATTCATGGGGGAATTTAGAATCAGATTTGAAAATAGCATACTGTATATCATATTTGTTATGACCTAAATGGGTTTCAGGCTGTTTTCTGGACTGACCAACATGTTGTCATATTCCCTAATAGTCCATCTTTTCTCATTTATTCCCTTTTCATTCATGTTTTCAAAGCAATAAGACTATACCTTTTCGTCCCACAGGAATTACTCAGGTTGATGAGAACAATTGATGACAGAATAGTCCATGAGTTAAATACTACTATTCCAACTGCTTCTTTTGTAGGAAAAGTTGATGCTAGCCAAACTTGTAAGGAACTTCATCAGTCGGTAAATATGCTTGCTGCTTTTCTATTATTTCTCCATCTTTATGGTTTAACTGATACATGTTAACTGGTCCTTAATTGACATTTCAGCAGCTCACATAATGTGACACATAATGATTGAAATCCTGTTACAGCAAGTTACACTAGAGCAGACCCACTGAATTAGTGGGGATTCTATGAGTTGTCATCTCTGTAAATCCCATTTATTTATATCAGAGAGCAAACAAAAAAGAAAAAAACTCTATGGCACCTTAAAGACTAACTCCTGTATTTTAATGTTAACTTTTGTGGATCAATTCCACTTCATCAGACCATTTATTTATATGAGCCTACTCTAGTAACAACTTACTGCAATAAACAGTAGCATTTCAGCCAATGAATGTAATACCTCACTCTTACCATTAAACTACATTCTCCCTTATGTTCTGTAAGAGATACGCTCACATATACATTTCATGTTTCACAAATGATTGTTATATAACAGGGTTACACAATCTTTCCAACCCAAAAGTAGTATTTCATGCTGGGCTGGAGCCATGCATACATACATTCATATGCTTTGTACATGTACACGTCAAACTACGTGTATGCTTGCAGAAGCATGTGTACAGACGGCGACTAACCAGGCACCAAGAACCCTCTCTTCCTTCTTTCTCTCAATTGTTCTCATACAAATTAGTCTTTCTCTGGTGATGGCAGTAGTGAGGAAAATTTACTGTATGCAATGGATTTTGAAGGGGTGGGTGTTGTCTGCAGTAAAGGGCTTGGGAAGTGCCATTTTTATTATTTAAAAATACAGATTTTAAAAAAAATTATTTCACTCTGGACAGGAACTATGTATGCTGAAACATTTTATTTTTTTATAACATATTCTTAATAAGTAATTGTAAATCTCAAATTTATAGAAGTTTGAAAAGTTGGGCACATTAAATGGCCTGGGAGCATCAGTATCCCTGTAACTCACCAAATGTAGCCCAGATCAGTGCCCTGGATGATAGACTCATTTAACAGTAGTAAAGGTAAAGGTCACCCTTGCTCAAAGGCCAGTCATGTCTGACTCTAGGGTTCTGGGGAGACAAGCTATGAGAAACCTGGGGAACATAGTGAAAAGTAGAGACATCACCTTAAAAACAAAAATTCGCATAGTCAAAGCAATGGTATTTCCGGTGGTAATGTATGGGTGTGAGAGCTGGACCATTAGGAAAGCTGAGCGCAGAAGAATAGATGCCTTTGAGATGTGGTGCTGGAGGAGAGTCCTTAGAGTCCCCTGGACAGCAAAGAGAACAAATAGGTCAGTTTTAGAAGAAATCAACCCTGACTGCTCATTGGAAGGGCAAATAGTAAATATGAAGCTTAAGTACTTTGGACATCAAATGAAAAGGGAGGATTTACTTGAGAAGGCCTTGATGCTGTGAAAGGTGGAGGGCAAAAGAAGAAGGGGGCGTCTAAAGATGAGATGGATGGATGGTGTGGTAGACGCAGTGGGCACAGAGTTAGGCGGGCTGAGGAGGAGAGAGGTGCCTGGAGGATAATGGTCCATAGGGTCACAAAGGGTCGGAATCAACTGTGCGACTGAACAACAAAGGTAAAGGTCACCCTTGCTCAAAAGCCAGTCATATATGACTCTAGGGTTCAGTGCTCATCTCTGCTAACAACCCAAGAGCCTCTACTATCTGCATCTGCAAACGTTTTCTGTGGACATGTGGCAGGCATGCCTCGACACCGGATTGCACGGAACAGTGTTTACCTTCCTACTGAAGTACTGTAGTAACTATTTTTCGACTTGCAAATTCTTGCTTTCGAACTGCTAGTTTGGCAGGAGCTGGGACAGAGACAGAAGCTCACTCAGTCGTGCAGCACTCGGGTCTCAAACTGCTGACCTTCCAGTCATCAAGTTCAGTGTCTTAACCACTAAGCTACCGCATTCTCCCCCCCCCCCCCATTTATCAATAGAATGTAACAAATACTTAGGTTTTCTATCCACATAAAAGTAGTGTCTTTCTACATCTTCTGTATGTATATCTTAACACTTCTCTCTTTTCCAATTCTCTGACTAATATCTCTTCCTTGGCAGACTCTGGCTCTTGTTACCATCTCTCACTCAGTCTGACTTCCTCCTCTGAGATTTTAATTGCTTTGAAATGTTGCTGTCATTCACAAGCAGGTCATCAGAAAGAGTAGTTTAAAGGGGGGGGGGGGTACATATCCTGCATTGAATGGGGTTTTCTCTTTAGTCAATTAGAGTCACATTAAGAGTACTACTTGGGTTTTCAATGTGGTACAGTACTTCCTGAGTGATAGTAGGTAGGCCTGTGCCATTTGGACTCCAAATCCCAGAATTCTGGGAGTTTCATCAGAAACATACACCTGCAGGCACCTATGTTTCACTTACCTGGAAAGAGGCTGAGGTCATCTGCCACATCTTATTTCCTGCCGCAACAAATCTTGGAGATGGTAATCTCATTGCCATTTCTTTTCTATAGAGCAGTGTTCCTAACCTTTGGGTTTTTTGGACTTCAATTCCCAGAAGCCTATGTCAATTCCCCAAAGCACTGATCAGCCAGTATACTGACTTAGGCTTCTGGGAATTGAAGTCCCTCTGTGGGGCGTGGGCCCCATATTGGGAACCACTGCTATAGAGGCAGGTTTGCACCAGTTTGCCAGAACCGGTAGCAGAAATTCTGCCTGGCACCGCCCATCCAAGTTTTGAAATAAAGTACAGTGGTACCTCATATAACGATTTTAATCCGTTCCATGGGGCTCGTTGTGTGAAACAATTGCTATACGATGCATGCATCGTATAGCAATTTCCCCTATGGGATGCATCGTACAGCAAATTTTTTTTTGCTAAGTGGTTTTCCCATTTAAAAATTGTTGTATGTGGGACGCCATCCCCCCCCCCCCCAAGTGATTTCATTGCTATACGGGCAATTGTATGAGGTTCCACTGTAGTGCAACACAGCACTCCCCCCTGGCCACGCCCACCATACCATGTCCACAGTGTGGTAGTAAATTTTTTGGGAGCCCATCCTGAGGAACCACCCCTCCCAGAAAGCATTGAAGCAAGGAAGGAGGCCTAGAAAGAGGCTACCTGTACAGCCTTTCTCCAGATGACTGAAATGAAGGTTTCTACAGGTAGGCATGTGTGGGCTGAAACTCCTAGAACAGTGATGACTTACCTTGACACTCCAAGTGTTCGTGGACTTCAATTACCAGAAGCCCCGTCTGCACTCCTGCTGATCAGGGGTTCTGGGAATTGAAGTTCAAGAACATCTGGAGTGCCAAGATTAGCCATCACTGTCCTAGAATTTTGCTTTGACAATTCTTGCAGAATTCTGGGATATGGAGTGGGGGGGATGTAATAAATGGCACATTCCTTGTAGTAGGTCTCCCTGCCTTGGCTATAAATACAGTTCTAGTTGTCTGTTCAGCCCCTTTTTAACAGAACGTATGAAAAATAGAGACTTGGCCTTGATTATCAACCCATGGAAGTAACTACAATCAGAGCAGAGAGATCTATCTTCACTCGAGAAGTACTACTTAACACTCAAGATTCAAGCATCCTCTTAATTACTACCCTTGGTTGTGTCCAATTATTCTTTTGCCTAGTTTGCCAAGCATATTAAAACTCAGATACTGTATAAGAATACATACAGATCTGCAGGAAGCCAAGCCAGGGTATTGTTTTTATTGAGGGGAGACTCCAGACTGGCATCATTGTCACTTCTGCTTTATGTAGAATTTAAAACTGGTAGTCTGGCTTCATAAGTCATAGACATCACATCCAGCCTAATTTTTGAACTTTCTGCTTTTGAACCTCAAAGTTTTATACAATTTTGCTCTATGGAGACTAGTTCTAGAGAACTGAAAAAGTTTGCCTTACTTGCAGCTGTCTAATGATTCAATTAAAATATTATCTGACCTAGAATTTAAATTTAATCTCCAGCTTTTCTGATAAAGGAACAACCATATTTCTGGCTCATACCTGTCAAGTTTTGGATTTGAAAATAAGGGAAATTTCCCGGCCAAAATGGGAAACTTGACAGCTATGCTTATCATGTTAAGCCATCCAGTGGCGGCATTAGGGCATTGCAGTCTAATAAATACAGGAGGACGGCAGGAAAGAGGGTAAAATACGTGAGTTTCCCGGCCAATACGGGACACTTGACAGTTATGTTCTGGCTGTAGCTGCTCTCTGCTTCAGTATAGGCCAGTGATGGCAAACCTTAGCACTCCAGATGTTCTTGGAATTCAATTACCAGAAACCCTGATCAACAGGAGTACTGATTTGGGCTTCTGGTAATTGAAGTCCAAGAACACCTGGAGTGTCAAAGTTCACCATCATTGGTATAGGCAGTCGAAAAGATGTGGAGTAATTAGGAGCACTTTGTCTGTAGAGAATGCAGGAGTTCTCAACCTTTTTTAAGCCAGGGGCCAGGTCACGCTCTCTCAGACAGCTTTGGGGGCCAGACGACCATTTTGCCCTTCCACCACATGGTACTTTCTCCTGGTGTAGTGGAGGTGGTGGTGGGCCACATGAAATGGTGCCACGGGCTACATCTGGCCCACGGGCCACAGTTTGAGAATCCCTGCAGTAAAGGAACTGATTCTATCCTCTGAAGTAAAACTCTACAAGTTTGCAGCTTCCCTCTTGGGACTTGACTTTAAATCTATGTCTTAACATCTAGCCAGGGTGATTTTTGGACTTTGCTATTTCTTTCACAGCTCCCTGTCCTGCCATGCATAGCTGAATGAAGAGTCCTTTCTCTGCTGTGCTTTTATAGAAACTGAACAGAGATGTCTCTTGTAATGTGCGATGTCATTTTTGAAGAATGAATATTTCTCTCCCAATATCTTAACTAACAACAATTTTCTTTCCTTTCTGACATTGTGGCTTTTTTTTTTTTTTTTTTGCATTCCTGCATGTATTGTTGGGTCAATATGATGTTACTGAACTAGAGCAAAGTATGTTACTTAGTCACTGAGAGCAACTGCTGGGAGTGTAAGATGTTCTTGCGCAAAACCCAATACATGTGCATGGAGTTTTACATTAAATCCATTCAGTTTTTGCTTCTTTGCTTTAAAACAGCTTTTAAAATATCATTGGTTTACTTGCTCACCTCATTCTTGGTTTCTTTCAACTATTTATTTAGCTGACAGAGGCTCATGAAAGTCGAGACAGAATAATTAAAACATGTATTGCCCAAACATCTAATGTGGTAAAAGCCTTACAAGAAGAGAGGGCAAAATCTCTGGATGATATTACGTTGCTAAAAAGGCTCAGAAAAGAACAAACGAAGGTGAGTGGGAGAATTCTGTGAGGATCTTAATTTCTGTTTTTATATATAAAATAACTTAAAATCTATTATTTGAAGGGAAGAATGGAAATAATGAACTGAATTAGAAAACTTTGCTTTTGGTTTAAAAGTTATAGTTGAAGATATACTCCCAAAAAGCTGGAAATTCAAGCGCAGTTCTCACCCCTCACCCTTGAAAACACAGAAAAGTTAAAGCCTTGTACCCTAACTTGAGTCCCAAGTAAAGGCTACAGTATAAACTCATAAGGTTCACCCTTCTATTAGAGTGCATAACTAACAGTATGGAACACCATAAGTAGAGTCATAAAATAACTGAGTTGGAAGAGGCCTTTTAGGCCATTGAGTCCAACCCCCTGCTTAAGGCAGGAATCCAAATCAAAGCAGATATGACAGATGGCTGTCCAATTCATAGCAGTCAAGTTTTGGATTTGAAAATAAGGGAAATTTCCCTGACAAAACGGGATACTTGACAGCTATGCTTATCCTGTGCAGCCCTCCAGTGGCGGCATTAAGGCATTGCAGTCTGACTGGTATGGGCCGCCACCGGGAAAGAGGATAAAATACGAGAGGTTCCCGGCCAATACGGGACACTTGACAGCTATGGTCCAATTCTCTCTTGAATGCTTCCAATGTTAAAGCACTCACCACCTCATAAGGCACTTGGTTCCACTGTCATGCTGCTCTAACCAATGCATTATCAGAACTCGCCAGTAGAAGGAAGCAGTACGGGTTCATAGAAGGTTTTGGGGTACACAGAAAGAGCGTATCAAGCATACTCTGGTAACAACCTTGTATTACCAGCTAATCTTTCTCACACTAGGTCAGGTGAAAGGAACTGCAGAATGAACTCACCAAAAGGGTGCCTTAATTTTGGCAGTTTCACATCTGGCCTAGACATGGAGGAAGAATAGAAGGTCTTATAACTGATCACCCCCTGCGGATATGGGGGCTACTGTTGTCAGGAAAAGCTGTGTTACATTATACTGATGTTTGGCAGTGAAGTATTGAAGCTTACAACTACTTTGCATTTTCTAACACTACAGCAACATAAATCATCAGTTAATATTTTCAACAATAACTCATTCCAGTTACTGTTATATTAAAATACTTGCTTGCTCTAGATTTTGTTTTATCTTTTGTTTCAGTCAGGATAAAATAAAAAAAGGATTTCTTTGTTCCTGCATTGAATATTAGTTTTGACAATTTGAGGTCCATCCATCCCTGTCCTCGTCCCCATCCCCCCCATCCCATGTCTCCAGATTAGCTCCTTTTGGTTCTTCTTCCACTGAAAGACAGAGTTCTTTTATTCAAATACTAGCATATTTTGCCCGGTGGTGCCAGGCTTTTTAAAATTGTGTTGGATAGTAAAGGGTTTCATTTTTTTTCTTGAACCAATGGTGCTGGCTTTTTTTTTTTTAATTTTTTTTTCTCGTGCGCATGCCGCCTCAGCGGTGCGCAGGACGCTGGGGCTTGTAGTTTTGCCTGCGCATGTTTGCTTCCTGTGGCGGGTTTTTTCCTGCGGCCTTTTTTTTATTGGCCGCAGCGCGTTTCCAAACGTTCCTTTTGCCGCGCTGCTCAGCCTGATTGGCTCTGGCGCGACGCAGCGAAAGGAACTTTGGGAATTGAAGTTCCCTTTTTTCGTTTGCGACTGGGGGGCTCCTGCCCCCGGGTCGAAAATTTCAACCCGACAGTTACCTGTGAACCCCGTTCGGGCGAGTGAACGGAGGCTCGGACGGGTCTACTGGGGCCTGGTGCAACATCCTTTGTCACATTCCAACGGTTAATGCACCATTTTATAGGTATAGATATGCCTTTGCATAATAACTGCTGTGTGAATGAAGGGGGATTACTGGCCTATATGCTGCCTCTTCCTTGTAATATTGTTTTTAACGCTTTGACTTTTATGTTATATTTTAATTCAAATTTTATTTTTATTTTTATATTTTAGTGTTATTAACCACTTTGCAGTCATAATAAAATGGTCTTATTTATTTCCCTTAATTCTTCCTGCCTTCTTCACTTTAATTCTCATGTTGAAATGTGCTTGTGGCCTTTTCAGATTCAGTCCTCAGTTCTTTTGATCAAGTTAGATATTTCCTTGGAAAAGGTCACTTGCTGAATGGTAGGCACAGGGTATGCAAAATCACCACTAGTCTGTAATAGCGTCGTTGCATTTTGATCTTTAAGAAGGAATGTTTTAGCTTGATGAAGTCTTGTTAAATGAGGAGAAATCTAATCACCGTCTTTCTTTTGTATACTGTGAACACATTTGTTTTTCCAAGTCCCTGAAACAGACCATTCTTACTTTGTTTCTTCCATAGTTGAAATTAATCCAGTCTGAGTTGAATGTAGAGGAAGTCGTAAACGATAGAAGCTGGAAGGTATGGAATAATCCTGATTTAAGATTTTGAATCTGTCTGAATGTTTGTTGCAAGTCCTTGAATGCTTTATAAAAATATTATGATGGTGGAGGCTTTTCCCAAAGTATACTCAATAAACTCTCCCCAAATATCTACAAACTCTCCTGCCAACCTAGCAGTTTGAAAGCAAGAAATTTCAAGTAGATAGATAGGGACCTCTTTGGTGGGAAGGTAACAGCGTTCTGTGCGCTCCGGTGTCTAGTCATGCCTGCCACATGACCACAGAAACGTCTGGAGAAGCAGACAGCGCTGGCTCTTTGGCTTTTAAACAGAGATGAGCACTGCACCCTAGAGTCGGATACGACTGGCTTTCGAGCAAGGGAAACCTTTACCTTTATCTACAAACTCACTTTTTTTTTAGCAGCACCTTTTTTCAATTTCAATTCACATGTTAGTTCATCCTTAATCACAGGAATTGGGGCCAAACGGGGCAAACGTAGAATTGGAAGAAAAACCATTTGAGGAAGAGAATTGTTGCTGAATTTTCTTTACTACAAAAAGAACACAGAGGAATAATGAGGTTGTCAAAACGGCTCCGGTAATGCCGGTTTTCAAATCAAAAGTCTTCCTCAGGACTTCAAATACTTTACTGTTAACAACAAGATTAAAGTCATACACTCTGACAAAGTTACAGTAATAAATCATTCTCAAGTTAGGCGGTAAGCCTTAAAACAAGGTTAAAATGTCAAAATACATACCCAGAGATCTTAATGCCTCTAACAGCTTCTAAGGAGAAAATCTTCTTCCATGACCACAGGTTTTTTGTATTATGTTTTAAAGTTTAAAATATAAAAAAAAGATGGTGCGGGTTGAACCCAAGTGGAAATATTTTAGAAAAATATTCAGTAACTCTGAATATCCAGGACAGAAAGACAATTGCTATCTTAGGACATTCCATTTCCGAACTCAATAAACAACATGAAGAAGGAAGCATGCCATCCTTCCCTTCTCCATTTCCATTGACTTTCTCAATGGAAGAATCCCGTCTGGATATGGAGGTCCCCGTCCCCCACAAAATGTGGTTAGGAATTCTTGTTATCCAAGGTCCCAGATCCTTGCTGAGAGACAGCTTGGATGGAGGCCTGCTCAGAAGTTCTGCCTCAAATGTATAGAATAGGGGTGCCCAAACTACAGCCTACAGCGCCCTCGTCACTCCTGGAAGTGGAAGTAAAACGCATGGGCACATTTTACTTCCACTTCCAGGAGTGACAAGGGCGGTGTGGGCTGGATGAATCAGCGTTGGGGGCCGGATCCAGCCTGCAGGCTGTAGTTTGGGCACCCCTGATTTAAGCAGAGAAAATGGCAGCCTAAAATCTATCTCATCCTGTTGCAAAACATATCTGTTGCAAAACAGATTGCAAGGCGCGTTTTACTTCCACTTCCAGTGGAACCATGTGACCGGCCCACTGAACCACATGACTGGCCTGCTGAACCATGTGACTGGCCCACGGCCCAAAAAGTTTGGGCACACCTGGTATGGAAGGTCATATTTCAGAAGAGGTCAAGGTGACCACATTGCCCTCCCTTCTTGCATGCTCATTAACCACAGAAGTTGAATTCTTCAGAGAGGGCCAATCCAACAACTAAAAATACAGTTTAAAATTTGGTGTACACATTGATAAGTATAGCTATTGGTGAAAGATAAAATAATCATACACTGGTTTAATAAGTGTTATTCCTGATCCGAACGTGGCAGCTGAATAGAAAAGTTCTGCCTACACTGTACTAAAGTTTTGTGCAACCTGTGAAATATGAGGGAAATTTATTATCAAGCAGCTTGATTTTAAGCGGTTTAAATTCCTAAAGATTGTGTAACATATCCATACATCTGAAAGCTTCCTAATGTCTAGGGCAGAAAGCCATGTAGTTGGGAAGAAAATTTTGATGATATTATTATTCTGTCTGATTAGTTAGATTGTAGGGTGTGGAGTTTGACATTTTTTTTAAATTGAGCGAGACCTTTCCAGTACAGTAAAAACCCCGACTTACATAAGCCGTGAGTTACATAAAATGCGACTTATTTACGTAATGATTTTGTGCTAAAACCATGTCCCAATTTATGTAACATGATTTCCTATGGGTTTGCTTCGAGTTGCATAAAAATTTCATTTTTCCTATGGGTTTGCTTTGAGTTATGTAAAAATTCATTTCCCTACGGGTTTGCTTTGATTTACATGAACATTTCATTTTTCCTATGGGTTTGCTTCGAGTTACATAAAAAAAACGATTCAAACAAAAACCTACAGAATTGAGTTTTTACGTAAGTAGTGGTTTTACTGTACAGGTGAAACTCAGAAAATTAGAATATTGTGCAAATGTTCATTCATTTCACTTAAAAGGTGAAACAAATATATGAGATAGACTCACTACATGCAAAGCGAGAGATGCCATGCCTTAATTCATTATGATTGTGTACATGAGATTATGTGATGATTATGGGGTACATGAGATTGGGTGGTTGAGGTTTTCATAAACTGCAAGCCATAAGCGTCAATATTATAACAAAGTAAGGCTTGAACTATCTCGCTTTGCTTGTAATGAGTCTATCTCATATATTTGTTTCACCTTTTAAGTTTCATTACTGGACTGAATGAACATTTGCACAATATTCTAATTTTCCGAGTTTCATCCATATGTTGTTTCCCTTTGTGTCCCAAAGGTGTGTGGTTTACTTGGACTTTACTTTTTCTGACTGTGTAAATTGTCTCAATTCTTTTATGATGTGTTACCATGTTTGCCTCTGGGTGGAGCCACCCTGCAATGTCCCTTGTTCTTTTGGTCAGAACATCCAGCCTTTATATTAACAGCTCTTTCCTTTCTCTCTCTCAGATATTTAATGAACGCTGCAGAGCTCATTATAAGCCTCCAAAGAGTCAACGATGAGGCTGAGGGGAGGCTTTCCCCTGATAATGGACTTCGATCATGCAGATAAACTGGAGAAGAAACATGGAGCAGGCTGCATAGGGCACCTTCTGAAGAGACACATCCTTGGAATTCATCCCAATGAATTATTTTGCTAATTAATGCAAGCCAATTGCTACTTTGTACAAGATGTATGGGGCGAAAGGTTTTTTTTATTAAAAAAAACATTCAGAAGGAATTTGCTGTTGCCGTATTATCTGAAGCATTTCCGGACTAGAAAGCATGGTCAGAGACAGAGTGGAAAATATCTCTATTTGTTCTCAGAGCAGAAGGCTGTTCCCTTTTTGAATGTTGGTCTATACCAGGAGTTTTCAACCTTTTTTAAGCCGGGGGCCGGGTTACGCTCCCTCAGACAGCTTTGGGTGCCAGACGGCCATTTTGCCCTCCTCCACCACATGGCACTTGTGGGTGTGGTGGAGGTGGTGGTGGGCCACATGAAATGGTGCCATTGGCTGCATCCCACCCATGGGCTGCAGGTTGAGAATCCCTGGTCTATAGCAGTGTTTCACAACCTTCATTTTTTGGACTTCAATTCCTAAAAGCTTAAGTCAATTCCCCGAATTTTTGAAATGGCAGCTATGTTAGTCTGTGTAAGCAGTGCCACAATCAGGGGGGGACAAGTAGGACTCCATCCCAGGCCCAGAGATGATGGGGGCTCATCGGTGCCGGGAAACAAACGATGTGCACATGTGCAAACAGACTACGCATGCGCAGAAACCACAGGGGGTGTGGTCAAAATGGGGGGGGGGCATGTACCGGGCCCCGAAATTTCTGATATCGGCCCTGTGTGTAAGCATCTCAGAGAGTAAACAAATCAAAATAAAAAAGACAAAAAGAAACACCTATTGTAGCACCTTAAAGACTAACTCCTGTATTTTAATATTAGCTTTCGTGGATCAAGTCCACTTCGTCAAACATAACAGTGAGTTTTCATCGTATCCATTTATACGTACCAAAGCACTGATCAGCCAATGTCCCGACTTATGCTTCTGAGAATCGAAGTCCCCCAGCGGGGCATGAGCCCCACGTTGGGAACCACTGGTCTACAGGATTCCTGCATATTGCCAGTTATAACTTGGTCTGTTTTTATAATCAATACAAATGTCTTTAATGATGAGTGCTGTGATATAATAATCTCTTATCTAAAAGGTTGATTAGTGCAAATGAGATGACACATTGAATGAGATGACACATTTGTGGGAGGCTTTATCATTGGGCAGTTTGGGATGGCGACAGACTTTCCCTTTCATTTGGATACTGAAAGAATCTGAGAGTGGCAGATGTTACATAAGTCAACTGGCCAATTGGAACAAATGCCTCTCATCAGCTCACTGACAACATGTCGATGTAGCCAGAACTGTTCCTGAATTGTCTTCACATGGAAGTTAGTTTTTGTCAGCGGTGTGGCAAGAGTGGTGTAATATAATTAGTTTTAGCACATTATTAGATTACTGTGTAGCTCTGACAGCAATACCAAAATTGGTTGTTAAGAAATTTCTCTAGACGTTATCAATGGTTTAATTAATTATGTGACTGCCCACAGTTCACATGTAAAAGTTAAGCCATGTGCTTAACTACAACAGGATTTCAGCCTGTACGTTGTGGCATCTCAACACAAGTTTCTTAGAAATTAGAAAGTTCTTGAAAGTCATCCGTTTAAGTCACTTCTAGAGACTGTGGTGGCTTAGTGGTTATGATGCTGAACTTTCCGCTTGGAAGGTCGGCAGGTCAGCAGTTTGAGACCTGAGTACTGCATGATGGAGTGAGCTGCTTCCTTTGTCCCAATTCCTGCCAACCTAGCAGTTCAAAAACAAGAAATTGCAAGTGGATAAATAGGGACCAGTTCAGTGGGAAGGTAACAGCGATTTGTGCACTGCCACGTGACCACAGAAATGTCTGCAGACGCAGACAGCGCTGGCTCTTTGGCTGTAAACAGATTAGCACCATACCCTAGAGTTGGATACAACTGGTTTTCAACCATGGGCGACCTTTATCTATGAGCATTTTAGTTTGTGAAAGAAAAAGGATGGAGGTTAAATGAACTTGTGTGAGTATGTACTTAAAACGTCAGCATTTTTAGGTGAATATTGATATCAAAAACACAGAAGTTTCATTTTAGTACACTTTTGCCCAGTGTTTTAAACTTGTACCATTAACTGTCAAGAACTATACAGTATTGCCATGCAGTTGACAGCTTTTCAAAAGCTTGTTGCCCAGTTACAATTTTATAGTTTTAAATTGCAAAGTCATCAGGATGACAACACACGGCAGAGCCGTGGTAGAGGATGGAAGTGAGGTTCAACAACAATTAGAGTTCTATACCGCCCCATATGGGCACTCTCTGGGTGGTTCACAAGTTAATTAGCATTTTGCCCCCAACATGCTAGATACTCATTTTACCATCCTTAGAAGGATGGAAGGCTGAGTCAACCTTGATCCCCATCATAATCGAACTCACAACCTCTTGGCTGCAGTGCAGTTTAACCACTGAACCACCAGGTTGCAGGATGTACCAGCTTTCAAAGCAGAAAGGCCTCTTCCAGCTCTTCAGTAAAGAGAACTAGAAATAGGGATTAAACATTATCTCCTCCATTTGTGTGCTTTTGATTTAGCAATGCATACAAGTAAGAGACCTCACCCATCTTACCTTGGGGAGTATTCAGTACGATATACACTAATACAAGCTATCCTTGTCCGGTCTGAGCTTGCTGGTAAATGAAGTAAATAGAATGGGTGGAGTTTCGACACAGGTCTTTAAGTTAGAGCTGGGGTGCCCAAGCTTTTGGGGCTGTGGGCCGGACATGTGGTTCAGGGGACTGCCCTGATGCCAATTCATCCGGCCCACAAAGCCCTTGTCACTCCAGGAAGCAGAAGTAAGATGCGGTATGGGCACGTTTTACTTCAGCTTCCAGGGGCGATGAGGGCTTTGTGGGCCGGATGAATTGGCATTGGGACAGGATCTGGCCCCCGGGCCATAATTTGGGCACTCCTGAGTTAGAGAGTGCAGCAAACTCCATGTATGAACTCTGCTTGTAAACTGTTGAGAAAACTATTCAGACCTAGACACAAATGAGTCCACCATAGCAATGAGATGTACACATTTCACATAGGCGTTACTTCTTTACATGGTAAAGGTTTCCCTTGCTCGAAAGCCAGTTGTATCCAACTCTAGGGTGCAGTGCTCATCTCTGTTTCAAAGCCGAAGAGCCAGCGCTGTCTGCTTCTGCAGACGTTTCCGTGGTCATGTGGCAGGCATGACTAGACACCGGAACGCACGGAGCGCTGTTTACCTTCCCACCGAAGTGGTCCCTATTTATCTACTTGCAATGTCTTGCTTTCGAACTGCTAGGTTGGCAGGAGCTGGGACAAAGACGGGAGCTCATTCCGTCCTGCAGTACTCGGGAATCGAACTGCTGACCTTCCGCCTCCCAGTCAACGTCTTAGCCACTTGAGCCACTGCAGTACACGGTACAGTTTGCTAAACTAGATCCGGATTGTGCTAGATCCGGATTGTGCTGGAACTTGCTTGAGCCACTGGAGTGTTACAGATATGTGACTCTACAGCAGAGACAGAGAGCTCCGTAGAGTTGGAGGAACTGCACACACCTCAAGTACATTGAAAGCTATGCAGTTTCACCTTGCAATAAATCTGCCACCATTTTCCGTGGCTGCTACAAAAATAGTAGTCACCTGAGAACCCTGACACCTGATCAACACATACCTTGTTCCCCAGAAGAGGTTTTTTTATGCAACTTGTATAAGGCATGTTCCAAGTCTTGGCTTGTTCATACAGGCATATGCATAGGCGCACTTCCTCGTCAACCCCTGTCTTCTAATTGTTTGAATGCACAAATCTGAAGCTGAGGGTTTAAGTGCTTTAATAAACCAGGTATTGTTTTTAGCCATAGTTTTCTGTGGTCTCTGACTCACATGTACGGTTTTTTAATGTCTGTACAGAGCCACACCGAGAATCTTTTAAAGATCTGAGTTGCTTTTGGTAGGAGCTTCTCTCTTACTATGCATGTCTTCCCCTTTTCTCTGCAGGCTTTTGCCCAGTTTTATGGTGTCTAAGGTAGTCTAAGTGTCCTGCCAGTGAGGGGGGGAATTGTCCCTGCAGACTCACAAACCTTTTTTATCTTGAAGAGGTCTATCTGTCATAATCCTGCTCTATTTATGGAGGCTCGTAAGAGAGGACCTTAAACTTTGACAACATATTTGTCTTTTGTAAAGGTCCCTGAGATTCCACCCAGTTGTTGGTGCCTCTGTACTGCCTCTCTCCAGATCTTGTTAAAAAGCTGACTTTTTTTCATGAGCTTTAGCCTCCTTATTGCCAGCTTCACATCAGAGAACTTTAAGTGCTTAGAACAGGGGTGGCCAACCTTGGCGCTCCAGGTGTTCTTGGACTTCAGTTCCCAGACACCCTGATCAGCAGGTGTGCTGGCTTGGGCTTCTGGTAATTGAAGTCCAAGAAAAGCTGGAGCTCCAAAGTTGACTGACCTTCAGAGTTTTCTCTCACTATAGTTCCTTTGGTTTTCAGTTTTGGTTGTGGACACAGTTGCTTTTCCACTTCTCACTTCAGTTTCTATCGTGCCATTCCTCGCACTATCAAGCTTAGTTACTCGTCTTACTCCAGATCTTTCAGTATAGAGTTGCCATAATCCTCTCCCTCTCCCACAAAACCGAGGCAGAAGTATACTTGACAAAAATGGGTGGGTTATCTACAAAATAGCCTTTTTAAAACAAACATAGTATAATGACAACTATAATACACTTTCACATTAAATATATCAGTGTCAAGTTCAGCATCTTAATCACTAAGTCACTGCAGCCGATAATATACATTATTGTAGTTATTCTTTGTTTTTTATTAGCTCAGGTGGCTAAGACACTGACTGAGAGGCAGAAGGTCAGCAGTTCGATTCCCGAGTACTGCAGGACGGAATGAGCTCCCGTCTTTGTCCCAGCTCCTGCCAACCTAGCAGTTCGAAAGCAAGAAATTACAAGTAGATAAAGCTGAACGCAGAAGAATAGATGCCTTTGAAATGTGGTGTTGGAGGAGAGTTTTGAGGGTACCCTGGACAGCGAGAAGAACAAATAGGTCAATCTTAGAAGAAATCAACCCTGACTGCTCATTGGAAGGTCAAATAGTAAAGATGAGGCTAAAGTACTTTGGACATCAAATGAGAAGGGAGGACTCACTTGAGAAGGCCATGATGTTGGGAAAGATGGAGGGCAAAAGAAGAAGGGGGAGGCCAAAGATGAGATGGATAGATGGTATTGTAGACACAATGGGCACAGAACTGGGAGGACTGAGGGGGATGGTGGAGGACAGAGGCGCCTGGAGAACAATGGTCCATAGGGTTGCAAAGGGTCGGAATCGACTGTGCGACTGAACAACAACAACAAAATAGGGACCACTTCAGTGGGAAGGTAACAGCGTTCCGTGCGCTCCGGTGTCTAGTCATGCCTGCCACATGACCATGGAAATGTCGGCAGAAGCAGACAGCACTGGCTCTTCGGCTTTGAAACAGATGAGCACTGAACCCTAGAGTCGTTTACGACTAGCTTTTGAGCAAGGGAAACCTTACTTTGTTATTTTTTAAAAAAAAATCCATTCCAACATGAAAAGAAATCCCAGAAAGAAGTTACTATCTTCCATGCAATATTGTGCAGAATTACAAGCTACTTAAGGAACCGGTCAGCTTTAACATGTGTGTTACCAAGTTAGGAGATGGTCGGGACAGATTTTGTAAGCGAGTCAAGTGTAAGGAAGCCCATGCAAAAACCTCCTTCCAAGCCTGCCTCTTGCCTTTTATTCCCCATCTCTTTGCTGTCATATCTGCTCATCTGGGTTGCTAGTTGATGCAACTCAAAACAAGCAGCCCTACCTGAGAGCTGGCACTTTCAGCTCAATATGCAAAGCATGCACAGGTTCCTTTTTCGGCATGCCAGTTGAGATTTTGGGAGCCAGCACAGTGTTAGGCCACTCCATGCTAGCCACCTTTCCCTCCTCCTATGCCATCAGGAGAGCGCTTTGTTGACCCTACGTGAAGCCCTGCAAAGTCCCTGCAGGGCCGCTTTAAGTCACCTTCCTGCTTTTTCCTCTCTGGCTCCGAAGCTACACTTTATCATGAGAGCAGTGCCGGTGGGAGGGGAAGGCTCAGAAAGAGAGGAGAGGAGAAGCAAGCCAGATACATCCCAAGCTGTCATTGTTTGATGGAGAGAATTCGAAAATCCGAGATTTTAACAAGATTTTTATTAAACCGGCCGGGACAATTTTTCTGACCTTGAATCCGGGACAATCCTGGTTGTGGGTTGCCCACGTGAATAATTGGCCAAACCTTTCCCAAGGGGTTTGCCCGGTCTTGAACACATCTGGGTACCAACCAGACTTTGCTGGAAAGGCAATTGGGGTTCGGGCTAGTTAGATAGTTTGGGGGGCAATTCATAAAGCCTTGGCTGGTGGCTACGATAGAAATAGGGCATGGTATTGTTTTTCTTTTTTGTATGTTTGTTAAAAATTTAAAAAATTAAAAAAATTAAAAAAAAGAAAAGAAATAGGGCAAAAGTCAAAGGTGATGACTAATGGAAATACACAATCCTCCGCTTCTGGCCGCGGATTAGGTTGGGCAAATAAGCCGCACCAGACAGCTGATCAAGTTAGATGCCCGGAGTCAATACACATAAGGCTCCCAGATAGGGCAGGAACAATGGGTTTTGCCAGCCCAGACCTTAATTAGTTGTGGGTTGTCTATTAACCACAGGGCAATTTCCAAGCGCAGGTATTGTCTTGGCCATCGGAAATGCCACGTATGCAAGCCTCGTCTTGCATATCAGGGTCACGCGCATCCTAGGCGTGCGCCACCCCAAGGCAGGGTAATAAATGCGTACCACCAACCCAGATCGGGGCTGGACTTCACCGCACGATTGTCTCGAGTGTCTTCCTTGCGGCCAGCCAACACTTGGGACCCATTGCAACATCTGGTGACCACGACGTGATTTTTCTCGGGAGTCACGGCATAATTCTGATCGGGACGCTACCCCAATCGGAACTCCGCGATCCTAAGGCCAGGTCAACGTGGTCCCTAGTGGAGGCCGCAACGATCCAGAAGCAAGGAAGCCAATGCGACCACAAGCCCGGCAGACCCCACGTATCGGAACGGACACGTTCCAAACCCAGGGGAGCTGTGATCCAGAAACAACAGAGGCAGAGCAGCAGAAGCCCATGGCAGCAACCATAGCTGCGATCCCGATTCACTGACCAGACCCGAAGGACATTGTCCTGTGCACCACTAGCACTGCCGTACTACCTTCAAAAGGCGCATCGACTCATCCTGTGGAAGCAAATCCGGGGATCTCCTGATCAGATAGTAATGGGGGCTTGCTTGGGGGGGGGGGGCAAAATTAATCTGTCAGGCAAAGAGCTCAGGTAGAGGAGCTCAAGGGCCTGGCCAGGCTATTTCGCATAAGGGTGCAAAGGAGTCACCTGACGGATCTGGTGGCGCATCTGGGGGAACACTGTCTGTTCTACCCAGAAGCAGGCACGATGGATCCAGAGATTTGGGACAGAGTAGGGAAATGCCTTAAGGAAGAACCCCGAGCACCCGCCAAAATCATAAGGACTTGGAGCAAGTGTAGGCAGATAATTGCAGCAGTCAGTCCAGCCCGGGTAGAGACCGAGAAACCCCCAGCGTACGTAGAACCATCAGCCCCAGCGCATCTCTACCCGACCATCCAGTTCAGACATGGGGGCATAGGGGACTCCCCTTCCACGGTAGCTGCAGAATCCGTGGGAGTGGGCAGAAACCTAGGAAGCGCAGGCGCTTCCCAGGTCATCAAGAGTCCCTTCCAGCTCATGGTAGAAGAGGAGTTGCGCAGAACTGCCTGAGCTCCAAATGCTATGTCCAGTCCACTTGGAGATGGACGCCCTCACGGGCAATCAGGTGGCGGTATATACGCCTATTCCATACAAATTGCTTGCGGAAATCCGCAACGGCATCACAGATACAGGGCTCCAAAGTAGATTCACAAGGGGCACACTCCAGCAGCTGTGGGAATCCACCACGCTCATCCCTCATGACTGGAAAGTCACGATGAGGATGATGCTGAACCCCAGCCAGTACCTATTGTGGGACAGCAAGTACCGGCTGGAAACGCAGGCTAGGGATTCCAGGATTGGAGGAGCAGTAATTCCCGAGCAGCTATATGGCTCAGGGCAGTTCGATACCATCCAAACGCAGTCTGTCCTACCAGCAGCCACGCTCTAGCTAGAGTACTGGACCCACAAGACGAATACAGACACTCAACACTAGGGTTGGCCCCCACCCGTTTAAACCCAGGGGGCAGAGGTAATAGTCAGCAGCCAGCCAACATTGACCCAGAGGTGTGTTTTAGGGACCGACTTCAAGGGGAAATTGTGGAATACTCCCCTATTCCGACCAGGTGTACCCCTACACTGTCCCAGCCTAGCACTCTGGATTCCTTTATCGATGATGACCAATTTTGTTTGGAGTCACCCTCAACTCTTAGTACACACAGGAGGGACCCTGAGTTGTCTTATTCATCCACAGAATTAGATTTTGGTTTTGAGTGATCCCCTGCTCCTCCATCTGACAAATGGGGCTTTAATTTGGGTTTACAATCCTCCCCCTCTAGTTAATCCCTCACTCCAGTCGGGTCGCCCATCCTACGAGCCCCTGAGCCGGCTCAGCCAAGCGTCCGACCCAGAAGGGAAACTAGACCGCCATCCTGGTTAAAGGATTTTGTTTTTACCTAGGGGGGAAGAATGTTATGTATGTTAACTGTGTTTTCTGACAGGAGTGGAATGTATCTTTTCTCATGAATCTATTCTTATGCAAATAAGTGGATCGAAAATGTGCACACTCTGTTAACCAATGGACTTGTTGTATTATTGTTACTTTTACTGTTTATAGTGTATATAAGTCATCAGAGTTTTGCCCCATCCAAACTGTGTTCAAACCCCACTAATAAAGAGCTGAATTTCACTCGTCTGCTTCTTCATTCCCTGAACACGAAAAATGGCACCCTCAAATTCTGGCTCCTACTTACTGTTGCTCCTGCCTCTCTGAATATTTTTAATTTTAATTTAATTTAATAGTCATATTTATATATGCCGCCCACTCAGGCAGAACGCGACTCAGGGCGGCATATTAATTTTTATTTTGTCTTAGTCTACTTAGATTGGTTTTGTATCACAATCCAATGATGATTTCAGCATTCAGGTTCTCTCTAGTGACTAAGACACTATATTAGTCATTCCTGAGAAATAAAAAAGTTAAAAATTTACTCTTGCATCAAAAGACCCGGAGTGGCTGGGGAGGCGCTTTGTGGTGAAACGGAGCCCTGGAAAAGCCTTGGACAAGGGGGAAATGGCTTCTGAGGTTCGCTATAGAGTGATGAAAATAGAAGAGGATCCTATTTTCATAGCTCTATAGTGAAGAGCAGTCACATAGCCAACAGGCCACATCCACCCAGTCACATGACCACGCCCACAGTGTGGTAGGAATTTTTTTTGATGCCCACCACTGCCCACAGGCCATAGGTTGTGAATGTGTGCTATAATATATAGTCATTAAGTTCCAAAGCTTCGGTCAGTTGTTTCTCAATAGCCTTGAAGTTTGAGCACTGTGCAGCAATTGCAAGGTCATTGGCATAGAGAAAGCTCCTAGTGGCTTCAAGCAGTGGTCGATCATTGGTATATTTGTTAAACAGTGTGGGGGCTAACACACTGCCCTGTGGGAGGCCATTTCTTTGATTTCTCCAATGGCTGTGTTGTCCTTGGAAACCAACAAAAAAATCTGCGGTTTTCCAGTAAACAGCCTATGATCTTTCTAAATTTAAAGTCCTTTGTGATATGGGAGACTTTCTTCAGCAGTGCTGCATGGTTGACTGTATCATAAGCTGCAGTAAGATCTATAAACACTATCACCGTTATTTCCTTCAGTTCAAAACCATTTTCTATATACTGTGTTAAGTTAAGAATTTGTGCTGTACAATCTTTGCCGGGTCTGAGACCAGCTTGCTGTGGTATAATCCGGGGGTTCTACTATTGCAAACAATTGGTTTAGAATTAAATGTTCATATATCTTGTATAGATGGCTAAGAAAAGATATGAGCCTGTAGCTTTTTGGGGTATTCTAGTAGCTTGTCTGTGACTGTGCCGTCACCTTCATAAGTTCTAGTTATTCAAATGTCCCTACTCTAAGTGCAATTTACTAAGCTAAAGTATGTCACGATTTGGGTAGGTCTATTTGAATCAAAAGAACATACTAAGAAGTTGACTCCAATCATTGATTCAAAGGGATATCCTAGTGCAATATACTATGTTAAGCAACAAGATTTTGCCCATTTTAAAAAAAACATTCCATCTTCTCATAATACTGTACAGTACATACATTTTTCTGAGATATTTCTATTACAGTAAAAACAATGAGGAGTCCTGTGACATTTCAAACTCGTAAGAATTTTTTTGCAGCATCTGCTTTAATAAGTCATCTACCTCCTGTTTTGTCATATGCGTATCAGTCACTAGTAATCTTCTGGGAAAGCATGATTTGCCCTGGAATCCAGCTTCCTATTGAAAAGCAAACACAGCCGGCATAGATACTGAGCTATGAGAGACCAGATAAAAGTCTGGTCAGCTTTCTATAGGAATTTTAACAAGATAGCAATTGTTGTAAAAACATAAATTCCAAGAGATCACAACATTTCTTCAGAGTCTTGTAGTAGTTTGTGTCACAGGTCATCAATGTGTAATGTCTGTTTTCTGAGCTTTGGCTAAACGTTTACATTTTTTTAAAAATAGCAACTGTTCATGTATACCTAGAGGTGCATACTCCAAATTCCTAAATTCAAAGACCTTTATATTACTATTGAATGGTTGCTTTTAATAAACATAGCTGTCTGGATAGCTCTGTTCTTCCCTGTGGCGCCCTGAAAGAGCCTACCACTGTAACCTTGGGCAAGCTCCCTAGGTGTCCTGAAGAAGGCTTTTGGGTTCTCTTGCCATAAGTCAGAACTGACCAGATCATTGTTTCCCAGCCTTTGGTTTTTGGACTTCCATTCCCAGAAGCCTAAGTCAATTCCCCAAAGCACAGATCAATCAATGTACTGACTTAGGCTTCTGGGAATTGAAGTTCTCCTGTGGGGTGTGTGGGCCCTATGTTGGGAACCAATGGACTAGATGGCACATATTTGTCATAGAATAAACCTAAATTTAGGCTGTATGTTCAGAAAAGGGCAACATATTGTAACATGATGGGCAAATTCAAAGCGGGCTGTGAAAACTAGCACCACAATAGTGATTAACTTTGGGCGTAATAGCAGCTGGGGACAAGGAATGTTCACCTGTGAAAATCACACAGGTTGGATACCAAGACTGAACTGACCAATCAGCCCTCCTGCTGCTGTTTGTATGCTATTGAACCCAAAGACCTATACCTGCAGTTCAGCCTCACATCTTGTTTGGTCATTAACAGATGAAATGGATGTGGAAATCTGAAGTATGTGTTGGGCAATATTTTAACACAATGCTGTCAGCTTTTGCAAAGGGTAAATATTCATCAGATCTCATGCTAGTGGTGGTGAGTCAGGATTTTTCATCCTTTATTGAGGCAATTGTTGCAAAATAACAGGTTTTGTTCCATCATGCATGTTATCTTCTAATTGTTTACATGTTTAAATTAAATTTCTCATGCTCAGTAGGAGAAGCAGAACTCTATTCATGTGCTTCCCCTTCCCCTTATCTAGTCAATCACTGTTAAGCTAATCTACATAAATGTCACATGACTCTCCCAGAGTATTTATTATACCAGAGTACCCTCTGGTATCACTGCTGTGCTGTTGTTAACTTTACAACACAGACTTTCTAGACTGGTCAGAATTCACATTTTCACAGTGATGCCTGGAGAATTAAGTGACCTTAAACCTCCTACACCAGAAATCCAACAGCTCGCTAACAAGGTTAGTTACCAGAAACGCACAGCAGAATTTAATGTGATGATTTTTATATTGAACCAAATTTTAGAAAATCCCACAAATGCATTTCAGTTTAAATATTCAGCTGCTTGTTTCACCATGAAACACAAGAAGAAGGTACTGGTAGTGAATGGTTCACCTAGTTAGGTGATCTTCAAGGATTCAGCTTCATAGCACGGAGATGTTTGTAGATCCATATTCTCTGTTAGAGGGACACATGTCCCCTTTGGTACAGAATGTCTTCTAGTAGCTTAGACTAGTACATGAGATAGAACAGCTGCTTCATGCCCTGTTTAAGCTCCCATTTGAATTACCGCAATGTGCTGTATTGTATATAAGGAGGCATTTGAAGATAACCTGAAAACTCCACCATCTACAAAACAGGTTGGAAACCAAAGTGAATTGATGACTACTTTGTTTTCCAGGGTAATTAGCAATAGCAATTACACTTATATACCACCCCATAACACTTAGTACACTCTCTGGGTAGTTCACAAGTTAATTAGCATTTTTACCCCCAACATGCTGGGTAACCATTTTACTAACCTCGCAAGGATGAAAGGCTGAGTCAACCTTGATCAACAGTAATTTTTGGCTACAGTACAGCAGTTTAGCCACTTCGTCACCAGGACTCTCATAATTCAACATGTGGTGTTAATTTAAGCAACCTTTTGTAGCTTAGAAATAGATTGAGTTTTTTAGTGTTACTTTTTAGGGTCACGTTCTCTCATAATAATTTCTACCCTCATATCATACATAAATAAGAAACACCAAGGAACTTTCATTATGCAGTTTTGAACACCTGATGGAATTTGTCTGCAAAGGACAACACCCTTTCGGAGCCACATTTTGTTTCAGAGCAGAGCTTGTCTTGATACACTCTGCTTCTCTTGTCTAATTCAATTACGTCCTGGTGGATTTTAGGGTCCACAAATTAATTCATACAATTAAGTGGATAATGTCTCTCTTCCATCTCCTCATAGAGGTATGGTTTACAACAGGAGTTCTCAAACTTTTTAAGCCGGGGGCCAGGTCATGCTCCCTCAGTCAGGTTCGGGGGCTGGACAGCATTTTGCCCTTCTTCCACCACATGGCACTGCGGTGGAGGCAGTGGGGCGCCACATAAAATGGTGCCATGGGCTGCAGATTGAGAATCCCTGGTTTACAGATTTTCCCATCTCCTCATAGAAATAAGATTTGCAGATTTTTAAAGTCCTCCCTTGATTTAAAATGGCAAACACTTATTTTTAATTCCAGATGAAATCTGAAATAGAAGCAAAGGAGAACAAAACTTACCCAATGTTCAAGGCTACAGAGTACAGAACACAGACAGTGGCTGGAACCAACTACTTCATTGAGGTCAGTATTCCTAGTGAGAAATGTTAAGAAATGTTAGGATGGATCTTCTAAAACACCGGAAGAAAAACAATTGTAGATGCTTTTGAGGTGCTTCTTATGTACAGAGGTGATTCATATGGATGTGGGTTTGTGTAGTTGTGGTGTATGTAGGGTGTGATTAGAGATGTAAAATTCCCAGAAATTTTGAAAGGAGGAGGGAAACCAGGAATTTTGGGGAGGGAACCTGGAAAATTGGGGGGAAATGTATTTCTTTGTAAATTCTGCAAGTTACATTCAGATTTTTTTATTTCATATGTGTATTAACAGTATAAGAAATGCATATTTGGTAAAGATTAATATGTAATAAAATGAGTTTTTATATATAAGAAACTAAAAAATACTTTTAGCAGCCATGAAATGTGCATGGAACATTCACAAAAAATTTCCGCAAGTGAAAACATTTGGGTGTGCAGCACAGTTTAAATTTGCTATTTCATGACATAATGAAGTTAAAGGCAATGGAAGATCTTCAGTCAGATGCCAAGAAAATTATCACTGTTAAGAAACATCACATCGTTCAACAAATATTCATGAGCATTCGAAAGGAGAAAAGTAAAGAGTCTCGGAAGAATTCTCCAAGAACACTGAAACTGCCATCTGTTACCAGATGGAGAGGAATAACGATAATGCTGAAAAGTCTCTTGGATAGAAAGGAAGCTCTACAAGCAACTTTTATTCAAGATGGTTTACCACTCGATAAACAAATAAGAAAGATTGTTTTGGACAGTGATGTATTCTGGGCTCGTGTAGAATCTACAGCTGCTCTTCTGAAATCCACAACTACAGCTATAGCAAGAGTAGAATCTGATAATGCATGTTTGTCTCAGGTACCTGAAATGTTTTCTGAAATAACAAGGAAAATAACAAGACCTGAAGGACTGTTAGTAAAAACACCCAAACTAAAGAATGAGGAGCAGAGATTTTTTGGAAATAATAAGGAGAAGAAAGAACTTTTGTTGTGGGGATATTCATTTTGCTGCAAATCTAGTTGACCCATGCTTCCAAGGAAAATACTTATCAGATGATGAGGTCTCCAGGGCAATGGAATTCGTAACAAATAATTCAGAAGAAATGGGACATGATCGGGGCAAAATCATTGCAAACATAGCAAAATACAAGGCAAAGATGGGTTTTTGGAGCAAGCAGTTTTTTGTGGGAAAGTGTAGAGCACACTTCACCACTTGCATGGTGGAAGGAGCTCTGCAAAAGTCAGATCCTTAGTGGTGTGGCCATAAAACTGTTATCCATTCCCCCAACATCAGTGTCTTCTGAATGCATCTGGTCTGACTATGGGAAAACACATACTGTGCCTCAAAATCGTTTGATGAATACAAGAGTCAATAAATTAGTGGCTATCTGGTCCCACCTGCTTCTGAAGGAAAAGTGGTATGTGTTCAAAAGAATACAGTAGTGTCATTACAACTGAAGCTGAAGAAAGTGCAAGTTTTGACTCATCAGATGAATGTGGAAGTAACTAAAATTGTAGAAGTTTTTGGGAATCCTCCTGCTGCTGGAAGAACAGTGGCAGCCGTGGCTAGGAGGGCTTTTGCTCAACTTAGAGTAATTCGCCAGTTGTGCCTGCTCCTGGACCGGGACTCCTTTCTCAGGGTCACTCATGCCCTGGTCACCTCCAGACTGGATTACTGTAATGTGCTCTACATGGGACTGCCCTGGACGACCATTTGGAGGCTACAGCTGGTTCAGAATGTGGCTGCCCGGGTGGTGATGGGGTGTGGTCGTTATGCTCGCACCTCCCCACTACTCCAAGAGCTACACTGGTTACCAGTTTGCCTCCGGGTGCAATTCAATGTGCTGGTTTTGACCTTTAAAGCCCTATATGGCAATGGGCCAGGATATCTGAGAGACCGCATCATCCCAAGAGTGTCTGGGACCGGATGGGCTCTCTAGTTGTTCCTTCAGCTAGAGGGGCTCGCCTCTCTGGCACGTGAAGGTGGGCCTTCTCCGTGTCCACACCAGCCCTCTGGAACCTCCTGCCAATAGAATTGTGGTTACAGACAGAATTGCTGCCTTTTAGGAAAGGTTTGAAGACCTGGCTGGTGGGGCAGCTGTGTGGCCCTGATGTGAATATGGCCCCAGCCTGCTGGCTCATCCCCAGCTAGAGCCCAATTGGTATCCCTCCTCTGTATCTTTATCTCTGCATTCCCTCCTATTCCCCTTTTAGCTCTTTTATTGAGGGGTAGTAGAGGGTGGGTGAGTGATTTTTTTAGATTTTTTAAAGGTTTTAATCTGTTTTTATATGTCTTTTATTCTTGTACGCCGCCCTGAGTCTGGTTTACCAGAGTGGGCGGGATAAAAAAATTGAAAAATTAAATTAAATTAAAATTAAATTAAATTACGTAAATGTAAAAAAAAATCATTACTTTGTTTGTTATCCTCTACTTACTCACTGAATTTTGTTCATACAAAATTATTCCATTAGTTCAGTTAAATTGATTATTGTATTTTTTGTTAGTAAAAGAAATATTGTTACTTCATTAATGGTATATGTAAACCTCATTTTGTAATGTAAGCTGTGGAATGATTTTGGTAACTACTATCTGAAGTAAAATTCAAAGGAATAAAAAGGATGACATTTTTGGAAAAAATCTATTGTTTTTTTTTTGTTTTTTGAAATGTATGTTTTTCCCTGCACACTCGACATGCTTTGCTTGTGCGGACTTCCCTCCTTTCAAAATTCCTGGAAGGTTTACACCACTAGCGCATGACTTATGCGAGTTTATGGTACTCTGCGCCATGTGGAATTGTATGCTCCCAACCTGCTAAAGACTTTTCTTTCAAAATAACTCACGCCCATGAACTGTAGAAGCATTGATTGTGTTTTCCCCCAATTTTCCCATTTCCCCCCCAGTCAATTTTCCCTTCCCAATTTTTGTTTTCCTGGGTTTCCCCCACACACACACCTTTACATCTCTAGGTGTGATATATCACCACATGCGTGGAATGCTATGGATCTCAAAAGAGCTGTTTTATGGAAGAGAGATACCTGTAGTATGTTGACAGAATTCTTTCTGAAGAGGAAGGAAAGCTACAAAATGTGATATGTGAGGTTAATTTGTGAACACTTTACACTCCACCGTAACTTAATGCACCACCTATATTAAAATAATTGCATTTACTCTAGGGGGTTCCCCACCCACCCCAACAGCCATTCAGTGATGAAGGCTATGCCTTCTCTATAAAGTATCCTCTGTAAAGGTGTGTGGTGCCTGTGTGTTAGAACTGGAGTTTTTCTTGTGCAGTATGTGTAGGGCTGAAGAGCTGAGGTGGTTTGTGGTAGATGAACCTGTGATGGGATATGTGTGTTGTAGCAAGCATGCAATCTGTATGAGGTGTCCACCTGGGCAGGTACATACATGTTCAGTGTACAGTGGGGACACCCATGCTCTCAATTAATAAAGAACACAATTAATAAAGGGCAGCCCATAAACATAATGGGACTTGCTTGAGACAGAATGTGTTTGATTGGGGCAATGTGTGTGTCTGTGTAGATGTAACGTGTATCCTGTGAATGTAGCAGGTATGGCATGTGTGTGTAGAGCAGGGGTGCCCAAACTTTTCAGGCCGTGGGCCAATCACACGGTTGAGCGTGCCAGTCACGTGGTTCCTCGCACCAGAAGTGGAAGTAAAATGTGCATGCATGTGTGCAGAACGCAAGCATGCAGAACACTCACACGCAGAATGCCCATTCACAGAATGCTGTCGTAAATGACCTGTGGTTGTCATAAATGTTCTGCGCATGCGCATGTGTATTTTGCTTCCACTCCTGGGAGCAGCGCAGGCCTGATTAATTTGTGCTGTGAACTGGATCCTGCCAGTGGGCCGTAGTTTGGGCAACCCTAGGTGTAGAGTGTGTTTGAAATTATGGTCAGGTGACTGGACAGATGTGAGTGTTGGGGGGGGGAGGAATATGCATGTGGAGATTATACAGTGATCTGTGTGCCCAGCCTCCTCCATCTTTCCATTTATACATGCAGACTCCAGTTTTAATTTCTGTTTTAAAAACCCAACATAGAGATTATTTTCAGGTCTCAAACATTATAGTTTAGTTTGGCCTGAGATGCATAAAATAAATAATGCAAACCATTGTTAGTCTTTAAATCAGGAATTCTCAACCTGCAGCCTGTGGGATGAATGCAGCCTGTGGCACCATTTCATGTGGCCCCCACCACCTCCACAACACCTGGAAGTGCCATGTGGTGGAGAAAGGGCAAAATGGCTGCCCGGCCCCCAAAGCTGTGGGGAGGAGCGTGATCTGGCCCCTGGCTTTAAAAGGTTGAGAACTCCGGCTTTAAGTCTTCCTATTGAGTCAAGCTGGTTAAAGATTAAATTTAAAATAATCTCAGAAACTCACTCTGAGGCATTTGTAGGAGAAAGAATTAAAAAGTCTTTCTTTACTTAAAATTACTTGCTATTCCAGATGTGTTCATACTCCTTTTTTTTACTGCACACACGCACGCCCCTTCTGTCTCAATGTCTAATCAGTTCACCAACTGGACTGATCAACAGCAATAAACAACTGACACCAACAGACAAAAGAGAGGAAAAGAACTCAGAGCAAAGAAAGGCAGGGCTTTCTTTATATTAAGAGGCAGGAAGGATTGATTAGTTAGTGCTAATCAATCCCAGGCAGAAAAGTCTCTCCAGTCACTCCCAGTACAGGCAACATGTGAAGTTGTAATAAAACTCCAACAAAAATGGTCCGGATCTTTATCTGCCTAGTAAACAGAATGGTTAAATGAGGCTATAATTTAATTTTGTCTTCCATGAATCTGCTTTTTGCATGCTCCTTCTGTCTCAATGTCTAATCTTCACCTGACTTACATCCCTGTCAAGTATCCCGGATTGGCCGGGATTTCCCGTATTTTTGCGCCGTTTTTTGCCATTTCCCGGCCGGAGCTGCCGCTACCCCGTAATTTGGCAGCGGGGGGGAGGAGTTACTGCACATCCCTTCTGCGCAGGTCCTTTCTACACATGCATAGAAGAGTTCTACGCAGGTCCGTTCTAGACATGCGTAAAAGCCTTCTACGCATGCGTAGAATGGACCTGCACAGAAACGTTCTGCGCAGGTCCCGTAATCTCCGGAGCTGCGCTTGACAGGTATGCTGATTTATAACAATAAAGTCACTTAGCAACCCTGACAGATTACATGGGACAATAATCTAGAACACTTTCATAATGCCACTTGTTCTTTCTTTCATATAGGTTCAGACAGACCAGGATAGATTCCTGCACCTCCGTATATTCATGCCACTTCCTCATGAAAATAGAAGACCTTCTCTAGTCAGTTACCAGACTGGGAAGACAACAAGTGATCCACTGAATTATTTCTAAGATTCTTCTGTAAACGTCTTCAACATGCAAACCAACAGCAGACTGATGCATCAAAAGCAGAATATGGCCACAAATAAAACACATCTACTCTGAAAAGCTTTAGGCTGTGGTTCTGAATTTATTTATTTATTTACAATAGATTTCTATACTGCCCCAATCAATAGACTCTGAGTGGTATACACAGTCCAGCAAACACCTCACTGGCTGTTCAGCAACAATAAAAAAACTATTAAAAAAACAGTTAAAAGCCCTTCCAACATAATAATGGTGCCCCCCCCCCCCGCTGTACCTTATTGATCTTTCAAAACAGGTATAAAAACAGCATGACATTAAAAACGATATAATCATGAAATCATTAAAATCATTAAAAACCAATTACAAGAAGGGGAGAACATCAGATGAGCCAAAAAGGGGAGCTTGTTAACAATCCCAGCCCCCAAACCCGCTTCGCTAACCACATTTTCAGTTCTGTCCTAAATGGTAGCAAGTGGGCCTGGAGGCGTAATTCTACTGGGAGGAGGTTCCATAGTGTGGGGGATAAGAACAGCAGCTCTTACTTGAGAAATTATGAACAACCCATCTTCTTTTACATCTCTTACCTGAACTGCCCCTCCAATTCTTCCTTGTGGAGACTCAGGCATCACCTCATCATTCTAGTTTAAGAATAAATATATGGGCATTCATTTCTACTGATTTTTCTCATGACCTTTTACTACTAGTAAAGGTAAAGGTCACTCTTGCTTGAAAGCAAGAATCTCTGTTTCTTAGCCAAAGAGCCAGCCCTGTCTGTTTCTGCAGACGTTTCCGAGGTCATGTGGCTGGCATGACTAGACACCAGAGCGCATGGAACTCTGTTTACCTTCCCACCGAAGTGGTCCCTATTTATCTGCTTGCAATTTCTGGTGCTGGGTGGTGCTTCCTTGCCCCAGACAGACCCGGTGTATAATGGGGGGGGGGGTTTCTCCTGGACTCACGACTGCTGCTCAACGAGCAGGTGGCAGTCGTGGCCAGGAGGGCTTTTGCACAGCTTCGAGTCATCCGCCAATTGACCTCGCTCCTGGATCGGGATTCCTTGCTCACGGTCACGCATGCTCTGGTCACCTCCAGATTGGATTATTGCAATGTGCTCTACATGAGGCTGCCCTTGATGGCCATCCGGAAGCTACAGCTGGTTCAGAACGCGGTTGCCTCGGTGGTGACGGGGTGCGGGTGTTATGCCCGTGTCTCGCCACTGCTACAGGAGCTGCATTGGCTGCCAGTATGCTTCCAGGTGCAATTCAAGGTGCCGGTCTTGACCTTTAAAGCCCTTTATGGTAGTGGTCCAGGATATTAAGAGACCACATTGCCCCAAGCTTATCCACCCGTCCTACAAGAACAGACCTTAGGAGCTCCCTAGTGATCCCATCAGCCAGGGAGGCACATCTCACTGGGACCAGGAGAGCCTTCTCGGTATCTGCTCCGGCCCTATGGAACCTCCTACCACCTGAATTGCACCTCCAGGCAGAGCTGCCCCCCTTCAGGAAGGCCTAAAAAATGTGGCTTTGCCAGCAGGCGTGGAATGCATCTAGTGCCACAACTCAGCCCTGCTGCCTGGTTTAGTCCTGCCCGGGGCTTATGTTCTTCCTGCCCAGGTGTCCCCACCCCCTTTTTATAGGGACCAGGGATGTTTTATGGATATTTTATGGATGTTTTAAATAGTGTTAGTATTTGGTTTTAATTAGCGTGAAGGATTGGTTTTAACTAATTGTTGTGAGCAGCCTTGAGTCGCAGAGGCGAAAAAGGCGGCCATATAAATCTGGAAAATAAATAAATAAATAAAAATAAACATCTGGTTGCCTACCTAATTTTGTTTCATAAAATACTAAAGTGCAAAGCCCTGAGGCTAGCTTCTTTTATTTTCATCCTCCCTGAAACAAAGCCTAAGGGTGGGGGTGTCCAAGTTCTCCCCACCATTTCAGAAACCCTACATGGCCAATATCTCTCCTTGTTGGATCGGGGCCCGATGTGGGCCGGAGGGTCCCGGAGGAGCTGGTCAAGTAAAGACACATGAGGCAAGATGGAGCGAAGACCAGCGTTTATTGATCAAAAGACCCGAATCTTTATACCCTGCCTGGCTCGACTTCGTGCATAGGTTGCGCGTGACCGTTACAGGAAAAACTCCAAGTCTGCACTTTGAGATTACACAAGTTACCCATTAGGGATGACTTCACCGGAGGGAAGTTTCTTATCTATCTAATTTACTTGCTACCGGGGACATGCATTGTCTACTGCTATCGGGAGTTAACATGTGCCTAGGTTGACTCTTGGGCTCAGAGCTTCTGCGGATACAAGATTACTCATTACATGCCTATCGAGTTCATCACCTGGTGATCTTTTGCCCTCTATTGTCCCAACTGCCTGCCAGGTCACCGATCGGTGAATTAAACTATGACTATTAATCCGCTCCCCAATTTCTGTCCCTTCGGAACCAAAGCCCAAAGGAGCGTTCTCCCAAACCATGGTTCTGTCAGGGACAGTATGCCAATTATGTGCGCGGATCCCACATCTCCTTCGTGGTCTGTCTGTTTTGTCCAACACCTGATCCTCTTGGAGCCTTTGGGGGAGGGAGGAATGTGCATTCACACAGCACATGTGATTTCACTGGAATTCCCCACCCACTCAATCTGTTTTGACTCCAAAGCAACTGGCAAGAAGAGGAAGCTGCACCCTTGCCACATAACTGCCCGGAAAGTGCACGAGGTGTAATTGCTATTGCTACACTTCCAGTACTACACCCCGGGAGGTAATTGCCCCAGTATTACAAATGAAAAGGCTGACATATGGAACTTGAATTTGCTAGCCTCCAGTCACCCATCTCTGCCTTCCCTTCTTTTTGCCTTCAATCACGTTTAAATTGAAAGGTCCTTTGAGCAGGGACTAATATATCGTTTATACTACATCATACACCTTGTGTAGTAATCAGTCCTTTAAGTCTGTAAAAGGAAGTTGAACGGTTTCCAACCACTTGGGATCCCACCATGGATATGCACTGTGGAGCTGCCATTGCCTGTGACTTACATGTTTCCAGACAGGCAACCTTTCTGAGGCACTCTGCCCCATTAGTCAGCAAGAGTAAGACATTAACTGTACTGCAGCCAAAAGGTTGTGAGTTCAGTCCTGACTAGGAATCAAGGTTGACTCAGCCAGCCATCCTTCTGAGATTGGTAAAATGACTACCCAGGATGTTGAGAGCAAAAAAATGCTAATTGACTTGTGAACCGCCCAGAGCACTAAGCACTATGGGACAGTATAGAAATGTGATTGCTTTGCTTTTTGCTTTGTCAGTGAATGAAACCAGTTTGGGGTTGGCTGGACTTCCTGATAGGCACTGCTAAGCAATGACAAGCTGAAACACACTTGCCACAGGACCATGTATCCAGAGCAAGAATGACAAAGCATATTTTCCTGCCACTCCACCTCTGTTCTGAGATGAGGGCCCAAATGGTCCCCAAATGCCAATCCCACCTATTCATTTAAATTAATTCTTAGAGGCAGGGATTGGGTGGATTGAAAGCCAACAGCTATTATTTACCTCAGTGCCTGCCTGCCTGCCTGCTTGCTTACCACCTTCTTCAGTTGTGAGGTTTGGGCCAAAAGGGCTCAGCTTCCCTCTTGAGGCAGAGGAAAGAAGAAGCGGCACACCACTCCTACTTGTTCACTCCTTAGATCAGGGGTTCTTAACCTACGATCTGGAGGCCGGTTGCAGCCTGTGACACCATTTCATGTGCCGCCGCCCCTGCCTCCGTCACACCCGGAAGTGGCATATGTGGGAGGCAGGGCAAAATGGCCCTCTGGCCCTTGAAGCTGTCTGAGGGAGCGTGACCTGGCCCTCGGCTTGAAAAGTTTGAGAATCTGTGCCCTAGATGCTCATCCCCATAATCTGTATTGGGAGTGATCCTGGTTTTACATTTGGCAGAAGAAAGACCAGCAAGACTGCCATGATGAAACCGTAGCAAATGGCATTGCTACAGTGCAGTGATACAGTTCCACATGGAGGCATCTTGCAAAACTGTGTGTGATACTTTGGGCATGGTCTCGACTGGGACATTTTAAAACTTGGATCTCTTTATGTTGAGTCTGAGTATCACTTTAGGGCCTTGATGGTGAACCTTGGCACTCCAGGTGTTCTTGGACTTCAATTCCCAGAAGCCCAAGCACCCTGTGAATCCACACAAATTGTTTTACTGTCATTCATCCGGCCCACGCTGCCCTCGTCTCTCCCTGAAGCAGAAGTAAAACGTGCCCGTACAGCTCAGACTCTTCTGGGTTAACCTTTCCTCCATACGGGCACTTTTTACTTCCGCTTCCAAGAGTGACAAGGGCGGTGCGGGATGGATGAATTGTGTGGATTCATAGGGTGCTTGTTGTTGTTGTTGTTGTTCAGTCGCACAGTCGGTTCCGACCCTTTGCGACCCTATGGACCATTGTTCTCCAGGCACCTCTGTCCTCCACCATCCCCCTCAGCACTCCCAGTTCTGTGCCCGTTGTGTCTACAATACCATCTAGCCATCTCATCTTTGGCCTCCCCCTTCTTCTTTTGCCCTCCACCTTTCCCAACATCAGGGCCTTCTCAAGTGAATCCTCCCTTCTCATTTGATGTCCAAAATACTTTAGCTTCGTCTTTACTATTAGCCCTTCCAATGAGCAGTCAGTGTTGATTTCTTCTAAGATTGACCTATTTGTTCTCCTCGCTGTCCAGGGTACTCTCAAAACTCTCCTCCAACACCACATTTCAAAGGCATCTATTCTTCTGCGTTCAGCTTTCCTAATTGTCCAGCTCTCACATCCGTACATTACCACTGGGAATACCATTGCTTTGACTATTCTATGCTTGGGCTTCTGGGAATTGAAGTCCAAGAACATCTGGAGTGCCAAGGTTCACCATCACGGCTTTGGGACCTTGTAAGTTCTTGATGGCCAAGAGGAAGTGCAAAAGAAGACCTTTTTCTTTCCAACTTTTGTGAATAACCACTTTGAATGGCACAGAATAGCAGGTCTATACCCACCCACCTGGTCCCTCCGAAACAGTTTCATGTTGAGAGCTATTTGCAGATAACTGTGTGGCGAGAGGCAGGATGGTTTCTGTTGGCAGGGCAGGTGAGCAGTGCCTTGCTTTAAGGCAGAGGAAGGCTGTCTATGGCACTCTTTTCAAAGGCTACATATACAGAAGTAGAGAGAAAAGGAGGAAAGGGCTCCTATGAAGGGCTTTTATTGAAGGGCTTAAAACTGTTTTTATATTGTTTTTAAGTTTTGCTGAGCAGCCAGTGTTCACTGGACTGTGTACACCACCCAGAGTCTATTGATTGGGGTGGTATATACATCTAAATAAATACATACATACATACAGGATAAGGGTGATCTAGAGCAGTGGATGTGTGTGGGAGTGGGGTGGGGTCAGTGGCAGAGCTGAGTCAAGTGGTCCCCTAGGCCAATGGACCCAAAGTGCAACTGTGAATGCCAACCCTTCCAACTTCACAATCTACTAAATTGACAGTAGCTCTCACTTCCCGCATACTGTGCTTCTGCTGGCTGTCCTTCAACCAGATATTAAAGATCATAACTGTTATGCTTTAACCTCCAATACCGAGACAGCCCAGGCCTTGACAATTCAGCTTGCTCGGTCAGGTGAGGAGGCTGTGGGCACATGGTGTAGAGCAGTGTTTCCCAACCTCGGCGGGGATAAAAAGGACACTGCCACCCGACGTCGCAGACTTCACCGCCGCCTTCCCTGGGCCCCTGCCACCGGCCGGGAGATTGGAGGCAGCTGCAGCCACCGTTCCTGGAGCTGCGCCTCGGCGGGGATAAAAAGGGACACTGCCGCCCGACACTAAAGGACCTCACCACCGCCGCATCCCTGGCCCTTGCCGCTGTTTTTTGGGTCCTGTCCGTGCCATTGTATGATATGTGCCGAGATAGTTACTTTGTTGGCTTGCTGAAATGAAGGATTTTTTTTTTGTAATGTTGCATTTCTATGATGATTTTGTAATGTATTTTTATGTTGTATTTATATATTGTCTGGATTGAATATTGTAATGTTTGATTTGTTGTGAGCCGACCTGAGTCGGTGTATGCTGAGTGGGCGGCATACAAGTCGAATCAATCAATCAACCAACCTTTGGTTTCTGGACTTCAATTCCCAAATTGAATCAGTCAATGTACAAACTTGGGGTTCTGGGAATTGTAAGTTCCCTTGTGGGGCATTTGCCCCACATTGGGAAACACCAGTGTAGATGTTTTGCCTGTTCCTTTTTGGATGCACACCCTAATGTGGTGAGGAGGTTTGAATGTGTTAGGAAGCAAGATTCCATTACAAGGCTGGACTCTTAGCAAGGTCACCCAAGGCAGAATGGCCAAAGCTGGAAGGCCATAGTAACTTGCATCTACCTTCTTTGTGGACTGAAAGTTGTGTCAGCAAAAGAAAATTGATAGTTTTAATCATAAGGTGGGGAAAGAAATTCCTGTAGCAATCAGGCAGCAACAATCATTGGCTGCCAGAAGATGATCTTTCACAGGCAACAGCAGTGAAAACTCAAGCTAATTCCTATCAGTATCATGTGAAAGAAGGCAACAGTACATTATTTGTGAATCATTTATACAGTACTTCAAAACCAGTAGGTAAAGGTTTCCCTTGCTCAAAAGCCAGTCATATACAACTCTAGGGTTCAGTGCTCATCTCTGTTTCAAAGCTGAAGAGCCAGTGCTGTCTGCTTTAGACATTTCCGTGGCCATGTGGCAGGCATGACTAGACTCCGGAGTGCACGGAATGCTGTTTACCTTTCCCACTGAAGTGGTCCCTATTTATCTACTTGCAATTTCTTGCTTTCAAACTGCTAGCTTGGCAGGAGCTGGGACAAAGATAGGAGCTCATTCCATCCTGCAGTACTCGGGAATCGAACTGCTGACCTTCCACCTCTCAGTCAGCGTCTTAAGCCACTTGAGCCAAACCTGTAGAATGAGCCAATTCACCAATCCAAAGTGAAAGATGACATAGTGCTTCTCAGTCAGATAAGCACTGAAGGATTTGGAATGGGGGAGGCAGTGTTAGAAAAGAACCCATAAAAACACCATAAACAAATGTGCATAACAGATTAACTCTTGTAAGCATGTTACAGATTTAATATAATTAGGGCATAGGCAAATCACTACATACAGTATTTAAAACAATATTCTTATAAAAAGGACAATTAGGAAAAATAAATTTATTGATTGTTTTTTGCGCATGCAAATTACGTAATTTTTTAAAGAAAGGATTAATAAAAGGCTTTTCAAAGCCTCTAGAAGTAAGCCAGCTCATCATGTTTTGCTTTCTTGCTCTGGTGACTGGTGAGTGTCAGTGGCTTGTTTTCATGAGGAAGGCTTTTGAACACTCGCAGGTGAACATACTCCTCATTCCCAACATGGACCTGAAAGAGAAGAGACAAGAACAGTAGAAGCCATTGGAAGGGAAGGTCTTAAGGAAGGGTTTCCCAACCTACAGCCCATGGGCCGGCCCCCGGCCTGCGATGCCATTCCATCCAGCCCATCGCCACCTCCATCACACCCAGATGTGGAAGTGGGTGCATTTACCTCAGCTGTAAAACACACCCACGCATGTGCAAACATGCCCACGGCTGTCGCAAAAATGGAAATGGGTGCATTTACGACAGCCATAACTGCACCCGCTTCTGGGAGGCATGGTCCGGCCCATTCAGCTGTCCAGGGTCATGGTCAGGTCCATGGCATAAAAAGGATGGCCACCCCTATCCTAGGGAGAGCTAGAACACATAATAGAAAGAGGAAGCGGAACAGGTCCTTTGGCAGAAATGGGGGAAGCTCTGGTCCTCCACCTGTTAAGCTTCCATTACTCTGACAGTGGAATTCACAAATTCATTTGCTATGAAGTCACACTGGGGACTCCCTGCCCCCAACCCAGTTTACTTCATTGCTGATCAGTTGACTTTTAATTTTATTTATTTATTTATTGGGATATTTGTATCCCGCCTTTCTGGCACGAACGCCACCCAGAGCGGCTCACAACATAAAAGGAGAGAGCTCTTTAAAACCAAGAAGAGTAATCTCTGTAGGACACAATACATAATCTTAACCTATAAATCCAAGGGTTAACCGTTGGAACTGGCTATAGGTTGCTATGCCTCGCCCTACTTTCCTGCACTCACCCTTCCTGCACACGGCCGATCTGGGTCCGCAGGTCAACGAAGGATTGAGAAAACCGGCAGTGGGGCAACAGCCCCACAAACGCGAAGAAAGGGAAACAACTTCACTTCCCAACATTCCTTGCGCCGCGCCAGAGCCAGTCAGGCTGAGAGGCTCTCGCACGGTGCAGCGTTCGGAAACGCGCTGCAGCCAATCAAAAGAAAACCATTTTTAAAAAACGCAGCACAAACACAAAGCACCAACCCATAACTACAAGCCCCAGCGTCCTGCGTGCCATGAGCGCGCAGAACGCTAAGGAAGCCGGCACCCAAAAAATAAAACAAAAACATCAGGAGAGCAAGTCCGCTAAGCCGCGGGAACCAAAGCCCCCCTCCCCAATGGCGCCTGAAGCTCCTAATCGGAGTTTCCCCTTTAATATCACTGGGTGGGGGGGGGGTGTTGTGCTCCCCCTCTCTACTGGCTGCCCTGGGGTTGAGAGGGTTGGGGGGACCAAAGGAGCCTGTCTCCCCAACCCTCCTGACCCCAGGGGACCTGGCAGAGAGACGATTCCCTTCCCCCACACACACACACGCCCCATATTAAAGAGAAGAAACCAAGCGGTTACTTCTCTTTAAAAACGGAGTTGGGGGGGGGGAATCCCCCTCTCTACTGGCTCCCCTGGGGTTGAGAGGGTTGGGGGGGAAGGAGTCTGTCTCCCCAACCCTCCTGACCCCAGGGGACCCGGCAGAGAGGGGATTCCCTTCCCACACACACACACACGCCCCATATTAAAGAGAAGAAAACCAAGCGGTTACTTCTCTTTAAAAACGGAGTTGGGTGGGAATCCCCCTCTCTACTGGCTCCCCTGGGGTTGAGAGGGTTGGGGGGACCAAAGGAGCCTGTCTCCCCAACCCTCCTGACCCCAGGGGACCCGGCAGAGAGGGGATTCCCTTCCCCCCCCCACACACACGCCCCATATTAAAGAGAAGAAACCAAGCGGTTACTTCTCTTTAAAAATGGAGTGGGGGGGAATCCCCCTCTCTACTGGCTCCCCTCGGGTTGAGAGGGTTGGGGGGACCAAAGGAGCCTGTCTCCCCAACCCTCCTGACCCCAGGGGACCTGGCAGAGAGACGATTCCCTTCCCCCCCCCCACACGCTCCATATTAAAGAGAAGAAACCAAGCGGTTACTTCTCTTTAAAAACGGAGTTGGGGGGAAATCCCCCTCTCTACTGGCTCCCCTGGGGTTGAGAGGGTTGGGGGGGGGGGAAGGAGTCTGTCTCCCCAACCCTCCTGACCCCAGGGGACCCGGCAGAGAGGGGATTCCCTTCCCCCCCCACACACACACACGCCCCATATTAAAGAGAAGAAACCAAGTGGTTACTTCTCTTTAAAAATGGAGTTGGGGGGGAATCCCCCTCTCTACTGGCTCCCCTGGGGTTGAGAGGGTTGGGGGGACCAAAGGAGTCTGTCTGAGAGGGGATCCCCCCCCCCAGGACACCAAAAAACACAAAAACAAACAATCAAAAACATTCAAAAATACACAAAAACAAACAAAAAAACACCAAAAAAGTAAACAACAACAAACATTTCCAAACACACCCAGCACCCAGCCAAACACCACAAAATCCAACCACCACCACCACCACCCCAAATAAAGAAAAACAGCCAACTCACCACCACACGACCTCATACCAGAACGACTGGAAAAGAAATGAATAAAGAAAGAGACTACTTACTGGAAGAAGCTCCACCCAGAGGCCACGAGAGAAAAAACAGTCAAAATACAAGATAACCCCTACCAGCAGCACTTGCTGCCCACAATAATAAAAAAAATTCAAAAAGACACAATAGCCCCACACAAAAGGCCCCAAGAGTTTTTCGAAAAAGTATATCATTCTTTATTCTTTTTTTCATCCACAAAACCAAAACACCAAACAAAACTCATCACAGTTTAAAACAGGCCATCAAAAAATTTTTGTATAAATAAAAAATTTAAAAATTTCAATTATAGATTAACCTCTTCTTTACAAACATTAACAACAACAACAACAAAAACTTTCCAACACCATTTAAAACAGCCCGGCAACCTTTGCTAGTATAAGATAAGAATACAATAAAAACATACACAGTCCTAAAACATCTAAAACCCTCTAATTCCCTCCCTAACCCCTTAAGAAAATAATAAAAGGTTAAAAGATAAAAGCATACAAAAAGAACATAAATAAACAAGCAAAGTACAAAATTCTGACAAACACAGCGGTAAACTAAGGCAGCTAAACCAGAATTAATGATCCATTAAAGCAGGGGTTCCCAACCTAAGGCCCGTGGGCCAGATATGGCCCACGGCACCATTTCATGTGGCCCCCCACCCCTCCAGGGCATTCGAGAAACAAAATGGCCACCCATTTGAAGCTGTTGGGACAAAATAGCCACCCCCATCGTGCAGGCAGGGCAAAATGGCCGTCCAGCCCCCGAAGTTGATTGAGAGAGTATGGCCCAGCCCCCAGCTTGAAAAGGTTGGGAACCCCTGCATTAAAGGAAGAGTTGCCTATTCAGTTTGCAGATGGAGGCAAGACTGCCATCGGTGTTTAACATTATTTACAGTTTGTCAGTGACCCAGGTCCTCTGGAGGGCCCCTGCCCTGTCTCTCCTTCCCATTCTGCAGGGCTTTCCCTACACCAGCAGAAACACATAAACTCAATTTTGTAGGTTAATGCTACTACTTGCTCCACCATTTTGATCCCATCACTATACCACCAAGACCTCGACAGTAAGTGCCATATCAGTACAGTAAAACCCCGGGTTACAACGGAGGTCAGTCAATTACAACAGCCTCTGTTGTCACCCGAAAAAAATCATAAACCAAAGCATATTTTCCCATAGGAACACATTGAAAATAAAAAAGGTCCTGACCAGATCAGAAATAATAATAAAAAATACAAACCCCCCCCCCAAAAAAAAAAAATAACAAAAAGCCAGACATGATCGTTTCCCACAAAGGGGAAACAGTCCCTACTGGACCAAAAAAATAATAATCCAAAAACCACCCAAAAAAAGCAAAAAAAATGCCAGACGCGATCATCCACAAAAGTGATGAAGCAATCTCCCTACTTTTTCCATGCGCTGCTTCCTCCTGAGTGGTTTGTCCAGCCACCGGGGGAGCCCATTTTCCACCCCTACCGGCAGCGGGAGAGTCTAGGGACCTTATCCGCTCAGTTCCGATCTTCCTCTGAGCTCCCTGAGCAGTGCTACAGCCGAAAATGAATGTCTCCCCCTGCCGATGGCACCTCCGCAGTTGTAAGCGCTGAATTGCAACTTCCAGCGGAGGGGGCAGTGCCATTTTAAACCCTGAAATGGCAGCGGCCACCATTTTAGAGTTTAAAATAGTGCAATTTTCGGTCATAAACTGGGGAAAAACGTAAACTGAAGCATTACTTAATTTTTCCGTCATAAACCATGGCAAACATAACCCACCCAGGGCAATTGTAACCTGTGGTGAGATGGCAAGCACAACTATCCCTAAGCTAAATTTCTGTTTTGCTGGTGCTAGAATATACCTGCCTCACACTGAGAGCAGGTAAACCAAGTCACTACCTGGAACTGTTGATGAAATGGAGTGCCTCCCTAGCTTTTCTTTAACTGCCCAGGAAGAAGGGGGTCGCCATTTCAACCCCAGGTAGGGGATCCCACACTATACATCCCTCCACTTCACAGGATACGCCCAAATAATTTCCCTCTCACAACTTCAGTTGTCATTTCACATATCCAGTGATGAGCAGCTCCTGTATCGCACCGGTTCGTGCGGGGTGGTGGGGTGGTAGTAGAAATTCCCCATGGCCACGTCCATTTCCTTCCCTGCACCCTGCTGGCTCTCTGCCTGGGACTCCCTTCCAGGGGCCTCCTCCTGCACACCAACAAATAATCTACGGGGCCAGGTGTGGGTCTGGGGAGAGGTTCCTCAACTACTTCCCCTCCCAACTCTAACCCCACCCACCACCCACCCCAAGAAAAAACCTCACTCTAGGGTGGAAACTCCTCTTCCCTTCAGCCTCTGCTCCCCCTCCCCTTTCCTCCTTGTGGGGAGAGAGAAAAGGGACGGACCGGAAGGGAGGCTTTTCAGAAAGGGACCATTTCCTTTTCCCTCCAGCCTCTGCTCCCCCTCCACTTTCCTCCTTTACTGTCTTGAGGGAACGTTGCCCTCAGAAGATCTTTTGGTAACTCAGCCCTCCAATGCTTCTAAGAGCAAAACTTTTAACATGTTTTTTCCCCCCTGCTTCTGGAGTTTGATTCTCAGGTACTGCATGACGGAGTGAGCTCCCGTCCCTATGCCAACTCCTGCCAACCTAGCAGTTTGAAAGCAAGAAATCACAAGTACTGTAAATAAATAGGGACCACTTTGGTGGGAAAGGTCGCCCTTGCTCAAAAGCCAGTCGTATCTGACTCTAGGCTGCAGTGCTCATCTCCATTTACAGCCAAAGAACCAGTGCTGTCTGTATTTGCAGACGTTTTCATGGTCATATGGCAGGCATGATTATATCGCCCACCCAGTCACGTAGCTACACCCACAAAGTAGGCCACGCCCACAGAGTGGTAGCAGGGAAAAAAATGGAGCCCACCACTGCACAGATCTACACAGGATTGTCCATGATGTGACACATAGTTCACTATAAAGGAGAATGTGTTGTATGGTATCTTAACGGAAAGGCTTCTTACCTTGATGAACAAATTTGTTCCCGCAACCACTTGTGTTTTAAACTCAACGGCCTCGAAAACATCAAAGGTCTTGCCTTCCTTTTCTTCCACCTTGGCCTTCACCTTAGGAAATAGGAAAAGAAAAATTGGAATTTTGCTTGCTTTTCCAGCTTCTGCAACACAACTTCAGCCATGTGAATTTTCCTATACAAATACTACTCATCTGGTATAACAAAAGCTGCCCACATGATCTCATATACAATTATTTCTCAAAAGGGAAAAAAATCACACAGCATTAGAACAATATAAACACACACACACACACACACAAACAAAATAGAGCAGGGGTGCCCAAACTATGGCCCGGGGGCCAGATCCGGCCCCAATGCCAATTCATCCGGCCCGTGAAGCCCTTGTTGCTTCTGGAAGTGGAAGTAAAACACGCCCATATGGGCGCGTTTTACTTCCGCTTCCAGGAACGGCAAAGGCTTCGCAGGCTGGATAAATTGGCATCAGGGACCGGATCCGGCCCCTAGGCAGTAGTTTGGGCATCCCTGTCCTACACTGTGGTTTTGAGGCCTCGGTTCATCTATTTTTGCCTTACCTTTGAGGCAAATTTCAGCTTTTACAATGGATTGTTTCTTTTGGGGGAGAATCCTTGTAATTTCCCCACAAAATTATATTTTTGCCCAGTGGTCTACTCTGAGTAACTAACAGTTTGCTGTACTTTCCTTTCTTTGTCTTTATTTTAATTCCTCTACGTATGTGCACACATGTACACAGAAAGAGAGAGAGAGAGAGACTCAGATATTCTCTACATTACTTTAATCTCTCTTATCGTATTCCCACCTGATTTTTTCTGGACCAATTTCCCTCCATATTCCCTTGAGTAATCGGGAATATGTTCCCTGGAAAAGGTAGTTATTTTTAGGCCAAAAACTGCTGAACAATTAGGAGCATGGTAAACTTTTAACTAGAAAGCTAGTGAACGATATGGGGTAAATGTCACGTTTTATAAAAGGCTCCGTGGCTAATTTTACATAGTATCACTTCATCTTATACTTTATTCTTTTTTAAACCCTCTACATTACAATTATTTAATCATTTTGTCTGAGGTTTACTTATTTTCTTCTGATTGCTTGTGGCACCTTAAAGATCAACTTCTATATTTACATGTGAGCTTTTTGTGGATCAAGTCCACCTCTTCAGACACTCTTCTTCTGTCTGAGGAAGTGGACTTGATCCATGAAAGTTAACATTAAAATATAACTGTTGGTTTTAAAGGTGCTACTACGTTTTTATCTTTTTTTGTTTTGTTTACTCTCTGAAATTCTGAAATCTTGTATACCATGCTTCACTTTTATGCAGCTTGTTCCCTGTGTATATGTTGTGATTTAAATAAAAAAGTTAACAATAATTTTTATTGACTTTTAAAACAATACAAATATAACAATACATGAATAAGCACAAAAAAGGGGGGGGGGAGAAAAGAAAAAAAATACAGCCTATCCTAATACATTTTAAAAGTATCGTTAAGTTTCACTAACATATCTACTAACAATACTGAAAACATTTATATACTTCAATATTCTTTATGTTGTAACTCCACAAAGCAACATATTTCACACCCAGTGTTTATTTACAATGCCCTGGAGAGTTCGGAATATCTCATATTTCAAGACCAAAAACTTCTTTGTTCGGGTACAGATCTGCAAGTTTCAATCTCAATAAGTGAGTGATCCACAAAAGGTTTCCAAATGTTCCAAAATCTATTCTCTCTCATAATGCCCTTTTTTGTCTTTATTTCCCATGTCAATTTATCATTCAATGCTAAATTCCACATTTCTTTATACCACTCTTCAAACTGTATAATTATATCATTTTCCCAATTTCTTGCAATACATTGTCTACCCGTTGTGAGCATTATTTCCAATAATTCTTTTTCATCTCTATTTAAATTAAAAAATTCTACATTTGTCAACATGATGGTATCTGACTCCAGTTTAATTTTTCCCCAATATATCACTGATCTCTTTTTTAATTCTTGCCCAAAAATCCTTTATCACCCTACAACTCCACCATATATGTTTATAAGTTCCCATTGTGTCTTTACATCTCCAACATAATTTGTCCTTTTTATTATCAATCTGATGTAACCTCACCGGTGTCAGATACCACCTCCATAACATTTTATAATTATGTTCTTTAATTCTAACCAATATAGTTCTCATTATCCTCTTTTTCCATTTATTTCTCCATGCATCTCTTTCTATCCTTATATTCAAATCCTGTTCCCACCTTTGTTTCAAATCTTCCTGTGGATCACCATTCCTATTTATTAAATTATAAAGTTTGCTTACTAAACCCTTAATATTTCTGTCACCTTTTCTAATTTTTAAAACCAATTCTTCAAATTCCGTCTTTTCTCTATCTATATCAAATTATCTTGAATATTTACCATTCCAATTATTAACCCTCAATATCTGAAACCAATTCATTTTCAATTATTCAAACAGCATTTTCTTCCTACCTTCATCTTCACAGAACCGTAACCAGTCTTTCACCAGGGAAACTTTATTTTTATCCAAAATTTCTATTATTTCTTTATCTATTTTCAACGGAAAACTTGCTATATCTGCTAATTCCAAAATTGGAAAGATATTCGGGACCAGATCCTTTTTCATTCCTTTCCACACATTCAACATTCTCATTTTATTGTTTGTAACACACTTTCCCATACTACCCCCCAAAAAAACCATTTTACCTATATTCCTATAATCTTTCATCAAAATCTCCTCCCAAATTACTTTTTCTCTTGCCAAGATCTTCACCACATTCTTGATTTGAAAAGCGCGATAATATGCCACTACGTTCGGCATTCCTAGACCCCCTTCCTTTTGAAGCAAATACCATAATTTAAGGTTAATTGTACCTATGAACAGTCTCAGATCACCTCTAATTATACCCTCACCCATGGGAGCAAATAACTAAACCTCTTTTTAAAGCAGCTTTCTTGGATTTAGAAGGAAAGGACAAAAGTTTAGTGTCGTGATTAGCATATACAGAACCCATAAACTCCAGATAGCTTTTCCAAGCAGTGTCCTGTGTGCATCACATAAGAGTGGGGAAAGACAGCACTTGTTATCTCTGAGTCTGTCCTTCCCATAGGAGTAGACAAAATGCCCTTAAGTCTTATCCCTGGAAAAGATATTTGCTGGAAGGTCATCCAGAATCAACAGGGACTGATAATAATGTTCTATTAAGTTGACCAGATAGTTATCTGTCCCCTAGTGAGGCCTGGGGCCAGACTGAATTGAATTAAGATCAGGGGTTCCTCAAACCTGACTCTCCAGATGTTTATGGACTTCAATTCCCAGAAGCCCTGATCAACAGCTATGCTGACTTGGGCTTCTAGTAGTTGAAGCCCAAGAGCACCCAGAGACTCAAATTTGAAGAACCACTGATCTTGATCAAATTCAGTCTGGCCCCAGGCCTCACTATGGGGCAGATATAATATGGGTCATCTTAATAGAGTATTATTATCAGTACCTGACAGGGAGTGTTATCCCTGTTGATTCTGATCTAGATAATCTGTCGCATCCAGGAACATTTGAAACAACGAAGCCGCCCATTGATTAGATATGAGAAGCAGAATATTTGCTACTCTCAACCCCCATCTCATCACACACACAAATACATGGCTAAGATACCCTTTAAACCAGAAGAAAAATAAAAAAATTGCACATGTTACAATAAGGGAAGTTTAGCGGTCCAGCATGCGGAAGATGGCAGAGGACAGAGGAGCCTGGCGTGCAGTGGTCTATGGGGTCACAAAGGGTCTGACTCAACTGTGCGACTGAACAACAAAAGAAGTTCCTCTAGGCCAGCATGAGTCATATAATCATACAATAAATAATTGGTAGGGGCCTTCTAGGCCATCAAATCCAATCCACTGCTCAATGCAGGAATCCAAATCAAAGTAGATCTGACAGAGGGTTGTATCTGTCTTTGATACTTCCAATATTGGAGCATTCACTACCACCCAAAGTCATTGGTTCCATTGTCATTCTGCTCTAACAATTAAGATGTTTTTCCTGATATTAGCTTATAACTTGAACCCATTATGTGCACTCTGGGATGATAGAGCTTTCCTCTCCTCTTTATGAATATTTTTCAAATATTTGAAAAGTGCTATCATATCCCCTCTCACTTTCCTTTTCTTAAGGCTAAATATGCCCAGTATTTTCAGTCTTTCATCCTAGGACTTGGCCTCCAGTCCCCTGATCATCCTTGTTGCCTTCCTCTGAGTCATTTGTTCAAAATCAAAAGGCTGGGCCTTTTGGATGTTGTGGGTGAGTCATAGTCATGAGATACTCAAGCTGGACTTAGTTTCTGACATGAACAATTCTGGTGCAACGTACAACTTCTGGAGGGAGCAGAAAAGGAATTGAAAGATTTCAGAATGGCTAGTATGCAAAAACAAAGGAATTCTCTTGTCTCTCTCTAAAGTCAAAGTTTATGATGTCTTCGCAATACAGTAAAACCCCTACTTACGTAAAAAATCTGTTCCATAGGCTTTTATGTAAATTGGTTTTTTACTTAACTCGGGGCAAACCCATAGAAAATTGTGTTATGTAAATTGGAACATTTATGTAAATTGGAACATGGTTTTAGTGCAAAAATCATTATGTAAGTCAAATTTTATGTAACTCAAGGCATATGTAAGTCGAGATTTTACTGTATTTACTTCTAACTCCTCCTAAAGGTTTTTAAAAAGCCCAAAGAGCTCCTATAATAAATATGTCCCTATATCATGGCCAAAGGATATCCCCTTAAGAATTAGCACAAGATGATGGCCTAGCACAGAAATGACAGGATGTATCTCAGAAGACATTGTTCTAGAAGTGCGCAATGTATGAACTTGGGGTCGCCCAAAGCTTGGATACGTGATGCCCCAGTTCTTCATCAGTGTCATCTACCGTGCATTAAAGAATAGTGCAGAAAAATACTATGTTATGCAGTTTTGACAGGTGATCCGGGTGAAAGTTGGAAAATTAGAATATCGTGCAAATGTTCATTCAGTCCAGTAATGCAACTTAAAAGGTGAAACAAATATATGAGATAGGCTCTTTACATGCAAAGCGAGATAGTTCAAGCCTTACTTTGTTATACTATTGATGCTTATGGCTTATGAAAACCCCAACACCCCCCCAATCTCATGTACCCCATAATCATCACATAATGGTGCCTTTGGATCCTGTACCCCTTGTTTTAGGGGTGGGTAGTTTTAACATGTTTTTAACATGTTTTTTAAATTGTCATTGTGAACCGCCCTGAGTCGGCTTTGGCCGAGTGGGCAGTATATAAATTTGACAATTAAATTAAATTTAAATTAATAATCTCATGTACGCTGTACACCATGATCATCACAACAATAACAAATTAAGGCATGACATCTCTCGCTTTGCATGTAGTGAGTCTACCTCATATATTTGTTTCATTTTTTAAGTGAAATGGATGGACATTGGCACGATAGTCCAATTTTCCGAGTTTCACCTGTCATTCTCATGGATCTCAAAGTAGAGAGTGTCCTGATCATCAAGATGCAGAGAGAGAGAGAGAGAGAGAGAGAGAGAGAGAGAGAGTGTGTGTGTGTTCAAGATGCAGAATGTGTGTGTGTGTGTCTCATCAAGATGCAGTGTGTGTGTGTGTGTGTGTGTGTGTGTGTGTGTGTGTGTGTGTGTGTGTGTGTGTGTGTGTGTGTGTGTGTGTGTGTGTGTGTGTGTGTGTGTGAAAAGCATCTAAACTTCAGTCCCTTTTTTTTTATCTCAAAGTAGAGAGTGTCCTGGTCATCAAGATGCAGAAAATGTGTGTGTGTGTGTGTTCATCAAGATGCAGTGTGTGTGTGTGTGTGTGTGTGTGTGTGTGTGTGTGTGTGTGTGTGTGTGTGTGTGTGTGTGTGTGTGTGTGTGTGTGTGTGTGTGTGTGTGTGTGTGAAAAGCATCTAAACTTCAGTCCCTTTTTTTTATCTCAAAGTAGAGAGTGTCCTGGTCATCAAGATGCAGAAAATGTGTGTGTGTGTGTGTTCATCAAGATGCAGAGTGTGTGTGTGTGTGTGTGTGTGTGTGTGTGTGTGTGTGTGTGTGTGTGTGTGTGTGTGTGTGTGTGTGTGTGTGAAAAGCATCTAAACTTCAGTCCCTTTTTTTATCTCAAAGTAGAGTGTCCTGGTCATCAAGATGCAGAAAATGTGTGTGTGTGTGTGTTCATCAAGATGCAGAGTGTGTGTGTGTGTGTGTGTGTGTGTGTGTGTGTGTGTGAAAAGCATCTAAACTTCAGTCCCTTTTTTTATCTCAAAGTAGAGAGTGTCCTGGTCATCAAGATGCAGAAAATGTGTGTGTGTGTGTGTGTGTGTGTGTGTTCATCAAGATGCAGAGTGTGTGTGTGTGTTCATCAAGATGCAGTGTGTGTGTGTGTGTGTGTGTGTGTGTGTGTGTGTGTGTGTGTAAAAAGCATCTAAACTTCAGTCCCCCCCCTTTTTTTTTTTTTTTGGAGCCCACCCCACCCCAATCTTGAGGTGGGGAGAGGTAGGAAACCCCTTAGCTTTTTGCAACACACACACACACACTTTAAAAGGGGATGCTTGGGGTGGGCTTGTGACACCCACACAACACTTGTAGCGACACTTGTCCCTCCTCGCCCTCTCTGCTGCCTTGGCGGGTCTCCAGAGGTCCCTTTCCACAGCCCCTTCTCTCTCCCCCCCCCCCGCCCCCCCTTTTACCTCCTGGGCAATTTGCTGCGTCTCTGCCGTGGCCGCCTTGGCCTCGCTGGTCCCGCCGCACTTCATGCTTTTCCTGGAAGGGAGAGGAGGAGGAGGAGGAGGAGAGCGAGTAAACGGAGGAGTAAACGCACCGCAGGGAAGAAGGGCGCAGATAGGAAGGCGAGGCTCTCGCACACGATCAGAGCCCCCCCACCCCCTTCCCCGGACCTTTTGTAGGCCGGCGATCCGCAGGCGCCAGGCGGGGCGGAGCCGGCCAGGTCCTCGGAGGGAGGAGCGAGGCGAGGCGGAGTCACGGACGAGGGCTTCCGAGTCCGGCCCTGAGAAGGCCTGGCTGAGCCTCCTTCCCTGGGCCTGGCCTGTAGCGAGATGAGGGCGGTGTGCTAATCTCTGTTTACAGCAGGTTCATTTGATTTAAAGCTTCTGAAGACCTAAGAGCAAATCTGCTAATAAAATAAAATAAAAATCAAATTATGCTGAGACGTTTTTAATCACTAGGAAAAGGTAGTGGGGCCAAACGGTGTAGCAACAAGAGGAAGAAGAAAAAACCGTTTGTAAAAAATCGTAGCTTTACTCAAAAAGTAACGCAAGCACAGTCAATGAATGCAAGGAGGACCAAAAGGTCCTATTAACAGGTGCAAAAAATGCACAAGTTGAAAGCTAAATGTCCCATGAGTCAGGTGTACAACAAATAATAGAAGAAACAATATCTCTCAGAAGAGGAGGTCAGGAGCCAAAATAAAGGTAACATACGGTAGGATATATGCTCAAAATATGCAGAAAATATCCTGCCAACCTAGCAGTTCGAAAGCAAGAAATTGCAAGTAGATAAATAGGGACCACTTTGGTGGGAAGGTAACAGCGTTCCGTGCGCTCCGGTGTCTAGTCATGCCTGCCACATGACCACGGAAACGTCTGCAGAAGCAGACAACGCTGGCTCTTCGGCTTAGAAACAGAGATGAGCACTGCACCCTAGAGTCGGATAGGACTGGCTTTCGAGCAAGGGAAACCTTTACTATGCAGAAAAATAATGATATTATTAATCCTTGACTTTCATTAATATTTTTTCTGCATATTTTGAGCATATATATGTTACCTCTATTTTGGCTCCTGACCTCCTCTTCTGAGAGATATCGTTTCTTGTATTATTTGTTGTACACCTGACTCATGGGACATTTAGCTTTCAACTTGTGCATTTTTTCAACATGTTAATAGGACCTTTTGGTCCTCTTTGCATTCATTGACTGTACTTTCGTTACTTTTTGAGTAAAGCTACGATTTTTTACAAACTGTTTTTTCTTCTTCCTCTTGAGACATTTTTAATCAACTTCCAGGTCAATCGAAATTGTACCTGTGCGCAGTTTTCATTAAAACACAAATAACGCAACCAACCTAAAATAAGCATACTGCATCCAAAGATTATATCCCTTGTACTTGTGAGAAGGGACGGGTAAATTGCAAATAGATGTGACATTTTCATGTGCATTCTTCCAGTGTTGAGATGAAACATTTTGAACTCTTTGCGGACACTTCATAGGTCAAATACCTTCAATAATTTGGTATCCTGAGTAAATGGCTACCTCACTGCTCATCCCAACATTCAGATAAGTATGAAGATATTTTAAAAATGACCAGTCCCAAACATAATGTTGCTGCAGAGACCCCACTGTTATTATCCTACCAATAACAGGGTAGTTGTTTTTTTTAATGCAACTTTGCTTTGTGTTTCAGTTACCAAACCATAAAATGATCCCACAATTACTTTTTATGTGCTATTTTTAGGGGGCTCTTGAAAGTCCAAGGATCTGGGCTGACAGATCTACAGGCTTGTAGATACTGTCACAGAGCTCTAAAAGATTAGTGTACAGGTATAGAATTCATATTTTTCCATATACCTGGCAAGGTTCACAAGGTAATTAACATTCCTCAAAAAGTAACGGTCAGGTGTGGGGCCCGAATGGGAACACGGTCCCCGCCTGCTGGCTTATGTAAAGAACTAAGAACTCTCTCTTCTTCTTTTTATAGTGGGTGGGATGGGTGGGTGGGATATGGGTCTTTTAAAGTGGGTGGGATATGGGTCTTTTAAAGAGTTTTTATGTGTTTTTAAAACTTGTTGTAATGCCGCCCTGAGTCGGGTTCGGCCTGAGTGGGCGGCATATATAAATATGACTAATAAATAAATAAATAAATAAATTCCTCCCCATTTGAGAGAGGTTTCCTCTTTTGTAGGCAAACGTCACTGTGTCAGAGTTCTGTGTGGCATCTTTCTACTTACACGTAAGCCAGATTTCATAGCGCTGTGGTGATTGTTTCCAAGGAACTAAAAGGGAAATTCTGTTAAGTCTGGAGCTGTGCATAGGAAGTGCCGCTGCTCAGTGTCAGAAGCCACATCTTGCCAGCAGATGGTCACCAGTTCAATCCTATGTGTCTCCAGGCAGAACAAAATATTGTAATCCTGTCTGAAGTCCTGGGAGAGCTGCTGGTAATAGTTGTCAACATTACTGCGCTAATTGGACCAGTGGTCTGGCTCAGTATAAGACACCTTCCTGTAATAACCAATGTTTGCTATACAGTATTATGTGTTGAGATCTTTCTGCAAACCATAGTGGCTGGTGCCTATTGAGGCTGGCGGGGCACAGGCTACTGAAGCACATAGAGGGCACAGCTGGTACGGCAGGGAAAAGTGAAGGTGTGGGTGTGCAGGTGTTCATATATACATGCAGGCAGGTAAACATTCACACTTCCACACATGCATTCAGGAACTGCCTAGGGCAGGGGTGGCCAATCTTGGTGTCACATTTGTTCTTGGACTTCAATTCCCAGAAGCCCTGATCAGCAGGTGTGCTAACTTGGGCTTCTGACAAGTGAAGTCCAAAAACACCTGGGGCACCAAGTTGGCCTAGTGCACTGGTGACCAACCTTGGCACTCCAGGTGTTCTTGGACTTCAATTCCCAGAAGCTCAAGTCCCTATGAATCCACATGCAGTAAACCCATTCGTGTGGATTCACAGGGACTTGGGCTCCTTGGAATTGAAGTCCAAGAACAGCTGGAGTGCCAAGGTTTGCCATCATGGGCCTAGTGCATTTCCTCCCCTCTGGACCCAAGCTGAGAAGCAGGGAAACAATGTCCCTTGTTTTAACATGAGAAATAGACCTACCTGTGGTTGTTTCCCACTGTGCCTGCTTTCAAAGCTGGGCAGACAGCACTCACTGACATTAATTCTCCCATTTCTTATCTCTTTGCTCCCATCCACCGAGCCCCACACCCTTGACACATTCAGACTGAGTGGGAATGAGGCCGGGGACTCAGCAGGAAAGGAACACAGGCAGGGCCCTGACTCTTGGCAGTTAGTGAGCAGGTAATCAGGAATGGGTTGGCAGCAGGTAAAATGAACCTAAGGAGGCACAGTGCTCCATTTGCTTAAAATAACAAAATGGGGAGATGCCCAATGTCACAAGAGCTCTAATGGTTAAAAACTGCTGTACTGAAGCCAGAACATTGTGAGTTTGATCACAAAGAGGGATCAAGGCTGACTCAGCCTTCAAGCCTTCCAAGGTCAGTAAAATGAGTACCCAGCATGTTGGGGGCAAAATGCTAATTACTCTGTGAACCACCCAGAGTACTCAAAAATGGTTTTACCATTCCTTACTTCTGGGGTTGCGCTGAGGCCATGTAACTTGTCCAAGGCTTCACAGGCTGGAGACACAGTGGGGAATCAACGTCCTGTGTCCCAACTCAGAACTATCTAACCAACTAAGCCAGTGATAGTGAACCTTGGCACTCCAGGTGTTCTTGGATTTCAATTACCAGAACCCTAAGTCAACACTCCTGCTGATCAGGGCTTCTGGGAATTGAAGTTCCAAAACACCTGGATGTCAAGATTCGCCATCACTGAACTAGACAGACACACCAATAAAATTATTGATTACTCCGCCCATTGTTAAAGACTGAGCCAGTGGTGGGTTCCAAAATTTTTACTACCACACAGTGGGCGTGGTATGGTGGCCGTGGCACCCAAATTAGGACTACTTGATTTCAAAACTTGGATGGGCTGGGCCAGCCATAATTTCTGCCACCAGTTCTGGTGAACTGGTGTGAACCTGCTGATGCCCACCACTGGACTGAGCTTCCAAAAAGGCTAGACCTTAGTAAGAATATATACAAATTCAAGTAAGAAAACACATCTGAGTTCCGTTCTAATGTTGCTTAACTACCATTTGTCTCTCCGGAATTAGGGAGACTGTACAGGAGCAAGGAAGCTAAATGACGCTCTCATTAGAAGCAGTCATTAACTAGGAATTCAGGCTTTGGTGAAAGAAGGAAGCTCATATCGATCTGCTACTCTAGAGTCTGAGGAGAAGGAAAGTCTTATTCAAGGTCTTTATTGATCACTTAGTCTAGGGATGGCTTTCCTTGGATCCTTCATCTATCCTTTGCTGCAGACTTTGCTTATCTACCATGTTGGTAAGTAACTGAATGGGATCCTTGCTTCTTATCCTCTACCATCAAAATTAATAGTAGGTCATTGTAAACAATTTTTTTAAAAAAAAATCACTGGCTTTTAACTTTTTTTAAAAAATGATACTATATATATATACCCTATATTTGGGCTTCTCATGTGCTTGAATGATGTGTCTAATAGGAAGGTTTGTTCCTGAGAAAGAAATGTATCTGTTCCCAGTGCCAGTTTGGTTTCTGAAAAGTAGAAGTCAGATATTTCTGTTCGATACTCCAAATGCACTCCTCATTTCCCTTTTTTAGGACAATGGTATATATTGGAGAAGCAAGGCTACAAGAATGGGAATCAGAGAAACTTCATAGATTCTTTGCAAATCAAGAAAGGATGACAAAGATTTAGCAACAATAAAACTGGACATTGATATACTAGAACCGTGATGGCAAACCTTCGCACTCCAGATGTTCTTGGACTTCAATTCCCAGAAGCCCCCATGAATCCACACAAATGGGTTTACTGCGATTCATCTGGCCCACGCCGCCCTCGTTGCTCCTGGAAGCGGAAGTAAATCGCACCCGTATGGCAGTAAACCCATTTGTGTGGATTCACGGGGGCTTCTGGGAATTGAAGTCCAAGAACATCTGGAGTGCCAAGGTTCGCCATCGCATTATTAGAACATTTAAAGTGCTTCACAAGTTTAATTATTGTAATTCTTTTAGCAACTTTATCAGGGAAAATCAGCCTATTCTAGTGAGTGAATGGGATGTTAGATTCAAATCAGTAGGTTCTTGTCTGATTACCCAACTACTTTTATGGCTTTTTGCTGTTTGTTCGAATGCATAGGTGCAATGGAAGTATTCCGGGTTCGTCCATTCAACAATATTTCTCTGCCATGTAATTTTTCCTTTGTGGAAAGCACAGATGGCTTATCTTTTACCTGGGAGAGAGAAGACGTCAAAGAAGAACATGAAGTAGAAGACAAGGATTTTTACAAATTTTTGGTTGGACTCCATGATTTTTACCAGTTTTACCCAAAGTTGATATACAGCTTTAGCAACAACAAAGAACAGGTAGAGGAGAGGAATGCCCTCTATGAGGGAAGAATCTGGGTGGACGAGGAGGAAATCCCCGAGGGCAGCCTGGCCCTCATACTGGAGCAAGTACAATTTTCTGATGAAGCCTTGTACATTTGTAAAGCTACGAATGCAAGAGGCAGAGGGCAAAGAAAAATGAAGCTCATTGTGGAAGGTAAGCACTCTTTGAGAGAATCTAAGGGACTGCAGTAGCTGAGTGGTTAAGACGCTGGACTTGACAACTGGAAGGTTGGCAGGTCAGCAGTTCGAGACCCAAGTACTGCACGACAGAATGAGCTCCCGTCTATGTCCCAGTTCCCGCCAACCTAGCAGTTCGAAAGCAAGAAATTGCAACTAGATAAATAGGTACCACTATGGTGGGAAGGTAAACAGCATTCCATGCCCTCCGGTGTCTAGTCATGCCTGTCACACGACCACAGAAACGTCTGCAAACACAGACAGCACCGACTCTTTGGCTATAAACAGAGATGAGCACTGAACCCTAGAATTGGATACAACTGGCTTTCGAGCAAGGGTGACCTTTAACCTTTACCTTTAATATTACACAGGTAAAAGATGGGTCATTTTCTCATCTTTTGTCCACATAAACCCTCCTTTTTTAAAAAAAATATTTGGAAGCTACCGCCTCCTTGCACACAACGTTCCTTTCATTTTACAACCACCGACCTCTGAAGTAGAATGCATTAAATCCTTTTATGCTAGAGATGCCCAATCTCACTCTTTTGGACTATGGTTTCCGGAATCCCAGCCAGTTGCAGGGTTTTAGGAATTGTGTGAGGGAAAGGAGCAAGAGTTACAGGTGAAACTCGGAAAATTAGAATATCATGCAAATGTCCATTCCTTTCACTTAAAAGGTGAAACAAATATATGAGATAGACTCACTACATGCAAAGCGAGAGATATCATACCTTAATTCGTTATAATTGTGATGAGCATGGCGCACAGCGTAGATGAGATTGTGATGATTATGGGGTATATGGGATTGGGGGGGTTGGGGTTTTCATAATCTGTAAACCATAAGCATAAATATTATAATGAAGTAAGGCTTGAACTATCTCACTTTGCGTGTAATGAGTCTATCATACATCTGTTTCACCTTTTAAGTTGCATTACTGGACTGAATGAACATTTGCACGATATTCTAATTTTCCGAGTTTCACCTGTAGAAGAAGAGTGAAGGGACATGACAACTTACTAAAAGCAGAGCAGAGTAATGAAGCTGAACTAAGCAACTAACCAACACAAGATTAAAAAAATGAAAGTATGGATGTGGGTCAGAAATTGACTACATTATTGGATGAAACTTTTAGAAAGAACTTTATAAACTCTGTGTGTGTGTGTGTGGCGTATACACATACAAGTGTGTGCATGTTTGTGTGAGCATAGGCATGCACACATCAAAATAAAAGCCATGAAAAATAATCCAAGTGCTCATCCCCGCACCCCACCCCTGCTCTTCATAAATGTATTCTCTGAAAGCTTAGCCTGGGTCAGGGTAGCTCAAGCTGACATAAGCTCTGTTCTTTTCTGTATGTTATAAAGTAAAATGTCGGTGTAGCAAATACGTTTTTTAAAAGCTCTCTTTACTTCAAAGACCCTAGAGCGATTATTACTAAGCTGCAATTAGATCACCACTAATTGTTTTGTCCCCGCCACTATAATTAGATGCTGAAGAGCCACAGGTGCAGTTTAGCACATCTAATGATACACTTGTGGCCAAGTGCATCTCAACAGGCTGGTACCATATGCCAAAGGTAACCTGGCGTAACCGCAAGGAAGAGGATCTGACCAGCTACTCCACTACAGAGATCCTGGAAGAGAAGCAAGATGGCTCGCACAGGGTGGTGTCCATCTTGAAATACCCCGTGTTGCTCCATGAGATCTACACATGTCATATTGAAGAAGATGATGTGCTCAACAGACCTTTCAGGTCCATCCATAAAGTCCCAAGTTAGTAAATTGATCCTCCCGAATCCTATTGAGCGATAAAAAAGGCCTCTGAAGCATGCCTATATATTGCCAGGAAAGGGCATGTTCCTTTTGCATGCACACAACATCTTGAGGACAACTTAAAACCTTTGGGCCTATAAAAAAAGGTGGAGGGTATATGGAGGCCTGGCTTCCAGGCTAAAGTGGGTTTAACTAACTTGCTAAAAGTAAAAAATCTTATGCTTTCATACATACTGCATTTCTGCAACGTAAGGCCTATCTGCCTTCTTCCTGATTTTACTCGTAAATACTTTCTTCCTGAGCATTTAAATCATGGGTTCTCAACCTACAGCCCACAGGCCAGCCCTGGGCCCATGGCACCATTTCATGTGGTCCACCACCACCACACCCAGAAGTGGAAGCGGATGCTTTTTTCGTCAGCCATAAAATGCACCTGCGCATGCATAAACATGCCCGCAGCTATCATAAACGCAGAAGTGGGCGTATTTACGACAGCCATAAATGAACCCGCTTCCACTTCTGGGGGCATGGTCCAGCCCGTTCAGCTGTCTGGGGGCGTGGTCAGGCCCACAGCGTAAAAAAGGTTGGGAACCCCTGATTTAAATGATAAACTATTCCATTCTTTCATTTGTTGCTGATTGAAAATGTCCTCCCTGTAGCACTCCTTTCCTCTTGGGAACAAAGAGTACAGTCCTTTTAATTAAATTAATTAAATGTTAGGTTTAAAACATATAGAAATAATATTGTTATAATTTATATATGATCAATAAATACCAGATAGCAGGTTTTTGCCCCTTGGCTTTCTAGCACTGCAGCTTCCGGGGTTGACCCAAGCTTTCTTTGGGTTTGAGGTAGGAGGGGAAATGCCACTGGACTTTTTCATGTGTCTAAGGAAACACATCACCTATTACCCTCCCATCACTGCCTTGACTCTGAGCAGGTCCGTAGCCAGGATTCTAGATTTTTGGGGTGTGTGGGTGTGTTCAGGAGGGGCAACAATGTCACACATACATACAGGTGAAACTAGGAAAATTAGAATATCGTGCAAATGTCCATTCATTTAACTTAAAAGGTGAAACAAATATATGAGATAGACTCACTACATGCAAAGCAAGATACTGTACTGTATGTCATGCCTTAATTTGTTATAATTGTGATGATCCTGGCGTACAGTGTACATTAGATTATATGATGATTATGGGGTACATGAGATTGGGGCTTGGGGTTTTCATAAACTGTAAACTATAAGCATCACTTTATAACAAAGTAAGGCTTAAACTATCTCGCTTTGCATGTAATGAGTCTATCTCATATATTCGTTTCACCTTTTAAGTTGCATTACTGAACTGAATGAACATTTGCATGGTATTCTAATTTTCCGAGTTTCACCCGTATATTTCAGGATTCAAAATAATTATATGTCTAGTTTCCTGTAGTAAAAAAAATAATCTTCCGTCAGGGGAAAAACCTAACAAAGTAGATTTTCCTCCACTGCTAAATCTTACTATAGGAGGAAGGTGAGGCAGTAAGAATTTGATCTAATTAATCATTTTAGTGGATTTGCAATTTACTCAATTTCAATTTCTCATTCTTTCAGAGAGGAAATACCACAACATGTATAGTCATTATTAAAAAGATTAATTGATGAAGAGCAATTCCTACTGATTTTAATTTCCTACAATATTTGGATGCAGCAGGAAGGAAAAGCTGACTAGGAATACACTCTCGGTAGTGAAAAAAGAAGATATTTTCATGACTGCACCTAATGTTCAAGTTAAAAGTAGTTAAACCCTCCTGAGATACTAATAAATGTTTACACTGTATTTTGTTCCTACACACAGAGAACCTGCCAACATCAGAATAAAATTCAGGAATATAAACAAAGCCGTCTGCCTGTTCATTTTTATTCACTCTTCGCATATTCATCAACATATATGTGTGTTTCACATCCTGCTAGTATAATGTGTATTTTAAGTGCAGCACCTGATCTTAAAACAACTTCACGTGGGAAGAAACATTCGTTCATGTAGCAGGTGCCAACCTATTTAGGATTCCAAAGGTGATGCCCAGCGCTTTGGCCTACCACCCAAGATAAATGGGCAGCCGGTGTAGTTTAATACAAGACCTACAAGATCCTTGTATTTTAGCCCAGTCAAAAGTGTGGCAACATTTTGTATTAGCTGAAGTTACCAAATTGTTTACATTGGCAGAATCACATAGAACATTTTAATACAGTCCATTCAGGGTCACAGATCATTGTTTCTTGATTATACAAACTAGCTAGATCTGAGCAAAGGAACTCCTGGGTGCAGGAAGCACCTGAACAATGGACGTGAGCGCACAAGAATGTCCAAGCAGTGAACCTGATCTTTCAGTGGAGGCTTACATCCTAGCCCTGGGGTGACGGGTTTCTAACCAACAGCACCTCTGACTTCTCCAGAATTAATTTCAGTTTATTTATCCTCAATTGGAACATGCCAATTCAACCATGAATTGTTATATTTTACCTCTCCACTCCATCAGCACCTCCTGATGCAGAAAACTACATAAGTGTTCTACAATCAAAAGTGAAACAGGATTTATAGTACAGTACATAGTTTCTATTTTACGTTCACTTCTTTGCTTTTTATTAAAAATATTTTTATCCTACAATGTGGTAAGTATAAAATTCTAGGATTCAGCCTACTTTTTGTGTTGGCTTGTTCAGCTTTTAATCTTTCCATATGCCTTTTAACACAACTGAGTTGAAATCAGCAACCTCAGTTAGTGCACTGTTGATTGTAGGAGACTATAAACATCAGTACTGCGTAGAATAATAGTGTATACATTTTATACAACCATATGTGATTATACAGCCATGATGGCGAACCTTGCCGCTCCAGATGTTCTTGGACTTCAATAACCAGAAGCCCCTGTGAATTCATACGAATGACGAATGGGTTTACTGTGATTCATCGGGCCCATGCTGCCTCGTCGCTCCAAGAACATCTGGAGTGCCAAGGTTTGCCATCACTGCTATATAGTTTCAAACATAACTGGAAGTTAGGTGAATTAAAATTTAAAATCCTGTCTTCCAAAATCACTTTGTACACCATCTTCTGCTTGCACTAATGAGCCAGAGGTCAATACTGCTCCAGGAGAAATTGGATTTAAAATTTTGCTTATATAGAACAGAAAAACTTACCTTCTGTGTTTTTACATAGGTGAATTCTTAGATTAACAGAGGAATATAATTCTTTTACCAGGATAAATTTAAGCCTACCAATTAATCATAACTTGAAAAGTTATGAACACATGTCAAGAACTGTGCCTTATTTGAGAACATGTTCTGTTTCTGAATCAATCATTGCCACTTTCTTCTTCATCCATATCCAAATCCGAATATTGGTAGTCCTCATGGCGATCAGCCATGAAGACTGTTCTGAGAATATCATCCAGTGGCCTTTAATTTGCCTTCTGCATCGCAGCATGACACCTGTGCCACTAATCCAGTTCGGCAAGTCACTTTCTGGTCTTGATCCTTTTGGCACACAAAGTCCCCATCAAATCCAGGCCAATACTGATGAAGCTTCTGCCCTCCATCAAGATGGATTCAAGTGGGATTTAATCCACTTGGGGACCATCACCCTTCCCTGTGGTCTTCAGTACCCAAGGCCGTGAGTCCTCAAGGTGGTTAAGTTAATCACCTCCTGACACTCGGCATCAAGTCACTGGCAGTATGGTCTACTCTCTATTACCATAGCAAGGATAAAATCTGCTTTATTTCCAAAAAAACATTTGTACAGTAGCATGAACAATAAAAACATTATTAAATCTTTGTGGAAATTAATATATTAATTATCTACAGAAATTATCAATCAAAATTTTCAAAGAATAATTGAGGATTCTTTCAGTGCTCTTTTAGTTTGCAAAAGATACCTAGTCGATGCTAATTCAAATGTATAGCTAGCAATATGGAAACTACTTTAAAGTGGAATGGCATGGAAACAGCTGTACATTGCAAGTAAAATCTATGAACAGTTCAGTCTGGTTCTTGCAATGATAGTGTAAAATGAAAAAAATAGCATGAGGTTATACACAACTGACTTTACAGCACTACATGTGCCTGCTCAGAAATACATAATTACAGGTTTGGAGGAACAATAGCATAATCTACAACATCAACATTTTGAAGTTCTGGACACTGGGGCTTCACCGGAATGGAATAAACATAATTTAAAATAAAACTGTATTCATTCGATTGGGCTTGGTGCTACACAATGTGCGTTGACAAAGCAAACCAGCCTTCTTCTTTTTGCTTCTCAGCCTGTAGGAATAGAGAAAAGAGAGATATGAGTTGCATTCTTTGGATCACCACTTGCTCATCTTTTGTGGGGAGTGGTCAACATGTGGCAAGTACTGTACAACATATGGAACACCAGCATGGTCCAGGTGAAAAGGAGTAGAACCTGGAAAACTGAGCTTGTTGAGTGGCTCAGAACTAAAAGTTATCTCAGTTCTCACCTATAAACGGACACAAGTAACCTGTCCTCTTAAGGGTTGTTCTGAAGCTCAGCAAGAAGTTTTGTGTCCTGAGGTCTAATGAAAAAATGAAGAGAGCTGAGCTGGCTCTTGCTCCACAAATTCCTTACATGGGATATAATATGGTATCCACATATGTGGAGAATCTTATACAGTACCTTGATTCTTTGTTGCATACACATACAAGTGAAACTCGGAAAATTAGAATATCGTGCAAATGTTCATTCAGTCCAGTAATGCAACTTAAAAGGTGAAACAAATATATGAGATAGACTCATTACATGCAAAGCGAGATAGTTCAAGCCTTACTTTGTTATAATATTGATGCTTATGGTTTACAGCTTATGAAAACCCCAACCACCCAATCTTATGTACCCCATAATCATCACATAATCTTCACATAATCTCATGTACGCTGTATGCCATGATCATCATAATTATAACGAATTAAGGCATGACATCTCTTGCTTTGCATGTAGTGAGTCTATCTCATATATTTGTTTCACCTTTTAAGTGAGATGAATGGACATTTGCACGATATTCTAATTTTCCGAGTTTTACCTGTATATGATGTTAGAGCACCAAGAAGACGATTCTCTTGAGACTTTCCATGCTACTTTGTCTGCTTTGTGGCTGTGTTTTTCCCCCTCATATGGCAGTAAGGCTATATGTCCTAGTAGTTTCAGTGTTTACATTAGCATTATAATCAATCAACGGAGCCAAGTTGAAGCATGCAAGAAAATGTTGCAAACACAACCACAAATTGATCTATACAGTCAATGAGGTGATTCTTCCTGCACTCTTTGTATGTCTCTTTGTTTTCTTTTGCTTAATTCTCTTGGAAAAACAGGAATTGACCAGACAGAACTCCCCAGCCTCCCCACCCTTTTGCTTAACTCCTTTATAATCCTTGCCTTTTCTCAAAGCTGCCAGCAAATGAGGAGAAAATGATGACAGCTCTCAAGCTGCCAGTTTTTGCACTTCCTCACTGGCAACCTCTGCTAGTTGGTGTCTATTTCCTCCCTGATCCTATCACATTTTTTCCATCCAAGAGACTCATCAGTGTCCTGCTGCTATTGAACATGCTTAATCCTTACTGGACTGCTTCTGCCCACTCCCACGGCTTTTCCTAAGAATTTTGTTTAATGTACTTGAGCCCTGGTGGCGCAGTGATTAAACTGCTGTACTGCAACCAAAAGGTTATGAGTTCGATTCTGTCCAGGGACCAATGTTGACTCAGCCTTCCATCCTTCCCAGGTTGGTAAAATGAGGACCCAGCATGTTGGGGTCAAAATGCTAATTAACTTGTGAGCCGCCCAGAGAGTGCACTAAGTACTTATATGGGGTGGTATAGAAGTGTGATTGCTTTGCTTTATAAATATGAAGGTTTAGTTCTCTCAAGGCCAGGGGCAGCTTCATGTCTTGCAAAAAGATTGTGCTGTTTTGACTACGCTAACACAGTTAACAGAAAGGTGGCTGCACATACATTGTTCAAGATGTAAGTACCTTTATCTTGTGACTGTCACTTGTCAACTGTACATGTCCCAGTGAGATGTTTCGCAGCAGACACTCATGTAGATCTGTAGGAATAAAGAACAGGAGAGGGGCAAAAGAGAAATGTTGCATTGTGTAAATTCCCAGTGTATTCAGAAACTGTGTGTCAGAGCCATATAGCTCACACCAGGGGTGCACAAACTTTTCAGGCTGTGGGCCGGTCACGTGGTTCAGGGACCTGGTCACTATGGCCCAGGGTGCCTGATGAGGGCTTCGTGAGCTGGATGAATTGGCATCAGGGGCCAGAACTGACCCCCGGGCCGTAGTTTGGGCATCCCTAGCTTACATTGTTATTGAAAAGAATAATTCAGGTTAAGATGTACTAGAAGGCAACAATAGATATAGAGCCAACTCAACAAAAAGTGTGAGGAAGGATTTCAAGTGTCTCTTCAATCTTTTCTAACCATTCATGTTAGACATTTCCTTACAGGACTTGTTTTCCATACATCTTATCCATTTTAGTTACCTCCTTCTGAGCTCATTTCAATTTCTCTGCAGCGCAGATTTAAAAGCCAAATGTAGCTTTCAGAAGCTTCTCAGTCTGCAGTATCTACATCTTACATGCTACCTGCAAAGATGGGCTTTTTCCCACCCCAGCCATCACAGGGATTCTAAGATGGACTGGGATTGCTTACTTCTCCTGCACCGGAAATGGGTTCCCAATGTACCTGCACAAGGGGAAATCACTTCTGACGAAGCAAATAGGAGTCAACTCCCTACAGAGCATAATGAGGTGTTGTGGTTACAGAAACTGTGCATATTTGTGGTGTGTGTGAGAATGAAAGCAAATGGTTCAGAGATACCTTCTACTGGAAGAGTCTTTGGTTCTGTCAGTTTTGTAGTCAGAATGGCAAAGAGTGTCTGATTCTGTTCTCTATGTGTGTCATGTTTTTCCACTACTCTTTTAAAAACTATTGTTTTTGCTCTCTTTTTGAAAACTTCCTCTTTGTGTTGGCTCCATGCTAGCACCTCATCTAAAAATTTCCCCCCTCAAATCCAAAATATTATCAGTATACAGTACCTCAAACCTTTTCATCTTCTCTTCTAACAATAGCAGCAATACACTTACAGAGATGTAGTTCATACTGTTTTCAGAAATACATGATACACAGTCTACAAATTATCTCAACAGCTACCTGGAATTAGATCACCAGTCTATAGTAATCTTCTCAGGAAGAATGCATAATTCTCCTCTACACATAAAATTCCCATACACATTTATTGATTTTCAGCCGCGGGCCAGACCACGTCCCCTCAGACAGCAGGACTGGGCAAGACTGGTGGTTCCCCCTGCTTTAAACGCTGCCGTAAAACACATTCACAGCTGTCATAAATGTGTACTAAATGTGTTGGGGTGGATTATTTGGTGCCGTGGGCCGGATCCAGCCTGTGGGCCGTAGGTTGTGAACCCCAGACCTAGATTTTTGCTCCCAGAAAATAAAATAAAATAAAAAGGCTTTTTATGGAGCCAATCTACTCTGATTAATCAGAGGTAACTCTATCTCCAACATTTAGATGTTTTACAGCATGATGAATCGAGTGACTCAGCAAAAACAAGTTAGAAAGCAAGCCTCAAATACAAGCAACAAGTAGTAACATCAGAAGTGGGACTGTTGGGATGAAGAACAAAGTAGCTAACAACAGGTAGTAAGGCTTGGAGAGAGGATTTATTGGACACCAATCAAAATTGATCTTATGCCTCCATTTAAAATAAATGAATAACATTTTAAAAGGATAGCTCAGTGCTCTCTGCTTTCCCCAAGACAAATGTCTTTATACACACAAGCACACACACACACAATTACATTGCTAAAGAAAAGCTTTCTACCTGTTAGTTCCTGTTTCCTTCGATTCTCTCTGATGTCTTCAACGATTGCTGCCTGGTTGCAGATCTCACTGGATCAGAGAAGAAATACATACAACAAAATACAACAATAATTGGGTGTGACTATTTATGGATACTCTATCCATAAAGAACTGGATGTTGATTTGGTGTGGAGAACTAATCAAGATTTAAACATGGAGATCAGACAGAACTGCCTTCCTGAATGCCCTGCCTGCCTTGGAGTGCACTGAGAAGGAAAGAAAGAACTGCAATATGTACAATGGCACAGAGTGCGTAAGTGCTGTAGGAGCTAATGCCAGCTTTAAACTATTAAACTCTTATGGATGAAGCCTTTCACTACTCCTTACTGGTGAGACATTAATAAAGTTGTTGTTGTTAGAGCTGCCTTTGTTTTACCAGTGAGGGGATTTGGCAATAAAAAGCAGGTACAAGCTTCAAACATCACTGTCCCCCTGAAATTCCATCCCTATGCAACTCTTTTGAGAACCCCTGTGTTTGAGGTATCCAGCTATAGAGATGACCTACCCTTTTTTCCCGAGTTTAATAACTGAAATACTCTGTTAACTATAAATTATTTGGCTGTTTATTATGAATTCCAGCATTGCATAGTTATCACCTACTGAAGTCCCCCCCTATTTTCAAACCTCTGACTAAGTGTTGCCTAACTGTAAGATCTCTTTTTTTGCCACTTACAGCTTGCCTTGATTCACAGATCTTACATTCCATGTCCCTATACAATATTGTTCTTTGCAGCATCGCATTTCACTTCCCACTATCTTATCCACCCCTATCTTCCTGCCTGCCTGAGGGGTACTGACATCTTGGGAATCAGTGAACTAAAATGGACAGGTGTGGGCGAACTCAACTCTGGAGATCATCATATCTACTACTGTGGCCAAGAAACCCTCAGAAGAAATGGAGTGGCCATAATCTTTACCTATAAGGAGGGACGTTAACTGCTGGTGTCCGGGCATACACGCCCACACCCGTCCCTACTATCCCATACCGAGCCGCCCGCACTTACCTTCATCCTGGCCGACCATCGCCGCAAGGGTCCGGCAGTCACCAGTGGGGCAACCGCCCCACGAATGCGGCCAACAAAAAAAACTACCAAGCCCAGCATCCTCCGTGCTGCGCCACCCCTCAGCCAATGAAGCTGAAGGGCGCGAGCACGGAGGAGGCGGGGCAGCCGGCACACCGGCTTAAAAAAACACCACGCCGGGGGAAAAACACCCAGCCTGCAAAAGGTAAGTGCGGGGTGGGGGAGGGAGGGGGGAGGCACGGCCCTGGTAAGTACACCGCCCAACCGCCCCACCACCTTACACCCCCCCACTCCCTAACCCCCACACACTTACATTTTGCCAGCTGGCCCTTTCCCCCACGGCATTCTGGGAGTCGTCACCAAGGATCGGGGGGGAAGAGGAGGGAGAACCCTCCCCCTAACTTCGGCAAGATTGTGTGTGTGTGTGTGTGTGTGGGGGTCACCGAGGCTTACAGGGGGGAGGAGGAGGGATGCTTCTCCTCTCCCCGCGGAGCTACGGCATGCGTGTATGTGTGGTTGTGTTGTGTGTGTAATGTGTGTGTGTTTGGTTGTGTTTTGTGCAGTATGTGCATGTGTATTGTGTGTGTGTGTGGTTGTATTGTGTGTGTGTATTGTGTGTGTGTGTGTATTGTGTGTGTGTGTGTAACCCATACCACCAAAAAAAAAAAACACAAAAAAAGTCCGGCAATGCCGGGCAAAAATATGCTATTAGTCAATAAAAGAGTGAGAAAAGCAGTAATGGGATATAATCGAAAAAATGACAGAATGATCTCAGTACGGAAGCAGGGCAAACCATTTAATATCGCTGTAATTCAAGTCTACACACCAACCACTGGCACAGATGAAGCTACAATTGACCAGTTCTATGAGGAATTATAGCACCTCCTAGAATTGACACAAAAAAATGATGTCTGTGTTCTATTGGGAAATTGGAATGCCAAGGTAGGAAGCCAAGAAGTAAAGGGGATAATAGGCAAGTTTGGTCTTGGAACACAAAATGAAGCAGGACAAAGGCTAATAGAGTTCTGCCAAGAGAACGTACTAGTCATAGCAAACACCCTTTTTCAACAACACAAGAGACGACTTTACACATGGACATCACCAGATGGCCAATACCGAAACAAGATTGATTACATAATCTGCAGCCAAAGATGGAGAAGTTGCATACTGTCAGCAAAGATGAGACCTGGAGCAGACTGTGGCTCAGATTATAATCTATTGATTGCCCAATTCAGGCATAGATTAAAAAAATAGGGAAAATTAGGACACACGGGTATGATCTAGACAACATCCCTAAGGAATACACAGTGGAGGTGTGGAACAGATTTAATGGTTTAGACTTGATAGATAGAGTACCAGAAAAAATATGGACAGAGGTTCGGGACATCATACAGGAGACAGCAAGTAAAACTATACCAAAAAAAAAGAGAGAGAGAGAGAGAGAGAGAAGCGTAAGAAAGCAAAGTGGTTGTCTGATGAGGCTCTAAAAATAGCGGAGGAAAGAAGGAACACAAAAGGAAAAGGTGAAAGAGAAAAAAATCAATCAATTAAACATAGATTTTTTAAAAAAAAATAGCAAAGAGAGATAGGAAACCTTCTTAAATTAGTAGTGCAAAGCAATAGAGGAAAACAACAGAAGGGGAAGGACTAGAGATCTTTTCATAAAAACTGGGGAAATCAAGGGAACATTTAAAGTAAAAATGACCATGATAAGAGATAAAAATGGCAGAGATTTAGCTGATGCTGAAGAGATAAAGAAAAGATGGCAAGAGTACACAGAAGAACTCTACAAAAAGGACCCCAACACCCCTGACAACCACAGTGATGAGAGCTTTGAACTGGAGCTGGACATTCTGGAGAGGGAAGTCGGGGAGGCCCTAAAAAATATGGGTAATAACAAAGCTAGTGGAGATGACGGTATTCCAGTTGAATTATTCAAAGCCCTAAAAAGATGATGGAATTAAAGTATTGCATTCTATATGCCAGCAGATTTGAAAAACACAACAATGGCCACAGGATTGGAAAAGGCCAGTATACATTCCAATCTCAAAAAAGGGCAACGCCAAAGAATCAAATTATCGAACAATTGCGCTCATCCCACACGCTAGCAAGGTTATGCTCAAGATAATACAGGATAGACTGTAGCAGCATGTGGAGAGAGAACTACCAGAAGTGCAGGTTGGGTTCAGAAGAGGTAGGGGAACTGGAGACCAAATTGCCAACATACGTTGGATCATGGAGAAAACAAAGGAATATCAGAAACGAGTCTACTTCTGTTTCATTGACTACACCAAGGCCTTTGACTGTGTGGACCACAACAAAATGTGGCAAGTAATTAAAGAGATGGGAATACCAGAACACCTTATATGCCTCATGAGAAATCTGTACGAGTCAAGAAGCAACAGTTAGGACAGAACACGGAATGACGGAGTGGTTTGGAATAGGAAAAGGAGTAAGACAAGGCTGCATTTTATCACCCTGCTTATTCAACTTATACACAGAGCACATAATGCGCAATGCAGGGCTGGATGAATCACAAGTTGGAATTAAAATTGCTGGGAGAAACATCAACAATTTGAGATATGCAGATGATACCACCCTAATGGCAGAAAGTGAAGATGACCTGAAGAAGCTCTTGCTTAGGTTGAAGGAAGAGAGTGCAAAAGCTGGCTTGAGACTCAACATCAAGAAAACCAAGATAATGGCAACAGGCCCTATCAGTCCCTGGAAAATAGATGGGGAAGAAGTAGAAGCAGTGACAGACTTTACATTCTTAGGATCCAAGATCACTGCAGATGGGGAATGCAGCTATGAAATAAAAAGGTGACTAATTCTTGGAGGGCAAGCTATCAGAAATTTGGGGAACATATTTAAAAGTAGAGACATCACCTTGCAAACAAAAGTCCGCAGAGTCAAAGCAATGGTATTTCTGGTAGTAATGTATGGTTGTGAGAGCTGGACCATTAGGAAAGCTGATCACAGAAGAATAGACACCTTTGAAATGTGGTGCTGGAGGAGAATTTTGAGAGTACCCTGGACAGCAAGGAGAACAAACAGGTCGATCTTAAAAGAAATCAACCCTGACTGTTCCTTGGAAGGTCAAATATTGAAGATGAAGCTAAAGTACTTTGGTCATCAAATGAGAAGAGAGGATTCACTTGGGAAAGCCTTGATGCTGGGAAAGGTTGAGGGTAAAAGAAGAAGGGGGCGGCAGAGAATGAGATGGCTAGATGGCATTGTTGAGGCAATGGGCACAAAGCTGGTTAGGCCGAGGAGGATGGTGGAGGATAGGGGTGCCTGGCGTGCGACGGTCCATGGGGTCGCAGAAGGTTAGAATCAATGACTGTGCAACTGAACAACAACTGTAAGATCAAAAGAAGAATAGCCAATCCAATTGTTGAAGACTCATGCTTACCAAAGTAGTCTCCCATATCACTTCTAATCACTGCCACTAATTTTTTTTGTCACTGCACTTAGAAATACTGTAGCAATAACATTTATATACTGCCCCATGGCATTTAGTGCACTCTCTGGGTGGTTCACAAGTTAAATAGCATTTTGCCCCCAACCTGCTGGGTTGTCACTTTACTGACCTGGGAGGGTTGGAAGACCGAGTCAACCTTGATCCCTGGTCAGGACTGAACTCACAATGTTCTGGCGGCAGTACAGCAGTTTAACCACTGTGCCACTAGGGCTCCTTAAAACCCTGAATGGAGCTTATGCATGAGCTAGAATTGGGAAGTATCAAGAGGGAGGAATCAAGTCTGTGGGTCTCCCCTGCCAACAGCAATTCTGCACATAATTCCTTACCCAAGAGATTTAAGAAGTAGGTTGCCCAGGAAATGATCCTGCAGGTTTGTTTGTCAGCTACTTATTTGTCTCTCATTTTGTAAAGAGGCATGCACACAAACAGAGCTAACTGTGCATGAATAAAGACAAGATAAATGGTAAATGAGAATATAGATTTGGGACTCATTGTCTAAAGGATGATATTGGCTGCAAAACTGGATTCAGTAGAGCTTTTGCCCACCTCAATAAAGTTCTTAGTTGCTTTTACATTTCTATTCTACAGGTCACCCCTTGTTCCAATATCTTCCATGAATACTTGAAACCATGGAAAACAATGAACCCCATATTTAACCATGCATACTTGAGTCACATAAATGGATGTAAGTGTAACAATAGCTTCATCAACTGTGTTTTAAAAAAACGGGTGCCTCCATTCCTTCTAAACATTATATTGTAGTGGCCTATAGTGGCCAGCTCTGGTAATGTGCCATAGACATATATATGTATTTCAGGGATTTTTAATTGAATAGCTTTGGTCTCACGGAAAGGGAATCTGTTGATATGGAGGATGACCTGTATCTGCATAACATTAGAAAACTATTTATATTGCAAATAGTTTAGAGAAAAGTCAGGTCTTTCTTTATCAAAGATTCAAGTGGAAAAACCCATCGGCATGATTAAGTATCGCTGTTTGGCTCTATGTCTTAACCTATGATAATGCACCAGAAATTAAATTCAAGTTTATGCCTTCCAGTCTTTTTGTAATAATAAGATAGCCAAGTGATTTAATTTTACCGTCTTGCACCGATTTCACCGGCAAGAAAAACAGTATCTTCTTTAGGGCTACCCAGAGTTTCTGCTACTGGAATAGACACTTCAATTGTCTTCCTTCCATTTTCTAAAAAAGAAATAAAGAACAATCTCCGATTACTGAGAAATGTCTGCATGACATAATGATGAAAACCTACTTCAACATGCATGGAGTGGAAAAGCAGCATGAATTTAAAAAAAAAGTTCTGTGAGAGGAAGATAGCTGCTATCAAAAAATAATCCACCATACTGTCAACAATTGATATTAGGAGATACTCTCGGTATTGGACACATACCAATTAAGTTCACAGGAGTTGATGGAATTGGTGAGACTGGTGGAGACACAGAGACGAACGTGGATAATTTTGGCTGGTTGGTCAGCAGCAACAGTTTTCCACGTGCTTCTGCACTCTGGCGGTTCAGCTCAGCTATTCGTTCATCCAAGCTCCTTGGTACTTCTTTCAATCTGTTTATGGCTTGTTCATTTCCCTAAATAAGCATTCAAGCTTGAGAGGTTATAGACATCTTATAAAGGAAGTGAGTTTTATATTATTGAACTTAGCTACACAGAAGACTCAACCCATCTGACCTGCTCACTCATAAAAGCATCATCTTTGCTCTTTATAATTTGCTTTAATCAAGGTTACTTGTTTGGGAAAAAAAGATAATGTACTGGAAACAATCTATATCGATTTATCAATGCATAGCTGGTGGGGCAGCAAGTCAGCAGTTCGAGACCCGGGTACTGCATGATGGATTGAGCGCCCGTCTCTGTCCCAGCTCTTGGGAGACACAAAAGGAGCCTCATTTGGGTGTTCCCTAAGTGTAATTTCTACTGCAAAAATCCTTTCAACCCAGAATAATTTCTGACACAAAATTATTATTATAGGAAACTGATACCTGAACTGGAAAGAAAGGAAAATAATGATATATGATAGGTCAGATATCAATTTAAAAGGTAGTAGAATAATGCTATGGAACACTGCAATGAATAAAATACAAAATTTTTGATCAATGTCATTTTCTCTTTCTCTCTTAACTACTCACAGATGACATTTAAAGAAGGCTCAAGATAGTGGTCAGTCATAAAAATAAGCTATGATGCAGGTGCAAAAAAGGGCAATTCTATACAGTACTAGCATAGGTTTTTGTTTTATGTTTATGCAAATGAGGTTAGTTTTTAATTGTGGTTTTTTTAAAATTTCATTTTTACGCATGGGCTTTTATAAACTGTGATTTTTTTTATTTTTTGTTTTTGTTTTTTAAAAAGAGGAAAGGATGATATAATTTTATAATTATTGTATTTAACCAAATAATGTGTTGCTATGTGAATTTTTTTTAAAATAGTTGTACCTTGGATAATTATTTTTTTAAATGTGTAAGAATGTTTTTTTTAATCAATGTTTCTATACTGTGTTTAGATGTTTTGTTTTGGTTTTTAGAGTGAAAACTTATTTCTTTTTTTAAAAATTATTTGTGATGTTTGTGACAATTTTTGAATGTTTTGATAACTTATTTCATTAATTTGGGAATTATTTGTAATTATTTTGAATATTTTTTTCTTGTGGCCTCTGGGTGGGGCTGGTGAGCTTTTCTTGTGTTTTACTATTTTTCTCTACTGTCCTCTGGGTGTCGCTTCTTCTTCCGGTAAGTAGTCTCTTTCTTTCCTCAGTTTAGTTCCGGCCGTCGTGGAGTGAGGACGTCTGCTGGTAAGGTCTCTGGTTCAAAAAATTTTTGGGTGGTCGGGCGGGGGGGTTGTTTTGGTTTTTTTTTGGGGGGAGGGGGGTCTGTGTGTTTTTTATTGTTTGTTTTTGGATGTTTTTGTGTTTCCTTTTTCTGTCTTTTATTTTTGGTTTTGTTTATTTTTGACTGTTTTTGGATTGTGCTTTTGGATGTTTTTGTGTTTAATTTTTGTGTTTTTTTTTTGGTTTTGATTATTTTTGACTGTTTTTGGATTGTGTTGTTTTGTGTTGGGGGTATTTCCGTGGGCCGCTCTCAGGGGCTGGCCCGCAGAAATACCATCGCCGCTTGATGCGTCGATGGGGTGGTGGTATTTCCGTACTCCAGCCTGGGTGGCCGGACCACGGAAATTGCCTCGCCACTTGATGAGGCGTTGGGGTGGGGGTATTTCCGTGGGCCGGCCTGGGTGGCCGGACCACAGGAATCCCATCGCCGCTTGATGCGCGGGGGTGGGGGTTTCGCGGCCTGCCTTTTGTATTTTTATTTTTCCCGCGCCGGCTGCCTCAGCGTTCTGTGCGCTCATGGCATGCAGGATGCTGGGGCTTGTAGTTTGGCGTGTGCGTTTTTGGCTTGTGCAGCGGTTTTTTTCTGCGGGTTTGATTTTGATTGGCTGCGGCGCGTTTCCGAACGTTCCTTTTGCTCGCACCGCTCAGCCTGATTGGCTCTGGTGCGGCGCGGCACAAGGAACGTTGGGAATTGAAGTTCCCTTTTTTTGTTTGCGTCCGGGGGGCTCCTGCCCCACTGGCACAAAATCCAACCTGACAGTTACGTGCGAACCCTGGTCGGGCGAGTGCACGGAGGCTCAGACGGGTCTAGTGGGGCCTGGCTAAACATCCTTTGTCACATTCCAATGGTTAACGCACCATTTTATAGGTATAGATTTTATTACTGGGTAAAACCTCAGCATCAACTGCTACGATGTCATGGACATGGACATTGTAGTTAGTTGACATTGTGCCCTTCATCTTGTATACAGAGCAGACGGAAGCTAAGCTAAGCTTGGAAGGAAAATGAAGAAACAGAACAGGACATTATTTTAGTAACTGTTCAGAACAGGGGTGGCCAAACTTTTCAGGCCACGGGCCGGTCACATGGTTGAGCAAGCCGGTCACGTGGTTCCTCCCACTGGAAGTAGAAGTAAAACACATCCACGCATGTGCAAAACGCTGCCATAAATGCACCCGCGGTAGTCATAAACGCTTTTTATTTCTGCTTCCAGGAGCAGCGTGGGCTGGATAGCCGTAGTTTGGCTACCCCTGGTCTAGAAGATGTAGATCCGATGAAGGTGGTGCAATATTTAGATTTTAAAAATCTAAACCAGAAGCAAATCAAGGTCAAAAATAAGTTTTACTAAGGACATATAATTCAAGAACAGTTTCCCTGGAACAATTTTGAAGTACAAACATGCTCCTATCCAAATTCATTTTTGAGGAGATGGTACTGCACCTCTATTGACTACATCTGTGGCTGGTACCACACAAGGTAAATAACATTTAGCTTAGCCATTACGCACAAACATTCAACTGTTATCTCAAGAATTTATGTTCCACAACCTAAATGTAGCTATGGATGTCCTACATGAAGAGATTCTTGTATTCTGTTGCATTCATTCCTCAGTTACAAAACTGATCCACAGATGACATTCACAAACAAGCATCTAACCGTTAAAAGGGCAAGAGTTAGAATAGCCCCGCCCAGATGAGTGAAATTTTTTTTCTTAGCAAGCAGCTAGATATGTGGGCAAGAGTATCGAAGGCAACTTCCAAATGCATACTGAGAATGCTAAATGAGTTAGTCTGTACTGTATTATTTTTACACCTGAAAGGCTCTTTTGTTCTTACCTGTTCTTCTACCCTCGATCCATCCTGCATTGTTTCTGGATGCAGCAAACTACTGCTTATCTCCTGATGGCCGTGCCTGAATTTGTTTAGCTGAGATTTAATAGCTAAGTTCTGAAATGTGAGTTCAACGATTTGACCCTGAAGATCATCCTTCTGAATATGCGTCATGGTTGTAACGGGAATGGATCTCTCTGTAAAGTCGCCCAAGCCTTGTCTCATTGCGTCCAGAAAAGGGCTTCCTGCAGGTTGCTCATCTACCCAAAGAGAATTCTGTAAAGGTTTGTTTGGAACAGGAACACCACCTCCATGCTTTGAAAGACTGCTCTCTTTCTGTGCCAGGAGTGTTAAGTGCGAGCCAGGTGGTCTCTGGTTTCCATCTGGTTCTTTCCCCATGGATTCTGTGGAAAGATGAATGTTTCTGTGTGAAGGCCAATTAGAACCTCAATTCAAGGGCTGGTTCTCATTTTAAAAAAAAAAATCGCCCCAGACATCTGAAAATGCTCAAAATAAACTATGTGTTAAGCTTTCAAATGCATTTATTGTAAAATCAAAACCACAGGTCACATTCTGGAAACACCAAGCCATAGTATTCAGTCTTCAAATATGGCAAAGATCAAATGTTTGCTTACTGCACTGAAATCTAATTTTGCTCAAATACAGCCTTCTTTGTTCTGTGACTACTAAGATTATCTCCTCGAGAAAATACCCTGCAAACAAAATTAATATATTTATTTGGTAGTTCTGAAGATTTGATGTTTAAAGAAAATGTTGAAAACATTAAGGCTTCTGTATGGCATAAGCTGACTATGGAAAAAAGGTTTTAAAACAAGGGCCAGTGTGCTTAGAGACAATTGGGAAATGATGGGTATTAGTTTGTTTTCTTGTTTGGTTAATGTGAGACTACCTGGTTGCTTTTTAAATTCAAAAAAATGTCTCCACACTAGTCGGAAAAGAGGAAAATGACTCAAGTCACACTGGCTGGCTAGTTCAAAGAATTATTCTTCTGCAATTGGCCAAGGCTTGCCAACATGCCTATATAATACAATACATATTTTGAAATATGTTGCCAGAGCAGTGTTTCCCAACCTTTGGTTTTTGGACTTCAATTTCCAGAAGCTTAAGACAATTCCCTAAAGCACTGGGAATTGAAGTCCAAAAAATAAAAAAATAAAAAAAATTGGGAAATATCCTGTAGGAAATCTTACTACATACCCTGGTCTTACAGAAAGATGAACAAGTTGGTCTTGGAACAAATGAAACCTGAACTGTCTTTGGAAGAAAAGAAATGATGAAACTGAGGCTGTCCTATTTTGGGCACACCATGGGAGAGCAAGACTCTCTGGAAAAGGCAATAATGCTGGTAAAGGTGGAAGGGAGCAGGAAAAGAGGAAGTCCAAATACAAGATGAATTGACTCCCTAAAGAAAGCTACAGTTTTAAATTTACAAAAGCTGAGCAGGGCTTTTGAGGAAATGACATTTTGAAGATTGCTCATTCATAGGGTTGCCATAAATTGGAAATGATTTGACAGCATGTAACAACAACACAACCATTCTTTAAGCAGGCAAAGAAGGACTTGTCCACATAAAAAAACCAGATGGGTAGTTATTTAAAATGGGTTCAAATATTGCCATGCCGTCAAGGTGGCCTTCTTACCATCCTGAGGAGGAAGAGGCAGGGCCTGGCTGCTCTTCTGCTGTGGCGGAGATAACAAGATGGCAGGCTGGAATAGACAAGGGGATACCAAAGGGACTGGATGGTTTTTATCTGGAGGATTCAGCAATACTGGACTATCATGGGGATGATCCATTTGGAAGAATTCACATGTATCTTTCTTCAGCCCAACATTATTTGTGAGAGTTTTCACTGGAAAGAGAGAACAAATAAGAAAATTAATACAGTCAACCCTCACATTTGGATAGCATCATTTTAGCTTAACAACGCGCCATTATGCACCACGTGTTCCCCTGCATAACAATGTTTTTAGTGTCGTTTTCCGGACAACAACGCTAATTTTTTTTGTTGTTTAGCTGCCCTGAGTCGGCGCAAGCTGAGTAGGGCAGAATATAAATAAAACCTATCTATCTATCTATCTATCAAATAACAGTCATTATCCGAACAAAAACGTCGTTATGCGGAAAACTCCATAGAAACCCGCATAACAACAAAAATCGCTTAGCAACGCTACTTGGGGAACCGAGTAGCATTGTTATGCGAGGGTCTACTGTAACCACTTTCTAAAGGTTATGGTGAATATTATATGGCCCTCTTTATATAGCGTAGTAAGAGAAATATTCAGATACAACACTGAATATACCCTTCCTCTTTGTGTGAAACTATAGTAGTTTTTAAAGGAGAAACTGACATTAGCTGGGAATGAAAAGAACTAGTGGGACTACCTGGACTTCTAATACTAATTGGGGACCTATATTGGTTCTTCAGTGACAGCTCCCAACTACTATTTCCCCAAAAGGTACTACTGAAGGCAAACAACCCTTCACTGTAAACAGTGGGAAAGGGGAGTGTTTCAGTGTGAAACCAGCAAATCACCTGGGAAGGAGATATAATATTGGAGTTAAGGCCCCCTGTGCTTGGTTTTCTTCAAAATATGCTTGGCAGTGAACACACATTTTAAAAACCACAAGCAGAGCAAAATTGCAGTGTGATCCTTTGAAGTACCTACATCAATTTACTGCCAGAAATGAAGTCTGCTATCCCACAGCACTCCAGTAACTACCAAAACTCATATGTCTTAAAACTTCTAATAGCTCAGATTAGTTTTCCTGCATTCAGCAAGAGACCGATACCTTGGGCAGGCTCTGAACTCCTGACTGAAGACTCCTGAGTTTCTCTTGGACTTGTCATTCTGCCAGAATTTGTGACAGAAGGTTCTTTAATTTCACAAGTGGGTGGCTGTTTCTTTTGTTCAACTAAACACTGGTGGATTGTGTTCTTGGAGAAAAAGAGAGTAAGAATATTCAGCAAATTTTTTAGATCAGCATTTTTTAGCTGACAATCTGCAAAAACATAGAATGAAATATACTTTCAGGCATTTGTTTCTGCTTTCTCTAAATTTAATAGACCAGTCAATGTATATTTGCTCCTTCTGTACTACTGTAAAGACCACATAATATAAATGTAATAAACAATTTCAAAGTTCTCAGTCACTGTCACATGAATCGCAGAGTTAGAACCAAGGACATACCATCTGACAAACTGAGTGACAAACCAAATCCTTGTAGAAATGAGATAACAAAAAATCTCTCACTTCTTGTTAATGCAGTTGACCCCAAACCTTTGCTATTTGACACACAGAGACACACAGTCTGTTCTACTGAAGGATTCAAACTATATTTCTACATTATTAAACAAGTGCTGGCTGGATAGCTCCATGGTTTTGCTATCTGGCTGCAAGCCAGAGGATTTAATTCCAGACTGTGTCCCCTAGTAGAAAAGCCAGCCTGTATAGCCATAGGCAAACTGCACTGCCCAAGGACACCCCCAGAAGAAGGGAATGGTAAACCGTGTTTATGTGTTCTCTACCTAGAAAACCCTGGAAAAGGTCACCATAAGTCGGAGTTGGCTTGATGGCACATTATTATTATTAAACAAGCTAAATATACTTATTATATTCCAAATATGGATAAAGTATTACATTCAGTAACTCAAACGTAATTCTGGGCAATACCTGCATAGAGAGGTTTTCCTCTCTCATCAAGTAGACTTCAGTAGTCAGAGCGTCAATGAGGGCCCTATGTTCACTCATTTCCTCTTCAAGCTTCCGTCTGTGCAACACTTCTTGACGTACTCTTGTCTCACTCTTTCAGGCACAGGAAGAAGAGGAAGAAGAGGCATTACTACAACAGTGGCATTTTATTATCAGGCATTTTATAGATCATTAGGAAGGGTATAGAAAATAAGTCAGCAAGTGTCATTTTGCCTCTTTATAAATCTATGGTGAGGCCCCATCTGGAATACTGTGTACAGTTCTGGTCGCCATACCTCAAGAAGGCTATTATGGAGCTGGAAAAAGTGCAGAGGAGGGCAACCAGAATGATTAGGGGACTGGAACACCTTCCTTACCATCTGAGGCTACAACGGTTGGGCCTCTTCACTCTTGTACGGCGGCATCTAAGAGGTGACCTAATTGAAGTTTATAAAATCATGCACGGTGTGGACAAAGTAGATAAGGAAAAACTGTTTTCCCTATCGCACAATACTAGAACTAGGGGGCACTCCATGAAACCTTTGGGTACTAGTTCTCAAACAAATAAGAGAAAGTACTTTTTCACCCAGAGGATAACTGGTCTATGGAACTCCCTGCCAGATGAAGTGGTGACAGCTGTCAGTCTTGACAGCTTTAAGAAAGGATTAGACAAGTTCATGGAGGACAAGGGTATCAATGGCTATAATTATGGATACCTAAGAACAACCTCCAGGTTGGAGAGAGAGGCAGGATATCTCTCAATGCCATTCCCAGGGAATCCTAAGCAGATGAAGGCATCTGCTTGGGAATAATACTTTGAAGCAAATGGTGAGCCACTGTGTGAGACAGAATGCTGGACTGGACGGGCTGTGGCCTGTTCCAGCAAGGCTGTTCTTATTATGACAACACGAGCCAGCAAGATTCAATATTACAGGAAAGGACCTGAGCAAAAGTTGGGCTTCCATGCCATAGAATCCTCCTTTATTCAGCTTTGAGCCTAAGTTGAAAAACGAGGGCAAAAAGAAGAACAGTACAACATTTCATAGTCTTTTTAATTTCTCGGTCCATGAAAGCTAATGGCAAATAAACTTGTTAAACCTTTTGTCAACACTTTTGTCATTTTTGCTAACACAGACTACCATTGGTCTTCGGGGATAATTTCTTGCTTTACTAGGTGTAAATATTTCTGCTTTTTTATCTTGTACTAAGAAGTTATAAACATTGTAATAAACAGTAACAGATTTTATTTTTAGCATGAGCTCCTCCATATCAATAATAACAGCGAAATCCATCCTAAATGAATCCTAAGATGTGATGGAAAAAAGAAGGGACTATGGCATGCTTCTCTCTCTGAGAAAATTAACAAACAGAATTCAGCATGTTCTAGCAAACAATATTTGGAACTATACAACAGTGAAAAAGATGTTTCTTGAAGCATTCCTACATTTGCTCATTAATTACACAGGTCTGCAAAAAAAAAAAAAAAGCTGCATAGGATATTTTTGGTAAATTTTATTTTCTAATGTGCTAAATCCAAAAATGACCTTGATTTTCTCCCATCACGCATAGGTTTTTTCACAAAATATGAGGGTTTTGCATTAAAAAAGAATAAGAGTGAAATAGCAATCGGTAGTGTGGTTTTGCTATTCATGCCACATCATAGGAATGCCAAAACTAAATGAGGTTTTCTTACCTTTAAACCACAAACAAAGATCTGCTTCGCACCTTCTACACACCTTATGAGGAGCCCATGCTTTGTCTTGATCCCCAAGTTTCAACTTAAAGTAAGCAAAATATTTTCTTCACAAAAATCACTTATGTTTCTTTGTTGACTTTTAATAGTGTACTATCAGGGGTAACTGGTGTTGCCCGGGTGGGGGACCCAACCCGGAGCATGGAGTGACCGGGGCAATCCACATCCACACATGACACCCCCACACAATACACCTCCACATGCAATACACACTCACAACACACACACACAGGACACACACAACCTACACACAACCCACTCCCACCAATGCCATCCACTGCATACACGACACGACACAACACACACGCCACACAATACAACACACACAGACACACAACACACAACCCCAACACGTGCTACCCAGACCCAACACTCACGACACAACGCACCAATACAGAACACACTGACACAACACCCACCCACACAATACCCCCCAAACACAGTACACACTCCCACCACACACACAACCTACACACAACCCACTCCCACCACAGCACAACACACACTGACACACAACACACACCCCACCCAGACCCAACACTCACAACACTACGCACCCATACAGCACACACTGACACAATACCCACCCACACAATACATCCCTCAGATACAACACGCACCGTGGGGGGGGGACCCAACCCCCCTCTGGCACGCACCTCTCCGTGCGCTTCCAGCAATGGGGTTGTCTGACGAAGTCACCCGGTTGTGTCTTGCGGTGGTGGGAGCAATGGAGGCACGGGTTGTTTGGCGTGATGAGGGCCGCCACGCCAAACAACCCATGCCCCCATTGCTCCCCCTGGCACAAGATGCAACCAGCAGGCTTTGTCCTCCAAACACACCCATTACTGCCCGCACGAGGAGAGGCAGCCACAGACTGACTGGTCAGCCGACCCCCCCTCCGATGCCTACTCTCCGCATGCGGCCAGCAATGGGGGTGGGGGTTCAAAGCTGGCCAGTTGCATCTTGCGCCGGGGGAGCAATGGGGGCGTGGGTTTACTCCCTTGCCGCAAGACACAACTGGGTGGCTTCGTCCTCCACTCCCCTTGCTGGCTGCGCGCGGAGAGGTAGGCGCCGGGGGGGGGGGGGTTGACCGGTCGTTCCCCCTCCCCCCTCCGGTCGGTGGCTGCCTATCTGCGCACGGCCAGCAATGGGGGGGGGACGATGAAGCCACCCGCCCATTTGCGTCTTGCCTGCAGCGGGAGTAGCAATGGCAGTACAGGTTGTTCAGTGGATGAGGGCTGGTGCTGCCCTTCCTCCTCCCGCCGCAAGACACAAACGGCCAGGCGCCTTCGTCCCCCCCCCCCGGCAATTGCTGGCCGCGCACGGAGAGGCAGCCACCAACCAGAGGGGGAGGGGGAATGACTGGTCAGCCGAAACCCCCCCCCCCCTCCGGTGCCTGATCTCTGCACACAGCCAGCAATGGGGGGGCGGGGCGGAAAAAGCCACCCGCCCGTTTGCGTCTTGCCTGCGGCAAGAGGAACAATGGTGGCGCGTGTTGCTTGGCATGGCAGCCCCCACCCCGCCGAACAACCCGTGCCGCCCTTGCTCCCCCTGCCGCAATACACAACCGGGCAGCTTCGTCCTCCCGGTAGGCGCCGGCACGGGTGGGGGTGTCAGCTAGCCGGCCGTCTCCCCTTCCGGTCAGCGCTCCGAGGCGTTCCCCTGGGAGAGCAGGGGAGTCAGGCCGCGGTGGCCGCCTCCCCGAATCAAAACAGGACTGGGCGGGCGGCCAGGCAAGGCTGCCTCCTCCTGCCGAATTGGAGGAGTTTCCCAACCCGCGCAGGTGCAGCAACCTGCCTGGAGTTCCTTGCGGCCACACTGGCTTCAACTCCGGGATGGCTTCTGCGCCTGCGCTGAGTCGCATACATGCATAGTGCTGCCTCCCCGGCCATCACATGCTGCCATGGGCGGGGAGGTGGGGGCCTTGTTTTGGGGCGCAGGACCCTGAGGAATGCTGCCAGTACCCTGCGCTGGCCCAGCAAAGCATGCCAGGTAGGCAGAGAGCACGTTTCGGGGGGGGGGGAGGTGTCATGGCGTTGCTGCCCCAAATGCAACACCTTGGTTTTAGGTATATAGATTCACCACAAATAAAACTAAAGTTCTCCGGAGAAATAACACAACCTCTTGGAGCCATAATACAGAACTAAAAATGAGTACAATCACGTTTGAATGCAGGTTGTAAACTGAGTATGGCTCATAAAGCAACCAAGATCCTGAACTTATTTAGCATGTTGAAACATGATCAAATCTGACAGTAGGCATGTTTATACTCATTTATAATATGCCAGAGAACATGTCAAAACATGCTCAACCCAGCCAGTAAGATTCCTGGATATGTTCACCTTTCACTACAAACAAATTAAACCTGTTGGGACATGATCATCTGAGCTTCCTCATACCACTAAGCATACACTACGCCCAGTGGTGGGCTCCAAAAAATGTTACTACCACACTGTGGGCATGGTATGGAGGGCAAGGCCAGGGGAAAGCCCTGCGTTGCACCTGAATTAGGACTACTTTATTTCAAAACCTGGATGGGTGGGGCCAGCCAGAATTTCTGCTACTTGTTCTGGTGAACTGGTGTGAACCTGCTGATGCCCACCACTGACTACACCTCCCCTCCTCTTATTTTTCTTTGCATTATTCTTGATTCTAGATCTAATACATATTAAATAAAAGTAAGAAATAATTTTTGGATAGGGTTTTTAGAATCAAGAATAGGATATCAGATTTTGGGTTAAAGGCAAACTTCACACTAAATTAAACTAAAAACATGAGTTTTGAAAGAAAACTTGACGAGATGGAATTTTTTTAGCATTTTTCTCAGTTTCACTAAGTAAAAATCTATAAGAAACAGTAAAAAAAATCCTATGCAGTTTTTTGGTTGCAGGTCTGTGTTACCTGAGCATATATTTAAATAGTGAGTTTAAGAAACGTGCTCTAGAAAAAAATTAAATGCATAAAATGAAGTAATCCAAACATCTTCAAATCAACAGAAAGCAACCTTTGAAGTGTACTGGATGGCTACAAATGTATAAGCAAGGATAGAGCAACTTAAAACATACATTGCAGCTGGCAGTGATTCACAGTATTTCCCCACCTCCTTCAAATAGCGTAGCATCCGACACAAAGCATTCACCAGTGAGGGAGTAAATCCAGAGACCCCCTGATGATTGTGTGGTTGGTGGATTTCATACCCCATCCATCTCTCGTACTCCTCCATTTCATGCTCCATATCCTGTAACATTTGGTTCAAGATTTCTAGGCTGGTCCTGTTGCCATTTGGGAGATGAAAGGAAGCTGGAGTAGTGCTCAGATTCATCTTCTTCTCCCCAGTAGGTGTCTGTGCAGTTTGCTTTTTCTTGACTGAGAAGGAAAGCATGACAGACATCAGCAATAACATTCATCCATGTCAAACCAAATGATTGGTTAATTAGAGCAAATAATCCTCAGTTTAAGAGATATATTAAAATGCTGAAAAAATCACTATCTATAGAAACACATAGAAAAGATTGGTTAAGGTGTCTGACATTTCAATAGCAAATGTCTTCAACAGACTTAAGTTTTATGCTTAATTAATTTACATAGATATTTCTCTTGTCCGCGTAGGCCAGGGATAGGTAAGTTCAAAAGCAAGCAATTGCAAGTAGATAAATAGGGACCACTTTGGTGGGAAGGTAAACAGCGTTCCGTGCACTCTGGTGTCGTCATGCCTGCCACATGACCACGGAAACGTCTGCAAATGCAGACAGCGCTGGCTCTTTGGCTATGAAACAGAGATGAACACTGAACCCTAGAGTCAGATACGACTGGCTATCAAGCAAGATAGGCCTTTACTATTTTGATACCCAGATAAGCAGTGATGTGATTGATAAGGTTATTTGATCTCACCCTGAAATGAACCCTTTCAGGGACAAATTTAATCTGTGATGAGTCACAGATCCAACCTACCAAAAATGTGATAAGAGGTGTTTTACATTTGGCCTTAAGACAGAAATCCAGTTCATACAAAATGTAGTATGTCAGAGAGAATGGTGTGCTGCAAACTACTTCCTGGTAACATTAGCTTTCAGTATTTGAAGTATTATGTTATATGAATTATTTTTACCTCATTAGCCCCTATATGCAGTACAACATAGATTGATTTAACACAGTGAGAACTAAAACTTCACCAAAGATTTAATTAAACACCAGAGAAAGCCCATCTATCTTTCTGAAGCCTGAATGGGAGGCAGGCATTTTATCGTACCTTTTGTTGATGCTTGTTTATGCTTCTTTATTTTGGCATTCAATATTTGCTGCACAATATATGTGGAATCTGGAGGTTGTTCTTCATCCCCAAGTCTTGAATGAGCTTTCTTGACTGCATTAGTTGCATTAAGGGCTAAAGGAACATGGATGAGATTTATTTTAATTAAGCTGAGATACACCAAGTACATAATTTTAAAATGTGGCATGTTTTTGCTCAGCTAGACAAACAGTGATACTTCCCAACATCCTTTCTACTACAGCAACTTCCAGCAGGTACTATTTTATTTCTAGTGTTTGGTTTTCATGAGAGAGAATAAACTGGACCTGCATTTCCTGGTGATTGAGAAACTGCTGCTGGAGTCAAAGGTGCATTTCCTTCTTGTGATGAGAAGACAGTAGTTGCTTGTTGTTTAGATGCCTCTTTTTCACAACTGGCTACAGAATTTTCTTCCTTCAGCAGATCAAGCATCCTAAGGACATTGTTGCACAAAAATTAGATCTTTTTCCTGTGCATTTTTCTTCAATTCTGCTTTGTCACAGGAGATTGGGGTGACCTCTGTGACCCTGAGCATCTTTACATATCACCAGCTATAGCTATTCTTTGAGACAGCTTAGTCACAATGACCCACTCTTGTACTCTCTTTTAGACTACTGCAATGTTCTTCAAAGGACTGCGGTGGCTTGGTTAAAATGTTGAACATGATGACTGGAAGGTCAGCAGGTCAAGACACAAGCGACGAAAGAGTGAGTTGCCATCTCTGTCCCTGCTTCTGCCAACCTAGCAGCTCGAAAGCAAGAAATTACAAGTACTGTAGATAAATAGGTACTGCTTCAGTGGGAAGGTAACAGCATTCCATAGCACTCCAGAATCTAGTCATGCCTGCCACATGAACACAAAAACATCTGCAGACACAGACAGCACTGGCTGTTTGCCTGTAAATAGAGATGAGCACTGCACCCTAGAGTTGGATACATCTGGCTTTCGAGGAAGGGCAGACTTACCTTTTACCTTTAATGTGCTTGAAAACTACTTGGAAGCTGGCACAAACTATGAATGCCAAGCTAAGGTATTAAGCATCTGAAACGATATCTCATCTCGTACCAGTCTTACTGGTTTTGTGGCACTGGGGCTCATATGAGGTGTGTTTTTCTGTCTCACAATAAAGGTACTTCAGATGGTAACATAAGATGAGTCTTACTCAATAGTAGTGCTCCAAATCTGGAATACAGCCCTCTCCCCTAAGGCATGCTTGGTACTAACTTTACCGACCTTTGGGAATATGCAAAGACACATCCATTTATATCTATATATTTATGAGTATTCATTTGCCACTACTATCACACACATTCATATTGATACACTGATGTTATTAAACATGTCACTACGTTTTAATGGTGCTGTTGGATAGTAAGGGATATAAACAAAATGAAATAAACATTTCACAGTAAAAGAGAGAAAAGAAGTTCCACTCCATTAACTCTGCTGAGATTCCAGCTATTCCTGGCTCTTCTTATAATGATTCCAATACTAGGTGAAAGACACTCCATTTTCTTTTTGTGTTAGTTTGGAAGTGAGCAGTAAAGACATAAATTTATTGTTAGATCTCTGAGATGACCTACAGTAGATCATTAGGAACTGTTGATTATTTATATTAATTATACCTAGAGTAAGGTAAGCCCTCGTAGGAATATGATTAATGGGTTTTTACTTGAAAAGGACCTGTGAGCTTGGTTCCAACATGGTTCATAGGTGTGTTTGGTTGGGATACAGGAGAAGGCCTCCTCTGTACCTAATCCAGCCTCTCTAGAACTCCCTCCCATGAGAGGCCAGGCTGGACCCAGCTTTGGTGCTTTCCTTCTGCAAGCAGGCAAAGTATTCGCTCTTCAGGCCGACTTTCCCTTTGTGACTGGCTTTCTAAGAACACTTTTTAAAATGGGATTGTTTGTGCCTTTGTTGCTTTTTAATGTGTTTTAGTATTGCTTTTATTTATTGTGTTTAATAAATTTAATTTTCTTTTAGTATTTTAACAATTGTTTTTAGCTTTCAAACAGTTTTTTTAAAAAAAATATTTTTAAAAATGTATGCCGCCTTGGGCCCTTTTATAGGAGAAAGACAGGGCAAAAAAATATTTCGGATAAATAATAAAATACGTTATTGAGCTGAGTGTGCTCCGAAACATATCTGTCTTAATTTTTACACCCACACCAGCCACTATTTTGCATGTGAATCTGGGTGATGGGCTTAGAGGTTCTACTCAAAATACAGAGGATCCACCAAGCTCTTAAAATTCCCACCCTCTCAGAGTCTTTCTTATTATTCATTTTTATACGTTCTCTAAAATTATTTTTCAAACATAAAGCTTCTGGTCAAACTTATCATGGGGTGGGGGGAAGGTATTTACTGAGGATCACCTAAACCAGGGGTTGGCAACCTTTTTAAGTGGGGGTGCCAGGTTATGCTCATTCAGACAGTTGAGGGAGCCAGAATGGTGGGCCCTCAGCCATAAATGCTGCTGTAAATGCATCCATGGCCGCTTCTGGTGGCTGTGGTGGGTGGAGCGAGGGCAGGATTATATTTGGCGCCGCAGCCTGTAGGTTGCCAACCCCTGACCTAAACAACATGTTTCAATGATACCCTTCAACTGCAAATGACTTCTTAATTTCACTGTTTATTTTCCTGTTTAGATTCTTAAGTAGATTTTGTGAGACAGAGATGACACTAACCTCTTGGTGTTAACGTTGGATTTGAATTTCAAATATACCTCATTCTCACCATTTCTCTTGCACACGGGAGAATAGTCTTCTGTTTCATTAAGAGCCTTCCAGGAGAAAGATATAATATGTCAAACATTATATGGGAGTAATTTCAGCCAACATATTTTGTACAAATATACTTCCCAGACTGACAGATATTGTAGGTCAATAATGAGGGAGCACAACTCCTGCAAGCACATTTAACGGGGCACACTATATTGTGCCCCGGAAGTTTTAATTTCACAACTATAGAGGGCAGGAAGGAAAATCCCCATGGTCCAATAGTGGAAAGTGAAAACCCTGCACAATATAATAACTCTTCAGAATACCTAACTTGTTTGAAAACAAGATCACTTTTAATCTCTACAGCCACAGATATATGCAGATGAAACAAACTGAGACATTCAACTTCAAATAAATATTATATATACTTGTCACTATCAGAATTGCAAATGTAAGTGCATGTCCTTTTAAAAGCCATATAAAAATATTTGAACATATTTATTTTTCCAATCAGCTTTATATTACATCACAATCCTCTGCATTTGTATTTAGATAAAAATTCCATCCTGTTCAGAGCTGCCTGTTCCAAACAATGTGATTTATTGTTCAAAGGATCACAATCTTACAGCATAATCCTGAAACTGAGGAAGTCCAGCAGAGGAATTCTCATTGGGGAAACAATTGAGAGTGAAAGGGCTGTGGACTCAACAGATCTGTATTCTTTTTCTTTTCACCATCATACATCACTGAGATTGGCGTACAGCCCTATTAATAGGGGGTCACCTTGGAAAACTCCATCCTAACCAGAAGCTAGGAGGAGGACACTAAACACTGGATCTTTCCTTTTAAAAACAGAGCAGCTTTGTTAAAGACCTTGAATGAAGAATCTTTCCTTTGTTTCGTGGAATACTATGTTAGGACCGTAGGACTGAAGTTTTGCTGACTATTTTCATAGAAGTTTGCTAGACTTTGACACAAATATCTATTTCTAACATTTTTTAGAAACAAATACCTAGATGGCTTTTGGTGTTCAGTCGCACAGTCGATTCCGACCCTTTGCGACCCAATGGACCATTGTCCTCCAGGCACCTCTGTTCTCCACCATTCTCCTCAGCCCGCCAAGCTCTGTGCCCATTGTGTCCACAATACCATCTATCCATCTCATCTTTGGACGCCCCCTTCTTCTCTTGCCCTCCACCTTTCCCAGCATCAAGGCCTTCTCAAGTGAATCCTCCCTTCTCATTTGATGTCCAAAGTACTTTAGCTTCATCTTCACTATTTGTCCCTCCAATGAACAGTCAGGGTTGATTTCTTTCAGTATTGACCTATTTGTTCTCTTTGCTGTCCAAGGGACTCTCCGGACTCTCCTCCAACACCACATCTCAAAGGCATCTATTCTTCTGCGCTCAGCCTTCCTAATGGTCCAGCTCTCACACCCATACATTACCACTGGGAATACCATTGCTTTGACTATGCGAATTTTTGTTTTCAAGGTGATGTCTCTGCTTTTCACTATATTCCCCAGGTTTCTCATAGCTTGTCTCCCCGTAATCAGTCATCTTTTTATTTTTATTTCATCGCCATCTGCAGTGATCTTAGATCCTAGAAAAGTAAAATCTGTCACTGCTTCTACTTCTTCCCCATCTATTTTCCAGGGACCGATCGGACCTGTTGCCATTATCTTGGTTTTCTTGATATTAAGCCTCAAGCCAGCTTTTGCACTCTCCTCCTTCAGCCCAATCAAGAGGTTCTTTAGGTCTGCCATTAGGGTGGTATCGTCTGCATATCTCAAATTGTTGATGTTTCTTCCAGCAATTTTGATCCCATATTGTGATTCCTCCATCCCTGCATTGCGCATTATGTGCTCTGTGTATAAGTTGAATAAGCAGGGTGACAAAATGCAGCCTTGTCTTACTCCCTTTCCTATTCCAAACCACTCTGTCATTCCGTGTTCTGTCCTAACTGTTGCTTCTTGGTTCATGTACAGATTTCTCATGAGGCATATGAGGTGTTCTGGTATTCCCATCTCTTTAATTACTTGCCACATTTTGTTGTGGTCCACACAGTCAAATGCCTTAGTGTAGTCAATAAAACAAGAGTAGACTTGTTTCTGGTATTCCTTTGTTTTCTCCATGATCCAACGTATGTTGGCAATGTGGTCTCTAGTCCCCCTGCCTCTTCTGAAACCAGCCTGCACCTCTGGTAGTTCTCTCTCCACATGTTGCTGAAGTCTATCCTGTATTATCTTGAGCATCACCTTGCTGGCATGTGGGATGAGCCTAATTGTTCGGTAATTTGAGCCATTCTTTGGCATTGCCTTTTTTGGGGATTGGAACGTACACTGATCTTTTCCAATCCTGTGGCCACTGTTTTGTTTTCCAAATTTGTTGGCATATTGAATGCAGTAGTTTGATTCCATCATATTTTAGGGCTTTGAAAAATTCAACTGGGATACCATTATTTCCACTAGCTTTATTGTTTGTAGTGCCTTTTAGGGCCTTTCTGACTTCACTCTCCAGAATGTCTGGTTCAAGTTCAAATTTCTCATTATTGTTATTATCAGGAGTGTTGAGGTCCTTTTTATAGAGTTCCTCTGTGTACTCTTGCCATCTTTTTTTGATCTCTTCTGCTTCAGTTAACTCCTTTCCATCTTTGTCCCTTATCATGGTCATTTTTGCTTTAAATGTTCCCTTGATTTCCCCCCCCCCCTTTTTTTTTTTAAAAGATCTCTAGTGCTGCCTCTTTTATTGTTTTCCTCCATTTCTTTGCACTGTTCGTTCAGGTAGTTTTCCTTATCTCTCCTTGCTTTTCTTTGAAATTCTGTACTCAGGTGATTGTATTTTTTTCTTTCTCTTTGGACCTTTGCATTCCTTCTTTCCTCTGCTATTTTAAGGGCCTCATCAGACCACTTTGCTTTTTTACGCTTCTTTTCTTTTGGTATGGTTTCTCTTGCTGCCTCCTGCATGATGTCCCACGTCTCTGTCCATAATTCTTCTGGTACTCTGTCTATCAGGTACAGGACATTAAATCTGTTCATGACCTCCAGCATGTATTCTTTAGGGATGTTGTGTAGGTCATATCTGTCATATAATGTACTGTTACATTATATTAAATTCCTTAACCTATAATGTAATTTCAACAACCCTCTGCGCTAAATTGAAACTTCCTTTGTGAACTCTAATTTTAGAAATCCTTAGATTTTACACCATGCCAAAAAATAAATCAGAATTACTTAGAGCACTTCTTCTATGTCTGTAAATCATCAACACTCTTGAAAATCACTGACAAGTCTACACATTAGTGAAAGATTAGCCTGAATGACAAGACTGAACACTGAATGTTTCATCTGCACATATCTTCTCTCAAGTAGCACATGCAACAGCATTTCAAAACCACCTTTTACAACATGACTGACATATTACATGACTGTGAAGATTATATAAAAGAGCACACAGGACAATATAGTCTGAAGCAGCAAGATTTTGCTCTAGAGAGGGAGGCTTCCTGGTCTATTGCCTTTAGTGTCCTACCTGGGAATCCATGACAGACTCACTAAGAATGGAGAGCTGCGTAGGGGGATCACACTTTTGTATAATGGGGCCATGAGACAATTCCACATCATAATCAGGAGCTACTGTCACATTTGGAAAACCTAGGAGATGGTAAAATAGAATTGTACATAAAAATGAGCAAAAGAAATGACAAAAGAAGCCTTCTAAGTCACCAGAAAGAGCAAAGAAATTGGTCTTATTTCTATTTCACTGCAGAAGAAATGCATGATTCGCAAGTAATTCTGTATTGCCTTTCACAGAAACACTGTATATTTTCTTACAAACATCAGTAATACTACAATTTGATCCATTTCATCATGCTAAATTAATCTCATGGGAGATCCAAGAATGGAAAATTGGGAACATGCTATTTTAGTGAAAGGTATGAATGGATAGGCATGTTTTTACATTGGATCAACTGCTTGCCTAGGATGATTGATCTCCTCCATTTTCTAAGCTGCAGGCTAGGTAAAGTTTGGTCAGTTATGCTGAACAGCAGTACTTATAGCTATAGAATTTATTGATACCTGGATAAAGCCCTAAATTTTGAATATATTTATTGAATCAGTATAGGGGACAACATTAACATTTACTGTATTTATTATCATTAAACGCTGGCCAATAATTATGATATACATGGCTGGAGACAAATACAAAATAAGAACTGATTGACCAATTTTGTCTAACTAGTTAGCTTTTATACCCACTATTATCTGTGAATCTAAAGCTGCAGATTATTCAGCAGAAAATTATGTCCCATGTGTACTGGAGACTAAAATGACTTTTAAAACAGCTCTGAGCAAAGCTGCTAATGGTTGCCAGTGCAGCAAATCTGATGCAACTCTTAAGCATATTATTTGACTATGCCTAGTCTATATCCTTTTTCTCAGGGGTAAGCAACCTATGGCCTGTGGGCTGGATCCAGGCCGTGGGGCCAAATAATCTGGTCCCTGCCCTCACCCCAGCCATCACCGCTGCCAGAATCAGCCACAGACTCATTTGCGGCAGCCGTAAATGGCAGGGGGACCACCAGTCCAGCTCCCTCAACTGTCTATCAGAGTGTGACCCGGCCCCCGACTTTAAAAGGTTGGCAATCCTTTTTCGGTCAATATTATGAAACCTTTTAATTTTGTACTGGAGCAATCTTTATAGATGTCAATATTTTGTTAGATTATCTACGTCTCATGGAAATTAACCAAAGGTCAGAGGAAATAGATTCTCCATGCCTTCCAGTGGCAATACTGGAAGGAGAAATGTCTGCCCTCCATTGATCAGTGGATATGGGATCTCTTTCAGGATGTGAATGGCTGGCAGATAGGATCCTTGTGCCTTTGCTGCTATTTGGTCATCTTTTAATGAAAATTACACCTACTTTCCTTTTTTGGACACAGGGATTTTTTCATGAAACTCTTATTATTGCTATTCTATTATACTAATTTTTAATTTCTAAAAATTGTTCCTAACCCTTCATTTGTTGGTATTTTTAAACATTTATCAGCTAAAATGGTAAATACACATTTCCAAAATAATGCTAGGATAATCAATCAGCAATTAGTTAAAACAATTAGTATGATATTGGAAGGAAAATATACAGAGCCATACAATATATAGCTCATATTATTTCAATAGAAACTTGTTAAGAAATGCCAATAGGTTTAAGTAGCCCCCTTGTGTCTATCTACAACAACATTCGGAACATAGCTGTGGCTCTCTTCTTTATATTAGAACATTACAAAACACAGAACTTGCATTGATGGTACGTATATAACTTTTGTGTTTACACCTATTAAAGATGACAAACTGGATAAATGTAAAGCCATGTTTCAGCTAATAAAATTTACCTAACTGCCGGTGAGGAGCATCTCCAAATATGTCTTTCACGACAGCTAGTGCCTGATCAGACCTCTCCAGGACATCCTGCAGCTGGTACTGGTCAGACATAATCTAAAAAGAAATAACAAGAAACACATACCTTGTACTTTAAATCCTCCATATCCTCTTCCACCAAAATAAATTATATGCCGTTCTAATGCATATACATATTAATCTAAACATCTACTAATCACCTCTCATTTGGATTACTGTAACATGCTCTACTTTGGGCTGTCTTCCAAAGTCTTCAGAAACTTCAGACTCCAAAATGCTACAGCCAGATTGTTAGCTAGAGTTGGTTAAAGGGATCACATAACTCTCCTGGTACAACAACTCCATTGGCTGCCAGTCAATTTCTGGGCACAGTTCTAAGTGCTGGTTTTGACTTATAAAGCCCTAAAAAAAACTTGGATCAAAGTTACTTGACATACTGTATTTCCATTTATGGACCTGCCTAGATTTTAAAATCATCAGGGCATGCTTTTCTTTCTGTCTGCCACCTTCATAGGTACATTTGGTGAAGAAACAAGAGAAGTCCTTCTCTATTGCTGTTCTCAAGCTATTGAGCTCCTTCCTATAGGAGGCCAGGCTAAGCATGCAGTGCCTGCATAATGCTGACAAACAAGGAAATGGGACCCCGACCACCAACACCAAAAAAAAAGAAGAGGAGGAGGAATTAAGGATCATGGAAGGCATGGTTGACAAGGCTGTATATGAATATAACAACCTTCCCTCTTCAGGCTCCCTTTTGAGTGATAAAAGTGATGGAGGAAGATGGGGCCATCATTATCTCTTCATAGCATGTTTTCATCACCTGTTTTCAGAACAGTTAAAGGGGTACACAGAAAGAGCCTACCCGAAAATTGTGGTATTTTTGAACCACAGCTAAGTGTACATGCCCTGGTAACGAAAAACTTGTGTTGCCAACTAATCAGTCTCATACTAGGTCAGGAGAAAGAAGCTGCAGAATGAACTCACCAAACGGTGCCTTCATTTTGGCAGTTTCATGTCTGGCCTAGACAAAGAAGAAGAGTAAAAAAAGGCCTGAAACAATTCTAGGCACAGAAAAAGAATATGAGATTAACACACAGCCTTGCACTTTAGCAACACAGAAAGCTACAGCTCTGGAAGAAGCTTTCAACCTTTGTTTGGATTGTGTAGTGTCTATCAGTGGTCTAAATCAAGACTGCAGTGTACAAGAACACATGGTCTACATTCTGTGACAATGCCCAGAATCCTATGGAGAATTTACAGTAAGCAAAACAACACAAGTCACAGCAAAAACTGTAGTGACCTAGAAATATACCAGTTGCAAGCCTGGTCACGAGAATGCCACAAAACTACACACATGACTGGGACCTTATTAATTAGCTTCAATTTGCCAATTAATATGACTTCATTTATTCCAAAGTAAAATCCTAATAGAATTCTGGCCTTATCAACTGTGACAATTGTGGGGAATCCGTACAACCATCTCTTACTTCTCTCATCAAAGCCAGTTTCCTTTTTTGCAGCGATTCTGGAGTTCTCAGTCTCTGCTTTTTCCATTTAGTCTTTAATGCTTTTTCTTGCAGTTCCATGTGTACAAGGGTTTTGTTCTTTGACTTGTACTTTTCATGTCTTAGCACCTGAATAAGGAGAGGAGAAATTTCCCTTAAACCCAAAGGAAGGAAAAATTATAATAATTCAGTGCATAATAGCTTCCTGTTTATTTTAAACACATATATGCTCAGGAACTACACTGCTGCTGGCAGATGTCATGACTACTAAGTGTACAAAACTTACTTTTGAACCTTCTGTAACTACAATACTCTGTGCTGGAGCACGCTTTCAGCCTCTATGTTACAGTTCAGCAATTTGCATCAAGTTATACTCCTCCTCCCATATCTGCAAACACCTACTTTACATCCCTATTTACTTGATTCAGACTTCCAATGGACACTTATGTCTGTGAGAAAGTAGTAGAAAAAATGGCGGGATGATCAATGGTAGTAATAGGAAATGGAGACTTTCATAGCGACAGATAACACATATATGAAAAAAGAAATTCTTATGTAGCACTTTCAAGTTTGAATGTTAATGAATAAACTCCATATGATAATTTTTTCAAAGATTATGAAATCAGATTTTAACCAACCAATATATTTGCATCATAAAGATTCCCAAAGACTGAAATATATGTCTGGGTAAAAGACCTGCAGCTGTCCTAAAGGATCCACATTTAGGCAGTGGTGGGCTCCAAAAATTTTTGGGCGTGGTATGGTGGGTGTGGCCAGGGGGAAAGCCCTGTGTTGCACCCGAATTAGGACTACAGTAGACCCTCACATAACGACGTTGCTTGGTTCCCCAAGTAGCATCGTTATGCAGAAAACTGTGTTATGCAGAAAACATCGTTTTGCGGTTTCCTATGGGAAATCTACCACAGAGTGACAAAAAAACGTTGTTATTTGCACGACGACGGTAAAAAAAACCGTCGTTATTCGAATAACGACGGTTTTGTCGTTGTGTGGGAGATCACGTGGGATGCGTCAGTAGCATCGTTAATCGAAAATGACGCTATTCAAACGCGTCATTAGGTGGGGGTTCACTATACTTTATTTCAAAACTTAGATGAGCGGGGCCAGTCAGAATTTCTGCTACCGGTTCAGGCGAACTGGTGCGAACCTGCTGATGCCCACCACTGCATTTAGGGTATATTCTTACACAGTCTCCGTATGGGTTCCATTACAGCAAAGGAGCATTACAGGTATCAGCTGTCACAAAAATAAGGGTGTGACTACACTCAGCAAAAATGCAAAAGGATCTTCTATGAAGTTTTACTGGGTGAATTTGTTTCAGCTGACCACACAAGAGTAAGCAAAGAGGGGAGGAAGAGAGCCATATTTGCAGCTTGATGAATATTTTAATTCTATTTCCTTCACATGCTAGGCCTGCTTATTTCCCTCTTCCCTTCCTATTCTTTCTTTCTGTCTGTCTGTCTCTCGCTCTCTGTTAAAGGCTTGCTATCCTGGTACTAAGCCAGCTAGGTGTCAGGAGGAAGTTTTCACTTCACCTTTGTTTCCAGCTTCTTAAAGTAGCTCTGCTCTATCCATATATGCAGGAAGCAAATTCAGAGCAAAGCTACCTTAAAACTTCCTCATTTCTTTTTTCCTGTTTGGTTGGCCAGTCAGCCAGCACTGGACTAGCAAGGGTGGTGGGGGGATGATTGAAAGAAACAAAATGAGAAGAGAAGATGAAGCAGACCCAAGCACCAGATGTGAGGGAGAAAAGAATTAAATGTTATTGCTACTAAAATTATTTTTAGATTTTCTACTATTTTGGATATCCCGCTCCTCTAATTGTGTCAGACAATCTGAGTGGCTTGAATACAAAATAGAAGATAAACCCCCAACAAGAAATAGTATATACAAATTAAAACAAATACACAATAGAAAACACTATAAAGAATAAAACAATAGGAGAAATCTTTATACAGCAGTATGTGTTGGGCACAATGAACAATTAAAATAACAATTCAACTACTTTCCATGGTCAGAAAAACAAAACTGATTTAACTGATATAGTACACAAATAGATGCATTTTCAGCTTACTAGATCCTCAGGAGTTGCACGATGTACAGTGAGATCATGAATAGTGCTCTGCCAAAAGAAAAAGTGAGAATTATGAAGAGAAACATTACCACAGAATCCCGTCCCCATAATTTTTCATCTGGTTTCCATCAACCCAGCACAGTTAAGAACCTGATGGTGAAATAACCATGAAAATGACAGCCACAGAATTGAAAGGCTTAGCAAAGTCAGAGGAGGACTCCTCCTCCAACTGTGGCTGTATCCTTGTTTAGGACCACTTTGCTTAATTTGATATTTGAAATACTTTCCCCCAGTGCCATGCAGCTTCTATTACTGAGTAACTTCTAATAGTTACCTTCAATTTATACTAAAATGCTCCAGAAACTGAGTTATCCTTAAGTATTGTTAGAATGAAGATGAGCAGCAGGAATCTGGCCAATGCCACAAAATATGATGGCCACTATATTTTAGAAATACAGTGGAACCTTAGTTAACAAATTTAATGTGTTCTTCGGGACCTTTTATACTATGAAAAATTTGTAAAACGAATTAACCATAGGAATGCATTGAATGCAATTTCCCATAGGAATGCATTGAAAACTAATTAATCCGTTCGGGGGGGGGGGGGGGTATTAACCAAGCCACTATTTTCTATGGATTTCCTTTTATTATGCGATTTTTGTGTTAAACAAGCCATCTGATAAACAAAGTTCCACTGTAGTAATATCCCCACACACACACACACAATATTAACTAAATATTTAAGACACTGGGAACAAGTTGAAGATGCTAGCTAGAAGACAATCTGTGCCACAAGAAAAAGAAAGTAAAATATATAGTACAGTGGTATCTCATACAACAATTTTAATCCATTCCACGGGGCTCGTTGTTGTATGAAACAATTGCTATATGATACATGCATCGTATAGTGGTGATTTTCCCTATGGGATGCATTGCACAACAAAAATTTTTGCTAAGTGGTTTTTCCCATTGAAAAATTGTTGTACAATTTTTTCTGTAGGGAAAATTGTTATGCGGGACACCATCCCCCGCAAAAAAACACCTAATTGTGATGCAATTTTATTGCTATACGGGTTAATTGTTGTATGAGCTTCCACTGTATTGTCATATTTCATAAATGAATAAAGAAAAACATGAAATTACTTACACTTTAAATGTAATATGTGGAGCTTAGTTTGAAGTTATACAAGCTACAAAAATTGTAAGGAAACCCCAGTATAGGCATTAAAGTGAGCCCTTCAAGGTACCAGACCATAGCATAGGGCAGACATTCTCAACCTACGGCCCACGGAACAGACCCGGCCCGAAAAGTCTTTTCCTCCAGCTCCTGACATCCTCCTCCTTCCTGCCACCACTACCTGGAAGCACCGGAAACGGGAGTGGGGAAATGTGCGTTTTCTGCGAAATCTCATGAGGTCTCACCAAAAATGTGTGTTTTTGTGCACAAGAACTCACACGGAAATACATGACCTGCCCATGCAGCCATTCTGAGGGGAGTGATCCTGCCCCCGCCCCGAAAAGGTTGAGAAAGCCAGGCATATGGCTTCATAGTAATGATGGGCTGACAGCTGACATTTCTCAATCCCCTTTAAAATCCACTGGAAAATAATCCGAGTTTCCATTCAGACTCAGCTCAGTCACAGGGATGGATAGGCTGCTTCTCAGTCTATATCCTGGCGTCGCAAAGACCAGATTAACATTGATTTTTTATGTAGCCCCAGGATTGCACGGAAATACTGTACTCAGGATGTCATGGTGCTTCTCATCACCACCCAATAAATCCACAGCAGAATTGGGCTGCAAATTGATATGCCCCCGGTTTTTTTTAATGTTATTTGTTAATTAGCATTCTGAAGTGGTTTGAATGATTTGCATACTTGTTTGAAAAAAATGTGGACATCCAATAAACTGGCCAAATCACTCCAAGGGGAGGGGGGCAGATTAGGGATTATGCAATGATTCTGGACCAAAGGGGAACAACAGAGCATGCAAATCTCCTCATTTTACATACAGTACTGTACAGTGATACCTCATACAACGTCCAAACTTGGTTCCACAAGTTTGGACTTTATACGGATTTGGACTTTGTATGAAGCATGCAAAATCCTTGCCGTGATGCCTCATACAACGTCCAAATCCTTGCCGTGATGCCTCATACAACGTCCAAATCCTTGCCGTGATGCCTCATACAACGTCCAAATCCTTGCCGTGATGCCTCATGCAACGTCCAAATCCTTGCCGTGATGCCTCATGCAACGTCCAAATCCTTGCCGTGATGCCTCACGCAACGTCCAAATCCTTGCCGTGATGCCTCACGCAACGTCCAAATCCTTGCCGTGATGCCTCATGCAACGTCCAAATCCTTGCCGTGATGCCTCATGCAACGTCCAAATCCTTGCCGTGATGCCTCATACAACGTCCAAATCCTTGCCGCGATGCCTCATACAACGTCCAAATCCTTGCCGCGATGCCTCGTACAACGTCCAAATCCTTGCCGTGATGCCTCGTACAACGTCCAAATCCTTGCCGTGATGCCTCATACAACGTCTAAATCCTTGCCGTGATGCCTCATACAACGTCCAAATCCTTGCCGCGATGCCTCGTCCAACGTCGTTTCCATAGAGATACATTGTACCGTAACAGCACAAACTTCAGGACAAGTCAAGGAAACAGACAGGAAACTGACAGAACTTTAAGAAATCATTGTCTAAAGGCTAAATACATTACAAAACATGTCAAACAACCCTGATTGTCCAAGAACCTGAAGAATGCTGCAAAAATCCCAAGAATGCTTCTAAAAATTCTAACGAAAAAATCCAAAAAATCCAAAATCGTGCTCGAAACCACTCCTAAACACTCTTTGCCTCATGCAAAACCCACAAGAGCAATGCACGCATGCGTCCTGCCTTTTATACTGCCCAGGCACAATGCATCCTGGGAAAAACCCCAATGCTTCATACAAAGTCGCAGGGACTTTGTATGAGGCTTCTTTTTCAAGGAATTAGGCGATGTTGTACGAATTCAATGTTGTACGAAGCAGACTTTGTATGAGGTATTACTGTACTTGGGAAGGCATACCACCCCGAAGCTCACCTTGTTAACTGGAAAGCCGGGCAAGTCGGCGGTTCGGGTACTGCATGTCAGAATGAGCGCCCGTCTCTGTCCCAGCTCTTGGGGGACATGAAAGGAGCCTCATTTGGGCGTCCCCTGAGCGGAGTTTCTCCAGCAAAAATCCTTTCAACCCAGAATAATAATTTCTGACACCAAATTATTTCCTCCCCACCAACCCACACACACACCTAAGTGAAGGAAAACCCGGCCAAGGCCTCCTTGGACCCTTCCCCGTACTTACGTCCCACTCTTGCTTCGCCAACGGTTTTTTCCTCCTGCCCTTGGGCGGTTTCTTCCCAGCGGCTGGGAAGCGGCTGGCCCTCCACAAGGACATGCTCATAAACAGCGCCGGCCGGCCCCACACACACACCGGGGCAGAGCAAAGGCAGCCCAGGCCAAGCCGTTGCCTGAGGCCTCCTCGCTCAACGCCGCCCGCCCGAACCGAGAAACCCGACAAGCCGAGCCGTAAAGCTCACACGCGCGACTCAAAACTGCCGCTCAGTCAGGCTGCCTCTGGTGAGGAAACGGAGGAGGAGGACGGAGGCCCGCCCCGCCTCGCCCCGCCCTCCTCCTCGCGCCCTGTTGCCGTGGAAACCGCGCCTCTCCTGATTGACGGCACGGGCGAGGGGGGGGAGCCTGCTCCGTCGGCCCGCTCGGCTCCTCCTGGGCAAATATGTTAATCAGTAGTACACAAATCAATACCTGTATAGTATACAATATGGGACTGCAGTGGCTCAAGTAGCTAAGACGCTGACTGGGAAGCGGAAGATCAGCAGTTCGATTCCCGAGTACTGCAGGACGGAATGAGCTCCCGTCTTTGTCCCGGCTCCTGCCAACCTAGCAGTTCGAAAAGCAAGACATTGCAAGTAGATCAATAGGGACCACTTCGGTGGGAAAGGTAAACAGCGTTCCGTGCGCTCCGGTGTCTAGTCATGCCTGCCACATGACCACGGAAACGTCTGCAGAAGCAGACAGCGCTGGGCTTTTCGGCTTGGAAACAGAGATGAGCACTGCACCCTAGAGTCGGATACGACTGGCTAGTACACAAATCAATACATGTATAGTATACAATATCAATATACAGGTGAAACTCAGAAAATTAGAATATCGTGCAAATGTTCATTCAGTCCGGTAATGCAACTTAAAAGGTGAAACAAACATATGAGATAGACTCATTGCATGCAAAGCGAGATAGTTCCAAACCTTACTTTTGTTATAATATTGATGCTTATGGCTTACAGTTTATGAAAAACAGTCAGGGTTCAGGCCCGGTTATGGCACCAAGACAGCATTGGTCGCTTTCATGGATGATCTTTGGCGGGAGCGGGATGGAGGTAACCCCTCTGTCCTGGCTCTTCATGACCTCTCAGCAGCTTTTGATACTGTCGACCACGGTATCCTTCTGGGCCGGCTTCGAGGGTTGGGGGCCCAGGGCACTGTGTTGTCCTGGTTCTTCTCATTTCTGACGGACCGGACTCAGTCAGTGTCTTTAGAGAGTGGGCAGTCCAGCCCTAGGTTGCTCCCTTGTGGGGTACCTCAGGGTTCAGTACTCTCACCTCTATTGTTTAACATCTACATGAAACCACTGGGTGAGATCATTCATTCCCATGGGGTGAGGTATCATCAGTATGCAGATGTTACCCAGCTGTACATCTCAGCCCGTGGGGACCCGAGTGATGCTGTCAAAGTCCTAACCTGGTGTCTGGAGGCTGTTCAGGTCTGGATGGGGGACAACGGGTTACAGCTGAATCCTGGCAAGACTGAGTGGCTATGGATCAGGGGTCCCATGATTTCCCGAGAGCTACCATCTTTGGTTCTGGCTAGAGCTTCTTTACCCCAGTCAGATCCGGTGCGTGATTTGGGGGTTCTCCTGGACTCACGGCTACTGCTCGAGGAGCAGGTGGCAGCCGTGGCTAGGTGGGCCTTTGCACAACTTCGTGTTATCTACCAATTACGCCCGCTCTTGGACCGGGACTCCTTGATCACGGTCACTCACGCTCTGGTCTCCTCCAGATTGGATTACTGTAATGCGCTCTACATGGGGGTGCCCTTGGCGACCATCCGGAGGCTTCAGTTGGTCCAGAATGCGGCTGCTCGGGTGGTGATGGGGTGTGGGCGTTATGCGCATGCCTCACCGCTGCTTTGGGAGTTGCACTGGCTTCCGGTTTGCCTCTGGGTGCAATTCAAGGTGCTGGTTTTGACCTTTAAAGCCCTACATGGCATTGGGCTGGGGTACTTAAGAGACCGCGTTACCCCTAGGTGGTCAGCCCGTCCTACTAGGGCAGACAGGAGGGGCTCAGTGGTGGTCCCATCTGTGAAGCAAGTTCACCTCAGTGGGGCCAGGAAGAGAGCCTTCTCCTTGTCTGCCCATGCCCTGTGGAACCTCCTTCTTCCAGAATTGCGTCTCCAGTCAGATCTTCTCCCCTTTAGAAAAATGTTGAAGACCTGGCTATGTCAGCGGGCTTGGGGTATGTGTGACTCTTTTGCACAATCCCACTGGCTCATTTAGCATTCTAAGGGATCTGGTTCTCTCACTGTCTGTGGATTGTTTTTGTCATTTTATGCTGGGTGGGGGTGGGGTGGGTGTTTATTAGCTACAATTTGTGTAGTTATTTTATGTATTTTAGGCTGTTTTTTAGTGTGTTGGGTTGGGGTTTTAATGTTATTGTCTTACCTGTGTTTTTACTGTGTTTTGTAAATGCTGTTAGCCGCCCTGAGTGATGTTTTTCATCAGAAGGGCGGGATAGAAATTTACAAATAAATAAATAAATAAATAAATAAATTCTAATTTTCCGAATTTCACCTGTAATTCTACTCTCTTCCTCCTTTCCCTCACACAATTCCTAAAACCCTGCAACTGGCTGGGATTCCGGAAACCATAGTCCAAAAGAGTGACATTGGCCATCCCTAGCATAAAAGGATTAAATGCATTCTATTTCAGAGGTCGGTGGTTGTAAAATAAAAGGAACGTTGTGTGCAAGGAGGCGGTAGCTTCGAAATATTTTTTTTAAAAAAGGAGGGTTTATGTGGACAAAAGATGAGAAAATGACCCATCTTTTACCTGTGTAATATTAAAGGTAAAGGTTAAAGGTCACCCTTGCTCGAAAGCCAGTTGTATCCAATTCTAGGGTTCAGTGCTCATCTTTGTTTATAGCCAAAGAGTCGGTGCTGTCTGTGTTTGCAGATGTTTCCATGGACATGTGGCAGGCATGACTAGACAAGTGACGTAGGGGAGGTTGAATTCCTCATCTATATCCTCCTTTAATGTTATTCCTTGTCCAGTGAGCTCCTTCCTCCATCTTCTTACAAGTATTTGGTTTTGCTCATGTGTACCATCAAACATGTTTGCTCTTGCGATAACGCTCTTCCTGGATCTGAACCAGCAGACTTGAGGTTCATATCCATTCAGAAGGTGTCATGGGTCATTCTTTTGCTTAGTTCTCTCAACATCTGAGACTACTCCTCTCCTTATCTTAGGTGGAGTGATACCAACAAGAGGATATATTTTCTCAACTGGTGTAGGTTTGAGGTATCCTGTCACTATATGCATGGTTTCATTAACAGCAATGTCAACTTGTTTTGCATGTATGGATATGCTCCATACTGGAGCAGCATACTCTGCTGCGGAAATGCTCAGAGCCAAAGCTGAGGTAAACAGCATGGATGATTGAGTTCCCCATTTATAGTTTGTGAGCTTTCTGTGATATTGAGTTTCCTGTGATATTGTTCCTTGCACAAACTTTGGCTTTGGTATTCAGGCAGTGCTGCTAGAAAGAAAGTGTCCTGTCAAGCATCACCACACCAAGGTATTTTGGTGCTGAACAATTCTGTAATTGGTTTCCTTGCCACATAAAATCCATCTCAACCCTTTCCTCATACCTGTCAACCACGGTTCCGGACAATCCGGGACCTGCGCACAACGGTTCTGCGCAAGTCACATTCTACGCATGCGTAGAAGGCTTTTACGCTTGCGTAAAACCCTTTTACGCTTGCATAGCCTTCTACGCAAGCAGCACAGCCGTCTACGCAAGCGTAAAAGGGTTCTACACAAGCGAAGGCGACTTACGCAGAAGGGCTGCGCAGTACCTCCTTTCCCCCGCTGCCAAATTCCGGGGTTTCGGCAGCGCGGGGCGGGAAATGGCACAAATTGGCGCCAAAAACCATGAAATCCAGGCCAATCCGGGAAGGTTGACAGGTATGCCTTGCCTCTCAGTTTCGAAGGTGGAAAGCACACACTTGAGTCTTGCTTGGCTTAGGCTTCAAATGGTTGATGTTGTAATACTGTCCTAATTCTTCAGGTGTTTCAGTAAGTTTTCCAACTACAGTAGTACCTCACTTAAAGAGCATAATGCATTCCACGGGATTGCTCTTTAAGCGAGTTTGTTCTTTAAGCAAAACACCATTGTAAGTGACCAATTGTGACTTCTGGTGGGGGGGGGATTGAGACCTCCGATTTATTTGTTAAGCGAGTTTTTGGTTGGTTTTAGTTGGTTGCCTCGACCATTCAGAGAAAATTCTGCAGTATTGTATGCTGCAGTTAGGCCAATGAAAGCCACTCTCGAAATTAGCTTTATTTTGAAGCCATCTTCAATGTGTTGCGCAAGGTTCACAATTTGACCACAACATGACCTTCCTGGCCTGAAGCCTGCTTGCTCCTTCATGATCTTTCCATCAATAATTTTGGAAATCCAACTGTAAATAATCCATTCCAGTACAGTACCTTATAAAGGTGACAAAGGAGTGTAGCTTTTTGGGTCATCTGGGTCTTTTCAATAAAACTCTAGCCTGACTCCACAATTTAGGAACCATAAATTCATCTATGGAGTTGTTCATGAATTGCAGGAACCATTCCAAATTGCGAGAACCAAACTGCTTTATCTGCTCCATTCTTATGTCATCAATATCTGCTGCTTTATTCGGTTTCATGCTGTTAATAGCTTTGCCCAATTCAGATGCCACAAAGGGACTATAGTAAAACCTCACATTAAGAGCACCTCGCTTAAAGAGCAGAATTTTCTCTGAATGGTCGCCTCGCTTAACAACTAAAACCAACCAAAAACTCGCTTAACAATTAAATTGGGGTTCGCAATCCCCCACACCAGAAGTCACAATTGGTCACTTACAGTGGTGTTTCACGGGACTGCAGTGGTTCAAGTGGCTAAGATGCTGATTGGGAGGCGGAAGGTCAGCAGTTCGATTCCCGAGTACTGCAGGACGGAATGAACTCCCGTCTTTGTCCCAGCTCCTGCCAACCTAGCAGTTTGAAAGCAAGAAATTGCAAGTAGATAAATAGGGACCACTTCGGTGGGAAGGTAACAGCATTCCGTGCGCTCCGGTGTCTAGGCATGCCTGCCACATTTAGTGTATTAGAACCAAGACACAGGACACAGCCTCGGGCTGGGTTAACTCAGGTTTATTGCATGGTGGACAGAGGGAACATGAGGTAATGGCGGATCAATCGCTCTTTATATACGGTAGTAATACATTTGAACGTGGTTCCATGATAGCCCATTGGCTACTGTCTGCGTGACGTCATTGCTGGTCACGCCCTTCTTGTCCAGGTGTAGGTGGTGGCGGGAAAACTTCCCGCGCTATTGCCTTTGATGAGTTTGGACCAAGAGAGCTTGGACGCTCGCTGCTGCCAGCTGGTGGTCATTAGCTCGCGTCCGATTACAGGGTTTATGTGATACAGCTGAAGGTTACATTGTTACCCGTTGGCAAGGTTACATTGATTAAGATACATTGTTATCCATGTAGAAGATTACTCCATTAGAACACAACACTCCTCCCCCCTAGGATGAGACGAAGTCTCGAACTCAACACTCCCCCCCCCTAGGATGAGACGAAGTCTCTCAGCCAAGATGGCTTATTTCGAACACGCTGGGGTCTCGATGCGGGCTGCCTTTCCCCGGGTTTGCTACCTTCTCTTTGTCCCCTGTTTTCCTGTCCTGTAATTGGAGAGGGAGACTCGTTAGTGACTTGCCGCGGCTCCGCGGCGTTGTTGGGAGGTGTGTGCTTTATTCGGGAAGAACCGGGGGCACTGGGGGCTAACGAAAAACCCCTCTTCTCGCTTGGATGGGTGGGGGAACACTCCCGAAAACCCCCCCGGCTCGCAAAATCAAAATCAGAATTAAATTCGGGGGCAGCGGTCGCGAACTCCTCTCCCCCTTCCCCGGCCCCTGATAGAGCTGACGTATCAAAAGGGTATGAGTCGGGGCCGCTGCTTTCCCCCCTTGTTTGGGACTGTTGTCCGTTGCTGTCTCCCCCTTGGGCTAAACGGGCGGGGGAGAACCCTAACGCTGAATCCTGTTGCTGAGCCCCACTGACCGGCCCCCCACTCACTCGGTGCCTAAGTTGGTCCGCGTGCCTCCTCCAGAGGAGACCGGTGCTAGTCTCGACCCGGTACGACACTGGCCCCGTCTGTTCCACAACCGTCCCTGGTACCCAGGCTGGACCTGCGCTGGCGTAGTTCCTGCAATGCACAGGGTCGCCGACGGCGAAACCTTTCGAGACTGCCAACCCTATGTTTTTTCCTTTGTCCTCGACTCTCGTCGGGTCTAGCCTGGACAGGATCGTGGTCAGTTTTCGCCGCATCAGCAGCTCTGCCGGCGAGTAACCTGACGCTAGGGGGGTCACCCTATACGCTAATAAAAACTGACATACTTGGTGATTTAGGTCCCCTGGGCCCATGCGCCGCAGCGCATCCTTTGTTGTACGCACCAGCCGTTCCACTTGGCCATTCGTGGCCGGGTGAAACGGCGCGGATGTGACATGCCGAATGGCGTTTGCCTCCATGAATGCCCTGAACTCAGCGGAGGTGAAACAACTAGCGTTATCGCTGACCAAAGTGTCGGGTAGACCGAACGTGGAAAAGACTCTCCTTAGCTGGCTAATTGTAGTGGCGGAGGACGTGCTCTTTACTGGGATAACCTCCAGCCACTTGGAGAACGCATCCACTACCAGGAGAAACATGGTTCCTCGGAACGGGCCAGCGAAGTCTACGTGCACCCTGGACCATGGCCCCCTTGCTGCATCCCATTCCCTATGCGGGAGACGGGCCTCCTCCGGTCGGGAGCCCTGGCATGCCTCACAAGTGCCGACCATGTGCTCAATGTCCGCGTCCAGCTGTGGCCACCAGAAGTAACTCCGGGCCAGCGCCTTGGAACGGACGATGCCCGGGTGGCTTACGTGCAGCAGTTCGAGTACCCTCGATCGCAGGGACGTAGGAACCACCACACGTTGACCCCACAAAAGGCACCCCCTCTCTAGGGACAACTCTATTTTTTTTCGAAAAAATGGGTCGAATTCCGTACCTGGGGATGACGCCGGCCACCCCTTCTGTAGCCATGAACTAACTTTCTCTAGCGTTCTGTCCTTGCCTGTCGCCCTAGCAATGTCTGCCGGTACTATTGGGGGTGAGTCTAAAACCTCTATTAACAAAACCTGGTGATCTCTCTCCGCCCTTTCCTTTTGGACGCCCGACAAGGGCAAAGGAGACCGCGAGAGTGCGTCTGCATGGCTGATCTCCTTTCCGGGCCGGTATTCCAACTCATGTTGGTATGCGTTGAGAAAGATAGCCCACCGCAGCATTCTTGGGGACAGGATCTGTGGCGTGGGCTTATTTGCAGTGAAAATTCCTAACAGGGGCTTGTGGTCAGTCACGATTTTGAACGGCCGACCATACAGAAAATCGTGAAATTTTTTGGTTCCCGCTACTATCGCTAATGCCTCCCTGTCGGTCTGTGCGTAATTACGCTCTGCTTGGGACAGGGACCTTGAATAAAACGCTATCGGGGCCTCCCTTCCGTCGTCCAACACGTGGCAAAGCACCGCCCCCACCCCCACCGGGGACGCATCACAAACTAAGACCACTGGCCGTTTGGGGTCGAAATGAGTTAGGATTGCCTCGGATGTTAGGAGTTGCTTTAACTCTTTAAAAGCCCTCTCTTGCTCGTCACCCCACAGCCATGTTTCCTCCTTTTTAAGCAACCGATGGAGCGGTTCGGCCACAGACGCCTTCCGTGGAAGGAAGGTGTGGTAAAAATTTAGGAGCCCCAGGAATGACTGTAGTTCGGTTTTGGATGTGGGGCGAGGAGCCTGCTTGATGGCAGCTACTTTGGATTTGGACGGCTTAATTCCCTCGGGTGTGACACGGAACCCTAAAAACTCAACCTCTGTTTCGAAAAAAACGCATTTGTCTTTTCTCAGCCGCAGCCCCGCTTTCTCGAACACAGTCAGTACTTTATCCAATCTCTTTGCCAGTTCAGCCTCACTCCCCCCTGTTATCAACACGTCATCAAAATAAGGCAACACCCCCTCCAGCCCCTTCAGGAGGCGTTCCACAAGCGACTGAAAAAGGCCGGGTGCCGAGTTCACGCCGAACTGTAAACGCGACACCTGGAACGCCCCTTTGTGTGTGACTATCGTTTGTGCCGCGGCCGTGGCGGGAGTCACAGGGAGTTGCTGATAGGCTTGTGCCAAATCGAGTTTAGCGAAACACTTTCCCCCATTCAGCCTGGCCAGAAGGTGGCTGACCACCGGCACCGGGTATGCATTAGGGCGGATCGCCTTATTAATTGTACACTTATAATCAGCGCAAATGCGCACCTCCCCGTTAGCCTTCAGAGCGGTCACAATTGGAGTTTCCCACTCCGCGGAATCAACAGGAATAAGAATCCCCTGGCCCACCAGTTTGTCCAGTTCCGCCTCTATTTTGTCCTTTAATGCGAATGGCACCCTGCGCGGTTTGAGTCTTATCGGGCGGACCTCTGGGTCTAGGTCGAAGGCTACAGGGGGTCCCTTGAACTTTCCCAGTCCTTTTTCGAAAACGGCGGGATGCGCGTCGCACACCGCTTGTATTGGATCCACCCCCACTGTATGCACTCCCCCTATGAACAACCCTAGGGGCTGAAACCACTGCGTCCCTAGGAGGCTACAACTTCCCCCCTTAAGGACAACTAGGGGCAGTTCCGCAGAATGTCTCTTAAAGCTGACCCGAAATTTCCCGACCCCCAACACCGGAATGCTGTTTCCCTGTACGTCTCGCAACGTGGACCTCAGCGTTTTAAGCTTGGGCCGCACGTGGGGGTCGATTTTCAAGAACTCTTTCTGGGGAATTATAGAGTAGGAGGACCCCGAGTCAATTTCCATCCTGATAGGGGCCCCTTGTACTAGTACCTCAACGAAGTAATGGGATTGTCCCGCGGACACGCTGAACACGGGGGCATCGACCTCGCTGTCGTCCGAGATGCGGCCCACGCCGTCCTGCTTCCTCGTGGTCTGGGCGCCATCTTTGGACCTCGCTGGACGGTCCGGTCTGGTCGAACGGTCTTGTGACTGCCTCCGGCCCTCCTTCCGCTTTCTGCATGCCTTGGCGATGTGCCCCCGGCGACCGCAGGTGTAACACTCAGCTTTTCTGAATGGGCACCTCGCGCGCTCATGGGCTGCTCCGCAACCATCGCAGCGGCGCCCTCCTTTTCGGACCTTCTGGACCTCCTCGCCGTCGCTGCCTTCTGTGGACGACTTCGAGGCTCGTCGGGTTGCGTGCACCGACTGCCCGGACCTTCCGTGCACCGAATTTTCCGCTTTTCCGGCTCTAGGACGCCACTCCCGCCACTGGTGCATTTCGTCCACTCCAGCATTCGTGGCTTCCGCGGCTTCCGCGGCCTCTACAACTTCAGCCAGCGTGGGTGGTGGCTCCTTGTTCATCAAGCTGCGCTGCACCTCCTTGTCCTTCAGGCCACACAGAACTCCGTCCCTGAGGGCCATCTCTAGGTTGTCCCATCTGCAGGGGACAGCGGCTATTCTCATGGCTGTTACGAATGCCTCAACCGACTCGTCCGGCGCTTGAACTCGCCTCCAAAACGCGCTCCGAGCGGGAAACATTGCCCTCGAGGGTCGGAAACGCTCGCGCAGCAGCTTCATAATGTCCTCGGCTTTGAAATCGCTCACCTTCTTCGGTGCAATGATGCCCACCAGCGTTCGCTTGGTTTCTATCCCAAGCATTCTGGTGAGGATGGCCCTCTTCCTCTCCTCGTCGTCTTCTTTGACTTTGAGTTCCACCAGTGCCGCCTGGAAGTCCATCTCAAAAAGCTCCCAGTCTTGCGGTTTGGTGATGTTGAACCCGCTCTGTGCCCTGGCTCCTTGGGGATCCATTATCCCACCTTCGTCGCCAATTTAGTGTATTAGAACCAAGACACAGGACACAGCCTCGGGCTGGGTTAACTCAGGTTTATTGCATGGTGGACAGAGGGAACATGAGGTAATGGCGGATCAATCGCTCTTTATATACGGTAGTAATACATTTGAACGTGGTTCCATGATAGCCCATTGGCTACTGTCTGCGTGACGTCATTGCTGGTCACGCCCTTCTTGTCCAGGTGTAGGTGGTGGCGGGAAAACTTCCCGCGCTGTTGCCTTTGATGAGTTTGGACCAAGAGAGCTTGGACGCTCGCTGCTGCCAGCTGGTGGTCATTAGCTCGCGTCCGATTACAGGGTTTATGTGATACAGCTGAAGGTTACATTGTTACCCGTTGGCAAGGTTACATTGATTAAGATACATTGTTATCCATGTAGAAGATTACTCCATTAGAACACAACACACATGACCACGGAAATGTCTGCAGAAGCCTAGAGTCGGATGCTGGCTTTCGAGCAAGGGAAACCTTTACCTTTAGTGGTGTTTCGCTTAAAGAGCAAACTCGCTTAAAGAGCTATCCCATGGAACAAATTATGCTCTTTAAGCGAGATACCACTGCATTAAATAAAAATACCCTTTTGTTTCTCTGGTCAGTTAGCTTTTTTCCTGCACCTTTTTTCCTTGCATTTTTCCATTCTTTAGCAACTGACTATTTGGTCTGCTTTTACTCCATTACAGTTTTGCTGGGCTGAGTTATATCTCCACCTAATTTTTTAAGGAATTTCCAAGCTTGTCTACTGGTTTGGCTTCATATCCAGGTTCTCAACTAATGTGCACCATTGCGATTTCCAAATTTCAGCTAGAGCCTGCATCAATTCTTTCCCAGCTTCAACAGTATCTTCCTGGAAAGAATATTGGTTGTAGAGTAGGTAAAGGTAAAGGTTTCCCTTGCTCGAAAGCCAGTCGTATCCGACTCTAGGGTGCAGTGCTCATCTCTGTTTCTAAGCTGAAGAGCCAGCGCTGTCTGCTTCTGCAGACGTTTCCGTGGTCATGTGGCAGGCATGACTAGACACCGGAGCGCACGGAACGCTGTTACCTTCCCACCGAAGTGGTCCCTATTTATCTACTTGCAATTTCTTGCTTTCGAACTGCTAGGTTGGCAGGAGCTGGGATGAAGACGGGAGCTCATTTCTGTCCTGCAGTACTCGGGAATCGAACTGCTGACCTTCCGCTTCCCAGTCAGCCTCTTAGCGACTTGAGCCACTGCCTCATACATATCCAGCAGATATTTGATGTCATCAGTCAGGCTCTGGATGTACTGGGTGTGGCATCCTCTTCCTCTTGGAAGTTTTCCTTGATATTACTTTCACAATATGGACAAATTCATGATATTCATGATGATAGAAGAACCACACAGCTTTAATGTAGTCAATTAAGACATTGCAGTAGTGAAAGATTTTGTAAACCATGGTATGCCTCTGGCAAAGTCATGTGGGTGCGTGTGCATGCATGTTGCTTAAGATCAGTGGTGGGCATCAGCAGGTTCATACCAGTTCGCCAGAACTGGTAGCAGAAATTCTGAATGGCCCCGCCCATCCAAGTTTTGGAATAAAGTACTCCTAATTCGGCTGCAACGCAGGGCTTTCCCCCTGGCCATGCCCACCATACCATGGCCACAGTATGGTAGTAAAAAAAAATGGAGCCCACCACTGCTTAAGATGCGTCGGTGACACCATGTGTGTCCCTGCCCCCTGTGGATGCTCCTCACCCCAAGTGCTCCCCAACCCCTGTGGGGTTTCCCCACCCCCATGAGTGCTCCCCCACGTGGGGCCTCCCCACCAGAGCCAGAGCCAGGGGGAACAGGGGGGTGAAAAACCCTCCTAAGCTAACAGCCCCCCCCCAACCACCCTGTGGTGCCAGTGTTATATAAGTGAGTGTGACATTCTTGGCCCTCCAGAATTTTTTTGCCCCTCCTGAAAAAAATCTGCCCCCCAATCTAGAATCCTGGCTCCCCACCCCCCTGCGAGTGCTCCCCACCCCTGCAGGGTCTCCCCAACCCCATGAGTGTTCCCCCCACAAGTGCTCCCCACACCCCATGAGTGCTCCCAACCCCCAGGGAGCCTCCCCACCGCCGTGAGTGCTCCCCACCCACAGGACCTCCCTACCCCCCATGAGTGCTCCCCACTGTACCTCATCCAGCCACAACCTCATGCCAGGATTTCAGCCTCCCCTCTCCCCTCCCCTTTGGCAGAGGAAGAGGGTTGGTGGGGAAGTGGTGCTTGCTGGGTTGGGCAGGGCTTCCCCTCAATCGCCTGCATGCCAGAAAAAAGGCCTCCGCATGCGTTGAGTCCGAGTATTAATTGCAACACGACAGCAGATCGGGGGTTAACCAACAAGTCATCTATTGCAGCTTAGTTCGGACTGGGGAAAACAGGGACGAGGTAGCAACTTATATACAGACAGAATGGCAGTTACAGTGATACATTTGCCCGGGCTTTTTCTAACGTGGGAAACCTGTGTAAACCAATCAGGGTACATTGAAAACATATGAATAAGGCGCCTTACAAAAAGGGTGTGTGATTACAGCAAAGACTCAATGGTGATTGCAACTTAAAGCAATATACGTTTGGACACAACATTCCTCCCCCTTAGCGGATCCACTCTCCATACCTTTGAGGTGGACCACAGGTCCGTTTAGGGAGCCCAGCATCAGTGGGACTTAGGGCAAGGGGTACGGGAGAACCAGGGTGTATGGAAGCGCCAGTGGACGGTTGACCTAGGCAAGGTAGGATTTTCTGACGTCAACCGTGAAGCGGGATTTGGGCCCAATAGCCTAGGTGTGCACCCCAGACTCAAATCAGCTGTAGAGTCTGCCAACTCCTGTGTAGTTCTTGGTGATGGGGGCACCCTGGCGGTCGTCAAGAAGTCATTTGTGGGTTGCTCTGTGTCGTCACCCCATAACTATGCCGAAACTGTACCCATAGAGTGAGGGACATTTTCTACCACAGACTCGGTGGTGTTTAATTCCGGGGGGCCACCAGGGGAGTGCTGAGTGCTAGTGCTTGGCTTAGAGGTATGAGGAAAATGAGACGGGATGTGGCTGAATAGATCCAGATCAGGATCGAAATTGGGGAGGTCCAACTCCCCCAGGGAAGGATCACCTTGAGGCGACTCAATTTCAGCTGAGTCTGAATGGACGTTTTGCCCCGCCACACGGGGACGCATCTGATCCGCATGTCTCCTCTAAATTAACCCATTGTCCATGAGTACTTTATACAATACTGGTCCTGTTTGCTCAAGGACCTCTCCCCCCACCCACAGGGACCCCAGTGCATAGTTTTGGCAGTAAACCGATTGCCCCACCTGGAAACTTGGTGGTACAAATATCTATGTTTAGACCCCTATCCTCCCTGCAATGAGGATCCAAACGGTCTAAGGCAGTAGGCAGCCTCCTCTTCGTTAAGAGGTCAGCGGTTGTGTGTGTGTGTGTGGAACCCCGAAGCCAAAGGCATGGCCCTGTGAGCCAGCAAATATTGGCATAATTGCAATTCAAAGTCACCTGAACCCATACATCTTAGGGCCTCCTTGACCGATCTAACCTGCCTTTCTACTTGCCCGTTAGTGGCAGGGTGAAATGGGGCAGCAGTAATGTGCCGAACCCCATTACGTTTGAGAAAACCCTAAAATTCTGCCGACATAAAAGTCGAGGCATTGTCAGACACCACTATGTCTGGCAGTCCAAAAGTACAAAAAACCCTCCATAACTTACGGATAGTTGTAGCAGAAGATGTGCTTGGAACTGGCAGAACCTCCAACCACTTAGTGTACACATCCACAATGAGCAGAAATGTAGCTCCCCGAAAAGGTCCAGTGAAGTCAATATGGACTTGCGACCAGGGACCACATGCTATGTCCCATTCTCTGGTGGGCTGATGGTGCTCCTCTGGCTGGGAGGATTGGCACTCTCGACAGCATTCTACCCAAGCCTCGATCTCAAGGTTGAGCCTTGGCCACCAAAAGTAACTCCTGGCAAGCACCTTAGAGCGGACACTGCCAGGGTGGCTCACATGAAGTGTGCACATACTAATCTTTCCCACCATCTCCACAGGGGATCGAGACAGGGCATCCGCATGTGAAATACTGGTACCCAGGCAATGCTGCAACTCAAACTGATATGGTTGCAAGAACATTACCCAACGAAGCATTCTCGGGGGCTAAATCTGGGGGTTGGTTTATTGGACACGAAGATACCCAGGAGCGGCTTGTGATCGGTAACGATCGTGAAGGGCCATCCGTAAATGAAGTCATGAAACTTCTTGGTGCCTGTGATAATCGCCAGCGCTTCTCTGTCAATTTGCGTGTACCTTTTTTCTGTGTCCGTTAGGGACCTCAACTATAAGGAGCTTGGCGCTTCTCTTCCACCCCCCATATCATGGTATAACACTGCCCCCACTCCCACAGGGGAGGCATCACAGACCAGAATGACCAGCTTGCTAGGGTCAAAATGTGTAAGGACGGCATCGGCAGTGAGGAGCTTCTTTACCTCATGGAAGGCCTTAACCTGTGTGGACCTCCAATGCCAAACAACATCCTTTTTTAACAAGTGGTGGAGAGGGGCAGCTACGGTAGCCTTTTGAGGAAGGAAAGAATGGCAAAAATTCAAGAGCCCAAGGAACACTTGCAACTCACTTTTAGAGTTGGGACGGGGCACGTCCCACACCACCTTCACTTTAGCGTCCAAGGGCCACACACCTTCAGGGGTGACCTTAAACCCCAGGATATCCACCTCCGTACAGAACAGGCAGCACTTTCCTTCTTAACTCTGAGCCCCACATTATTAAAACATTCGAGCACCTTACCCAGCTTAGCAGCAAGTAAGGCAGGATGCCAGGAAGCCCTTTCAGCAGCTTTTCCACCAACCCTTGGAAAATACCAGGTGCTGTGTTGACAAAGAACTGTAAATGTTTCACCCGAATCGCACCCTTGTGCATGGTGATAGTTTGGCACAGAGCAGAGTCCGGGGTCACAGGCAATTGCTGGTATCCCTGGGCCAAGTCCAATTTGGCGAAACAACCCCCCCCCCCATGAAGAGCAGCCAGCAGGTGGCTCACAACTGGGACATGATAGGAATTAGGTCGGATTGCTTTGTTAATGGTACATTTATAGTCCGCACAAATACAGATGTCACTATTCGCCTTGATCACGGTGACGATTGGGGTCTCCCAAGGTGCTGAGTCCACCAGTTCCAAGATGCCCTGTGCAACTAGTTTGTCAAGTTCAGCTTCAATTTTGTCCTTAAGCGCAAAAGGCACCCGCCGAGGCTTAAGTCTAATGGGTTTGACCGAAGGGTCTAAGTCAAAATTAACAGGGGTCCCCTTAAAAGTTCCCAACCCTGGGCAAAAGACATCCAGATACTTATCACACACAGCCTGAATGGGGTCAGCCTGAACCAAATTGATGCCTGAAAAGGCGATACCTAGGGGCCCAAACCACTGAGTACCCAGAAGGTTGTTCTTACCCGCCTTGACCACAACAAGTGGGAGTTTTGCAGTGATGCTTTTGAACTTCACATCAAGCATGCCCACGCCAAGCACAGGGATGTGACACCCCTGCACATCCCTCAACTGGACCAGCAGAGCCTGTAATATGGGCCGGTCTGCTGGCGGAATCTGGAAAAACTCACGCTGGGCAAGGATCGAATACGATGATCCCGAGTCGATCTCCATGCGGCAATGGCGAACCTGAAGAACGACGTCCACGATGAACTGACCTGTGACTGCATGAACACTGGAACTGGACCCAGAGTCTTGACCGGCATAGATTTTGGAGATCTGGAGCTCCCTGGACCGGGGAACTTTGTTTCTGGAAGACCGTCTGGAACGCTGGCGGCACGCTCTCGCAATGTGCCCATTCCGACCACACTTGTGGCACTCTGCCTCTCTGAACAGGCATTTTTCATGATGATGCTTGCCCCTGCAACCCTTGGATGGGGCTTTGGCCTTGTCTGCAGGTTTGGAGGACTTGCAGTGAACTTCGCGCATGTCATCTCCCAACTCTCTGTTGTCTGAGGACGATGGGGACGGCGAATCTGAAGATGACAAGCCAATATGCTCTGGCCTCTGGTCAGATGCAGCCAACTTTACTGAGGAGCTTTTCTCCCGGAACACCTTTACACCTGCGCTGGTGACTTCCGATGGCAAAGCCTCCTCTAAAACCTCGCCAAACGTTAGCATATTCCTTTTCATCAGCCTCCTCTGCATCGAATCATCTAAGATCCCCATCAGCAGCCTGTCTCTGAAGGCATCGTCCAAATTCGGCCACTCACATGTTCCAGCCATTTGTTGCAGGGTGGCAACATCGTCGGTGATGGACTCCCGGGGCTTCTGGTTCTGATGGTAGAAGTTTACCTAGGCCGTGAAGATAGAGACCCTGGGCTTGAAGTGGTCTCTTAACACCGAGAGAATGTCTCTAAGTGAAGTGTCCTTTACTTCTCGTGGCCGAAGCAAGTTCACAAAGAGATCAATTGTGGTGATCTGAATTGTTGGCTATAACCCAGTTCTCAAACTGGATTTCGTAGCTTGGCCAGGTATCTGCCTTGGACACGTTGAACCCTCCGAGCAGTGTTGCTGCGGCAGGAGATCCCATCCTCATCACCAATGTTGAGTCTGAGTATTAATTGCAACACGACAGTAGATCGGAGGTTAACCAACAAGCCATCTATTGCAGCTTAGTTCAGACTGGGGAAAACAGGGATGAGGTAGCAACTTATGTACAGACAGAACAGCAGTTACAGTGATACACTTGCCCGGACTTTTTCTAACACAGGAAACCTGTGTAAACGCAATCAGGTACATTGAAAACATATGAATAAGGTGCCTTACAGAAAGGGCGCAGAAATTAAAAGCTGAATTGATTGGTATAGAAAAGGTGAAACGAGATTTGATGTATTTGAAAAGAGAATATTTTGAATATAGTAATAAGTATTCAAAATTATTAGTGAGAGCAGCAAAGGAGAAGAAGACTAGAGAAATGGGAACGTTAATTAACAGTGAGGGTATTAGATGTAATAAAACTAAAGAAAACTTAATATCGTGAAGAATTTTTATCAAGAACTATATTCAAAAAAGGAAATAAATATGGAAAAATTAAAAGGGTACAGTACTTAGAAAAAGGTTTTAGAATTAAATTAACGAATGAACATAGAAATAGAATGGAAGAAATGATAACAGAGAAGGAAATTAAGGAAGTTATAACAAAGTTGAAGGGAGGGAAATCTCCTGGGGAAGATGGACTACCGGCTGAATTTTATAAAGAGTTCTATGAAATTGTAGTGCCCATACTCTTGAAGCTGTTTAATTATATCTTGGAAGGAGAAATAGTACCAACTTCATGGTATAGGACTATAATTGTATTGATTTCTAAGCCAGGGAAGGATTTATAGAAAGTTGAAGCATATAGACCAATTTCATTAATAAATCAAGATGCTAAGATATTTACAGCAATAATTGCAAACAGGTTGAACAGTTTTATGACTGGCTATATAAATAGGGATCAGGTTGGATTCTTAAAAGGGAGACAGATGACAGATTTAACAAGGAGAGTAGTTGACCTTAGGGATACATCAATCCAAAACAAACAGGAGGTGGGATTGCTATCATTGGATATATATAAAGCATTTGATTCGCTCCAATGGGCTACAATTAAAGAGATAATAAACAATTATGGGTTTGGTATAAAATTTAAATACATTATAGATCAACTATATCAATATGGTTTTGCTAAGGTGAGGGTAAATGAAGCTTTTACGGAGGAGGTAGAGCTTAAGGCTGGAACTCGCCAAAGCTGCCCACTATCACCAATTTTGTTTATAATGGCAATGGAGTTACTGGTGAATATGATAAGGGAAGATAAAAACATTGAAGGTGTGGAAGGGAATAAAGTTAGCCTGTATGCAGACGATACCCTAATAATTATGAAAAATCCAAAAAGAGTCTTAGAGAAAGTACAATGGTATCTTAAGGAGTTTGGGGAAATGACAGGATTAAGAATAAATTGGGACAAATCCGAAATAATATTTGCTAATTCAATAGAAAGAAAGGAGATTAAAGCAAAATATCATATCCAGGCTAAAGATAGTCTGAGATACTTGGGGATAAATATATCAAATAAATTTGAGGAGTTAACAAAATTAAACTACGATAAACAGAAAAGAGAAATGAAGGAAAAAAACCCAACAATACAAGAGGCTGAACCTGTCTTGGTTCTGTAGAATAGTACTGTGTAAAATTAAAATATTACCGAGACTTAACTTCTTGTTCGATGCTCTACCAATACAACTTAAAGAAAAGGAGGTAAAAGATTTTCAGAAAATTCTGAATGATTATTGTAATGGGGGTAAGAGACTGAGAATTTAAAAAAACTTGTGGTACTTGTCACAGAAAGAGGGTGGACTGGTAACTATTACAAGGCTTTTCAATTAAAAATGTGGTAAAAATTTTAATGAAGGATGAGGTAATATGGGAGGAAATGGAGATGAAAGAGTTGAATCATGTTGGTAAAGCTGCCTTTTTGGACAAAGAAGTAATAAAAATTAAACCTTAAAATAGAATGATAAAACAATATTGGATTTATGGAGGAAATTGAAAAAGAGCTTAGCACCGAATGTATCCCCAATTATGGACATGGAAGATTTAAAGAACTTCCCTGTGAAGATAGATACGAAGGTGAAGGATGTGTTCCTGAAAAATGATGTGTTCCTGCCAAAGGACTGGATTCAGATATGTAAAAATAAGGGGAAAAGATTGGAGATATATGGACAAATGAATTTGAACTGGTTTCAAGTTATGTTATTGAATAAATGGAACAATAAATATATTTTGGAAACCAGTCTTACAAGAGACAGGACAGAGTTTGAAGAGTTGGTATTTAGAATAAGAAAGGGAGAGGTAGGAATTAAGGGTCTTGTTAGTAAATTATATAAGATGTTAAACTATGATGATGGATCACAGGAAATATTAAGAAAAACATGGGGAAAAGATATGAATATCAGAATTTTGAATGTAAACTGGAGGAATAAATAGAAGAGAAGGGTTATGAGATCCATGTCAGTGAGAGTTAAAGAACATAATTATAAAATGTTGTGGAGGTGGTACCTGACACCAGTCAGGCTAAACCAGATGGACCGAACTAAAACAAAAATGTGTTGGAGATGTAAGACTGTCATGGGGACTTATGAACACATGTGGTGGAGTTGTGAGGTGGTTAAAGATTTTTGGGTAAAAATAGAAAAAGAAATATTGGAAATCATGGGTAAGAGCCTTAAGCTGGAGTCCGGTACTGCCCTACTGATGGATTTTGATAATATGAATTTTGAGGAGAATAAAAAAGAATTGTTAACAATAATAATGACAACTGCGAGACAATGTATTGCCAGAAATTGGAAGAATGATCTTACAGTGGAAACAGAGGAATGGTACAGAGAAATGTGGCAAATTGCATTAAATGACAAGTTAACATGGGAATTGAAAGTTAAAAGAGGTATGACAGATAAAAATTGTTGGATCGGGGCCCGATATGGGCCGGAGGGTCCCGGAGGAGACTGGTCAAGCAAGACACGTGAGGCAAGATGGAGTGAAGACTAGTGTTTAATGATGACAAATCAGAAGCTTTTATGCCTGCCTTATCTGGCTGCGTGCATACATTGTGCGTAGCGATACAGAGGAAGCCTTGAGTCTGCACATCATGTTTACACAAGTTAATTGGGGAAGTCTTCACCGGGGGAAGTTTCTTATCTAACTTAATTAACTACCAGGGACATGCATTGTTCCTCGTTATCGGGGGCAAACAACTGGCTGAAGTTGACTCTTAGACTTTAGGGCTTCTGCGGATGCAAGATTACCCATTACATGCCTATCGAGTTAACCATCTGTGATCTTTAGCTCTCTATTGTCCTAGCTGCCTGTCAGGTCAGCAATAGGTGAATCAAACTATATCTAATATTCCACTCCCCAATTTCTGTCCCCTCGAAACCCGCAGCTCGAAGGAGTGTTCTCCCATAACCGGGGTTCTGTCAGGGACAGCTTTGCCAATTGTGTACGCGGAATCCATACTCCCCCTTTATTTGTTTAATCGGACCTGACAGACGGCTTGGCGCAAGAGTGGCATCAACTGACGTGGAGTGAGGACATCCTGGGGTTTTCTCCATGGGGGGCACATTGACATCAGTGAGGGAATACATTATGCGAAACAACAGACCACTGTCCCCAATATTGCCACCCCCACAATCACCTTGAGTGTTGTTTGTAGCCATTCCCATAGAAACCACGACCATAAGGAATTCCACCACCCCCACATGGCATCTTCCCCGATATTCTTAACCAGGGTATGGAGATCGGTGATCTGGCTCTGTACCTTGCGAGAGTTATCCGTGAGGCTAAAGCAACACATGCCATGGACTGTCTCACAACCCAAATGGTGTACGAGGAGGAGGAAATCGATAGCTGCTTGATTATCCATATGGCATGGCGAAGCTCCGTTTGCTCTTGATTAAGCATCGCTATCGCCGAGGAGGTATGGTTAATGGCTTTTGCCAAAGCGCAAGCCAATTGACCAATCCTGCGAGTGTTGCCTACGGCTAAGCATGGCACGCCAAACAAGCTGACTGCCAATGAGACATACTCAGCTTTGCTCAAAACCCTGATGTTACTGTCACATGAACTGTCTAACTGGGTGGCATGAGCATGCCGTGTGTGGGCAGATACCTTGGTGCTTGGGGTAACCATAACCTTAGTGGGAAGCAACAGTGTCAAACGACTGATACAACAGAAGGAATCAGATACATATGCAGGAATATAGTTCCAAGTGTGCTGGTTACATGTAAAAAACCATCCTGAAGGCAAAGTGACATGAACAAACATTGAGTTAATAGTCTCTGGGTTATTACAAGTCCAAGTGCTGTTGCCAGGGTCAAGGCAACGGCGATGTGGCCCTTCGACCGTGGAACAGCCGGTCATACAAGTACAAGTTGAGTTCGGGCTGACCGCCACTCGGGGAGTGTACAGAGTGGCCGCATCAGCCAGTAGGACCTTCGTGACTTGGGTTCCCCAGTGCGCATATGTCGAGTACGCGGTCTTGTGAAACGGGCCAAATATTCGCTTCACTAACCAGTCACCGTTCCTGATGCGCACATCTGGGGAGTGACACACTGGGATGAGACAAGTACTAAGAAGAGAGGCAGAATCAGTGGTCTGCCTCAGGCAAAAATCGGACTGATTGACAAGGTTCGCCAATCTTTCCCAAATGTTGTAGTGCAGCTGGGCAGAGAGATCTCCACCTGGCATCAGGTTTTCTGCTTCCAATGAAGCGGCTTGAACTCCTCCCCCCAGAAGCATGGAAGCGATCAAGATGACGGTTGTCAAAGAATTAAAGGTGATCTGGGACAAAACTGCAACGTGATGTTATCTGGCGTTGGTTCCACGTTCTCCCGCCGGATGATGTCAGTCGCCTCCTGGCACAGGGACTTGACCATCCCCCAGATGATCTTCGGTGCTGGCATCGGCCATCGTCGCTTCCTCTGCTTGGCTTTCCCCGTCATGGTCAATCGCTCCATCTCCGGCAGTGGGTCCGGGAATGCCTGGGTCCATGCCATTGGACTCAAGATGAGGCTTGACACACCGGGCTGGAATCCAGATGACACCTGAAGGAGACATAATTACAGCATACCCTCTTCCCCATGTTATGAGTGGCGCCGGGCCCCTCCAGGAAGGATCCGGTGGCACTCGGTAATGCACCATCGGCCGCGGGAGAGCCTCCGTACAACAGAAGTGCTTCTCCTGCGGAGTGCAATCTGAAAAACATTGAGGTGATTGTACGTAAACAATACCTTGTTCAGACAATGCTGTGCCTGACCCTGATTTCTGGGGAGGGCTAGTTCCCCCCTTTCTGTTTGTTTGTCAATGTAGGACTTGTGTGTCCAATTCACCCGCTCCACAATTGCTTGCCCTTGCGGATTGTATGGAATGCCAAAAGTGTGCTTAATGTCCCAGGTGGCCATAAATGTGGCCAGCTGCCTGGAGCTATAAGCCGGACCGTTATCGGTCTTCACGTGCTGTGGTTTGCCCATGGCCACGAAGCAGAAGAGGAGATGCTGCTCTACATGGGAAGCCGTTTCTCCCTTCTGAGCTGTAGCCCAAACGAACTGCGAAAATGTGTCAATGCAAACGTGCATGTACTGCCATCTCCCAAACTGCGGAATGTGTGTGATGTCCATCTACCACACCTGGTTGGCCTCTGTCCCTCGTGGGCCTCTGTCCCTCTGTCCCACGAGGCCCCCCCACCCCGCTGCCCCTGCACAATGCGGGCAGGAACGGACTATGCCCTGGGCTTGGGAAAGTGGCAGGTTGAACTGCCGTGCAAGTGCTTTGGCATTTTGATGAAAAAATGCATGACTTTGAATCGGAGTCGTGAAGACTCCCAAAACTGACCTTTGCTGAATTTCCTTTGCGGCCGCATCCGCTCTGCTATTGCCCGCGGAAATCGGACCAGGTAAATCCTGGTGGCTTCTAATGTGGGTGACATAGAGCGCTTCGGTGTGGTTCCGCAAATGAAATTGAGCCGTGAGTCAAAAACCTAACAAATTCTTGTTTATCGCGGGAGTGATGTAGGCTCCCGGTAGACTGTGAAGCAAATTCCGGACATACTGACTATCAGTAATGATATTCAAGTGTTCTTTGGCAAAGGTGCGCAAGGCGAGGTTCACTGCTGCCAATTCTGCCCGCTGCGCGGATTTCTGTGGAAGAGTCAGAAGCGTGCACCAAGCCTGGCCCTCTTGCCAAGTAAGAACACCATATGTCCGACCCCCATCAGTGAAAACTGTCCTGGCCCCCTGAAGCGAAACCAGGGACAATAATTCACACTAACTGTCTGCGTTTGAAGCGAGACGAGTCAGGGGTCTTTCGGCAAATGGTATGCTAAAATCCAGTGAATCCTTCCAATGCAATCGGAAGTGAGTCACCGAGCTGCATCAGCTGCTGAATCTGATCCTTGGTGAATGGAACAACGATTTTTGCTAAATCGTGCCCTGAGATATCCCTTGCTCTTAGCCTTCCTCGGTAAATCACTGTGGAGACCAGATCCTGTGGAAGAATGATGTTTCGGGAAGAGGTGTGTGGTAAATACACCCATTCCATGATACTTGCCCCTCGCTCGGAGTCTACCCATAGAGCTCCGGTGAACATGGTTCCCGTCCGGACTATGTACATGTTTAGAACAGGAGCATATGGCCCCTGACTAATCCTGTCCACCCATCTCTGGCTGAGAACTTGGTTGACCTTTTCGAGAGTCAAGCGAGCCTCTCGCGGAATGTGTATCCGGTCTGCCGGCTGCTTACCTAGCATTAGCAGCGAGAAGAGCGGCTTCAAGAGTTCCGTACCTAGCCTGAAATACGGTATAGCCCAATTGATATTCCCCAGAATCTGTTGCAATTCTACAAGGGTGAATGACTCTTTGAGATTTATCTGTGGCAAAACTGGTGCCGCGAAAGAACGGAGAAGCCGATGGCCCAAGTATGAAAAGGGCTCGGTCCTCTGAACTTTCTCTGGGGCAATGAGTAACCCTTTTTTCCCCAGAGTGGTCTGGAGGTCTTTAAATATTTCGCTGCCGAGTTGCGGCGCTGCGACCAAGATATCATCCATGAAATGACATACTAAGACTGTGGGGTGAAGGTTTCAAAACTTTTCCAGTGCGTCATGAACGTAAATTTGGCACAGGGTGGGCGAGTTGAGCATCCCCTGTGGCAAAAATTTCCACGTGTAACGTTGCGTAAGCTCTCTGTGGTTCACGACTGGCACCGTAAAAGCAAACCTTTCCTGATCCCTTACATCTAAAGGAATGGTATTTCAGTCTTTCAAGTCTACGACCAGGATCTCCCAACCCTCGGGGATCATGTTCGGATTTGGGGTGCTGCATTGAAGCGGACCCATTGGCTGAATACACATATTGATCTCTCTTAGATCGTGAAGGAGTCGCCACTTCCCTGACTTTTTCTTAATAACGAATATGGGCGAATTCCAAGGACTGGTGGACTGTTCTATGTGTCCTGCGTCTAACTGCTCTTTAACCAGCTGTTTTAGGGCGACTAATTTTTCCCCTATTACCGGCCATTGCGGTAAATAAATTTGGAATTATATGGAAACCCTTTTTAGACTATACATTGTTAGAAGGTAAAGGTGGTAGTCCAGCACCAAACCAAATGAGTTTTTGGTTATAATATGAGAAGTTAAGTAGTCCCGCAATCAACCAAGGCATTGTACATAGCACGGGGTTTATATTTTATGATTAAGATTGTTTTTAAGATAGTGTATATCTTATATTAAAATAATACAAGCTAGAATAATATGGTTGAAATGAGGTTAAGATGAATATATGCTATCTTTCTTAGTATTGTAACTATTAATGTGTTATTTTTATTTTTATTCTTACTGTTGATAAGTAATTTTGTACTTTTATTGTTATCTTGTACTGTGTTTAGATGTTTCTCTCTTTTTAAAAGTATTTTTGTCATTTATTGTAAAATTTAATTAAAAATATTTTTAAAAAAGAAGAAAGAAAGGGCACGCAATTAATTACAGCAAAGACTCAATGGTGATTGCAACTTAAAGCAATATACATTTGGACACAATAGCGTGCCACTTCTGGCACGCGTGCCATAGGTTCACCACCAGGGTCCTAGAACAAATCAAGCCTGAACTGTCTCTGGAGGCAAAAATGATAAGGTTGAGGTTGTCCTACTTTGGGCTCATCATGAGAAGCAAGACTCTCTGGGAAAGGTAGAAGGCAGCAGGAAAAAAAAGACCAAACATTAAATGAATTGATTTCCTAAAGGAAACCACAAATTATAACTTGCAAGAGCTGAGCAAGATTGTTGTGGCTAGGACATTCTGGCGATCTCTCGTTCATAATGTCACCCTGAGTAGGGAACAACTTGACAGTGAATAACGTCTGAGAAATGAAATGTAACATAAATACTGTATTGTAAACAATAGTAAAATGATCCTAGGTCTTTATTTCATTATGGAAAGGTTCTTCACAGTATTATCAAAATGAAACCAGCTTTTATGTTGTGAGCTGCCTTGGCTGGCAATATAAATAAATAAGCCTTTGCATTACGCCGTCCTAAATTGCATCCCATTGCATCCGGTACCCAAACCAAATTAACAGTTCTAGAATGAGCAATCTGGAATTTGGCACTTACGCCATAAAACCATGATGGCGAGCCTTGGCACTCCAGATGTTCTTGGATTTCAATTCCCAGAAGCCCCAGCCCCCGTGAATCCACACAAATGGGTTTACTGCGATTCATCCGGCCCGCACTGCCCTCGTCACTCCTGGAAGTGGAAGTAAAACGTGTCTGTACAGAGGAGGACATACCTGTCAACCTTCCTGGATTGACCGGGATTTCCCGTTTTTTTGGCGCCTATTTTCACCATTTCCCGCCCAGAGCTGCCGAAACCCCGGAATTTGGCAGCGGGGAGGAAGACGTTACTGCGCATCCCTTCTGCGCAGGTCGCTTCTACGCATGCGTAGAAGGCTTTTACGCATGCGTAGAACCCTTCTACGCTTGCATAGAACCCTTCTACGCATGCGTAGAAGGCTTCTGTGCAGAAGGGGATCGTAGAAGCCTTCTACGCATGCGTAAAAGCCTTCTACGCATGCGTAGAAGCAACCTGCGCAGAACAGTTCTGCTGTTCCGGATTTTCCGGAGCCGCAGTTGACAGGTATGGAGGAGGAGGAGCCAAGTACAAGGAGGAAGTGGCTGTTGTTTTGTTGTGTTCCCCTCATGGGCAACTCTTCCGTACGGGCGTGTTTTACTTCCGCTTCCAGGAGCGACGAGGGTGGCGTGGGCTGGCTGAATCGCAGCAAACCCACCTGTGTGGATTCACAGGGTGCTTGGGCTTCTGGGAATTGAAGTCCAAGAACATCTGGAGTGCCAAGGCTTGCCATCATGGCCATAAAATATAAATGCACGTTGAATTCTAACCCCATCCGCTTGAAGGCACCACGGAAGAGAAAAGCAGGGGGAATGTGTACAAACGGACACGTGGCAGACGCTGGGAGATCAGCCTTCCCTAGGCGCACTACCTTTAAACAACAACACAGGGCACAGAGAGGCTGCTGGGTGTGTTTGCAAAAGGGCTGTTTGTCTGGGTCTGGGAGGTGGTGATTTCTCCTCTCAGTCTCAGCACAAGTACAAGGGGGAAGTGGCCACCGACCCACACACCCCAACCCAACTTTCCCAACCCTAAAACCGTACTGGTGCGGTGGAGACACTACTGGAGCAGCGCCAAACGCACACCAGGAAAACTAGGCTCGCCTCTCTTCATGTGCCCTGGTGGTGCAAAGGCGACGCCTGCAGGACGGATCCTGGCTACCAAAGCGGGGGGAGGGGGGGAGCACTGGGGAGGGAGGCAGGCACTAGGTAGACACATTTGGGAGGGAGCTGTAATTCTTCCCCGGAGCCGATCCTCCGTATGCCCCCCCCCCCCCCCCCCCAGATCTCCGCTTCTGCCGTGGGCAAATGGGCGCATAACCGCATGGCGCCCGGGGCGGGCTGAGAAGCGGACGCGTTTGAAGACCGCCGTCGGAGACCCAGAAAAAGCAGCCAGGCGAAATTCGGATTATTATTTTTTATTCTGGAAATGAGGCGGGCGGGCGGCGAGGCAGGGAGCCTGGGGGGTAGGGGGGGGGCGCCAGGTGGGGACTCCAAAGGCGACTGGCGGCTTTCCTGAAGGTGGCAGAGTGAGTCCCGCCTCCCCCTTCTTCCCAGCCTGGCAGTAGAGAGCCTGCCCCACTGGGGGTGGGGGGCGCTTGGCTGCCTGCCCTCTGGCATCCTCATCCTCATCATGAGAAGCTGGGCCCTGCTGGTGGGGCTCCTGGTGGCCGTGGCCGTGGCCCAGGAGGACCAGCTGCCCTTGCTGCCCCCTTCCTCCTCCTCCTCCTCCTCCAGGGCCCAAAGGGCCAGGGGCAACGTGACCCCTGCCTTGGACCAGGCGGCAGAGTTCGACCACCTCTACGCCGGCAGGGTCAGCCGCACCACAGAGCAGCTCTACGCTTTCAACTACACCGCCCAGCCAGGCCAGGTAAGAAGGGACCTGCTCAGCTCACGAGGGGGCGAGGGGCAAAGCAAACACCGAGGGGCATTTGTTTGTCACAGTGGTCGCAAGGTCCCTCGGGGAACGAGGGGGGTGGGTGGGAATGGCCACTAATAATAATAATATTAATATTATTAATATTATTACTTGTTGGAATGGCTTGCCGCAAGGAAGACACGTGGAGGCAGCCGTGTGGTGAAGTCCAGCCCCGACCAGAGTCGGGGGGGTATGTATTTATTATTCTGCCTTGGGGTTGTGACACGTGCCTAGGGCACTCGTGCCGCCCCTATACAGAAGGCTTGCATACGTGGCATTTTCCGGTGGTCAGCTACAATGTCAGCTCTTGGAAGTTGCCCTGTGGTTAATGGACAGCCCACCCATGGGCTGGCGAAACCCATTGTTCCTGCCCTAATCTCGGGGTCTATGTGTATTGACTCTGGGTATCTAACTTGTCCTCTGTCTGCCCTGGCTTGTTTGCCCTACTCTATTTGCCCTTAGCCTAGGTTATGATTCATCTCTAACTAGCCCGCTTTATCTTCCCAATTTCCTTTCCTGCAGAACCCGGGCAATCCCCGGATCTGTTGACATCGAGCAAAACCCCTGAGGAGAGGTTTAATTGCCAATTATTCCCGCGGGTGACCCACAATTACTAATAATATTACTAATTTTATTATTTTATTCATCTGTGAAACAGAGATGAGCACTGAACTCTAGAGTTGGATACGACTGGCTTTCGGAGGAAGGGAAACCTTTGCCTTTACCTAATAATATTTTCAAAAGCAAGAAATTGCAAGTAGATAAATAGGGACCCTCCTGCCAACCTAGTAGTTCGAAAGCAAGACATTGCAAGTAGATAAATAGGGACCACTTTGGTGGGAAGGTAACAGCGTTCCGTGCGCTCCAGTGTCTAGTCATGCCTGCCACATGACCACGGAAACGTCTACAGAAGCAGACAACGCTGGCTCTTCGGCTTTGAAACAGAGATGAGCACTGCACCCTAGAGTCGGATACGACTGGTTTTCGAGCAAGGGAAACCTTTACCTTTACCTATTATTCTGGGTTGAAAGGACGTTTTTGCGGACGAAACTCTGCTCAGGGGACATCCAAATGAGACTCTTTTCAAGCCCCCCAAGAGCTGGGACAGAGGCAGGCGCTCAGTCCCGTCATGCAGTACCCGGGTCTCGAACTGCCGACTTGCCGGCCTTCCAGTTAACAAGGTGAGATTCTTAACCAATGAGCCACCCCCACTGAAAGGGATGCCCTTGAAATCAGTGCTCTGCGGCTTCTTCTTTTTTCGTGTCCCAATCAAACCTTGGACTGCCCAAATGAAGCCTCTTTGTCATTGGCCAAACTCAAGTCCTCACCAGTGCATGTTTTTAGCAGACCAGTAAATGAGCCAGGTTCTCTGTCTCTCCACATTCACATTGCGTGTTGCCAGCAGTCCCCACTTGAGCATGTTGGTCTTGCATTTAGGGACCCCAACTCTCAGCCTATTCAGGGTCCTCCAAGTAATATAGGGGAGGTTGAGTTCCTCAGCCATCTCCTCCTTTAATGTTGTTCCTTGTCCAGGGAGCTCCTTCCTCCATCTTCTAATTTGGTTTTGCTCTTGGGTATCCTCAAGGATGGTTATTCTTGCCATAAAGCTCTTCCAGGATCTGAGCCAGCAGACTTGAGGATGTTGAGGGTAATTCTATTAGTACCACTAGCAGAGGATCTTAAGTTAGGGGATAGCGTTGAGGTCTGTCTGTCTATATATTACATTTTTATGCCATCTGTATAAGATACTGTATATATTAAAATGTAATATATAGACAGACAGACCTCAATACTATCCCCTAATCTAAGATGATCTGGAGGGGCTCTTTCCATTGCATTTCAAACTCTACTACATGCTTTCCTTGTAGCTCCTCTGCTAGTGGCACTAACAGAATTAGCAACCTCGGAAGGATGGAAGGCTGAGTCAACCTTGATCCCTGGTCAGGGTCAAACTCACAACCTTTTGGCTGCAGTATAGCAGTTTAATCACTGCGCCACCAGGGATCTTTCTTGTTTCAGGGACCAATTTGTTTTCTTTCAGGATCCAGTTTTTCCTTTTTATTGCTCATTTGTAGCTGACATTGATTACAGTGGAACTGGGGGGCTGGCAAGCCATTCCCAACTTCCATTGTTTCCTTTAGGCTTTCTGACAGCTGGCACCTTGTCCTTCACTTTACTGTAGGTGTTCTCAACCTTTTAAAGCCAGGGGCCAGGTCACGCTCCCTCAGACAACTTCAGGGGCCGGATGGCCATTTTGCCCTTCCCTCCACCACATGGCACTTCCTGGTGTGGTGGTGGGCCACATGAAATGGTGCATGGGCCACATGAAATGGTGCATGGGCCACATCCGGACCACAGGTTGAGAACCCCTGCTTTACTGTATCCCATGGATCTGCAAGCTGATCAAAACGAGACAATGTTTCTGTCTTCCAGTAAAGAGAACTAACATGAGTTAAGGGAGCTACATGTGTGATATACTGTAGGTTGAAAGGCTGTTCTCATTTAGATGCAGTTATAGTTGTGGGAAGTCAATGCTGGGGGAATTGATCCTTCTCTCTCCCCTTCTGCTGAAATTTGAACATTAGCCTATTGCCAGCATTGGGATAAATGGACCTTGATGCTGGGCTAAATGTGATTTGGTCTTTAAAAATACTTATACCATTAAAATATATGATTATTTTCCAATGAATTGGTTTTGGTTGACTTAAGCATGAGATGGTCAGGTAGCTACTCTCCTTGTTTTATGTAAGCTCTAAGCTTTAAAGAAGGCCAGTTATCCAATCCAGCATTTCCTCCCACTGTCTTTTGCCATCTGCTCTACTCTCTCTTAAGTATCATTTCCTACTGCTTCTTGATTTGGCAGCTTTATTTAGATGAGAGACAAACTGTATGTTTCTCTGAAGTTTCCAAATGTTGCCCAAAACATCCATCACTTTCTTCCAGTTATTCTTACAGATTAAAAAAAAGGGAAATATCCTGGGATATAGAAGGGGACTTCCCAAAGAGTGGAAGGCATTACAAGTATACTCGGGCATCCCCAGGCATGGGTGTAGTAGAGTCAGCCAACTGTTCCAACTGGCCAAGCATTATATTGTAAACTTGCTCATATTTGTGCCAAGCTCTGATACAAAGAATGAAAAGAAAAAGATAAGGGGTGAGATTAGGCCTGTTAGCAGCTAATAGAAATAGATGGCTGTATCTGCTGTCCTCCAGTATTAAAAACAACTGAAATCAGTTTGGGCATCAACACGGGTAGTAAAAGATAAAGGTTTCCCTTGCTCGAAAGCCAGTCATATCCGACTCTAGGGTGCAGTGCTCATCTCTGTTTCAAAGCCAAAGAGCCAGTGCTGTCTGCTTCTGCAGACGTTTCCGTAGTCATATGGCAGGCATGACTAGACACCCAAGCGCACGGAACGCTGTTGCCTTTCCACCGAAGTGGTTCCTATTTATCTACTTGCAATGTCTTGCTTTCGAACTGCTAGGTTGGCAGGAGCTGGGGCAAAGACAGGAGCTCATTCCGTCCCGCAGTACTCGGGAATCAAACTGCTGACCTTCCGCCTCCCAGTCAGCGTCTTAGGCACTTGAGCCACTGCAGTCCGGTGGGAGGGTGCTTTTGCATTTGTGTGCTCTTTATGGGTGACTGGTTGGCCTGTTTGTGGGCTTTTCTGTGGGTGTCTGTGGTTGGTCACGATAGACAATAAGTTGTTGAATTCAACGTGCTTTTGGTCTGCTCCAGTATAGCTCTCAAGTTTGTTTGGTTTTTTAAAAAGTATTTAGTCAGACAAATAGAATGTATTGGAGATAATAATAATAATTTTGTGCCAGAAATTATTCTGGGTTGAAAGGATTTTTGCTGGAGAAACTCTGCTCAGGAGTCGCCCAAATGAGGCTCCATTGATGTCCCTAAGATCTTTTCCTACCGAAGTGGTCCCTATTTATCTACTTGCAATTTCTTGTTTTTGAACTGCTAGGTTGGCAGGAGGTGGGACAGAGACGGGCGCTCGAATCATCATGCAGTACCCGGGACTCGAACGGCCAACTTGCCGGCCTTCTTAACCACTGACCGCTTTGGAGATAATATGATATTAAGCTATATTAGAGTGTGATTAGATAACAGAACGGGTGCTATATGTAGATTGAAGGTGAGTACTGTCCAGTAATGGCTGTGGTCAAGTAACAGTGTTTGATTTTTATTCAGAGGTCACATTTATAGCAAAGGTTTCATCCAAAGCATTCATAATGACGTTCATGGGATTAACCTGATGACAGCAATGCTTTCACTAGGTTTTTTACTTAAGAAGTGTGTACAGTACCTGGATTTGTATGTTTAAACAACCCTAATTCTACCTGGAGGATTTATTGCATGCTGAACAATGTTTCATTGTATAATGTTAGTTTTAATTGTTACCTGTGGTGTACATCATTGCTAAGAACTGAGTTGATACAAACTGTAGGCCATGTTTTATTTATAAAATTAGTTACAGTTGAAAAGGGTTTCTTAACACTTGAAAACCAGAAGGTATTTTTTTAAAAATGGCTTGTTCTGGAAACCGAAAGCAAGTAAAGAGCAAACCAGGTCTAATAATGCACATGTCAGTTGGAATGCTGCAGTTGTGTTTTGATAGTTAATATAAGGGGTGGGCGGGCTGCAGTGGCTTAAAATGTTGAACTTGACGACTGGAAAGTCGGCCAGTCAGCCGTTCAAGACCAAGTACTGCACGAAAGAGAGAGCTCCTGTCTGTGTCCCTGCTCCTGACAACCTAGCAGTTTGAAAGCAAGAAATTGTAAGTAGATAAATAGGTACTACTTTAGTGGGAAGGTAAATAGCTTTCTGTGCACTCTGGTGTCTAGTCATGCCTGCCACAGACCATGGAAACATCTGGAAATGCAGACAGCGCTGGCTCTTTGGCTGTAAGCAGAGATGAGCACCACACCCTAGAGTCAGATATGACTGGCGTTTGAGCAAGGGAGACTTTTACCTTTACCTATGAAGTATGGGGGTATACTACATTTTTAAGGCTTTTGTTGTATGGAGAAGAGGATTAAAGAATTGCTTTTCCTGCCCTGATTCTGAAGTAAATCAGCTACCCTTCCTATAACAACTCCTTGCTCTAGAGGAGGAGCTCCCATTGGTGCCATTGCAGTGGCTAGTGGTATTAGAAATAATGGCTTGAATTTATATAGTCTTCCACATATTTTCCACATATCACTATCACAGTCCTTCTTGCAATAGATTGGCCATGTAGGCCAATATAAACAGCTATAAGAAGAGTCATGTTGGATCAGACATAATTAGACCAGTGTTCTGCTGATAAAGTGGCCAGACAGAAGTCTACAGAAAGCTCATTATCAGGACATGAAGGCAGTAACACCCTCCTCCTTACATCCCTCAGCAACTGATATATGGAGATATACTGTTTATAGATACTTAGTGCAAATATATGATCATGACTAGCACCATTGACACATACCTGTCAAGTGCAGCTCCGGAGATTATGGGACCTGTGCAGAACATTTCTGTGCAGGTCCATTGTACGCATGTGTAGAAGGCTTTTACGCATGCGTTGAACAGACCTGTGCAGAACTGTTCTGTGCAGCTTACTTCTACGCATGCGTAGAAGACTTCTATGCATCCCCTTCTGCACAGAAGCCTTCTACGCATGTGTAGAAGGGTTCTACTCATGTGTAGAAAGGACCTGCGCAGATGGGATGCACAGTAACTCCTTTCCCCCCTCCTGCCAAATTACGGGGTAGCAGCAGCTCCGGGCGGGAAATGGTGAAAATCGGTGCAAAAATACGGGAAATCCCAGCCAATCCGGGATACTTGACAGGTATGCATTGACAGAGTTATCCTCCATACTATTATCTGTCACAAAACCTCTACCGTTCAACTATGCTGAAGAAAATTTTCTCCTTATCCTTTTTGTCCATGTTAAACATAATACTGTATTACCCAGTGGCCATTCAACAATTACGTGATCCATATTTTTTTTTGGGGGGGGGATTGACACCCTCCCCCCCTGTAATCCGACCATAATTTTTTGCTTCGGAACCCCCCCCCCCTTTTAAAATTATGTAATCCAGATTTTATGTATCAAAACTCTAATTTGTAGAGCTTTTCACTATTGGTGAAATAGAAATAGACTGCACAAGCAATTCAATAATCTCAAATTTTATCGAAATTCCCAGAGATCATTTTTAAACCTAAAAAAGCTCCATGTTTCGAAACCACAACAGCTCCAAATGGATTATGTAATCTTTGACCTGAGCCGCCCCCGCCCCCATGTAATTTCCCATAATTCAGATGGAAGACCCCCCTCCCCTTCTTCGAGGATCACGTAATTGTTGAACGGGCCCCCCATCTCTATCTTGCTCCCCCATATTTTCCTTATTTCTTCCATTTGACCCACTGGTGTGGTTAAATTTATATTACCTGTACCTTGATGGTTTGCTACTGCAACTGGGATTGAGACTCAGTGTTACCTGGAATTCTCCCTTGTATGCTGAGCTGCCATACAAGCCTGTCTAACTTCTGTAGCCCTGTTGAGCTGCTGTATTCATTTATATCTGAAGTTAAAAAAAAAGAGACAGGACTCAACTTTCTGGCTTGCACTAGACCCCTGAGAATAGAAATCTAGGTCAGGTGAGCTGCAGGAATGAACATTTTATCAGGGTATTAAGGGAAGATATTAAAGATCGTTACAGATCCTCCAGGAGTAAAAGGGCCTGATTGACAAGGGTGCTAGCTTAGAGCAGGGGTGCCCAAACTACGGTCCATGGGCCGGATGTGGCCCATGACACCAATTAATCCAGTGCATGCTGTCCTCGCCACTCCCAGAATTTGAAGTAAAACTTGCATGTGGGCACAATGCACTCTGCGCATGCACAGAATGCACCCACACCTGTGCAGAACACTGCCATAAATTACTCGCGGCTGTCGTAAATGCATTTACAACAGCCATAGGTCATTTACGGCAGTGTTCTGCGCATTCATGTTTTACTTCCATTTCTGGGTGGGAAAAACCACATGATGGCACACTCAACCACGTGACCGGCCTGCGGCCCAAAAAAGTTTGGGCACCCCTAGCTTAGAGGTTACCTCTAGATCCATGGTTCCCAACATGGGGCACATGCTCCACAGGGGGCAATTTGATTTTTAAGGGGGGCAATTTGAGAATGAGGTATTAACAGTTAATGGCCTTTTAGGCTTCCTCCATGTGAATATGAGTTCACTTTCTGAATAATAAGAATTATATGTCATGAGGGGAGGATCAGGATTTTAGAGATGCATAGGTGGGGCATGGTCAAAAATGGTTGGGAATCACTCCTCGAAACTTAGTTTACTTTATTCTTTCTTTTAAAACTAAAATAAAAACGGTACTTTTAAAACTGGGCTAAGTCTTGTCAATAAACTACAGTTTATGAGGTTGATTTAAAGAGTTAGAGCCAAGTTTACATTAATTTTTAACTGAGAGCTGAGCAGCTCAGCCTGCACGCAGGTTTCGTGTGTGTGTGTGTGTGTGTGTGTGTGTGTGTGTGTTTGTTCAGGATGGAAGACATGGTCAGTACAGAGCTAAGTAATTGTACTTTTTAGCTCACTTGCTAAGGTAAAGGTAAAGGTCACCCTTGCTCGAAAGTCAGTCCTATCCAACACTAGGGTTCAGTGCTCATCTCTGTTTCAAAGCCAAAGAGCCAGCATTGTCTGCTTCTGCAGATGTTTCCGTGGTCGTGTGGCAGGCATGACTAGACACCGGAGCGTACAGAATGCTGTTACCTTTCCACCAAAGTGGTTCCTATTTATCTACTTGCAATTTCTTGCTTTCAAACTACTAGGTTGGCAGGAGCTGGGACAAAGACGGGAGCTCATTCCATCCTGCAGTACTCGAGAATCGAACTGCTGACCTTCCGCCTCCCAGTCAGCATCTTAGCCACTTGAACTTTTATTCTCTCTGCTTGGCATTGACTATGTGTAACATAATGACAACACACTGATGCAACTACAGGAAAATCTTGAGTGCCTCTGGGCAACAAAGCTTGTGATCCTAATGCCAGGGTCTGGCTTCATGTTCTGTTTGCTATGTTTGACATTCTTTGTTTCTTGTTTGGCACTATAATGACCTGACCTGATGGAATGGAAATGTGGATTATCCCAACTCTGTTCACTCCCCTTTGTCCAGGTTGGCAAACATGAAACAGGTGGGGAAGCTATGGCAGTGCATCTTTGTCTGTTAGTTCCTTAACATACTCACACGGGAGTGGCAGATAATACAACAGCAAGTCTTCAGACTAGTGAAAGATGAAGGGCAGAAGAATAAATCAATGGTGGAAGGACATGCAATAGGGTTGCAATAAAAACCTCAATGGAAGGAAGCTGCTATATGTCTGGAAGCAGTGTTATAACAACCATCATCTGTTTTCCCTCTCTTTGTACCTATACTCATTCACATTTGAGTTGCCTTTTTAAAAAGTGGCTTTAAAAGGGTTGGAAGATTACTTGTTGTTGTTCAGCCGCACAGTCGATTCCGACCCTATGGACCATTGTCCTCCAGGCACCTCTGTCCTCCACCATCCTCCTCCACCCACCCAGCTCTGTGCCCATTGTGTCCAGAATACTATCTAGCCATCTCATCTTTGGCCGCCCCCTTTTTCTTTTGCCCTCTACCTTTCACAGCATCAAAGCCTTCTCAAGTGAATCCTCTCTTTTCATTTGATGTCCAAAGTACTTCATCTTCATCTTTACTATTTGACCTTCCAAGGAGCAGTCTGGGTTGATTTCTTCTAGGATTAACCTATTTGCTCTCTTTGCCGTCCAGGGGACTCTCAAAACTCTCCTCCAATACCACATTTCAAAGGCATCTATTCTTCTGCGCTCAGCTTTCCTTATGGTCCAGCTCTCAAAACCATACATTACCACTGGGAATACCATTGCTTTGACTATGCGAATTTTTGTTTGCAATGAGATGTCTCTACTTTTCACTATGTTCCCCAGGTTTCTCATAGCTTGTCTCCCCACAATCAGTCGCCTTTTTATTTCATGGCTGCAGTCACCATCTGCAGTGATCTTTGATCCTAAGAAAGTAAAATCTGTCACTGCTTCTACTTGTTCCGCATCTATTTTCCAGGGACTGATAGGACCTGTTGCCATTATCTTGGTTTTCTTGACATTACTACAGAGAAGGAAATGGGCATATGTTTGTGATCATTCTGATATAGGCGAGGAGTCTTGTCCACCAGCAGCTTCTGCTTCAAACCTGAAAAACCAGTTTTCCTTATAGCATACTTCCACTTCACTGAAGGAAAAAAAGTTGAACAGAATTGGGAAAGCATGGACTCACTCAGCATATAATTACAGTCAGACATAGCTTTTGGCTATTGTTTTCCATTCAGTGGAAATGTCTTTAGACAGTGTGTGACTAGTTATCTGGGGAGCTGTGTCGTTTACTTCACAATCTATTTCTTTGGTGTGTGTGTGTTTTTAGTGCTTTCATGCAGTTGATGTTTATAGCAACTAACTAAATGCGGTCATCGTTGATCAGTATTGCAAATTGTTTGCATGTGGGATCCGCGCATACAATTGGCATACTGGCCCTGACAGAACCCCAGTGATGAGCAATCACCTCATTGCCAGGGGTTCCTGAAGGGACAAAAATTGGGGGAGCTGAATATTAGATAGGGTTTAATTCACCCATAGCTGACCTGACAGACAGCTCGGACAATAGGAAGCTAATGACTAACTTGCTAGTCATGTAATAGGTAATCTCACACCTGCGGATTACTCTAAGTCCTAAAACCAATACCAGCCACATGTTTACCCCCAGATAGCTTGGAACAATGGAGTTCCCCTGTCATTGATTAAGTTAGTTAATTAACTCGCCAGAAGAGTTTCCCAATTAACTCGTGTAAACATGGCATGTGGATTCTGTCAGATCGCAGTTCTTTTGCATGCAGCCTGTACATGATAAATACTGATGATTTTCCCTCATTAAATCACTGGTCTTCGCTCCAGCTTGCCTCGTGTCTCATTGCTGACCAGTCTCCTCCGGGACCTAACAGCCGCTTTGCGGCCCCGATCCAACATCTGCATACTAGATCAGAAAGTGTTTCAAATTAACCAGATAAATAGGTTTTAAAACAATTAGTGTATTTGTATGTGTAGTGCAAAAAACATTAAATAAATGCTTTGTTTAGAAAGGAAGTTTTGAGATGATTTTTCTTATGACACACTGAACGTAGTAATCAATGAATTGGGAACTTGCTGTCTCAAATGACAGTGGAGGAAAGTAAAGGTTTTCACAAGTACTATATGTAATATTGCATATCAGAACTGTGAACCAGTAGGCAGTAATTTAAATTCATCGGTGGCCAGTCAGACATAAATTGCTGGGTAATTGACCAATGTGGTCAACTCCTAAATGTAACACCAAACATGTCTCATATGGTTTGTTTGTTTGTTTGTTTACTTATAGGTATTTATTTATTTACAGGTATTTATATGTTTGTTTGTTTATTTATTGCTTGTATTTCTACTGCTGCCCCCTCGCCGAGGTGACTCCAAGTGGCTCACAGCAAATAAAAACTCACAAAAAATATCAAAATAGCATTAAAATTAAATTATTACAATTAAGAAATTTTTAAGAAAAATTATTTTTAAAAAATGCCCTCCCAATACCACATACTAAACTGACAGCCTGAGCTATAGTTAAACAAGCCAACCGTGAATGTTTCCCCAGCCGCCCCACACTCCCGCTGCGCCAGCCAGGTCTTAAGACTCTTGCGAAAGGATAAATTAAAAGATTCACTTAAACAAACACCAATGGTTAATAGCAGGCAGTGATGGCAAACTTTGGCACTCCAGATGTTCCTGGACTTCAGTTCCCAGAAGCCCAAGCCCTCGTGAATCCACATGAATGGGTTTACTGCGATTCATCCGACCTGCGCTGCCCTCGTCATTCCCGGAAGCGGAAGTATAACGCGCCTGTACAGAAGAAGGGTTAACCTAGAAGAGCCTTAACCGTACGGGTGCATTTTACTTCCACTTCCAGGAGCGACGAGGGCGGCGAAGGCCAGATAAATCGCAGTAAACCCATTCGTGTGGATTCACGGGGACTTGGGCTTCTGGGAATTGAAGTCCAGGAACATCTAGAGTGCCAAGGTTTGCCATCATGGATAGCAGACAAACAGAAGATTCCCACAGGTGAATCCATTTTTATTTGTTGTGCTCCTGGAGAACGTTTTCTGTTTCTCTCCAACGCAAATGGTAGAACAGGGAGTGCCAAGGTGGGCTCTTTTGAATTGAATACATTGGACTCCCGCACAATGACGAATCTTGGTTCCAAGCATCATGTTGTTATGCATGATTTGTTGTTAATCGCGAGTCCTCGCATAACTACGGGAAAAAATGTCTTGCTATGGAGACACCTCGAATAACGATGTTTCTATTGAAATGCATTGCAATCAACATAGACTGCAAGGCAAGGCAAGGGAAACATGCTGGAACCTAGTTTCCAACACCCCGCGCCCCCTCCGGGAGGTGCTGCAGCGTAAAACCTCCAGCTGACGAAGGAGGTTTCCCCGCTGTTTTGGCTTATAGCACCGCCTGGAGGGGATTGTGGGGTGTCAGAAACAACATGGATAGGGTCTCTTGAGCCTCCCAGAAGGGGCTGAGGCAACAGAGAAGCCGAAATGGGTAAAAAAATCAGTCACCACGGAACTTTTTTCACCCATTTCAGCTTCTCCGCCAGCCCGGGTGCCTCTGTTAGGCTCCAGGGAGGCGATCCACACTGTTTCCGACAGCCCATGACTCCCCCGGGCGGTGCTGCAAGAAAAAACCTCCAGCTGATGAAGGAGGTTTTCCTGGCATTTTGCCTTCTAGCAGCACGGGGGGAACTCGTGGGAGGTCAGAAACAGCCCAGGTCACCTCCCTGGAGCCTAACAGAGGCACCCAGGCTGCCTCTGCCCACCCCCATAAAAAGGACGACGTGGTCTCCTACCTGTTCACGCTGGTTGGAGATTAAAAGATCACCATCTTCTGGTCCCACTGTCTGGCTCTCCGCCTACCTGGGAGTGTCTGGGAGGCTGGGAGGACCTATTCTGCCCTGTTCCCACCTTCCTAGCACCTCCCTGGCCTTCCCAACAGCTGAGAAAAGTTGCGGCTGCCATCTTTTTTTTTGTATTTTCCAAAAACAAGATGGCGGCCACAACGTTTCTCAGCTGTTGGGTAGGCCAGGGATGTGCTAGGAAGGTGTAACCACACAGGATAGGTCTTCCCAGCCTCCCAGACACTCCTGGGTAAGTGGAGAGCCGGACACAGGGACCCGAAGATGGCATTTTTTTTTTGTCTCCAACCAGCGTGAACAGGTAGGAGACCAAACACAATCTCCCAGATAATGACGTAACGTCATTGACTGGGAGATGACTTTTCAGAAAAAATGCGTCGTCCTAAAATGATGTCTGAATGCGTTGTTAACCGGGGTTCCACTGTAGTTAATGTTGGCTTGCTGTTGCTGAGTGCCTCTCCCATGTCTTTCTCTCCACCAGGTGGAGGCAGTCCGGGTTAATGTAAAGAGTGATTCTGAAGACCTTCAGTATCCAGTCTTGTTTGTTGTTCGGCAACAAAAAGGAGTGCTTTCCTGGCAGGTCCCACTTCTCTTTCATGGCCTGTAAGTACTTACAATATTGTCCTTGCCTAAACTTGAGATATTTGACACTCTGGTTTAAATCCTGTTGTTAAGTGTTGTGAGTCATAACTGGAGGAGTTGTTCAGTCGCATGGTCAAGTCCGATCCTTTGCAACACCATGGACCACAGCACTTCAGACTCCTCTGTGTTCCGCTATCCTCTGGAATCTGCCCAGATCCATGCCCACCATGTCCACAGTGCTGTCTAATCAGTGGTGGGCTCCCAAAAAAAATTGCTACCACACTGTGGGCGTGGTATGGTGGGCATGGCCAGGAGCATGGCCACCTGAATTAGGACTACTTTATTTCAAAACTTGGATGGGCGTGGCCAGCCAGAATTTCTGCTACCGGTTCTGACAAACTGGTGCAAACCTGCTGATGCCCACCACTGTGTCTAACCATCTCAACCTCTGCCACCCTCTTCTCATTTTCCTTTTGATCTTTCCTGACATCTGGCCCTTCTCCAGTGAGTCCTCTATTCTCATTTGGTGGCCAGAGTATTTGAGCTTCACCTTCAGTATCTGTCCTTCCAAGGAGCAGTCAGGTTGATTTCCTTTAAAATTGACTGATCTGATCTCCTTGCAGCCCAGGGGACTATCAGAAGTCTTCTAAAGTCTAACTAGAGTAGTTGGATCTAGAGTACAACTAGTAGACCCATTGAATTAACACAACTTAAAGAGGAGATGACTCAAAAACTTCCCACTGATTTAGTTGGGTTCACTCTATTTGTAACTTGCTGCAGGATTTCAGTGTACAAGTTTCACACGTTAGATAGATCTCTTTGATAAGAAAATGAAAGAAGGAATATATATCGCAGCTACTCCCAGATACCTTTGAAAAGGTAGAGAAGAGTGGAAACATTTTTGGTATAAGTACTATTCACTTGCTATTGATCACTGTAGTAGAATGGGGGTCCAGAGCACATGTCCCTATGAGCATACCTTTTATGCTCTTGCTAATTCTAGAGAGCTGCATTGTTATGTTAACTCAGGGAAAGCACATTTGTTATAATTTAACCTCTTCACCACTACAGCCTGTAGTCATTTGCTAAATAATTTCTGAATATTTTCAGTCTGTCCTATAGTATTCCCCCCCCCCCTTTATTCATATGAGAGTGTTGCACAATTTAAAATCATGGCTGTATATGAAATATAAGTGAAATTCAAAACAAAATAGTTAGAGTATTTTTTACCTGAAGGAGGCTATTTCAACAGCATTTTCTCTGCAATTTACTAGATCTTCTTTGTACATGTGGTGGGACACAAATACCATGGGGATAAAAATAAAAAAATGGATAAAACAGCAACCTTCTCCAGTGAGTCCTCTCTTCTCATTTGGTGGCCAGAGTATTTGAGCTTCACCTTCAGTATCTGTCCTTCCAAGGAGCAGTCAGGTTGATTTCCTTTAAAATTGACTGATCTGATCTCCTTGCAGTCCAGGGGACTATCAAAAGTCTTCTAAAGTCTAACTAGAGTAGTTGGATCTAGAGTACAACCAGTACTCTAATCTCCCCCAATCTCGTTGTTCTGTGCAGGACAATGGCAATAAAGATTTATCTATCTATCTACCAACAACAACAGTGAAATTACTGTGGAGCACAGTAGAAATTTTAAAAGTTGTCCCTAACAACTTAGTAATAATTGTGTGTCATTGTCAGTTCCGACTTATGCTGACCCTTTCTAGGGTTTACAGAGAATACAGAGAAGTGGTTAACCATTCTCTTCTTCTGATTGGGACCTTGGGACTAAGCAGCTTGCTCATAATTGCACAGGTTGGCTTTTTCTCCCAGAAGGCACAGTGGGGAATCAAACTTCCAAACTCTGACTCTACAGCCTTATACCCAAACCATCAAGCCATTGAGCCAGCTTAGGAAATGTTCTAAGAAATAAAAGTCTGTACTTGATTCTAGAGTCATATCAGAGTGCATGCTAGGGAGTCCATCCTGGACTCCATTTCTTTTTCCAGTTGTTACTCACTGTGTCTGTGAAAGTGAGAACACAGGAGAAAAGCTTTAGGTCGGGGTGCCCAAACTTTTTGGGACAGGACAGCTGAGTGAGCCAGACCAAACACCCGGAATATGGCGTGTTTACAAATGTGCAGTGTGGATGCTTCTGCACATGCGCAAAAGTGGCCATTTTGTTTCCTGCACCAAACCAGGAAACAAAATGGCCGCTTTTCACGCATGTGCGGAAGCGTCTGTATTTATTTCCTGGTTTGGCTAGGGCATTGTGGGCCTGATGGAATGGCTTTGTGGGCCGTATGCGGCCCACAGGCCGTAGTTTGGGCATGCCTGCTTTAGGTGATATCCTCAGAGACTGGGGGGGAGAGATGCTATAGGTCAGTGGTGGCGAACCTATGGCACGTGTGCCAGAGGTGGCACTCAGAGCCCTCTCTGTGGGCACCCATGCAGTCACCCCAGCACGAAGTTCATCCCGCCCCTCTGCCCAGCAGCCCAATGGGAGCACTTCCTCCTTCTCCCCAGCACAGAATTCACCCCGCCCCTCTGCCCAGCAGTCCAATGGGAACACTTCCTCCCTCCCCCCACCACAGAGTTTGCCCCACCCCCTGCCAAGCAGCCCAATCGGAGCATTTCCTTTCTCCCCTGTTGCTGTGTTGGCGCTTTGCAATAAATAGGTGTTTTTGGGGTTGCAGTTTGGGCACTCGGTCTCTAAAAGGTTCACCATCACTGCTATAGGTGAAGATGGTCCAATGAATATCTGACTGACAAGCCATCCAAAGCTTTAAAAATAAGCAGTAGCACTTCAAATCAAACTTGGAAACGATGGGAAATTATAGATAACATTTAGTGTATCTGCTGAAGTGAGCTGTAGTAGCCCTTAAATGAGGGACAGAAGTTTTTGTTGTATTTTGTTCAGCCCAGCATGACAGTCCCTCTAAAGTTCAGTATTAAGGCATTACAGTATTGTAGGTAAAGGTAAAGGTTTCCCTTGCTCGAAATCTAGTCATATCCGACTCATGCAAATTCTTGATTTTGTTTTTGTTTTGTTTGCAGTTACCAGCGGACTTATAATTACACAGAAGTGAGCCGTACCCTGTGCCCCTCGGAGGCATCACCTGAGAGTAGACCTTCAGAGCAGATCTTATTTGTTGATGTGGCTTCCATGGCCCCTTATGATGCCAATTATGTACTAAAGGTTACCAGGATCAAACATTTCCAGCTTGGGTGAATGTACATCTTTTTTGCATATGTATCTGTGTAGTTGCCAGTAGCTTTGAACTGCTGTCAGTTGCATATTATTCCTGTGACAGGACTTCCTTTGTGTTGGCTGGAGACATGAAATCAGTTCAGATTGCTCAGCATGAATAAATAGCTTGCTGCCTAAGCCTGGAGGCCGAGCCGTTTATTGCTCACACTCAAGAGAAAGTTGGTGGACAATGGCCTGAATCCTGTTTGTTAGACCCACCAGTGTATCACAGTCAGCATAAATCTTGGTGATAAATTTCTTCAAGTTAAGAAGTCAGTATAGGCATTCACTTGGCATACAGCAGCAAATGCTTACACTGATTTCTTAACTTGCAGCAGTTTGTCACCTAGATATGAGCAGATTGTGTTATGCTGACATTAAAATGTAATAGGTTTCCAGCCAATGCCAAGCTATTCTGGGTAACCATTCATTCATTCTTCTGTTCATTCATTCAGTTTCTATAGGTAAAGCTCACCCTTACTCGAAAGTCAGTCGTATCCGACTCTAAGGTTCAATGCTCATCTCATTTTACAGCCAAATAGCCAGCACTATCTGCATCTATAGATGCTTCCATGGTCATGTGGTGAGCATTACTAGATGCCAGAGCACATGGAACGCTGCTACCTTTTCTGACAAAACAATACCTATCTATCTACTTGCAATTTCTTGCTTTTGAATTGCTACTTTGGCAGGAGCTGGGACAGAGGCGGGAGCTCACTCTGTCATGCAGTCTCGAATCTCATTGAAGTCTTAAGAATCTCCACAAAAACTTCTCTAAAAGCAAGTTTTTAGTTGCTTCCTAAAGGAAAAGAAGGAAGGAGCCTCATGAACTTTACAAGGAAGGTTATTCTGTACTGTTGAGAAAGCCCAGGGGTTTTTTGCTGAAGATTTGCTGGCCTCTCTCAGGAAAAGCACCCTCAGCTTCAGAGACTCAGTGGATCTTAGCACGACAGACTGTCAAACTAGGTTGGAGTTACTCTGACAAGTAGGCAGCATCAGAGATATGAGAACACCTGTTAACACTCATTACCAACTTGACCACATTCTGAATCTGTTAAAGCATGGGTTCCCAACCTTTTTATGCTGCATGCCGCCACCACCCATACAGCTGAGCAGGCCAGTCATGTGGTACCCCCGCCATAAATGCTGCCGTAAAACATGCCAGCGGCTGTTGTAAACATGTTTACAACAGGCGGGGCATGCTTGCTCAGGAACGGGCGCGTTTTACGGCTGTCATAAACACATCCACTTCCGGTGCATCGGCGTTGGTGTTGGCGTCAGCGTCGCAGGCCACATGAAATGGTGCTGTGGGCTGGGTCTGGCCCACAGGCCATAAGTTGGCCATCCCTGTGTTAAAGTATCTACAGCAACTTTAAGGGAAGCCCCACATAGAGAGCATTGCAGTAGCTGATCCTTGAGATTGCTAGTACTGTCCTGTATATGAATTAATGTATTTAGGGACCTGCCATCCAAAGGTTGCACCTTAGTGATGAAGCACTGGTAATAAGAGGCCAATCAGACCATGCAGCTAGCTGATGTAACTAACTTTAGTGTTCAAAGAATGAAGAAGCAGACGAGTGAAGTAGTGAAATTCAGCTCTTTATTAGTGGGGTTTGAACACAGTTTGGATGGGGCAAAACTTGGACTTATATACACTATAAATAGTAACAGTAACAATAATACAACAAGCCCATTGGCTAACAGAGTGTGCACATTTTTCGATCCACTTATTTGCATTCCGCTCCTGTCAGAAAACACAGTTAAAATACAGTTAACACTAACTGACGGCTTTTTCATCTTAGTTGGCAGAAGTACACTGCAACTGTGGCAGATAGTGTAAGTTGAGATGTATTAGACTTAGAATTTTGCACTTTCCTGTCTGCCAATCTTAGATAGCTGCAAAAACCCTGCGAGTTTTGAGTAATACAAAAACCAAAGGAGAGCCAACATGGCTTTTGCAAGGGCAAATCATGCCTCACTAATCTGTTGGAATTTTTTGAGATGTCAACAAGCATGTGGATAAGGGGGATCCAGTTGACATTGTTTATCTGGACTTTCAGAAGGCTTTTGACAAGGTCCCACACCAAAGGCTCTTGAATAAACTTACCAGTCATGGAATAAAGGGACAGGTCTACTGCAGTGGCTCAAGTCGCTAAGACGCTGACTGGGAAGCGGAAGGTCAGCAGTTCAATTCCCGAGTACTGCAGGACGGAAATGAGCTCCCGTCTTCATCCCAGCTCCTGCCAACCTAGCAGTTCGAAAGCAAGAAATTGCAAGTAGATAAATAGGGACCACTTCGGTGGGAAGGTAACAGCGTTCCGTGCGCTCCAGTGTCTAGTCATGCCTGCCACATGACCACGGAAACGTCTGCAGAAGCAGACAGCGCTGGCTCTTCGGCTTAGAAACAGAGATGAGCACTGCACCCTAGAGTCGGATACGACTGGCTTTCGAGCAAGGGAAACCTTTACCTTTACCTTGTCCTGGATCAGCAACTGGCTAAGGGACAGGAAACAGAGGGTAGCACTAAATGGACACTTCTCCAAGTGGAGAGAAGTAAAGAGTGGGGTCCCCCAAGGTTCAGTACTGGGACCCCTGCTTTTCAACCTCTTCATAAATGATCTAGAAGTAGGAGTAAATAGCAAGGTAGCCAAATTTGTTGACAACACTAAATTATACAGGGTAGTGAAAACTGTGAGAGATTGTGAGGAGCTCCAGAGGGATCTCTTGACACTGGGGGAGTGGGCAAGACAGTGGCAAATGAGCTTCAACATTAGTAAGTGCAGAGTGATGCACGTTGGGGCAAAACACCCCAATTACATTTATAAACTGATGGGGTCTGAACTCTCTGCGACAAACCAGAAAAGGGACCTTGGTGTCCTGGAGGACTGCTCAATGAAGGTGTCAACCCAGTGTGCCTCATCAGTGAAAAAAGCAAACTCAATGCTAGGGATCATTAGGAAGGGTATAGAAAATAAGTCAGCAAGTGTCATTTTGCCTCTTTATAAATCTATGGTGAGGCCCCATCTGGAATACTGTGTACAGTTCTGGTCGCCATACCTCCAGAAGGATATTATAGAGCTGGGAAAAGTGCAGAGGAGGGCAACCAAAATGATTAGGGGACTGGAACACCTTCCTTACCATCTGAGGCTGCAACGGTTGGGCCTCTTCACTCTTGAACGACGACGTCTAAGAGGTGACCTGATTGAAGTTTATAAAATCATGCACCGTGTGGACAAAGTAGATAAGGAATAGCTGTTTTCCCTATCACATAACACTAGAACTAGGGGGCACTCCATGAAACTTTTGGGTACTAGTTCTCAAACAAATAAGAGAATGTACTTTTTCACCCAGAGGATCACTGGTCTATGGAACTCCCTGCCAGATGAAGTGGTGACAGCTGTCAGTCTTGACAGCTTCAAGAAAGGATTAGACAAGTTCATGGAGGACAAGGGTATCAATGGCTATAATTATGGATACCAAAGGACAACCCTCGCATTGGAGAGATAGGCAGGATATCTCTCAATGCCATTTCCAGGGATTCCTAAGCAGGTGAAGGCATCTCCTTGGGAATACCCTGAAGCAAATGGTGAGCCACTGTGTGAGACAGAATGCTGGACTGGATGGGCTGTGGCCTGTTCCAGCAAGGCTGTTCTTATGTTCCCCAACCAGCCAATTTTGCACCATTCCAAGGGTGTCCAAGAGTTTCAGACTAGCATATTTTTGACAGAAGTGTGTAATTTTGCTTTTAAAAAATGTATTTGTGCTTTGAAACAATGCAATGAAAGGACTATGCAACTTGCTTGAAGGGAAAACAAAAGATTTGTGCATTCAATTTTGGGATGGCACAGTGACATTGGGAGATATATGGCCTTTAGATGCGACAACATTTTCGTCCTTTTTTTGTCTTTCCTTTTTGTTTTGTCTTTTATCTAATATGCCTGAGCTCCCGTCTTTGTCCCAGCGCCTGCCAACCTAAAGTCCGAAAGCAAGAAATTGCAAGTAGATAAATAGGGACCACTTCGGTGGGAAGGTAACAGCTTTCCATGCGCTCCGGTATCTAGTCATGCCTGCCACATGACCACGGAAATGTCTGCAGAAGCAGACAGCGCTGGCTCTTCGGCTTTGAAACAGAGATGAGCACTGACCCCTAGAGTCGGATACGACTGACTCTCGAGCAAGGGAAACCTAGGAAAAGGCCTCCAGCATATGGCTCTCCTCTATTCAGTTCTTCTTCGTGGTCCCTGTGAGGCCGCACTAGTGGGTTAACATCATGCATGCGTAGTTAACCCACTAGTGTGGCTTCACGTGACCACTCAAAGAACAACAGTTAAATGTAAGCAAACTGCCCTTTTTATGGGTTGAATCATAATTTGCTCATTTGAACCAGTGTCTATAGGAGGGAGCAGGCTGTGGTCAGTTTGTTAATGGCTACAGATTTTGCCCAGGGATATTCTTCCCTCCACGCACTGGGGACTTTTTAAATCTCCACTCTGGTCTTGAGGTTTATCCCAAAGTATGTAGACAATTTAATATTTTTAATATTACAACTCGTGCATTTTTTTATATAAAAAAATGGATTTAGCCATTTTAATTACATTATTGCAGGATAGAGCTGGTGACTGAAAGCTATGGTGAAGGCCATACAAGATCTAAGCATGGTGAATGTTAAAATACAGGTTCTAGCTAGGACATACAGTACTGTGTAAACATTTTAGGCCACTTCTAGATTTGTTGTTTTAGTAATGGTATAATGACCATATGTAATTAATTCTTTTTTTATTTTTTTATTTTTTTTATTTTTTTTAATTGAATTTTTCAAAGACATACAAAAAAGAAAAGAAAACAATGACTAACAATACAATACATAAACAAATCCATAGTATCATCTTAACAAACATTACTAGATGTTAGCACATAACAATATCTAGACTCATTAATTACTATATAACCACAAAATATTAAGAAAAAAAAAACCATTGTTTCAAAATCCAAAATAATAAGAACTTTCTGTGCTACCATTAATCTTTAGATAAATAATAAACACCCTGTGAATATATACAATGCCCGGAGAGTTTATTTGCTACTCAACTCCAAAAACTTCTTTGTGATGGTACTGGTCCTGAACTATCATTTGCCATACAAGAATGGTCCACAAATGGTTTCCATATATTCCAAAATCTATTCTCTTTTAAGTTATCCCTTTTCACTTTAATCTCCCATGTCAGTTTGTCATTCAATGCTAAACTCCACATTTCTTTATACCACTCTCCAATCTGTATTTCTATGTCATTTTTCCAGTTTCTAGCTATACATTGTCTGCCCGTTGTCAATACAATTTCCAATAATTCCTTTTCATCTTTGTTTAAACCCAAACCTTCCACATTCGTTAAAAGAATGATACTTGACACCAGCTTAACACTTCTACCCATTATTACACCAAACTCAGCTTCTATTCTCCCCCAGAAATCCCTTATTTTTTTACAACTCCACCACATATGTTCGTATGTTCCATCAAATTCTCTACATCTCCAACATAACTTATCTCTTTTATTATCCATCTGGTTAAGTCTTAATGGCGTCAAGTACCATTGCCACAACATTTTAAAATTATGTTCTTTAATTCTCACAGACATTGTTCTCATAATCCTCTTTTTCCATTTGTTTTTCCACTCCAACTCCCCAATTGTTATATTCAAACTTTGTTCCCACTTCCGTCTCAAATCCTCATGTGGGTCTACCCCTCTATTCAGTATATTGTAAAGCTTACTCACAAGACCTTTTATACTATTTTCCCCTTTTCTAATTCTCCATACCAACTCCTCAAATTCTGTATGCATTCTATCTAGCCCTACTTCTTTTCCATATTTTTTGTTCCAATTTTCCACCTTCAACCTCTGAAACCAATTCAAATTTAATATCTCAAATATTTTTTTCCGCTCAACAAGAGACTCACATATTTTTAACCAATCCTTCAATAAGAGCATCCCTTTTTTATCCAATATTTCCATTTTTTCCTTATCTAACTTTATTGGGAAACACATCATATCAGTCAGTTCTAAAACTGGAGAGAGATTTGGGACCATATCCTTTTTTACCTTCTTCCACACCTCCACGAGACCTCTCATCATAGTATTATTTGGTCTTCTCACTTTATCCTTTATTCCTAGAAAAATCAAATTTCCAATATTTCTATATTCTTTCATCTCCAATTGCTCCCAAATTGTTTTTTCTCTTGCCAAAATCTTCACAACATTCTTAACTTGAAAAGCCCGGTAATATGCTAGCAAGTTTGGCAATTAATTAATTCTTTAGTCTTTTCATGGAAATACATGAAATTTGTATGAAGTATTCAAAAACTGGGGTGTGTTTGTGTCAGAATCTAGTTAACTGAGAAAAGCTGTTTCCATATTAGCCAATTAGCTGGAAGACACTTTGTTTCCCAGAATTATTCTAGTAATTCAAGGAGCAGGCAAGCAACAGGAGAAGTAATTGCGGCTGTAGGTGAATCTTTTCTTATTGAGTGCCTGCCACAATAGTGTCTGGGCAATGGAAGGATCATTAGAATTGAGTAGAGCACTAGGAGACTTCTTGTAAACCAGAGAAATCTTCCACAGCTGGAGTAAGTATTAGCCTGTAAATGTGGCCCTCCAGATGTTGCTGGAACTCAGCATAGCCCCATGATGGCGAACCTTGGCACTCCAGATGTTCTTGGACTTCAATTCCCAGAAGCCCAAGCACCCTGTGAATCCACACGAATTGGTTTACTGCGATTCATCCGGCCCACACTGCCCTCGTCGCTTCCGGAAGTAGAAGAATAACGCGCCTGTACGGGAGCGACGAGGGCAGCACGGGTCGGATGAATCATAGTAAACCCATTCGTGTGGATTCACAGGGTGCTTGGGCTTCTGGGAATTGAAGTCCAAGAACATCTGGAGTGTCAAGGTTCGCCATCACGGCCATAGCCAATGGTGAAAGCTAGTAGAAATTGCAAGCCAAACAAATTTTATTAGGCTGTGGGTACCCAGCCTAGGCTTAGATCCTTAGAACAATTTCTATTGCGAAGGACATCTGGCTCAGAGATTATGCTTTCGGCAGACAGTTTTTCCATGTCCGTTGTTTGCTTTATTGAATGGAGCTAATTTGAAAAGAAAATCAGCTGTGGATATGCAATATGTCAGAAAGTTGCTGCAAGTGTCTTTTCTTGACATTCTGCAAGGATAAACACAATTCCCCTTTTTTTCAGGACGGACATTGCTTTTAGATTCACTGCCAGCCCTTCCCAACCTCAGGTAAGAAAGAATGCTATTTAATTTTTTCCTTTATTATAGGATGAACATATCTTTTCTATGATAAATCTGAAGCATTAAACTGTTAAGTCACTCCCTTACCAGGATGCTGATAAGTCCTGTTTGCTGTGTTGTCATGTGAGATTTGAAAATAATTGTCAGAACTCATATTTTTCTAATCACTCTGTGAGACGGCCTTTTCCTAGCATTTCTGTAACCTCACCTACAGTCAAATTATGTTGTTTGTCATGGTGGCAATTCCTGCTATGCAGCCTTGTTGCAAAATCAATGACAGTATAAATTTTTGAAAACATGGCCCCAGGAATGAGGAGCATGTGGTATGATGGGTTCTCTGACGCACAGAACATTCTCATAACTTAAATTCAGACCCATTATCTTGTTTGACTAGGAAGTCATTGCACAGCATCAACAATCTAGCTGTTTGCATGAGCATTCTCTCCTTGGTCACCCCTCTCCATTCCTGCTTAGAAATAAGAACAAGAAGCAGTGCAGTACAAAAATCCATGTTCTGCATTTCTGCCTACAAGTAAGAGACACTGGGTTGTTTAGGGTAAAAACAAATTTTGAGCATCAAAGTGAAATACAGTGGTACCTTGCTCAAAGAGCATAATGTGTTCCACAGGATTGCTCTTTAAGAGAGTTTGCTCTTTAAGTGAAACACCATCGTAAGTGACCAATTGTGACTTCTGGTTTGTGGGGGGTTTGTGAACCCCGATTTAGTTGTTAAGCGAGGTGACCATTCAGAGAAAATTCTGCTCTTTAAGCAAGTGAGGCGCTGTTTATGCAAGGTTTTACTGTAAAACCTTTACGTTAACAACTCTACCTCACAACCCTCTCTGTAATTATTATTGTTGTTGTTCAGTCACACAGTCAATTCCGACCCTTTGTGACCCCATGGACCATTGCCCGCCAGGCACCTCTGTCCTCCACCATCCCCCTCAACCTGCCCAACTCTGTGCCCATTGCATCTACAATACCATCTAGCCATCTCATTTTTGGCCACCCCCTTCTTTTTTTGCCCTCCACCTTTCCCAGCATCAAGGCTTTCTCAAGTGAATCCTCTCTTCTCATTTGATGTCCAAAGTACTTTAGCTTCATCTTTACTATTTGACCTTCTAAGGAGCAGTCAGGGTTGATTTCTTCTAAGATCGACCTATTTGTTCTCCTCGCTGTCCAGAGTACTCTCAAAATTCTCCTCCAACACCACATTTCAAAGGCATCTATTCTTCTGCACTCAGCTTTCCTTATGGTCCAGTTCTCACAACCATACATTACCACTGGGAATACCATTGCCTTGACTATGCGAATTTTTGTTAGCAAGGAAATGTCTCTACTTTTGACTATGTTCCCCAGATTTTTCATAGCTTGCCTCCCAAGAATTAGTCGCCTTTTTATTTCATGGCTGCTATCCCCATCTGCAGTGATCTTGGATCCTAAGAAAGTAAAGTCTGTCACTGCTTCTACTTCTTCCCCATCTATTTCCCAGGGAGTGATAGGGCCTGTTGCCTATTATAACTATTGTATAACTATAACTGTTGTAACTATTATTAGGAAATACATTAACCATGGAGAAACAGTATAGTACCTAGGACCAGGTAATATATAGTGGCTCATAATAAAGAAGGACTGGGCAGGGCATTTCTAAGTTTTGAATATCCAAAATGCACATTATACATCCTGCCCATCCTTCCATTTTCTCATGGTATAAATATAAATCTATAAATGTAAGTACTTTCACACTACTTCTTTTCAAAGAACAGTTGGCTAAGCCTATTGGTAAGTTGCAACTAGAGGAGGCCTATTAAATTTGTGGGTGTTTAGTGTCACACATCATAGTGAATGATGGAAGGGTCGGTAGAGTCGAGGAGAGCATCAGAAACCTTGTAAACCATCAGAAATGTTCCACATGTGGAGTAAGTATTAGCCTGTAGGTGTGTACCTCCGGATGTTGTTGAAACTCAGCATAGCCAGTCATGAAAGCTGGCATACGTTGCAAGTCAAACAAACAAACAACATTTACTTAAAAGAACTGATACATTGTTTTAGCAATGATCTAAATATTTTTTAAAAAATCACTTCCCCTGCTCATTCACAGGTGATCAGGGGATGCGTTCAATTCCTGATATGGCGAAGCTGTTAGTAGATTTAGCATATCAGGTGTTTACACAGGAAGTAGCCTTATGAATCATATTTAGTCCATTTTCAGTGACCACATTTGTTGTGAATGGATTAAAAATGAGCACTCCCCCAAAAAAGTAAAAACCCCTAACACAGGTTCAAAAAGAGCACTCGGGAAGATTGGAGTGCTCCAATTTCCACAATGTATGGACTCCCTAACTTCAAGTGACTTCCAAGAGCTCCAGCTAGTGAGCTGTATGCCTTCTCTGGACATGTTCTTGTTTAGTTGCTGTATAGGATGGCAAGAGCCTGAAGTTCTGCCAGGGCTTGAGAAATTGCCCCCATTTGGTTTCTTTGGTTGGCTTTTCTGTTGTCATAAAAATATCTTTGCAGTTTGAAAAAAAAGAATCCTCCAGTTTTATCTTCTCTCCATAGTATTTTCTGTATAAGTTTCCTCCCAACGTGGATTCTGTCATCGTCAGGGTGATTTCTGAGACTGTCTATCCTTGTTCGGTTGTCTCCATCCAGGACACTGTGGTAAGTGGTAAAATAGGTGGTTGGGCTGATGACCAGCAACAATTAGGCATGAAGATTGTGTGCTGGTTTTCTGTACTTAGTATCACACTTCATTAACTATATTGAAAGGATTATGGTCTTTGTCTGTTCCTTATTAAATAGATTAGGTGGAACAGGTCTTGACTAACAGAGCGGGAGGGCATAGCATTTCCAACTGGGTTATGTGTTACTCCTGACTCATACAAATCACATGTGAAGTGTTTTGGCTTTGGATGGCTGGACCGATTTCCCATGTTTCCTGATTTTTCACACCAACCCATAACGTGCAACCCACTGGTAGCTTTTAAAACTTTAGAGTAGAACCTCGGATAAAGTCCAAACTCCGTTCCATATGTTTGGACTTTATTCGATTTTGGACTTTTTCTGAATCAAATGAGCAATGCATTGGATAACATCCCAAAAATTGACTTTATCCGAGGTTCGTATACCAAATACCTCGAATAACGTCCATTTTTAAGCGGTTTTGGACTTTATGTGATGCATCACGTGTGCATGAAAACTGCGACTTTATCCGAATCGGACTTTATCCGAATCGGACTTTATCCGGGGTACCATTGTATTTCCATTGCAATACATTTATGTCAATTGTAATCTTAACTCAGTATTATATTTGTTATATTCATTGTAGCTGCGTTTTGTTACCCAAAATCCTATTGGATTCACACAAGCTTTGTATAACATCTCAGCCACTTTCAGGTACATTAATGAAGTGGGAGGTCCCATCTTGTTTGTGCGAGTACATGACCAGGCCTGTCAACTGCAGTTTTCTGTAGCAAATTACACAGACCATATGTGGACTCAAATGGGGTTCTGGCTACTATCATTTTATTATCTTCAGGCAAAAGCACAGGTTAGCTGGAAATCACTTTGCCAGGCAGTTTGCTTGTAAATTGCTTGTAAATTGCTGCTTATCTTATTAAAAATAAATTAAATTAACCAACCTTTTCAGACAATCAAGGCCAGAGATGAAATAGACTTCCCTTCCTTTGTATCTCAATTTCTTTGTAACACTATTTCTCAGGCTCCTTTTGGTTTGGAAAGGGCCCCAAGGCAAGTTTAAATTAAAACTTTTGAAACAGGTTGGAGATGAATTAAAACAGGGCACACCACAGAAAAGAATAAAATGAGAGAAATCCCTGGTAACAGGCAATACAATTTCAAGCCAGTTAGTGGATCCTCAGCAGAATTGTTTGGAGCTGTACCAAAATAAATAAATAGATAGAACCTCTGTAATAGATGTTTATTTAACATCTATATGTGAAGCTTAAGTGCCTCATCCTGACACACAAGGATATTCTAAATCAGACAAATTTTTGAAATGGTAGCCCTGTTAGTCTCTGTTTCAAGCATATTAGAGAGTAAACAAAACAACAACAAAAATGTTATGGCACTTGAAAGACTAACTGCTGCATTTTAATGTTAGCTTTTGTGAATCAAGTCCACTTTGTCATACAAAAGAGTGAGGCTTCATTGGCATTGATTTATACACATCAGGTACAGAGGTGCAGAATGGGTAGCATAACAGAAAAGTATACAAGTCAATATGGTGATTTTTTTTACAACTGGTAATACTTTTTTCTTTTTTACAAGTTTTTCCTTTGTTCTGAGAAGAAGACTGAGGATGTGGATGAGAATTCTACTGAAGTAATTTCCGTAAAAGTGGTATAATATAACAGCATATAACATACAACAGAGATAAAGTACATACATATGCTTGACACTCATCTCAAAGGTTTGAATATTAGTCAAGGGTTTCTGGGACATTATCAGATTTGATAAACCACAACTAACAGGTTATTATATGGTGCTATACCTGTTATACTAACTATTCTGCACCTCTGTACCTGATGTGTATAAATTGATGCCATGAAGCCTTGTTTACTCTCTGATCAGACAAGGCTCACGAATGTTAATCTTCAAATCTACAGTGCTAAGACTCCATAGCTCTGATATTAGACTGCCCTGTTTTATTCCTTAGTAAAGACGTAAAAAGGCAGATGTAGCAGATCTGAGCTCAGATTCCTCTTAATGGCAAGTAGATGGATTTCTTTCTTTTCAAAGAAAAATACTTAGGAATAATTTATGACAAATTTTTAATCAGAAATGGAAAGCAGAAACAACAAAGAAAAGCACACAGTAGCAGATCCATATGTAATATAAAATATTTCTTATAATTAAACTCTTGCTAATAAATGCAAAGGAGTGGAACACAATATTATTTTGTTGGGTTGAGGGTAAAGATAAGATATTAGCATAAAAGAAAGTAATACTTCAGGAGTCTGGGTTGTCACCAAGAACAAAACGTGTTTTTAATGAGTTCCTTAGGCAAAGAAACAGTTTAAAATAGTGGGCCATTAAATAGGTCTTAAAGCTATTTTAAAAATCACTTCCATAGTTTATCTTAAACTGCAAGGTGTATAATGTACAGTACACGGGATACAGTTTGATAAATGCTTTCTGGAAATTAATACAAACAAAAGATAAACTAAAGCTAAGTTTTCTTCATCTGCTGCAGTGTCCAGTTTATGATTTGGACCATAATGTAGAATTCAATGGTGTTTATCAGTCCATGACAAAACAGACAGCCATCACTGTTCAGGTGAGTAGCTAAAGTCCTTCTCTCTGCTCCTTTGAACTGGGTTGTTTTGGTTTATTAATACCCATAAGGTAGGAATTGTTATCAGCTATTCAAGGTCCAAAAGCATTTCACACACTCTCTCTCTCTCTCTCTCTCACACACACACACACACAAACACACACACACACACACACACACACACACACACACACACACACACACACACACACACACACACACATTTCTCTTTCAGACCTACACATGATCTTCTGCAGTTTAAGAAAACACTAAAAACGGAGTCAGTATTATATAAAGATTTAATAATCTAGGGCTTGAAACTTTCAATCCTAGGCAAAAAAAAAAAACAAACCTTCCATAGTTTATCTTAAACTGCAAAGCATGGTCTTCTACATGTTAAACAGAAAGTGAAAGAAGTCAATTAGCTATTCCAAGTTTATCAAACATGCAGACTTGCTTTACTTATGAATTCTAAATGTTGGTCTAATATCATTAACTCTGTTGGAAGAATTACTCTTAGGCATTTATAGTGATGCATGCTTGCGGTGGAATTTAATTTTAACGAAATACCCAAAAGATGGCCAAACGGTATATAAATCCAAGCGAACACAGAAAACCGTTTGCAGGAGGCACTCAATGATCAAAGTCATATATAAGAATCTCTCCCACAGTTTATTTTTGGTGTTCCAAATCAAATGTCCAAAACAATTTTTCAAATCAAATTTCCAAAACCATTCCAGTAAATAGGTCTTTAATTTAATTTTGACATTTGGCTGCTTCATTTTGTTAATCCTATCAACTACCCTAAGTTTGAAACTTGGGGGGGGGGGGCGTTCAGTTGAAACAATACTAGTCAGAAAAGTGAGTTATGCAGAGTTCAGAAGATCTTTTAACTCTCACATCAGGTTGGTCTAAAAACCCTCCTGGAACACAGCTCTTGCCTGCTATTTCCTGGCTACTCAGGTTCCTTCCTGTTTTGCCCCATTCTTCACAATCCTTAAAAATGGCAAGAAGGTATCTCAGGACACCCATAGGGACTGCACTGCATTAGGTAAAGGTAATTGTCTCCCTTGCTCGGAAACCAGTTGTGTCCGACTCAAGGGGGTGGTGAAATTCTGCATTTACAGCCGAAGAGCCAGCACTGTCTGCATCTACAGATGTTTCCATGGTCATTTTGGCAAGCATGACTAGATGCCAGAGCTCATGGAATGCTGTTACCTTTCCCAACAAAGCAGTACCTACGTATTTATCTTCTTGCAATTTCTTGCTTTCGAACTGCTAGGTTGGCAGGAGCTGGGACAGAGACGGGACATCAAGTTCAGCACCTTAACCCCTAAGCCACCATAGTCCCCACTAACTGTGTTAAAGGTAAAGGTTTCCCTTGCTCGAAAGCCAGTCGTATCCAACTCTAGGGTTCAGTGCTCATCTCTGTTTCAAAGTCGAAGAGCCAGCGCTGTCTGCTTCTGCAGACATTTCTGTGGTCATGTGGCAGGCATGACTAGATACCGGAGTGCACGGAACGCTGTTATCTTTCCCACCGAAGTGGTCCCTATTTATCTTCTTGCAATTTCTTGCTTTCTAACTGCTAGGTTGGCAGGAGCTGGGACAGAGACGGGAGCTCATTTCATCCTGCAGTCACTGTGCAAAACAAAGACATTATGAGCTTTACTAAGCAACAATGGAGAAAAACCATTTCTAGATTTCTCTGCCTGTATTAAAATATCCTTGACGGTGTCTGTTGACATTGGATCACCCCTGGTTACTTTTCACACAGTGATTTGTATTTAGGCAGTTTTCTAGTCATACATAGCATCCAAAAGACAATAAGATTTCTTGGACTAAGTTTTGGATTCTTTCACACATCTGTAATGCCACAGTTGAGACGGGGTGCTTGGGACACAGAACTGCTGCTTTCACATCTGCATCAAGCAGTATACAAATAAAGTTATGATGATGATGTTCTGTAACCACAGATATCCACATGGAATTCAACCTTAAAGATGACTTTTTCTTCTTCTATGTCTTATACAGAAAAAGGACTTTTTGGGCAAACAGTTCTTTGTAGTATTTGTCATAAAGCCAGAAGACTATGCCTGTGGGGGTTCAGTGCCATCTTCCATTCAAGGTAAGATGGATATGTCAGGTATTAAAAGATTCCTGTCACGGTGATAATAACCCTGATATGATAAACAACCTCTATCTCCAAGTAACTGGACACAGCTATTGCTTAACCTGTATCTTAAGGAATCTCCAATTCTACATTCTTGCCAAAAATCCCAAACCCTCCGTTAAATTATTTATGACCTAGTATACTTGCTATTCCTTATCTTATAGATTTACAACCTGTACATTGACTTATGAGGCTAATAAAGATGGCAAAAGTTCTTTTCCCATTTATTTTGCTACACATGCATGACTATTAACCTATGTGTGGTGTATTGGTACAGAAATAACAAAGCATGAATCTTGAAAGGTTGATGAAACAATATTATAAAAATACTTGTGGCTTAAAATCAGAGATTAACTGAACAATTAGAAGTAACTAAAAGTAGTTATGAAGTAGTTCATGTCAGAGTAAAATTACAACAAAGTTATTCAAAAGAAATCATGGAGCAATGCATTTTAGACTTATAACCTTCTATTGTAACTTAACTATTTGTTAAACGATTAAATGTATAAACATAAAGCAATTATTGTGCTGTGTGATAGAAATGAACAGCACTTAGAAATACAATTGTAACCTTAGCAACAAAGCATTTGTATATGGGTTAGAACAGCAAGGAAAGCACTTATTGACTTAACAGCAGTTAACAAACTTCACTTATATGATTATTACTAGCTGGGGTACCCGCTTCACTGGGTAGTGGATCCTTACCTGCGCTCTGGGCCGCATTGATGTGAGGGCCGCTGCAGCTGCCTCCGGCGACCTTGCATTCCCAGTCATGGCAAGGCGGAGGCTGAGGGGCAGGAGGAGCGACAGGGCAGAGGCAGCGCCTACGGCGCCTCCTCGCCCGGCCATGTCCTCAGGCGGCGTGATTGAGGGCGGCAGGGGCGGCAGGGCAGAAGCAGCGCCTATGGCACCGCCTCGTCTGGCCATATCTTCAGGCGGCGCAGAAGGGGCGGCAGGGCAGAGGCAGGGCAGAGGCAGCGCCTACCGTGCCGCCTCACCCAGCCGCATCCTCAGGCGGAGCGGCTGAGGGCGGGAGGGGCGGCAAGGCAGAGGCAGCGCCTATGGCGGCGCCTCACCCGGCTGCATCCTCAGGAAGCATGGCTGAGGGCAGAAAGGGCGGCAGGGCAGAGGCACGCAACATGCAAATCAGCTCTCTCCAACATTCTATTTCCAGGCTTTGCTGTTAAACCAATCACAGTCCAACATGCAAATCAGCTCTTTCCAACATTCTATTTCCAGGCCTTGTTGTTAAACTGCCATTTTCCCCCCAAGGAACATTGGGAGTTGTAGTTCCCATTTCTTTTCCCATTTTGTGGGCGGAGGCCCCACTCTCGGCCACTGGACCCTCGTGGGGCTGATCTCAGTGGCGTTAGGTATGTGTGCACGAAGCATAATGGGATAGGCTTCAGGGGTGTGGGCACGCCTGCCGGACACGCACGGTCGTGCCTTTCCTTTATAGGTATAGATTAAGTGGAAGAGAGAAGTAACAGGTTTTGAAACTGTTGCAATACTTCTGAAAAATACAAAACAATTAATTTGAAAACCCTTCATGAGAAAATTGAAATAAATATTGATGCAGTCTACTGCTTTAAATCTGGAATTATGTTTTGGTGGTCTGCTGCCACAAAAGGTATTTAAAGGTGGTCTGTGGTGAAGGAAAGGTTGAGAACCCCTGCTATAAACTATCTTAACCTATAAAAGCAAGTGTTAACCGTTGGAACTGGCTATAGGTTGCTATGCATCGCCCAACTTGCCTGCACTCACCGATCTGGGTCCACAGGTCAACAAAGGATTGAGAAAACAGGCAGTGGGGCAACAGCCCCACAAACGCGAAAAAGGGAAACAACTTCCTTTCCCAACATTCCTTGCGCCGTGCCGTGCCAGAGCCAATCAGGCTGAGAGGCTCTCACACGGCGCGGTGCAAGGAACGTTCGGAAACGCGCCGCAGCCAATCAAAAGAAAACCATTTAAAAAAAAACGCAGCACAAACACAAAGCACAAACTCATAACTACAAGCCCCAGCGTCCTGCGCGCCATGAGTGCGCCGAACGCTGAGGAAGCCGGCGCCCAAAAAATAAAACAAAAACACCGGGAGAACAAGTCCGACAAGCCGCGGGAACCAAAGCCCCCCTCCCGAACGGCTCCTGAAGCTCCTAATCGGAGTTTCCCCTTTAATATCACTGGGTGGGGGCGGGGGTGTTGTGCTCCCCCTCTCTACTAGCTCCCCTGGGGTTGAGAGGGTTGGGGGGACCAAAGGAGTCTGTCTTCCCAACCCTCCTGAACCCAGGGGACCTGGCAGAGAGGGGATTCCCCTTCCACACACACACACGCCCCATATTAAAGAGAAGAAACCAAGCGGTTACTTCTCTTTAAAAACAGAGTTGGGGGGGGGGGAAATCCCCCTCTCCGATGGCTCTCCTGGGTCCGGAAGGGTGGGGGAGACAGACCCCTTTTGTCCACCCAACCCTCCCAAACCCAAGGAAGCCAGCGTAGAGGGGGATCACAACCCCCCCTGATATTAAAGGGGAAACCACAATTGAGATTTCCCTTTTAATATCAGAGGGTAGCCTGGATTCGATCCCCTCTCCTGGGTCCCATGAGTCTGGAAGGTTTGGGGGGACCAAATGAGCCAGTCTCCCCAACCCTCCTGACCCCAGGGGACCTGGCAGAGAGGGGATTCCCCTCCCCACACACACACACGCCCCATATTAAAGAGAAGAAACCAAGCGGTTACTTCTCTTTAAAAATGGAGGTGGGGGGGGGGGGAAATCCCCCTCTCTGATGGCTCTCCTGGATCCAGAAGGGTGGGGGAGACAGACCCCTTTTCTCAAACCAACCCTCCCAAACCCAAGGAAGCCAGCGGAGAGGGGGATCACACCCCCCCGATATTAAAGGGGAAACCACAATTGAGATTTCCCTTTTAATATCAGAGGGTAGCCTGGATTCGATCCCCTCTCCTGGGTCCCATGAGTCTGGAAGGTTTGGGGAGACAAAAGGGGTCTGTCCCCCAAAGCCTTCCAGAGCCAGGGGAGACGGCAGAAAACAAAAACAATCAAAAACATTCAAAAATACACAAAAACAAACAAAAATAACACCAAAAAAGTAAACAACAACAAACATTTCCAAACACACCCAGCACCCAGCCAAACACCACAAAATCCAACCACCACCACCACCCCAAATAAAGAAAAACAGCCAACTCACCACCAGACGACCTCACACAACAACTACTGGAAAAGAAATGAATAAAGAAAGAGACTACTTACTGGAAGAAGCTCCATCCAGAGGCCACGAGAGAAAAAACAGTCAAAATACAAGATAACCCCTACCAGCAGCACTTGCTGCCCACAATAATAAAAAAAAATCAAAAAGACACAATAGCCCCACACAAAAGGCTCCAAGAGTTTTTCGAAAAAGTATATCATCCTTTATTCTTTTTTTCATCCACAAAACCAAAACACCAAACAAAACTCATCACAGTTTAAAACAGGCCATCAATTTTTTTTGTATAAATAACAATTTTAAAAATTTCAATTATAGACTAACCTCTTCTTTACAAACATTAACAACAACAACAACAAAAACTTTCCAACACCATTTAAAACAGCCCGGCAATGCCGGGCAACCTTTGCTAGTAGGCAATAATAACAGCCAGTTACACAACAGAATTTTATTTATTTATTTATTAGACTTGTAGGCCGCCTTTCTTGCCTCAGTGACTCAAGGTGGCTCACATCGGTTAAAACATGCCATACAATAAAACCAATACTAAAACATTTAAAATGTCTATAAAAACCGCAGAATGTTCTTAGCAATACCGGGGAAAATCTCACTAAAGCAGATTTGTTCTGATTTAAAACAGTGATCATCATTTCAATGTTTTTAAAGTTTTTTTTTAAAAAAAAGTTTGTTAGATGATTGCAGTTAGTGGTTGTTAACAGCAATCACCTGCTGAACCTAAGGAAAAAATTATGTTTCCCGTGACTGTCTCGAGACAATCAAAGGAAGTGTTTAATTTACAGAATCTGCAGCAGCTAATAAATTACTTTACACGGAGGTTTAAAGAGGAAGCAGCTTTATACAGAATGACTTACTCAAGTGGACAAAACGTGTGCACACAATTCTTAATTGCAGACCAACCCTCACCCCAAAGACCTGGCTATCATGCCTATGTAGACAACTGTTTGATTACCAATTTGATATACTGCCCAGCAGACTAAGCAGTAAGGTAAACAAACCCATAGATTTTAAGCCTTCTCTCCTTGTGCATTGCCTGGCTGGTGTGTGCATGAGGAATAAAGAGAGTGAGTGAGGATGAGATAAGTTATGGATGCTCCTAATTACTGCTAGTACTGACCCCTTTTATTTTGGCCCTGCCTATGGCTGACAAGCAGTTTTGAAAAGGCTATTGCAACGAGAGTGTGATCCTTTGCTTGAGAAACGTCTCCTAATCTCTCCCTTGTATTAACTGATCTTGCATTTATTTCAGTGCATTGTTTTTCATTTAAACATATCTTGTAAACCAATATATTGATATATTTATCAAACTTATCAAAACAGCATAACTTAAAAAAAATGACGAGAGTAGCAAGATCAGTGCTACTCTTTGGAGTGATCTCCAAACTGGTGAGAGTTTGTGTGGTATCTTGTACTGCTCATCATGGACTGTAAACTGTTGCTCGACGATGACGACCAGAATTATAAGCATGTTTTAATTCTCTTGTTACAGGAAAGAGCAACCACACAAGGAACCTTCAGCGAATGAAGAGTCTTGAAGTGACCATAGTCCCTTCAGTTAAAGGTTCCTGGTTGTAATTCTTCATCTTTTCATGGTTAGCCACAGAAAGATCGGTGAACTACTTGGAAATAGAGCCTCTCTGTATATTACCTATGCAAAATTAGTAAATAGAGCCTCTCTTTATATTATCTATGCAAAATTAGTAAAGAGTCCCTGTTGATCATAGAATTCTCCCTTCTGCCACACCAACATAAATGTGATGTTAGCTGCTATTTTGCATTGACTACCTGGAGAAGGGGCTGATAGTTATTAATACTGTCCTTTGAATGGAGAGATATTTTGTTCCAGATGCCTCTTCTGATGCTGGTGTTTGCTTCAGAAGAGTTGTTTCCCCCGAGATCACAGCAGGTCAGGAAAAGCTTACATTTCCTGCCACACAGACTCCCATCCCGTAGTCTCTCTTCCTCCCTGGGTGATTTTATTTCCCATTTTCAAAATCCTATCTCTATATATAAAACAGAGGTGAGATCTTGTATGTCCCCAATGGGCTCACACACCTCTGAACGGATGTTACCAGGACTTGCCACACACCTACCTTGGCCTTTGGAGAAGTACATTGGGGGTCACGAGCCCAATGGGTGTGTGTGTATGCCCCTAAATTGATCTGCAAAGGGAAGTATACTCAACAGGAGGGTGTGTGTGTGTCCCAGTGTGTGTGTCCCAAAGACCAAAGTAGATGTGTCATAGCCCCAGGTAGGTCACCCGATTGTAACATCATCGTGATATAATTGAGCTGGCTAATGTCACAGTCCCAGGTAGGGACGCAAAGGGGACACAAAGAGAGATGGAAGAAGGGAGGCAGGAATAACCCACACACACACCCATGAGGTTTCCATGGGAAAGGCTGGCCTATGCTAAATATCCCGGGCAAGGCCGGGTAATCAGCTAGTATGTCAAATTATTTAGCTGTCCCTCAGAAGAATCCAACTGCATAATTTTGTTGTTCAGTCACACAGTCGACTCCGACCCTTTGCGACCCCATGGACCATTTTCCTCCAGGCGCCTCTGTCCTCTACCATCCCCCTCAGCCCTCCCAGATCTGTGCCCATTGTGTCTATAATACCATCTAGCCATCTCATCCTTGGCCTCCCCCTTCTTCTTTTGCCCTCCACCTTTCCCAACATCAATGCCTTCTCAAGTGAATCCTCCCTTCTCATTTGATGTCCAAAGTATTTTAGCTTCATCTTTACTATTTGACCTTCCAATGAGCAGTCAGGGTTAATTTCTTCTAAGATTGACCTATTTGTTCTCCTCGCTGTCCAGGGGACTCTCAAAACCCTCCTCCAACACCACATTTCAAAGGCATCTATTCTTCTGCGTTCAGCCTTCCTAATTGTCCTAACTGCATAATTATATCAGCCTAAATACAGTGGCTAGGTGAGAACCTTGTTGAGGTGCGAGGGCTTGAGCAGTCTAACTAGACAGACAGCCCATCACTTGTCACTGATGTTAGGCCAGGACTAAGACTCACCAAAGCATCATCCATCAGATTCCTTGGGCAAGGTGAAAGCAAAGGGCACACGTCATGGTCTACCTAGCCAGCGGGTGACATGATATCCAAATGGCTAAAAAAAACTGCACGCAGATGGGCTTGATTTCCCAGGTCCATTTGCATGTGCGAAATGTTGTTGCGGAGATGTCTACGATTGTATGTCTACTCCTCGCTGAATAACGACTCCAAGGTATCCAAGGTATAAGTTGGAATGGCAAATAGGCATTAATGAACGAGTCCCTGGTTGAAACCCTCATTTATATACATACAAACTTTATTGCGGTCGATGACCAGTACAGTAAAAAGGGTATAAGTGCATGAAATACTGTCAAAATGCACCCCCACAAACACATTCGTTTGAATTAAAACAAAATAGAATAAAATCAGTTTTAAAATTTATGCAACCTTTGGGACAGTTATCTAGTTTAAAAAGTATAAAACAGCACATAAAACAGTTTAAAAGTTATAATTATAGTTATAAAATAAGAATAAAATTTCTATATATAAGTGCACATAGTGGATAGAATTACTAGTGCAAAATAAAAATAGTTATTGTTGGTTTTTAACCTGTCCCCGCTGTAGCTGGTTCTCCCTAATGCTACGTACATACATACAAATTCTTTATTACAGCCCAAGGCCAGTGTTACAATATCACAAAATCAAGCTGCTTGACACAAGTGAGGCAACCTAATAAAACTATCACAAAATCATGGACACCAGATTATATATACAATAGCAACATACAACCAGAATTACAAGGGATGTTATTTCTATGTCCTGCAGTCATATTCTATGACAGTCAAGTTGTAATCTGGAAGCATTTTCCTTATTCCTTTGATTTTATCTTGCCTTTACGAATGCAAGTTACATACCATGCGAATCTAGCGACCGCTATCGTCATATCTTGCCCTTCACCCGATAAAAGAATATTCAATGTCCTGACTTTATTGTTAGACTTCAAGTTCGGGAAAACACTAAAAAGGTCTCTCCTGTGTTTATTATATAGGGGACACTCTAGCAGAATATGCTCAGAGGTTTCTATCGTATTTAGCTGACATGGGCATAAACGCTCGAGTGCTAGGCCTTTCTTAAAGAAATTCTCCCTGTAGGAGGAGGGAAGCATGTTATACCGAATAAGTGTGAAGGAACGTCTATGATCGGGATTTCTTATTAAAGACAAGTATGCTAAAGGCTTAGCAACATTGAAAGTTGATCTATCAAACAATGGGGAGACTAGTTTACTTAAATCATTTTGGCGATGTATATCGAGAATTCTTTGTTTTATTAACTCTCTAGCATGAATAGATCCTAAGGAAAGAACATAAGGTTTTGAAATGCCATAAGTGGTTAGTGTCCTTTCAAGAGAGCTAATCCATGGTGGCATCCAAGGGTCTGACATCACTAGTCTGAGTAAGCCAGATGGGGCAAACAGAATTCTTATCCAATAATTAGCCACGTTTACTAACAGTCTCGCTCGCACTGTATACATTCCAGTTTCTAATCTCAAAGCCGTGTTGGAAATACTGCAAGGGGACTGTAAAATTGTCCTAAGAAACTTTGATTGCGTGACCTCAAGCGGATTTATGTTTGAGTCAAAATACAGAGGGGATCCATACAACATTTGGGCAAGTGACTTTGCTGAAAAGAGTCTAAGGGCCGCAACTACATTATGCCCACCTTTCCTCCGAAGGAAGTTTTGTATAGCGGCCGCACTTTTTTTTGCTTTAGAAGCTAAATACATTGTATGTAACTTCCTGCACCCATTAGCCTGAAATATAACTCCTAAGTAGCTGTAATGAAGGACTTGCTCTAGTACCTGGTGGTTTAGATGCCATCGATGTATTTTGGGCTTTCTGGCAAAAGCCATTATTTTCGTTTTCGAATAATTAACCACAAGTTGGTTTTGAGAGCAATACTTAGCAAGCGAACGCAGGGCCCTGCGTAACCCCACCTGTGTTCTTGAAAGCAGAACTGCATCGTCTGCATAAAGTAGGATTGGGACATGTTTGCTGTCTAATTTGGGTGGATGGTGATCCCTGCATTGTAAATACTCGATGATATCATTGATGTATATATTGAATAAGGTTGGTGCTAAGACACAGCCCTGTCTAACTCCTCGACTTGTTTTTATAGAGTTTGACAGATGTCCCTGCTCACTGCACTTCACCCTTATACTTGTGTTGCCATGAATCGCCTTTATAAGAAACAATAGTCGTTGGTCAATGGATGCTTTCTCCAGTTTCTCCCATAGTAGAACTCTTGAGACAGTATCAAAAGCATATTTCAAATCAACAAATGCTGCGTATAAAGATACAGAGGAATTAGAAGAATATTTGTTGATAAAGTAATCAAGGACTACACAATGATCAAGCGCAGAGCGGCCTCCTCTAAACCCACCTTGTTCGTCGGCTAATAACTTAGTATCCTCAACCCAATCTTGGAGCTTCCCTAGAAGATGGCTTGCATAAAGTTTACTAAGGATGCTCAGGAGGCTGATCGGCCTATAGTTGGCAGGGTCACCGCGACTTCCCTTTTTGTGAATTGGGCAGATGACTGATACCTCCCAGCTCTTAGGGAACTGTCCTGTGTTGTCAATTATTGTAAACAGTCTTGCCAGGACAGGGGCCCACCACTCCGAATTTGATTTAATCAGGTCTGGGGGTATTTGATCAAGGCCGGCAGCTTTCCCAGATCTTAATCTACTTATTAATGATTTTACCTCACAGATCGATACTGCGTTCCATGGGGGGAGGTTATTGCTACTGGCTGTATACCCACTGGATGTATCACTTGTATCCAAAGCCAGATATAATACACGAAAATGTTTCTCCCAAATTTCTGGGAGTATGACAGATGGCATATGGGGACTTTTAGAGCAACTGGACACTAAGTTCCAAAATTTGGAATGGTTTTTTTGCTCAATTGCTTGATTTAGCTGATCCCAAGCTCTATTACATTCGTCAATCTTTTTGTGTTTAATTATCTTTTTGTATTGTACCTTGGCTATAGATAGTTCAGTCCACAGGCTATCCGTAGGGTTTAAACAATATTCTCTATATTTAAGTCTCAGGGCACCTTTTGCCTGGAGGCACTCCTTATCAAACCATGATTTACTTTGAGTGCCCTTGGCACTTCCGTAGCGTGAGTTAAAACCCTCAAGGGCTAAAAGAATTTCCTTCAGTAAAACCTCAAAAAGTTCTATTCCCACTCCCATGTTTACATTGTTCATATATTTATCCAAGATCTTGTTAAAGTCTTGAGTCTTAAACAGATCAGATAAAATCTGGGACATATCCGCTTTCCACCTAACTGGATTTAGTTTTGACTCTAATTCAGAAGGCCCCCTATGTTTGTCCCTGAGTCTCAGATTACTTGACGGTAACTTGAGCAAGAGATTTAATGGCAAGTGATCGCTGTCGTGGTACGAGGAAACCTTAAATTGGTCCACGAACCTGACTGTCTCCTTCGAGACTATGAAATAGTCGATCACACTTTTCCTTTTCCCAGACCAGAAAGTAAATTCGGCTGGATGATCCTCTTGAACTGAGCCGTTCAGTGCCCAAAGATCCAGGTTGAACAACATCCTAGCCAGGAGGCTACCTGCATAATTGGATTTTAGATCCTTTGAGTGTCTATCAAAGGGGAGTGGTGATTGATCACTACTCAAGTAAGGGATGATATAATTTAAACCTAAGTATTTGTCGTTAGGTCCCAGTCTAGCATTAAAGTCTCCACACAATATTACAAGTGCTGTGGGATGATCAGTTAAGAGAATATTCAAGTATCTTTCTAGTTCTGACCAATCCCTGTCGGACTCTATTTTGTTCCTGGCAGGGGGGATATAGATATTGATTACCAAAATAGTAATTTGGCGGTAGCTAATGAGGATGGCCATACCCATGTTGTGACATGAGGGTAAGTCAGAGACATTAACTGCTAGCGATGTGGCCACCAGGATAGCCAAGCCCCCCTTTGCTCGGCCATGTGATGAAGGGATAGCTGCCAGGTCCGATGAGGCATATCCTTTTAAGAAAGGGGGGTTTGTAATCCATGTCTCTTGCATAATGACCACATCAAAGTTTGAGAGGTAGCGACAGATCGTGGGGTCCAATACTTTAGTAGTCCAGCCCATTACATTCCATGAGATGAACGATAAATTTTCATCATGGTCCTCATTAGGCAAGTGGGGTCTGATTGGTTGTCATTCACAGTTTATCTGATCAAAGAGGCCTTCTGAATCAAAGACAATGCAACCATTGGCCTCTGATATTGGTTGCTCCCTTGGATGATGAGTTCGGAGATCATTTTCCTGTGTCGGATTGGTCTTGGTAGAGCAAGAAGGATCTTTACTTAGCGGGTTGACCACATCACCAAGAGGGGCCGATTGCTGTTGCTGTATATTAAAACATTTGGTGATGGTTTTTAAGGAGTTAGCATGGATGTCAGCACGACACTGTTTTAGGGCTGGGTTACCTGGCCTTGGCCTGTTTGTAGCACAGGAGTCTGTTACATTGGAGGCATTTCCTTGTGTACTAAGCATTGGCCCTGTTTCCTTACTCCTAGCCGGTACCCCCGAGTCTTGATTGCCCATGGATATAATTGTCATAAGTGTGTCTTTAAGGCTGTCTAATCTGTGCAAGATTTCCATCTGCTCTGTCTCAGGTAGGACCCCGAATGAATGAATTAATGCAAGCTCCTCTTCGTCAGGGGTAACTGGCTTGTGCTCATCCTTGTGATCATCCTTCTGAGTCCTTAAGTTGTTTGGAATGCAGGTACTTGATTTGAAGGTTGGTAAAACTCTTTCAGCTTTCCCATCATCTATGCTCGCCTTTTTTGATCTGGTAGCTTGAAGATTGGTCATAGAATTAAGGAGTGGAGTCACAGCATTATCTTGGAATACCCTTTTTGGGAATATCTGGAAAGTTGCTAAATACTGGTTCATTTTGAGAAGCATACCAGGTATAGTAGCCCGACTAAAAATTAGTAGAATACGTTTGAACCCCGGCAGAATTGGAAGCCAGATTATTTTATGTAAATCTAGCTGGCTACTTTGACATCTCAAAATCTGGGTTAAGGAAAGTTTGACTGCTGACTCAGAGGACCAACGACCGTAGTTGTTATTTGTCATTGCAATTTGGAGGGCAACCTGGTTTGTTTGCAATATACGAGAAAACTTGGTAGACGCTGTGCTGGCAAATCGGCCTTCTACCGCCGGCCCACAGAAACCTCTGTTTAGGATTTGATTATATTCAGGGCAGTACTGGGATTTATTTCTTGCTGGTTTATTGGCTTCCTTAAGGTTCTTACCACATATTGTTGGATAGTTTTCAGGGAATGGTTTTATCTGCTCTAGTTTGCTTTCTATTATCTTCAAAGATTTAAAAATGGTTGCAACCGTCTGGTAAATTAAAATACATTGCTCTGCTATAAAATTAGTCCTTATATCCCCAAGCGTTGAGTTATCATCACCAACCCTCATATCCTTTGCTTCTGGCTTCTCTCCCATGTTGTTGACATTGTCCATATCACCTGGAGGGAGGGAGGGGCAGGTCCTTGATTGCTGAGCTTTGCACAACTCAAGAGTTCGGCGTCCACCTGGCCTCTGGTTAAGTTCTTCCACTTTATTAAACTTTTCCCCAGCCACTGTATTGGAGACTGTAGCTAAAACATCAAACTTGTTGGAGGTAGGGAAGTCAGCACACAGATTTTCTCTCTCCTCCCTTGCAAGAAAAATATCTAACTTCATTTGTTTATCAGTCTCAATTTGCTTGGGAGAGTTCACAGCAGTACCGGCCTGTCTTTTCCTTTTCCTCTGCCTGTGGTGTTGAGGAGATAAGGTTTCATTTTTCTTTCTTTTCGTCATTTGACCTTGTAAGACTACTAGCAGGTACTGTAACCGTGGAGCACTGATAAAACTGCTATAAACAGGACAGTGAACTAAAATAAAATAGGATAAACTTGCTCACAGACCCAGCCGCTGTCGGGTGGCAGGGTTCAGCAAAAAGACTGATAAAATTGTTGTTCTAAAAGATTATTTTAAAAACTTCATTATGATAATACTCTTGCCCATTCCGTAAAATCATCTAAGTAAAATTAACTGGGTGCAAAAACTGTAGTTTAAAATAAATAAGATAAAAGGACAAGGATATGAGAGCAGAGGAAAACTCAGCCTCACCTCTCCATGCTGGAACCGGAAGCCCCTAGATAATCCATTTATATACTAAGTTCCATGGCATGTGCCTAGGATCTTAAACCTGGACTTGTTAACCATTCCCTTCCACTCCACCAAGACCATTCCATCCTATAAATTGTTCTGTTCTATTTTGTTCCTCCAGAATTTGCCATTGAATGGAATGGAATTGCCTAGTAGTGTAAATGTATGATAGGATTTCATCCATTATGTATAGCCATCTACAACAGCCCTCTTTTAGTTGCAGTACAAGTGTCAGAGCCTGGATGGATCTGAGTTTAGTTGCAGGGCATATGGAAACAACTGTATAGTCAGAAGAAGAAATGGGCTTTCACTGCTACCCAGTTGTGGGTTTGTTACAAGGAGAAACAACTGTGGAATGTGTGAAAATCAGTTCATACCTGTCAAGTTGCCAGTGTCCAAATACGGGAAGGTTGGTGCATGTGCGCCGCTGCCTCTGACATCAGAGGCAGTGATGCGCATGCGCAGTAACCCCTGCACGCATGCGCAGTAACCCCTACACGCATGCGCAGAAACCCCTTCGGCCAGGAAAGGGGTTACTGCGCATGTGTGCCCATTAGAGGCAGCGGCATGCATGCACAGTAACTCCTTTCCTGGCCGTTCAAATACAGGATGATGGTGGGAAGGAGCGTGACGGAGAGGTGAATTATGGGGAATCCCAGCCAAAACGGGATACTTGACAGGTATAAATCAGTTAGGACAGTGACAATCAACGTTGGCTAATCTGGAGGCCATTTTCCTTCCCCAACAGCCTTTGTAGGCCACATCTACTGTTTCCACTGAAACCAGAAATGACCACAAGTACATTCCTGGTTTCAAAAAAAAAAGGGGTGTCACCCACCCCACGTTTAGGTTTTAGTAGGGAAAGGCATAGCAGCAGGGGAATGGGGCTGTGGTTTTCTATGCGAATGCTGATAGCACATCCATTCTCTTTCTTCCAGGTTATGTTTATGTCCATGCCATCCTTTTCAGCTTTCTAAGCTTCTTCTCATTCTACCTGGGTGCAGTGGTGGTTGCATTTGTGCAGTACCTCAGGTAGGCGAAGCACACCAGCAATGTCCCTTTGGAGGGTAAGCCACCTCCTCTGCTTATTGAAAGTGCCTAACCTTACAGTTATGCAAGAGAAGAAAACACACAAGGAAATGTACAATTGCTCAGTTCTGTTATGTCTGAAACTATGATGGTCATAAATTGACTTGGCACTTGGCTTTTTTTAACTAGATACAATGAAATACGTCATTGGAAAGGTATTTTTATTATCCTTTGCATTCTTTTGTTACCAAAGGCTAAAATCCTGTTCATAACTGAAGCAAAAATTGTAATTTCCTGTCCATTTCTCCCTCATGAACAAAGTCCGCCCACCCTCCTGCCAGGGTTCTTTGGGATGAGTATGAACACACCAGCCCAGTACATTCATATGAATGCCCCAAGAACCACAGCAAGGGGGTTCTGTTTACAAGGGAGCAGACAGAAAGGTACGATGTTTTTTTATGCCACAAATAGGGTTTCACCCAAAGAAAAAATTGTACAACTAGCCTAGTTCAGAGGTCTCCAGAATAATCCTGCTTTGCTAGAGCCATCACTTTCTGCTTTGTATGTACCTGTCAAGTTTTGGATTTGAAAATAAGGGAAATTTCCTGGACAAAAAGGGGAAACTTGACAGCTATGCGTATCCTGTGCAGCCCTCCAGTGGCGGCATTAGGGCATTGCAGTCTTCCTAAAACGGGGTGACGCCGGGAAAGAGGGTAAAATACGGGAGGTTCCCGGCCAATACGGGACACTTGACAGCTATGCCTTTCAAATGTGCAGGTTCTTGCCCAGTTGAAAGGGTACATAGAAAGGAGAAGAGTCCTTGCTTACTTTCTCTTGTTTGCTTTCAAGTGGTTCATTATTTTTCTAGAGAAAGAATTGTGCTTGTTTTTTTTTAAAGAAACTAGGGCTGCCTACCTCTTCACAGCTGTGGGCCATCATCTGCAGCACAGCAGTAAAAGGGTTAATTTGGTTCACCCTTCTTCCAGTTGCTGTGGATTCCAGATGAAACTGTTGTTCCTGGAGTTCATGAAAAGCATGGTCTAGAACAGGGGCGCCCAAACTTTTTGGGCAGTGGGCCGGTCCTGTGATTTAACGGGCCAGTCACATGGTTCCTCCCATCGGAAGCAGAAGTAAAACACGTCTTGCAGTCTGTTTTGCCACAGGATGAGACAGTTTTTAAGCTGCCATTTTCTCTGTTTAAATCAGAAGTGTCCAAACTATGGCCTGTGGGCCGGATCTGGCCCCCACCACCAATTCATTCAGCCCGTGCCGCTCCAGTCGCTCCCAGAAGTGGAAGTAAAATTTCCCCGTACGTTCACATACATACAGTATGCGTATGGGCACGTTTTACTTCCCCTTCCGGGAGTGACGAGGGCGGTGCAAGCTGAATGAATTGGCGTTGGGGGCTGGATCCGGTCCATAGGCCGTAGTTTGGGCACTCCTGGTCTAGAACAAAGGTGACCAAACTTTTTGTGCCGTGGGCCTGACCATGCCCCCCAGATAGCTGATCGGGCCGGTCACGTGGTTCCTCGCACCAGAAGCAGAAATAAAACACGCCCATGCATGTGCAAATGCTGCCATAAAATGTGCCTGTCGTAAATGCATTTATGACAGGTGTGGGTGCATTTACAGCAGTGTTTGCACATGTACGGGCCTCGTCCGCTTCCTGGTAGCAGTGTGGATGATGCGGGCTTGATGATTTGGCGCCGTGGGCCATAGAACTTGATTTTGTTTCTTGCACCTCCGCTGTGGGTTGCTAGAAACAAAGAGAAAGATAGGAGGACTTTAGCTTTTTTTTTGTTTCTGTCAATCATTCTGCATTTTAAAGCACAGGTGGTCAATTACTTCCTGCAGCTGCAGTGTGTGGGAACAAGCATGTAATCTGATGGTTGATTAAACATGTTTGTGCTTGGTTGCAGACTTCGTAGGAAGACTTCAGTTGGAGGACAAAGGCAAGATAATGGTAACTTCTGAGTTAATTGTATTCTTAATATGAAGTTGGAAGATGTTTCTTGGGTCAGAGAATCTAATCTTCTGCCAACAGCATGAATCCTACCCACAGTAGTATTGTGGGATGTGCAATTAACTTTCCTTAGTTGGTGTTTGATCAGTCATACCTATGGATTGTCATCAAAAACAGCTTCAGAGGGTCAGCCAGGGAACTGGCATGCATTCATTCTCTCCAGGAAAGAGAAAGTACCCAAGTCTCATGGGTGACTTTATATTTTAGCCCCTGCATGGGTTAGCTAAGGAAATGCTTCTGCAATGTGTTGTGCAGCTTTAGTCAGGCATACTGTAGTTTTCATTCATTCATGTTTATTATTGTATACCGCTTTTCTTATCGAAATAACTCAAAGCGGTTTCCAAGAATTAACATAATAACAAAGCATAAAAATACAGAAAATAAAAATAACAATAAGTATATTAAACATGTCAATTACATATCAAAGATATAAAATACAAGGCAATAAGATCAAAAATACAGCAAAATATACAATATAGATAACAATACAATAGAGCAAAATACAAAATACTTTAACCACAAAAGAAAAGGTTGGAGATAACCTCAACGACCAAAACCAACCTTAGGGTGAAGGCGTCTCGCCCCCGCTCATCATCATTCTTAGGTTTCTCCGCTCCTGGTGGTATTGAGGAGCGAGTCCAGGAATATTGCGGCTCAGCGGCCGAGGTCGCCTCAGAAGAAAAAGCCGCTGTCTGGGACGCCTGATGCCACCCTCCTCTCCGCGGCCTTCCCGCTCCCAAAGATGTTGAAGTAAAGGCCCGGGGGTGTGGCAGCTTGGCGTCCAGGGCTGCTGCAACAGAGGCCGCAGTCCAAGTCACTTGCCGCCGTTCCCTCCTCCGCGCCTTTCCTTTAAAATTCTTCATCCTTCTCCTATGAACTCTCTCACTCCTCATTTCTGATTTCTCTGAGACTTAAGGCTCTCCCATCTTGATAGCTGTGGCACATCTGTGACACATCAGTCTTTCCTGAAAAAGTGACATCCTTTGTGTAAGGAGATTATGCAGTAATAATAATTTAATGTCAGAAATTATTCTGGGTTGAAAAGACTTTTGCTGGAGGAACTCTACTCAGGGGATGCCTGAGTGAGGCTTTTTTCATGTCCCCAAGATCTTTTCCCACCAAAGTGGTCCCTATTTATCTACTTGCAACTTCTTGCTTTTGAACTGCTAGCAGGTGATGGCCACAGATCCTGTCTTTCTTCAGTGAGCTTTTTAGGATAGACTTCTGACAGCACTGACAGCAGCTCACAATATTGGTGAGATGCAGCCTGTATATTTGTGCTGGATCTCTCCATAGAAGTTACAACCTGACTCGCTGGACAAGACTTTGGAGATGGTTTTGAAGTCCACTGAAGTCTTCGGCTCTGGAGTTCCTAACTGATTCCATGGCTACATTTGTCTCTGTCACTGAACATCTCGGACATCTCCAATGCTGATCTAGCTTCTGCATGCTGTGTATCTACTGCTACTGGTGCTGGCTTTTCTCCCCTGGGTTTGGTGTTGAAATACTCACATTACCTGGGACTCAAAATCAGCTCCATGCATAAAAACTTGCTGGTGCTCCTAGATTTAGAGTAGGGATTCACAACCTATGGCCCTGATCAGGCCCATGGTGCCAATTAATCCGGCCTTCAGTGAGGATCCCAGAGCCCCCACAGGAAGCCTTAAAAATGCACTGGAAGCAGTGAAAATGCTGCAAAAATGCCACAAAATGCAGCAAAAAAAATTAAAAATGTGGCAGAAATGCGCTACTCTTGCTCTTATCACCATGGGAAATGGCAGAAGCGGCAAAAATATCTGAGATAGTGTTATGTATGACTAACTGTGTTAATTACATTTCAAACGGCCATTTTGCCTGCTGCAGAAACCGCGTAAATTACGTGTCAAACAGCCATGCTGTTTGACAGTCGCTGATCAGCTCGCGTGATATCGCGAGACTTCAAGCGCGCACAATTCAAATGCCGAGAAGAGCGCAGTATAGCTGTCAAATGTATATACTCTTGTAACATACGTTCAAATCACCCAATAATCTTTGTTCCCGCTGTTTTGTATCAAGTTAAATGTGTATATAAGTCCCCGTTGTTCCCCTCCAAGTTGTGTTCAGACCCTAGAAATAAAAGAGCTGTAGTTCACTATGCTGGTTGTCGCTCCAGTTTCTGAACACCAAAGATAGTGCTGTGGATGCTGCCGCTGCTGCTGCCACCACCAGAAGCACCGGAAACGGCAGGAGGAACCATGTCTCCGGCCCTCTCACCTGTGTGAGGGAGCGTGGTCTGGCCCACAGCACAGAACAGTTGCAAGCCCATGAGTTAGAGGTTACCTCATCTCAAAGTGGCAACGTAAGGAAACCCACCTTCTTAGACCATGGGACACAAGGGATTATCCAAAACAAAGATGACCTGCAATAAGAAGAAGTGCTGCTGGGCCTTTGTAATTGCTTTGCAGTACTTGGATTGATACCAGGATACCTTAGAGACCGCATCGTCCCAAGAGTGTCTGCCCATCCAACCAGAGCGGACCAGAGGGGCTCTCTAATGGTGCCATCAGTTAGGGGTGCACATCTGTCCAGCACCCGAAGGAGGGCCTTCTCCGTGTCCGCACCAACTCTCTGGAACCTCCTGCCAACAGATCTAAGGCTTCAAAGAGAATTGCTGCCCTTCAGGAAAGGATTGAAGACCTGGCTGGCAGGGCAGGTGTGGGGGGGCCCAAATGGGAACACGGTCCCCGCCTGCTGGCTTATGTAAACCATTAAGAACTCTCTCTTCTTCTTCTTTTTATAGTGGGTCGGATGGGTGGGTGGGATATGGGTCTTTTAAAGTGGGTGGGATGTGGGTCTTTTAAAGAGTTTTTATGTGTTTTTAAAACTTGTTGTAATGCCGCCCTGAGTCGGGTTCGGCCTGAGTGGCCGGCATATATAAATATGACTAATAAATACATAAATAAAATAATAAATAAATTGATGGCACGGATCAAGAGCATTGTTTGTCCAGTTGTCCTGGGCAAACCTAGACAGCTCTTATGGCTACCTAAGGACAACCTCCGGGTTGGAGAGATAGGCAGGATCTCTCTCAATGCCATTTCCAGGGAATCCTAAGCAGGTGAAGGCATCTCCTTGGGAATACCCTGAAGAAAATGGTGAGCCACTGTGTGAGACAGAATGCTGGACTGGATGGGCTGTGGCCTGTTCCAGCAAGGCTGTTCTTATGTTCTTATGTCCTTATGTTCTTCACATGGTCAAAGCCATCTGTTTTTGTTCTCTGGCAGGGGACAGGAACTTCTGACCAGTCAGAATCAAAGGACTGTTTGTTTCCATTGTAGGATCTGGGATCATGGCTGACTCTCATCCTATCAGTGCCAGCACCCCTGAGGGAAGCAGCTATGGAGCAATTGGTATAGTAACTGTGTGACCTGCTCGTTTAGTACAGGGGTTCCCACAGTGCCATTTCATGTGGCCCCCACCCCTCCAAGGGCATTTGAGAAACAAAATGGCTGCCCCCTTTGAAGCTGTTGAGATAAAATGGCCACCCCTATCATGTAGGCAGGGCAAAATGTCCGTCCGGCTCTCGAAGCTGACTGAGAGAGTGTGACACACCACCCCCCCCAGCTTGACAAGGTTGGGAATCTCTGACTTAGTAGCTGGTTTAGTAGTTGATTTATATAAAATGATATTGAAGAAGGTGATGAAAAGAATTGGAACAACGAGAGCACTGGTAAAAAACAGAACGTGGTATGATGAACAAAAAGGTATCATATCAAACGTATTCATAAGAGTGGATAGCAAACAGCCAGTGCAGTCATGCTGTGGAAGAACATTCTCCAAACAAGGAATAAGAATAGCAGCCCTAGTATTGCACTTCAGTAACACCTGTGGCTGTTTCTCTCATTGTTCCACTTCTTGTCCATGCAGTCTTATCTTTATACCCCTTCCCTTCAACCCTTCTGTTGGATGCTCCTTGTTCAAGATATGTCTTGAAGCAGCTCATACCTGTCAAGTTTTGGGAAATTTCTGTCAAACCCCCATATTTTACACTCTTTCCTGCCATCATCCCGTATTCGTTAGACTGCAGTTAGACTGGAGTTAGACTGGAGGCCAGCACAGGATAAGCATAGCTGTCCAGTTTCCCATTTTGGCCGGGAAATTTCCCTTATTTGACAGAAATTTCCCAAAATTTCACAGGTATGAAGCAGCTACTCCAGGAATTTCCCCCCATCTTCCCCAGCCGATGGGGGCAAGACATAAGTACGGTAGAAGTGTAGTTCCCCTGGAAGCTGCTCTGTCAGAGCGCCTTGCACAGTTAGAACTGGTGCCTTGCAGAGCTGCCTTCCCATACCTTTCCCAAAGGAAAGGCGAAGGTGAAGGGAAAGCATCACCCCAAGGATATCTGCCTGTCCCACTAGAGCAGACCAGAGGGGCTCTCTGATAGTTCCATCGGCTAGAGAGGCTCTCCTGTCAAGCACAAGAAAGAGGGCCTTCTCTGTGTCTGCTCCGGCCCTGTGGAACCTCCTGCCAACTGAACTTCTTCTCTAGGCGGAGCTTTTGCCCTTTCATAGGGGCGTGAAGATCTGGATGGCGCAGCAGGTGTGGTGGGCGTCTGGGAAAATAGCCACTATGCGCTAGCTAGTCTAAGTAGTGGTCCCCTGAAGTTTCGGGTGTGGTTTTGGTGGGTTTTTTAAAAGAAAATTTTAAAAGATTGTAATTTGTTTTAATGTTGATGTATTTTAATGTTTTACTGTAAGCCGTCCAGAGTCACCTCGGCAAGTGGGACAGCGTTAGAAATATGATTAATAAATAAATAAAGTGTTGATCAACTCAGAGAATGAGGCGTTAGGCTGATGTCTATGGAGAATGGATGGACCTGTAGATCAGTCCCTTTGGGAGAGTCACAGAGTGCTGTTGAAAGGGCTTCTGTAGGTGGCACTTAATGGAATAGGGGTGGTAGCAGCTAACTGATTAGATTCCTTCTAACCCAATTGTTCCCAATGTGAGGCACACACTGGCTGAGCAGTGCTTTGGGGAATTGACTTAGGCTTCTGGGAATTGAAGTCCACAAACCAAAGGTTGGGAGACACTGTTCTAACCCTTCCGAAACTAAAAATCCCACTTCTGGTTACAATAGTTTAAGGAGTTCATTTCCCAAAGATGGGTGTTTTGGACACTAACTCTTTCTTGATTATTTCCAGATGAGTCAAGTTCCAGTGGAGGACAGCAGCTATCTTCCCTGGGTCACAGATCTCCTTGTGGCTCGGATACAGACAGCTCAGTGGAAGAGGAAAGTGACTTTGACACAATGCCTGAAATTGACAGCGACAAGAATGTCATCCGCACTAAGGTAGCTCTTGCAAATTATTCATGTAAGGACTTTTCCCTTCTGTATATCCCACTACTCTCAGGACTGCAGTTGTCTGGGATGGCTGTTTTGCAAGAGCCCTTGACATATAAAGCACAGCACTCAGGGAGCTGTAAAACCTAGAGCCTTGTTGCCATGCTTACCAGCGACATGTGCGTCTCTGGTCTCTGAACTTCTCTTTCGTCTTTGTGTGTGTGTGTGTGTGTGTGAGAGAGAGAGAGAGAGAGAGAGAGAGAGAGAGAGAGAGAGCTTCTCTGTGCCTCAAACACCTGGGGAAATGCTGGGGAACAATGTCTGATCAGATTCCTGCCACAAGAGAAACTACTGTTGTGTGATGATGCTTGTACAGGATAGCTGGTTTCACCAATAGCTTAGCCTTAGGGTAAAAATTAGGGAGTGAACCTTACAGCTTGGGAGATAGTACTCTCTAACAATAATTTCTTACTCATTGTTTTTTAGAAGTTCTGTACATTGAACATTTTTCAAAGAGTACATTGCTCATTAATAAAATGCAACATTTTAGCTTCTACTAGTAGTAATACTACTGTATTATGATCCTCCCCGAGGTACACAGAAAGAGCCTTCTCAAAGATTGTGGTATTTTTGAACCACAATCGGGCGTTCCCTGGTAACAGCAACTTTGTGGTGCTGGCTAATCTTTCTCACACTGGGTCTGGCGAAAGGAACTGCAGAATGAACTCAACCAAAAGGTGCCTTCATTTTGTTGTTTCACGCCTGGCCTAGACACAGAAGAAGCAATGATCATCCCCAAAAGCAACTTTTTAGGAATAAGAAATAGAAGTATTCCCTTCCATCCAAAGTCTGTATTTTAATATTTTTTTTAAAGTAGCATTGTTGCTAACATTATTGTCCAAAAAGTAACATTCTAAGGCAGGGATTCTCAACCTGTTGTAAACGTGCCCACTTCGCGGGGAGGAGTGATAACACAGGCCACATGAAATGGTGCCACTAGCCAGGGCTGGCATGTGTGCCGTAGGTTGAGAACCCCTGTCCCACTTGGTCAAATTTTCATGCAAAAGAGATTTGGCCAGAATTCAGCTGAGTAACTGTGGAGAATAACACTCCATCTGTGGAGCTCTACCATATCTGAAATTACAGAAGCTGCTTGTTAGGTTTCCGGCTTGTAATTATTACACTGTTTGTGCTATGGACCACTACATGAGCAGAAGAAATAGACAGAATTCTACCCATTGAGATTTAGATGAATATGAAGAACAGAATAAAAGTGTCTGTTCCTTTCCTTCTCCTTCCCTAGTGTTTCTACCGAGTGCAGTTTTAGACTGTTCTCAGTAACATTCTAAAATAAAATAAAAAATACATCTCTCCCACAAAACATCTGCCTACATCACTTATGGATCTTAAACTGGCCAACACCGTGTAACAATACTGAGAATGGCAAAAAAGAATACCCTTCTTAGTGGGAGAATTCCAACTCTTTGGAATTCTCTGCTGCCTGAGCTGCACCAAGCACCATCTTTGGGGTTTTTAAGAAACAACTTAAAACTTGGCTCTTTAGAGAGGCTTTTCAGGACATCCTCCCAATACCATTTTGTTTGTATTTATTATATTTGTTTGGTTTTTTGTATATGTCGTTTTTGGAATATTGTTGGCCTAATCTTCATTTTTTGATTGTTTATTTGTAAATTTTAACACTGTATTCTTATGTTTTAATTACTGTTGTACACCGCCCAGATTGGGTTGTCCACCCAGATAAAAGAAAATAAAGGAATAATAAAATAAAAGCCCTGAGATCATTTGGGCCATTACCATTGTTGTTATTTCCAGAGCAAAGCTTCAATTCTAAATACATATGTTGTCATCTATGTCATTTCCATAGCCTAGGTCAGTTCACCAACTGTTACCACTTTTTGCAGAACAAAATCTGCAAACGCAGAACGCAAAGTCTGAAAGGTAAACACATTACTAAAGGTTACTATCACAGTGGTTATGTTGCATCTGTCTAGTAACCCTCTGCAACATTCATAGGACAAAGCTTCAGAGGAATAGATCTGAATTTCAGTAGGGGTTTTCAGTCATTACCAAGCGTGAAAAGCAAAACTGACTCATGTAATTTGCAATTTGTGTCTACTATACTAACCAACCATAGTCCTTTTGTATCCTCACCTCATCATGGGACCATGTATAAATTATTACCATAAAGTCTCACTCTTATGCTTGAGAAAGTGGACTTGATCCATCCAAGTTCAGATTAAAATACAGTAAAACCCCAATTTACAAATTCCTCGAGTTACACAAAATTTGACTTACATAATGATTTTTGCACTAAAACCACGACCCGATTTACATAAATGTCCCGATTTACATAACACAATTTCCTATGGCTTTGCTTCGAGTTACGTAAAAAATTCATTTTTCCTATGGGGTTGCTTTGATTTACATAAATATCATTTTCCTATGGGTTTGCTTTGAGTTAAGTAAAAAATTCATTTTTCCTATGAGTTTGCATCAAGTTAAGTAAAAAAAAGATTTACATAAAAGCCTATGGAACAGACTTTTTATGTAAGTAGGGGTTTTACTGTACAGCAGTTAGTCCTTAAGGTACCACAATATCTTTTTTATTTAAATTTTTGCCTGATATTCATAGTAAACGTGATTCATGTTCAGAGTCTGAAGCTCTGTCAGTTTTTTAAAAGATTATATCTCCCAATGATTACCATCAGAGGCTGAAAAAGGAAATCAGTTTGATTGATTCAAGAAGTCATTTGAGCTTTATGTTGTTCTTGTGCTTTCAGTCCATGCATGCACACACTGATAACTCTAAAGAATTGAAAGATTGTCTTTATTTCTTTTGATAGGGGACTTTTTCTTCCATCCTCTGTAATCCTCTGAAAGGACTCTCTGGCCTCCTGGCTAAGACCAGTGGTATATTTTCATATGGCTCCTATGAGGGGTTGGTCCAACACTTTTTTAGCTCAAAAGAACACCTATCTCAACCTAGGCTTTTTGGTAGCTTATTTACAGTAGTAAAACCTTGGATAACAACCGCATCACATAACACTAAAATCTGATAATGACCTGATATTTTTTGGGGTAAATTGCATCGCATAACGCTAAAATCCTATGGGACGCATCGGATAACGTTCGCTAAAGCCTGTGCCGGTTACAATGCATCTCTATGGAGTTTTGACGTTATCCAATGCATCCCATAGGATTTTAGCGTTATCCAATGCATGCATCGGATAACACTAAAAATCGGATAACACTAAGACTTGTGGAACCAAGTTTTAGCGTTAGCCGAGGTATTACTGTACTTGGAAACATCACAAGACTAAAAAAATATTTTTCTGTTTCTTCTTAGATGTTCCTCTATTTGTCTGATTTGTCCAGGAAAGACCGGAGAATTGTTACCAAAAAGTATAACATTTATTTCTGGTAAGTCAATGGCAGTTACTCTCTCATCAGCTCAGCATTCTGCCTTTTTTTTTTGCTTTCAGATTACCTAAATTACCAGCATTTTATTGATATGGTTGGATCTTAAAGGGGGAGGGGGGTGCCAGTTGATACCAGGACCACTATCCCCTATCTTCTGTCAGGCTTAGGCAGAGAATAGGCCTCCACATGTTATTGGATCATACCTGTCAACCGCGGCTCCGGCCCATCTGGGACCTGCGCAGAACGGTTCTGCGCAGGTCGCCTTCTACACATGCGTAGAAGGGTTTTACGCTTGTGTAGCCCCCTTCTACGCATGCGTAGCCTTCTACGCATGCGTAGCCTTCTACGCATGCGTAGAACAGTTCTACGCAAGCATAGAAGGGGGCTATGCAAGCGTAAAACCCTTCTACGCATGCGTAGAAGGCGACCTGCACAGAAGGGCTGTGCAGTACCTCCTTTCCCCCGCTGCCAATTCCGGGGTTTTGGCAGCGCGGGGCGGGAAATGGCGCAAATCAGCGTCGAAAACCAGGAAATCCCAGCCAATCCGGGAAGGTTGACAGGTATGTTTTGGATTGCAACTTTCACCAGCCTAGCGAATAATGAGGAAGGGTAGTCCAGTAACATCTGTAAGGCTGCCCTCTGTTCACCCACCACGGTGTTATTTAATGGAGGATATCATGAAATGTTGGGGAATCATTTTACTAGGTGAGATATATACTTGGTATGGAGCAATATTGTGAGTTTTCATATAGTGTTCTCAAAAGAATGTTGTAGCACTTTAAAGACTAACTGTTATATTTTAATGTTAGCTTTTGTGGATCAAGTCCACTTTGTCAGATGTCTTATGTCTAATAAAGTGGACTTGATCCACAAAAGCTCACATCAAAATACAGCAATTAGTCTTTAAAGTGTCACAATGTTTTTTGTCTTTTTGTTTTGTTTACTCTCTGATATGCTTGAAACACAGACTAACACGGCTACCATTTCAAAAACTCTGTATGAGTAATTATTTTACAAATGTGAGACTGGTGTGTATGTGTGCACATACCAATTCAGCTATTTGTTCTGATTGCCATGTCACTGTCACAAATGTATATTTTGTAAAACAAAGTGGAAGACTTTGCTGTTGTTTGTCGTTTAAAAAATCCTATTTGGGGAATTTCTGCCTCCTGTGATGTTGGTTCAGCTTGAAGACTTGAGCACTGATGCCAGTGGTCCTGTATTTGGTTGACTGATCTGGCAGTATATAATCCTGATGTAAATAATGTGTCCATCTTCTTATGCTTAATTGTTTTGTGGTTTGAATTGGGTCTATAGGAACATCATCACAATTGCTGTTTTCTATGCCCTGCCTGTGGTCCAGTTGGTGATCACATACCAAACGGTGAGTAATCTGCTTTTGAGTGACTGTTTTAAATGTGTGAGTTTGTGCTGTTAGCCACTCAGAGTACGAAAATCTCCTAGATGGGTGGGGTATAAATATAATAAATAAATAAATTTTGTTCCTTAGCTCAATTTTATCATCCAGAGACTAAACGCTTTTCTCTCACACACACATTCCACTTCAGTGAACCCCAAATTTTTTGAAATCACAATCCATTTTTTATTTTGAACATGCCTTACACCTCCCCAACATTCACTTAGCATCCTCTGTACCACAGTTGACTCCTTTACCATAATTCTTTCCCTTTCTCCATTACCATAATAGGAACTCTCTTTTTAAAATAATATAAAAATCAGTCTTTCTTTTAAAATTGAGAACCACTCTGATGTAGAGACAGACTAGGACTCAGAAGACTTGGATTCAAATCCCTGCCCAACCATGGAAATGGACATAAAGGTGGTATTAGCAAAGGAAGAGATAAAGCCGTGCTCAAAGGTCTCGAATACTTTGAAAACCCTTTTAGAATATCCATAAATTGAATGTGACTTGATGCTAAGAAGTTAAATTTAGAAATAGACACAACTGAGGAGTAGAACCATCTCCTATATCTTGAATACTCTGTGACAGTGGTGGGATTCAGCAGGTTCACCCCAGTTTGCCAGAACCAGTAGCAGAAATTCCGGCTGGCCCCACCCATCCAAGTTTTGAAATAAAGTAGTCCTAATTCGGGTGCAACACACGGCTTCCCCCCTGGCTACATCCACCATACCACGCCCACAGAATAGGTAGTAAAAAATTTTGAATCCCACCACTGGTCTGTGAGGATTATCCTAATTGAGAAGTGATTTGATAGTGCACATGTATACATACCTGTACTTCTGTTGTCAGTAGTGTTATTAATTTTCCTTGTGTGATCCTGCTTTTGCATTTTCTTCTTTAAACATCTTTAACTTTTTGCATTTTTGTCTTTAATCAGTTATTTAATCAGTTATTTCAACTCATTGCTATTCTCTGCCAGAAATATGATGCTATCTAATACCCCCCACCCCAAAATGCAATTAGAGAGTAGCCTGGACATAATAATAATAATAATAATAATAATAATAATAATAATAATAATAATAATAATAATAATAATAATAATAATAATAATAATAATAATAATAATAATAATAATAATAATAATAATAATAATAATAATATTTAATTTATATCCTGCATTTTCTCAGCCAAAGCTGACTCAAGGCAGCCATCACAACATGTAAATACCATACAATATAATAATACAATAATATTAATAATACAATATATTCCTATAGTAGAGACATCTAGCCATGGCTCATTCTTTTATATGAGAGTTTGCTAGCAGTATTAGTGCATGCTAATCCTAGATAAAAGTTTCCATATTATTGGGGCAATCAACCAGTGGAATGTTTTTAATTGTCTAAGAGGTCTAATGGTTGATCCTTCAGTCATGTCTTAATTAAGACTTTGCTTTGCTTCTGTTACCATTGGACCCTTCCAGGTGGAATAATTGTTCATGATGCAAGTAAAGTTACTATACTGTTCTCTCTTCACTTTCCAGGTGGTGAACGTGACGGGAAACCAGGACATCTGCTATTATAACTTCCTCTGTGCTCACCCACTAGGAGTTCTGAGGTGTGTCCGTGTGTCTCCCAGTGCCTTGTGTTTATTTACAATCAGGAGACGAGGGTGATATATTCTTGGGTGGGGTTGGATGGACTATTCTCTGGCCTTAGTTCTTCCAGTAATATAACCATAATAATAACTTAAACATAAATCAGGAGAGGGGAATCTTTTTTGGGTGGTAGTGTAATTATTGCTATACCAGTCAAAGGTCATGTAGTTTCCTCTGTCCAAAAATGTAACACATACCAGGAATCAGTTTTTGAGATCCCCACTGATCTTTTAAAATGGGAGTTTAAATTCATTAGAGACTATGGGGAAATGGTGGGCAACTTGTGTGTGCATGGAGGGAGTCGTCTCCCTCCTCTCATCTTAACTTTCCTTTTTCACAGTGCTTTTAACAACATCCTCAGCAATGTGGGCCACCTACTACTGGGCTTTCTCTTCCTGCTGATCGTTCTGCGCCGAGACATCCTCCATAGACGCGGCGTGGAAGCCAAAGACATCTGTACCATGGTACCATTCTTGCTAGAGTCTAGAAGGAAGACAGGGCCCTTTGGATCAGGGAAGGAACTCCTGCCTGGAACTGGGTGTTCGTATTACCAATGTTGGAAGAGACTGTGTTCCTTCCAGCCCAGAGTCCGTAGATGTGATCAGACGATTGCAAAAGTCATGCGTAGTTGTATTAGAAAGGTAAAAGAGGAACAATCTCCCTTAAAAAACCCTTCTGACTGCAAGGGAATCACTGCGGCACGCTACGACCAAGCAGGGAGGCCAGCACGAGCATGGCAGAAGTGGGGCGACGACACAGCCAATTGGGAAAGGGGGCATGGCCAGAGTGGCCATTGGCCTCTGGAACACACTGACTCAAGCCCGACCCCTTGGGCTGGGCCTGCAGGGGACGGGGGAGGAGGTGCTATGGAGCTCAGCTGCCCCAAATGGCTGGCCTCTGTGTGTGTGTGTCTGCGTGTGTTTGATGTTGGCAGATTGATATGCAGCAATCAGCAGTTACAAAGCTAAACACATCTTTATTTGGTGGTATGCAATCTGAACATGTGGTAATGGCGGAGATACAGCTCCTTTTATACAGCAACAATACATTTGAATATGGATACACGGTAGCCCATTGGCCACCGCCTGTGTGTCGTCATTCTGAGTCACGCCCTTCTTCACCATGTGTAGCCGTGGCGGGAAGTTTCCCGCGGTTGTCAGTAATTGAGGAATTTGTACCATGTGAGCTGAACGCTCGCAGCTGCCCTCTATGGATTGCTAGCTCGCGTTCCATAACACCTGAGAAAATTTGTATTCATTACAAGGTTACATTCTTACATTGAAGTGGTTACATTCATTCTTAAGGATATAGTGTTTCCATACACAACAGTGCGCGTGTGCGCAGAGGGATGAATGGAGTGTGTGTGGAGAGGGACAGTGTGTGTGGAGAGGGATAATGTGTATGTGTAGAGAGAGATAATGCATGTAGAGAGGGAGTGTGTGTGTTTGTTTGTTCAGAGGGATGGCTGGAGTGTTGTGTGTGGGGATGGATGGAGTGTGTGGAGAGAAATGGTGTGGGTGGGTGTTTGTTTGTTTGTTTGTTCAGAGGAATGGATGGAGTGTGTGGAGAGGAATGGTGTGTGTGTGTGTAGAGGGATAGTCATAAGAACATAAGAACAGCCTTGCTGGAACAGGCCACAGCCCATCCAGTCCAGCATTCTGTCTCACACAGTGGCTCACCATTTCCTTCAGGGTATTCCCAAGCAGATGCCTGCTTAGGATTCCCTGGAAATGATATTGAGAGATATCCTGCCTATCTCTCCAACCCGGAGGTTGTCCTTAAGTATCCATAATTATAGCCATTGATACTCTTGTCCTCCATGAACTTGTCTAATCCTTTCTTAAAGCTGTCAAGACTGACAGCTGTCACCACTTCTTCTGACAGGGAGTTCCATAGACCGGTAATCCTCTGGGTGAAAAAGTACTTTCTCTTATTTGTTTGAGAACTAGTACCCAAAAGTTTCATGGAGTGTCCCCTAGTTCTAGTGTTATGCGATAGGGAAAACAGTTTTTCCTTATCTACTTTGTCCACACCGTGCATGATTTTATAAACTTCAATCAGGTCACCTCTTAGACGTCGTCGTTCAAGAGTGAAGAGGCCCAACCGTTGCAGCCTCAGATGGTAAGGAAGGTGTTCCAGTCCCCTAATCATTCTGGTTGCCCTCCTCTGCACTTTTTCCAGCTCCATAATATCCTTCTGGAGGTATGGCGACCAGAACTGTACACAGTATTCCAGGTGGGGCCTCACCATAGATTTATAAAGAGGCAAAATGACACTTGCTGACTTATTTTCTATACCCTTCCTAATGATCCCTAGCATTGAGTTTGCTTTTTTCACTGCTGAGGCACACTGGGTTGACACCTTCATTGAGTTGTCCACCAGGACACCAAGGTCCCTTTCCTGGTTTGTCGCAGAGAGTTCAGACCCCATCAGTTTATAAATGTAATTGGGGTTCTTTGCCCCAACATGCATCACTCTGCACTTACTAATGTTGAAACTCATTTGCCACTGTTTTGCCCACTCCCCCAGTGTCGAGAGATCCCTCTGGAGCTCCTCACAATCTCTCACAGTTTTCACTATCCTGTATAATTTAGTGTCGTCAGCAAATTTGGCTACCTTGCTTTTTACTCCTACCTCTAGATCATTTATGAAGAGGTTGAAAAGCAGGGGTCCCAGTACTGAACCTTGGGGGACCCCACTCTTTACTTCCCTCCACTTGGAGAAGTGTCCATTTAGTGCTACCCTCTGTTTCCTGTCCCTTAGCCAGTTGCTGATCCAGGACAAGACCTGTCCCTTTATCCCATGACTGGTAAGTTTATTCAAGAGCCTTTGGTGTGGGACCTTGTCAAAAGCCTTCTGAAAGTCCAGATAAACAATGTCAACTGGATCCCCCTTATCCACATGCTTGTTGACACTCTCAAAAAATTCCAACAGATTAGTGAGGCATGATTTGCCCTTGCAAAAGCCATGTTGGCTCTCCTTTAGCAGCGCCTTCTCTTCTATGTGCCTATTAATTCTATCTTTTAGGATGGTTTCCATCACTTTACCTGGGACACATGTCAAACTGACAGGTCGGTAATTCCCTGGATCACCCCTGGATCCTTTTTTGAAAATTGGTGTTACATTCGCTACCTTCCAGTCATCAGGCACAAAGCCTGATTTGAGGGAAAGATTATATATTTTGGCTAGGAGATCAGCAATTTCATCTTTAAGTTCCCTGAGAACTCGTGGATGGATGCCATCTGGTCCTGGTGATTTGTTAGTGTTTAGTTTAACAAGACATGCAAGGACCTCCTCCCTGGTTATTTCTATCTGGCTTAATTCTTCGGTTTCCCTCCCTACGAAGATAGGCTCTGTTTTGGGCATGTGGCCTCTGTCTTCTTCAGTGAATACTGAAGCAAAGAATTCATTGAGTCTCTCTGCAATCTCTGTTTCCTCTTTAATAACCCCTTGCCTTCCATTGTCATCTAATGGTCCAATGGCCTTCCTAGTTGGGTTCTTACTTCTAATGTACTTAAAGAAGTCTTTGTTATTTCTCTGAGTATTTTTAGCTATACGCTCCTCAAAGTCTTGCTTTGCTTTCCTGATTGTTGCCTTGCATTTGTTCTGCCAGAATTTATGTTTTTGCCTGCTGTCCTCATTCGGACAAGCCTTCCATCTTCTAAATGAGCTTCTCTTGCTCTTGATCACTTCCCGAACAGCTCCTGTAAGCCACATTGGAGTCCTCTTGGACCTGGCAGTGCCCTTTTTCCTTTTGGGTATGCATTCCAATTGAGCCTCTGTTATTGTTTTTGTAAACAGCCTCCATGCCTCTTGGAGTGTTTGGACTCTCTCAATTTTCCCTTTCAGCTTCTTTTTTACTAGTTTCCTCATCTTTGGGAAATTTCCTTTTTGAAAATTTAAGGTCTCTGTGTTAGATGGAAGATCTAAGATCCTCTGTGTTAGTCTGTGTGGGGAGGGATGGTGTGTGTGTGTGTGTGTGTGTGTGTGTGTGTGTGGAGAGAGAGAGAGACAAGCTCTGGTGTAGGCTAAGGGGGTTTCATTTCGATTTGTTTAGTCTGATATGCTAGCACCACTTGCAAACATTTAAAATGTTTAATTCTATGCAAACATATCAGAAAGTAAACAAAGCAAGTTTTCAAAATAAGTTTCCCACTCACGCTAGAATGCGACCGCGCATGCCACACTGCAAGGGTGCGATAACTCCCACACAGACCAGAGCGCCAAAAACATGGGGCAATACCGGCATACCCACAGCATGCACCGACGCAACCCCGGGGGCCGTGCCACCACTACCCAACCATCCCTGGGCAAAGCCAGGCACTAAGCTAGTATATTATAATAGCAATACAGGTAATATAATAATTTAGTCAAGGAGTACAGTGAAGCATCCCGATGAAGGATTCTGAGAGCAACACACAGACAACTCTTTTTTGGCAGATATAACAAATAATGGTGATCAGAAGTCAGATGATAAAGCAGAGGCTGTGGCATAGCTGTGTTTGGTGACTTCTGTTTCAGAGGAGAATGAGGAGAGAAAAGTACAATGATAATAGGTAGCAAAAGAAAGCTAATGCAAGATTGCTGACTTTGATATTCTCAGTTGTGTTAGGAATACCTGGAGAGATGATTCAAAAGAAGGTACCACCCCAGAGCTCAGAAATCGAGGGAGCATAAAGTGAGGCTCAGTGGAACGTAAGAGTTTGCTCACTAAACATAATTGCTATTTAAATTCTGTCTGTAATCATGAGTAACAGCAATTCAAGCATTGCTATCCTCAGTAGTTTCTTGGATTTTGTTTCATTTGTGAGGGTGTTTCAAATGCTGAGTTTGCGACACATCTCCCACTTGACAGGTAAGCCCTGTGCAGTAAGCTTTTAAGCACAGTGTGATTGGTGGCACACTCTATCTGTGCAGGCTTCACTGGTGTGTATCTGTGGGACTAGTACAGTGCAAACATTAATCTTTGCTTGTGGGTTGATCTCATCCTACAGAGCCTGAGCCCCAGAGAATCTGAAACCAATGCTTAAGGTTTCTGAGCTCTTGGCTGTTATATCAGACACATTACATCCCTTCTTAGAAACCCTGATCTTGTAAAAGAGCAACACATTTGATAAGCCTTGTCAAGGGTCCATTGTTTGTTGGCTGTAATGGGACAACTTGTACAAAAAACATGTTATTCTATGAAGAAAGGTCTTCTCTAAGATTACATATGTAATGATCAAAAATACTGTTCTTAGGCCTTCTCTTCTTTTTCTCTTTCAGGAATATGGGATCCCCAAGCACTTTGGTCTTTTTTATGCAATGGGCATAGCTCTGATCATGGAAGGCGTCCTCAGCGCTTGTTACCACGTCTGCCCTAACTACTCTAACTTCCAGTTTGGTAAGCAGAGGGTTTCCTCTGACAAAAAAAGATAGGAGAAAGAAGAGCAGAAGGGTCTGCTTTGATTTCTTACCATACCCAACAGAGACACAAAGAACCGGCTTTAGTGGCACCTCTGGATTGTAGCTGCATCTGGGGAAACAGCTGGAGGCAAAGATACCATTCAGGGAAAAATACAAATGCAGGCGCAAGGCAAAGCTGTAAAAAAGGGAAGCTTACCATTTGAGGAGGAAGACAACTCCCTCCATGGAGCACTTTTTGTTATTGTTGTCCCATATCTAATTCCAATTATTGGTGATCATCATGGCAATCAGCCATGAAGATTGTCCTGGGAGCAATATAATGCAGTGGCCTTCCATTTGCCTTCCGCATCGCAGCATTGACACCCGTACCCAGTGGTGGGATTCTTTTTTCCCCCACTACCTATTCTGTTGGCATGGTATGGTGGGTGTGGCCAGGAGGGAAAGCCCTGCATTATTTCAAAACTTGGATAAACAGGACCAGTGAGAATTTCTGCTACCGGTTCTGGAAAACGGGCGAACCTGCTGATGCCCACCACTACCCATACCAGTTCCGTGAGTCACCTTCTTGTCCTGAGCCCTTTTGGCACACAAAGTCCTCCTCAGCCCCAGGCCAGTATTAATGAAGCTTCTGCCCTCCATCAAGATGGATTCAAGTGGGATTTAACCCACTTGGGGACCATCACCCTTCCCTGTGGACTTCAGCACCCAAGGCCATAAGTCTTCAGGGTTGTCATGTTAGTTAACCGCCACCTGAAGTTTGGCATTGAGTCACTGGCAGTATGGTCTACTCTATTACCATAGCAGAATAACCTGGCCAGACTGGCCATGGATCACTAAAAACATCAAATGTTACATGAACTTTCATGATTCAAGATCACTTCTTCAGGCATGCACCAATTTCTTATGGATAGTGCAGGAAAATTATCAATGAGAATCCCAAAAGTTCATGGCAAGTTGTTGTGCCAGGCTTTATTTCTTAGAGGTGAGTTGGGGAAAAAGCAGCAGGTTGTAGTGCTTTGCGCCAGCATTTAGTATTGTGTAAGGATGGCATAGATGTCTTTGTTTGTTCAGGAAAAAAGTCATTGTTGTACTAAGACAGTTTTAAATTAAGTCCAATAATTTTTAAACCTCCTCCTTTTCCTCATTTATGATGGGATTCTTCACATGTCTATACACACAATGTCCTGGTGCAGTTTTTGCTATAACAGTGAGGGCTATCAATATTATAAAGGTAAAGGTTTCCCTTGCTCGAAAGCCAGTCGTATCCGACTCCAGGGTGCAGTGCTCATCTCTGTTTCTAAGCCGAAGAGCCAGCGCTGTCTGCTTCTGCAGACGTTTCCGTGGTCATGTGGCAGGCATGACTAGACACCGGAGCGCACGGAACGCTGTTACCTTCCCACCGAAGTGGTCCCTATTTATCTACTTGCAATTTCTTGCTTTCGAACTGCTAGGTTGGCAGGAGCTGGGATGAAGACGGGAGCTCATTTCCGTCCTGCAGTACTCGGGAATCGAACTGCTGACCTCCCGCTTCCCAGTCAGCGTCTTAGCGACTTGAGCCACTGCAGTACATCTTTTTAAAAATTATTATTATTATTATTATTATTATTATTATTATTATTATTATTATTATTATTATTATTATTATTGAGCAGAGGCTCAAGTGGCTAAGATGCTGACTGGGAGGCAGTAGGTCAGCAGTTTGATTCCCGAGTACTGTAGGACAGAATGAGCTCCCGTCTTTGTTCCAGCTCCTGCCAACCTAGCAGTTCGAAAGCAAGAAATTGCAAGTAGATAAATAGGGACCACTTTGGTGGGAAGGTAACAATGTTCTGTGCGCTCTGGTGTCTAGTCATGCCTGCCACATGACCACGGAAACATCTGCAGAAGCAGACAGCGCTGGCTCTTCGGTTTTGAAACAGAGATGAGCACTGAACCCTAGAGTTGGATATGACTGGCTTTCGAGCAAGGGAAACCTTTACCTTTACAGCTTGTTCAGTTTAATTTGTTGACCTCATTACCTCACAAATACTTTGTGATGCTTTTGAGCCATCCTGGAAAGATGCGGTTTTAAAAACATGGCCCAGTAATGTCTTTTTCTCCTTCTTTAACAGATACCTCCTTCATGTACATGATTGCAGGGTTGTGCATGCTAAAGCTGTACCAGACCCGTCATCCTGACATCAACGCCAGCGCCTACTCTGCTTATGCCTCGTTTGCGGTGGTCATTTGCCTCGCTGTACTGGGAGTGGTATGTTACACTGTTCTGGACTCTTTTCTTCTCAAAAGAAATGGTTCAGGAAAAGTGACCAGGGCGGGCGTGATGCAGAGAGTATAATTGCAGGAAGGGTCCAGAACAAATGGCCCGTGAGATCACACATCCAAACTTTGCATCCTTTTTTGAACTGAAACTTTAGTTCTGTAATTGTCAGGTATTTGAAAACTTAGCTCCATCCTACTCTAGCATTCACAGTATTGTATTTATTTATTTTTACACACAAGTGCTCAGATCTGTTTTAAATGCAATTGTTATTTATACAAATCCCTTTTATATGGCTTGGCACTTTACAGATGTGACAGGTCCTTGTACCAGGAAGCTCACAACATAAAGTAGAAACAACAGCGGATGGGTGGGAGTAGAAATAGAAATAAAGGCAGGGGAAGAATGCACGTTTATTTTTAATTGCACATAGTTGGGCATAATTACAGTTAAACTGAGATCCCCAACACAGCAGCAACTTGTGCTCTGAAAACTAAGTTCTCTTTTACCAGCAAATTATGTTCGGTACAAAATGTCACCTTAATTATTTGATGCTGTCCGAAGAAGGAGACTTATTGGATGTCCGCTGTCACAGATCAGTTCCTGTACGAGATCTTTTGGTCTATTTCATGGAATCACTAACTTATAACAGTACACAACTCACCAAGGCCTTTTTGGGATATGTTTGGAAAACATCAATCGTAGTCTATATTCAGATTTTTTTTATTGGAGGAAACCTTTTTTCATTGTTGGAAAGCTGGGCGTGGGAAATCCAAATCTCTCTCTCTCTCTCACTGCTCACAGGTTTTTGGGAAAAATTCTATATGGTTTTGGGTCCTCTTCTCATTCATCCATGTTGTGGCATCACTTGGTCTCAGCACCCAAATCTACTACATGGGTCGTTTCAAGATAGGTAAGTGATGATGGGTAGCACAGGTTGTCGAACCACATTTCCCTGGAGGAGCAGCTACCAGAAATCTGATACTACTGTCTAGTTGCAGCCTTCTAGATATGCGTGGACTGCAATACCTATCATCCTTCTTAACTGAATATTTTGGTTGGAGCTGATGGGTGATAAAGTTTAGTGTCATCTGGAAGGTCTGCAGTCCCAGACATGGCATGGAAATGTTGTTCTCTTCCCAGTTTTTGTTTCTGAGGTGTAAAATTAGAAACGTCTACATGGAATTTTAGTTCTATTTATTGTCTGATCCTGAAGGTTAAGACTAGGCAGCTCTATCTTGGCCTTCGCCCTCCCTCCCTCCCTCCCTTTATTAACTGATTAGTCACCTGACCATATCAGGTTCAAATAAAATACATTAGATATGACATGATTACATAAAACTGGATAAAAACAGGTTAACAGTAGGATGAAGCAATCACAATAAAATAAGATATAAAATTTACTCAAAATAATTTATCAATAAAATTTGTCACCTTTACATGTAACCTCTATCTGATTAATAAAACATCTCTTTTGAATGGCCCCAACTATAAACTAGACAGTTCTAATATTTATATAGTTATTTGTGCCATGAAGGAAGTACAGTAGGACCTCGGGTAAAGTCCAAACTCCATTCCATAAGTTTGGACTTTATCCAAATCAAATGGGTGATGCATCGAATAAAGTCCAAAAAAATGGACTTTATCCAAGGTTCCTATACCAAATACCTCGGATAACGTCCATTTTTCAGCAGTTTTGGACTTTATGCAATGCATCACGTGTGCATGAAAACCGCGAGTTTATCCGAATCGGACTTTATCCAAATCGGACTTTATCTGAGGTGCCACTGTACCCAAGTCTTTTATTAGAGTCCCAGTATTTTGTTTTATCTAAGAATTGTAGATTCTGGGCTCTTATTGTGGCATATAATTGACAACTGATCAGAACATGTGTGATATTTTATATTTCTTGTGTTGCGCAGACAAATGTTCTCTCAGCGTATGGGACAGGGTTAAATCGCCCATATTTAACCATAGAGTCTAGCTGCTCAAATTTTGCTCTAGTAAATGCTATTCAGTGATACTGAGTCAGACCCATTGTCAAGTATTTCTTGATTTGAAAAAAACTCCCCACCATCACCAACCATTTCAAGGATCTAATCTTGACCTTCTTATAGAACCTAGTAATGGCTTAAGAGTTGCATAGTGTTACCCAGCCTAGGCATCCTTTATTGTTTTCAAGTGGCACTTGCTGAGGGAGGCAGGTCTGTCTGTGTGTATCTGCACTTGCTTTGTCCATGCACCCTTCTTTGCTAGGAAACCGCCAGAGACTACCCATTTGTCCTACTTTCTGCACTATTAGGCTCCTCTCACAAGCCTCTTTTCTTCCTCTGTCTCTCCTCTGCTTCGCTTTGCCTCAGACGTCTCTGATCCAGGTAACTAGCACTTTTTGTGTTCAACTTTCCCATTTGGACTGAGCCAAGATGAGCAAGAAAGCATGTTCTTTCTTTTAGACCAGCTGTTCCCAGCCTATGAGTTGGATTTTAATTCCTGTTAGCCTAGCCTAGCTACGCTGGCTTGCTTGATGGAAACTATAGTTTAACACATTTAGAAGGTGCCCAGTTGGTGAAACCTCTAGACCAGTGATGGCAAACGTTTTAGAGACCGAGTGCCCAAACTGCAACCCAAAGCCTTTTATTTATCACAAAGTGCCAACACAGCAACATGGGAGGAAGGAAGCGCTCCCATTGGACTGCTGGGCAGAAGGGTGGGATGAACTTTGTACTGGGGGGAGGGAGCAAGTGCTCCCATTGGGCTGCTGGGCAGAGGAGCAGGGCAAACTCTGTGCTAGGGTAACTGCACAGGTGGCCACAGAGAGGGCTCTGAGTGCCACCTCTGGTGTGTGTGCCATAGGTTCGCCACCACTGCTCTAGACCAATGTTTCCCAATCTTTGGTTTTGGACTTCAATTCCCAGAAGCCTAAGTCGATTCCCCAAAGCACTGATCAGCCAATGTACTGACTTAGGCTTCTGGGAATTGAAGCCCCCCCCCCCCCCCCCCAGTGGAGTATGGGCCCCATGTTGGGAACCACTGCTCTAGACCAGGGATTCTCAACCTATGACCTGTGGGTCACCCCTGGCCCCCAATGCCATTCCATCCAGCCCACTGCTGCTACTTCCTCCTGGAAGTGGAAGTGGGCGCGTTTACGTCATCCGTAGCAAAAACAATTTTGTAATTAGCTATGTTTAAAGCTGTGAGTCAGACAGGCCATCCAGCAATCTCTTCGTAGCTCCTGATTCACTTTCCATCCACCTTTCTTCACAACGTCGAAGTATATCATTCCCTTCACTTGGGTGTTTATATCGCCAGCGTCTCCACCATTGTTTTAATCCTTGTGCTGTTGTTTGTGGCAGACTTTGGGATTTTCCGACGTGCATTTATGGTGATGTACACAGACTGTATCCAGCAGTGCAGCCGACCCATGTATGTGGTAAGTACCTCCAATTGAAGCCACCTCTGTCCAGTTTTGGAGGGCTGATGGGATTCTTTGGCCCTTGAGCAAGTGTTTAAAAAAGCCAGGAGGAAGTGGTGATGCTGTTTTCGTCAATGTGCTAAATGAGTATCAATAGGATATCGACAGGACTTAAAAGCTCATTAACTTTGGATGGATCACACTCATGCTCTGAATGATTCAGGATGGGAATTGCAAACAATAGTCAAACTGGTAAAGGTAAAGGTTTCCCTTGCTCAAAAGCTAGTCGTATCTGACTCTAGGGTTCAGTGCTCAGCTCTGTTTCAAAGCCAAAGAGCCAGCGCTATCTGCTTCTGCAGACGTTTCTGTGTTCATGTGGCAGGACGCCGAAGTGCACGGAGCGCTGTTTACCTTTCCCACCAAAATGATTCCTATTTATCTACTTGCAATTTCTTTCTTTCGAACTGCTAGGTTGGCAGGAGCTGGGACAAAAACGGGAGCTCATTCTGTCCTGAATCAAACTGCTGACCTGCCGCCTCCCAGTCAGTGTCTTAGCCACTTGAGCCACTACAGTCCCTAGTAGCCTCCGTATAAGTTAACAACAAGGGTTCAGGCACTCCTATAGAGTGAACCTGGCACAGGCAAGGAAGAATCTTCCATTAGTACCTTTAAATAAGTTGAAAAGACTGAAAAACAGACTTGAATACATTTGTGTAGCTTTGTTTCAGGTAGTTCTTTTCAGGTAAGCATCTTCTGGCTCTTCGTACTCTCTATCTGCTGAAAATCAGCGGACTTAAAAATCATATTAGGTTTAATAATAATAATAAGTTTTTATTTCTATCCTGCTTTCCTGGCACAGGTGCCACTCAAAGCGGCCTACAACATATATAAATACTATATCACAAATATAATTACACAGTTACAGAAAACAGATTACAAATTAACAAATTGCAAGTAAAAAAAGTCCTATATCAATTACAAAAAATACAAGTATCTCAACCCTCAACAGAAACAAGATATATAGATCCCTTGATCTGGACTGGGACACAGCAAGAAGAAAGGGTTAAAATACATTATTTCTCCCCATAACAAACTTTAGCTCTAGATCAGGTGCCCTACTCAACATGTCTAACTTCTTAAAGCCATTCATCCAAATGTTAATTGAATTAACGGTGTTCGCATCTACTTCAGCCTTAACTTTAAGCATCATTCTGGTTCTACTTAGTATAGGCAAACATCTCCCTTGCTCGAAAGCCAGTTGTATCCAACCCTAGGGTTTGGTGCTCATCTCTGTTTACAGCCAAAGAGCCAACACTGTCTATATTTGCAGATGTTTCCATGGACATGTGGCAGGCATAACTTGATGCCAGAGTGCATGGAATGCTGTTACCACTCGCCAGGTGCCTCTGGGAAGTGGAGGCACCTGGCGAGCGGCCGGCCGGAGGAGAGGAGCCGCAGCTAGGGTTGGTTCGGTGGCTTCAGAAGCCGCTTCCCTCCGCTACTGAGACTCAACCAATGGGACAAGAGCTGGCATGTCTGGAGGGAGTTTCAGCCTCGAAAGGTACCGCCGGCGCTCCTCTGGCTAACACCTTCTTGGCTCCTCCTTTGGCCTGGCCGACCTTAGGAGGTGAAGGCATTCGCAGTGGATGATTCATGGGGCAAGGACTGTTTGCAACTTCGGTGCTCTGAGACCCACCGCCCTGCCGGGACTTTGGGGGGTAAGGGCGGTAGTGGAAATGCAGACGGTTGTTCCCACCATTTTGGTTTCATTGACTCATTGCTTTTGATAGGAAGTTGTAATAGTATTCATGGACTTTATTGATTTATTGTTCTGCTGTATATGAATTATGTTATTCTTGATTCTCTGTAAGATTTTGTTCTTTGCTGTTTGAACTATATTATGTACTGAATTTTGTTTTGTATTGTATATTTTGAGATTTGTTTTAGGTACCTGTATGAACCGCTTTGAGTCGCCCGCTGGGCAGAAAAAAGCGGTATATAAATTACATTATTATTATTATTATTATTATTATTATTATTATTATTATTATTATTATTATTGTTGTTGTTGTTGTTGTTGTTGTTGTTGTTGTTGTTGTTGTTGTTATTATTATTATTATTATTATTATTATTATTATTATTATTATTATTATTAATTCACCGCCTCACCAACCACCCTTCTTTCCCTCACCAACGGCGCCTGAAGGTCCCGATTGGAGTTTCCCCTTTAATATCAGTAGGTGGGGGGTTGCGATCCCCCTCTCTGCTGGCTCCCCTAGGGTTGGGAGGTTTGTGGGGACAAAAGGGGTATGTCCCCCCAACACGTCTAGACCCAGTACACCAGGGAAAGGGGTTCGATTCCCCCCTCCTAAAAAAAACCTCCGTCTTTAAAGAGAAGAAACCAAGTGGTTTCTTCTCTTTAAAAGTGGAGGGTTTTTTAGGAGGGGGGGAATCGATCCACTCTCCCTGGTCTACTGGGTCCAGAAGGGTTGGGGGGGAACATACCCCTTTTGTCCCCCCCAACCCTTACGGACCAACGGGACCCGAGAGAGGAGATCGATTCCAACCCAACCCCCTGATATTAAAAGGGAAAATCTGATCGGAGTTTCCCCTTTAATATCAGTAAGTGGAGGGTGGCCATCCCCCTTTCCGCTGGCTCACCTAGGGTTGGGAGGTTTGTGGGGACAAAAGGGATCTGTCCCCCCAACCCTTCTGGACCCAGTACACCAGGGAGAGGGGATCGAATCCACCACCCCCACCAAAAAAACCTCCGTCTTTAAAGAGAAGAAACCAAGCGGTTTCTTCTGTTTAAAAACGGAGGGGTTTTTTTTAGGAGGGGGGAATTGAACCCCTCTCCCTGGTCTCCTGGGTCTAGAAGGGTTGGGGGGACAGATCCCTTTTGTCCCCACAAACCTCCCAACCCCAGGTGAGCCAGCGGAGAGGGTGATCGCAACCCCCCACCCACTGATATTAAAGGGGAAACCCCGATCTACTTTCACGACTCCACACAATCAAAGCACCATAAGGCAATAAAGCCCCCCTCCCCAACGCCCGCGGTCTGGCCAGCGAAGCCGGCCCATGGAAATAACCCCCCCCCCAATGCTGCATAAAGCGGCGTTGGAATTCCCGCAGTCCGGCCATCTAGGCCGGCCCGCTGAAATAAACCAACCCCCTCCCCAAAGCCACAACAACATATATATATATATATATATATATATATATATATATATATATATATATATATATATATATATATATATATATATATATATATATATATATATATATATATATATATATATATATATATATATATATATATATATAATTAATTTTCAAAAAATACCTTTAAACACAATCAAAAATATCCAAAAATACACAAAAACAAACAAAAACAACACCAAAAATAATACAAAGTAAACAAAAACACAATCAAAAACAAAACAAACAGTCAAAAAAAATACAAACCCCCCCCAAATCCCCCCCCCCAAATAAAGAAAACAAGCCAATTTACCAGCACATGTCCTACCTGCACGACGACCAGAAACTAAATGAATAAAGAAAGAGACTACTTACTGGAAGAAGCTCCACCCAGATGCCAGGAGAGAAAAAACAGTCAAAATACAAGAAAACCTCTACCCAGCACCACCTGCTGGCCACAATAGTAAAAACAATTCAAAAACACACAACAGCCCCAAACAAAAGGCCACAACAGTAAAAACAAGTCAAAACAATAAAACAAAATCACAATTTTACACAAAAGGTCACAATAATAACAAAAAATTACACGAAAACACAATTTAACACAAATCACAAACATATGTCAATAAAATAAAATAAAAAATTTATAAAAATCCTGTGCTGAGTTCTAACTCAAATAAAAACCCAAAACAACTAAACACACTTTAAAAACATTGAATGTAAAAAACATTTACTTTCACAACTACGGTACAACTATTTTTTTAAAAAACAAAAACTAAAACATTATTCAGTTACATATAACAACCAGCCAAGCCAAAAACAATTTGTATAAATAAACATTTTTAAAATTACAGACTAAGCAATTTGTAACAAACATTAACACAATTTAACCTTCCAACATAATTTAAAACAGCTCGGCAACGCCGGGCAACCTCTGCTAGTCACAGATAAAATCAGAGTGAAGTAATGTCCAGATGGGGTTTTAAAGGCTTGATTTACTTCAAATGTGCCTTAAACCCTAAGCACCTCCAATGGCACCATCATGATGTTGTAGTGGTGATTTTAAAGCCCACTTTCTTGTTATTGCTTCTTTCCTCTAGGACAGAATGGTCCTGCTTATTGTGGGGAACCTGGTGAACTGGTCTTTGTAAGTAGTGAATGTATGTGGAGTATGTGCACAGACATGTTTTATGCGGAATTAATTGGTCCTCAGAAACCCATCCTAGAAGATATTTCTACTTCTAGACTGCTGATTTTTCAACCTTAGGTCACTTTTAGACTGGACTCTTTCGTTAGGTGGGCAGCACATTGGAAAAGTCATCTCTTCTCATCCACAGATCCGCTTTCTACAAGCCTAGGTCAGTTTGACATCCACACACATTGAACTGTTGCCATGTGTTAAGTCTGACCTGTGGCAAGAAACAGATGCTCCACTTCTTGTGTGTATGAATGTGGTCTAGTCAGTGGCAAACCTTGTGAAGCTTAAAGAACCAACCACCTGTGTGTTGGGTCATTGAGAACAGAGGACAATGACACCAATCACTAAGAAATGAGAGCTTTAGAAAGCCACGTGGGGCAGGTGGCATTGCCCAGAGTGGCTGGTCCTTTAGATTAAGGGTTCCCAACCTAAGGCCCATTGGCCAGATCCAGCCCACAGCACCATTTCATGTGGTCCTCCACCCCTCCAAGGGCATTCAGTAAACAAAATAACAACCCCTTTGAAGCTGTTGGAACAAAATGGCCACCCTCATCGTGCAGGCAGGGCAAAATGGCCGTGCTGCCCTCGAAGCGCCTCCGGCTTGAAAAGGTTGTGAACTCCTGCTTTAGATCGAATGAGGATCCGCTAATATAGCTCTAGCAATTTCTGCTAGCAGGATCCCTACCAGGGCCTTGTAATTTAATCCAAAAGTATAAATATGCCAAGATGATCACAAACCCTTTACCACCATCATTTAGTGGTTTTCCAACTTCTGTAGGGCTGCTTACCCCCTCTGAAGGGTTGAAACACCTTTTCTCAGGCTTGGCGATTGACAGCAAAGGGTTTAAAGCTTGGATATGCCTTTGACTCCACCAACCACATTCTCGGGAATGTGGCTCTGATAACTTCCCTCTCACACAAAATTTTAAAGAGTGGCCGAAAGAGGGTCCCTTCCATTTCCCTAGGTCAGAGGTTCCCAGAAGTTCTTGGACTAAAACTGCATGGGTTGTGCTGGCCAGGATTTCATAGAGCTGCAATCCAAGAACATCTGGAGACCCAAGATTGGGAACCACTGACCTAAAGTTATCCTGCTGGCAGCACCTGCCCTGCAAGGACAGAATTTCTCTTGTCCTGATCAGATTTTCAGTGGCTGTTGCTATAAAGGTAAAGGTAAAGGTTTCTCTTGCTCGAAAGCCAGTCGTATCCGACTCTAGGGTTCAGTGTTCATCTCTGTTTCTTAGCCAAAGAGCCAGCACTGTCTGCTTCTGCAGATGTTTCCGTGGTCATGTGGCAGGCATGACTAGACACCGGAGTGCACGGAACGCTGTTTACCTTCCCACCCAGGTGGTCCCTATTTATCTACTTGCAATTTCTTGCTTTCGAACTGCTAGGTTGGCAGGAGCTGGGACAAAGACGGGAGCTCATTCCGTCCTGCAGTACTCGGGAATCGAACTGCTGACCTCCTGCCTTCCAGTCAGCGTCTTAGGCACTAGCTCCATTTTATTGCTCATTTTTGTCCACTTTCCACATCTCCTTGCATGTGTAAGGAAGATTTGCCTGAGGTCAAGGTAGATTATCCCTATGGAAAACACTATAAAATTATCTAGCAGTGATGGCTAACCTTGGCACTCCAGCTGTTCTGGAACTTCAATTCCCAGAAGCCCTGACCAGGGCCATTTTATAGTTGGAAATCTAGAAACCTTCATCTAGGTCAGTGTTTCCCAACCTTTGGTTTTTGGGACTTCAATTCCCCGAAGCCTAAGTCAGTTCCCCAAAGCACTGATCAGCCAATGTACTGACATAGGTCTTGGGGGCTCTAGGATCACTGACAGATTCCCACTTAGAGTTTAGTCTTATTTGTCCTCTGCTTTTGTCTCGCCATATTCCTTACCAAGGGGCCATTCAACAATTATGTGATCCTCAAAGGGGGGAAGGGTGGTCTGCCATCCAAATTACAGAAAAATTATGTGGGGTCGGGGGGGGGGGGTTAGGTCAAAATTACGTAATCCATTTGGAGCTGTTTCTAATCGATAGTGGAAAACTAAACCTGTGCATAAAAAGAAAGGTTTTTATTTACCTTTGTGCCTTGCTCCATGTGGTGAAAATGGAGGGGGAAAGCCATGAATCCTGGTTGCAGGGAGAGCAAAGAGGCTAGGCTACAACATTGCTTCCTTCTTCAGTGCAATTGGTCTGCCCGCCCATTTCCCCTGCAGCGCCATCACTGGTTGGTGGTGCAAAATACAGTACTATTTGGTTCAGATCACATAATTTTAAGGGGGGGGGGCGGGTTCAAAGCGAAAATTATGATTGGATTACATAGAGGGGGTCAATTTCCCCCAGAAAAAGGATCATGTAATTGTTGAATGGCCCCCAAGAGGAACTTGGTAAGGTGTGTATGTGTGTGAGGTATCCTACTCTGAATGGTTGGGATGGTTATAATGATTAGCACAAGAGGAAGGAATGCTTCATCTGAACAAGAATACAGTCTCCTTTAAAATATTTCCTGCCTTACTGATTGGGAGCCATGGTCAAGATCTTGTCATGTCTTGACTTAACTAGCCTAGCAGCGTTACAGGAAGAGTGTTTAAAGAAAATTTAGGATAGTGGCTTAGCCTAACTCTTCCAACAAATGTTCTAGATCAGTGGTTCCCAACATGGGGCCCACACCCCACTGGGTGACTTCAATTCCCAGAAGCCTAAGTCAGTACATTGGCTGATCAGTGCTTTGGGGAACTGACTTAGCCTTCTGGGAATTGAAGTCCAAAAACCAAAGGTTGGGAAACATTGCTGTAGATGGAGGTAGCAAAGAAAGACGGCCGGGGTGTAATATAGTAGAATAGTAGTGACAAACACTCCCGGAGATATAACAAATTGACAAATTTTAATATTCCTAGCAACTGGTTGTGAGACATGAATAGTGGTTCACTGAACTACTGCTAGAGGGGTCTTGAAACAATCATCGTATATATACAGATATAGAAGGCACATCGAGTGTATATCATAAAAGTCAGTATCGAAAACAGTTCCCCTCCCCTCCCTCTACAAATAATTACTGGGTGAGTCGAAAAAGTTCAAAATAAATGCAGGATAAATTCAAGATCAGTTCGTGTTGGCTCGTCCGTGGAAGTGAAGCCGCAACAGGTGGATGTAAAGTCTTTTATGCGCTGCTATTCGGCACGGAACATGGACCACAGAGAAGAAGACAAATCGGCTCGACCCAGACTAAGGGAATGCAAAGTCCGCTAAGAGAGAACACAATAAGAATAAACCTAAGAGGTTCACGCGCCAGAAATCGAATTCCAATAGACTCTGAGGAAGTCTTCGAAATGTCTTCATACCGGAGGGACATCAGTATTTAGCGGACTTTGCATTCCCTTAGTCTGGGTCGAGCCGATTTGTCTTCTCCTCTGTGGTCCATGTTCCGTGCCGAATAGCAGCGCATAAAAGACTTTACATCCACCTGTTGCGGCTTCACTTCCACGGACGAGCCAACACGAACTGATCTTGAATTTATCCTGCATTTATCTTGAACTTTTTCGACTCACCCAGTAATTATTTGTAGAGGGAGGGGAGGGGAACTGTTTTCGATACTGACTTTTATGATATACACTCGATGTGCCTTCTATATCTGTATATATACGATGATTGTTTCAAGACCCCTCTAGCAGTAGTTCAGTGAACCACTATTCATGTCTCACAACCAGTTGCTAGGAATATTAAAATTTGTCAATTTGTTATATCTCCGGGAGTAGATGGAGGTAGGACAGGTTCCAGACTTCCATTTATTGGCTATCTACACTCAATTGCCTTTCAATTAAGTCTAAAAATATGTTTTATAATGACCATTATTTAAGACAGGTGGGATTTTTAAAAGTTTAAGATAATAATCATGATGGGATGTGGAACTTTCAGGATCATGATGATTCTACACAGATTTAGAACAGCAGGGTAGGGTTATTGTGTACCATCTCAGATTATTTTGTCTTTGTCCTTCCTCTTTCTCAGTGCCATTTTTGGACTAGTGTATCGGCCAAAGGACTTTGCCTCCTACTTGTTGGGCATCTTTATCTGTAATCTTCTGCTGTATCTTGCCTTTTATGTCATCATGAAGGTAAGTAGCACTAGCATCCTCTTTCTTTCTTCCATGTAAGAACCTCTAAAAACTTCAGATGCAAAAAACTGGGTTTTGCAAAGCTCTTCTGCCTATTTTATTCTAAAACTAGCTGATTACCTGGCCTTGCTCGTTTTTTTTCCCTTGAAGGTAGTTCTTCAGCGGTGGCGTCTCTGGCCCGTAAACCTAAATTCAGCGACATTGGTCCAAGGGTTTGGGTTCCTTTAGAGCACATACAAACCCACACCTCTGTTTTATAGATAAAAATAGATATGGATGCCTAGAGATCTGATCCCCTTAGTTGCCCCAAAAGAGCTTGAGATGCCTCAGAACACCTTTGATGCCCAGCTAGACTGTGGAATAAGCTATTGGCCTTTCCCTCCAGCTCTAACCTGGACAGGAATGTGTCACATTAGTCTTGGAAATAGAGATTTAAAAAAAACCCAGAGGTGAGCCATATGAGCCTCAAGTAGAATAAATGTATGGATCACTAAAAAATGTTACAAACACAGCAAGCATTTTATTTTTCCAGAAACTTACTGATGTTGCTTTTAAGATACCAGTACCAAAACCATTACAGTGTGAAAATTAAAATGCAAACAGATTTCTTCTTTGCTGTTGTGAGCAGAAATCTGCAGCCAGATGTGTTTAGGTGACAGTCACAGAGACTACAATGTGCCTTCTTGGCTTGAATGGATGGGAAATGCTGACTTACATTTTGTAGATACAGTAATACCTCATACAAAGTCCGCTTCATACAACATCGAATTCATACAACATCGCCTAATTTCTTGAAAAATGTTACCTCATACAAAATCGCTCGACTTTGCATGAGGCATTAATTTTTTCCCAGGTTGCATTGTGCCTGGGCAGTATAAAAGACAGGACACATGTGTGCATTGCTCTTGTGGGTTTTGCACAAGGCAAAGAGTGTTTAGGAGTGGTTTTGAGCATGATTTGGGAATTTTTTGAATTTTTCATCAGAATTTTTAGGATCATTCCTGGGATTTTTGCAGCATTCTTCATGTTCTTGGACAATCAGGGTTGTTTGACATGTTTTTGTAATGTTTTTAGCCTTTAGACAATGATTACTTAAAGTTCTGTCAGTTCCCTGTCTGTCTCCTTGGCTTTGCCCTGAAGTCTGTGCTGTTACAGTACAATGTATCTCTATGGAAACGACATTGTACGAGGCATCGCAGCAAGGGTTTGGACGTTGTATGAGGCATTGCGGCTAGGATTTTGCATGCCTCATACAAAGTCAAAATCCGTATAAAATCCAAACTTGTGGAACCAAGTTCGGACGTTGTATGAGGTATCAATGTATTATTTTAAGATGGTTGTCTTTTTCTCTTTTCCAGCTCCGCAGCTCGGAGAAGCTTCTACTCATTCCCCTTTTCTGCATTGTGGCTACTGGTGTGGTTTGGGCTGCAGCTCTTTATTTTTTTTTCCAAAACCTAAGCAGCTGGGAGGTAAGTGTCTCATCTTCCCATCTTCCCACTCTTACATTTTAGTCTAGTGAAGATGCTTCACCCCCGTGATGGCGAACCTTGGCACTCCAGATGTTCTTGGACTTCAATTCCCAGAAGCCCAAGCCCCCATGAATCTGCATGAATGGGTTTACTGCGATTCATCCAGCCCACGCTGCCCTTGTCGCTCCTGGAAGTGGAAGTAAAATGCACCCATACAGTTAAGACTCTTCTGGGTTAACCCTTCCTCCATACGGGCACGTTTTACTTTCGCTTCTAGGAGTGACAAGGGCAGTGTGGGCCGGATGAACTGCAGTAAACCCATTTGTGCGGATTCATGGGGGCTTGGGTTTCTGGGAATTGAAGTCCAAGAACATCTGGAGTGCCAAGGTTGACCATCACGGCTTCACCTGTTCTATGAGTCCCCTGAGAGCAGGGCCAGCATGTCTGAATTACAAATATAGCTAAAACTGTTTCCCAACTTCAAGCCCACGCCTCACAGGGGGATTTCAATTCTCAGATGCCTAAGTCAGCACATTGGCTGATCAGTGCTTTGGGGGATTGACTTAGGCTTCTGGGAATTGAAGTCCTGAAACCAAAGGTTGGGAAACACTGCTCTAGCCCATGTGGAGTTCCTTAGAGACCCTCTGAGCCAAAGAATATGACAAGTTGACTTCTACTTCCTCTTTGCGAGTAAGGGAAGACTGTCAATGGATCGTTGACTCTTCAATAGGTTTAAGCTGGCAGGATAGCTCAATGTATTAGGTGTCTTGTTGTGGAGCCTGAAGTTGGAAGTTCAGTTCCTCAGTAGGCCGCCTTGGAGAACAGCCAGCCTATGTAATCATGGGCAAGCTGCACAGTCCCAGGGTGCTTCCCAGAAGAATCCCAGAAGAAGGGAATGATAAACTACTCTGCGTATCTTCTCCTGAGAAAACCTTCGCAGAGGCTCACCATAAGTCAGAATAAGCTAGATGGCAATGTACATACATACTTTGTTATAAGAGAGGAGTACAGTGGGGCCCCGCCTAACGACGCATTTGACTAACGACATTTTCGATTAGCAACGCATTGTTAGCAGCAGTCACCATTCGCACAATGACATTTTTAGCATCGTTATGCGAAAACGTCTTTAATCAAAGTTTTCCCATAGGAAGCCGCTTTTTTAGTGTCATTGTGCGGGAACTCGCGATTAACGACAATTCGCAATTAACGACGCTACTCATGGAACCAAGCTTTGTCGTTAATTGAGTGTCTACTGTATCTTATTATATATTTGCTTACAAACCCAGCCTTAGTTTCTGTACCATCTAAGGATATTCTGTTACCTGTCTTAAGAGACTCACTTAGTTTTTGCGTTCTCATATTTTCCCTTTCCTTGATCTTTCACGTAAGCCCTTGACCTTTGCAACATAAAATAACAGTATCATTCCCAACCTTATATCAAACTACCAATAATCTGTGGAGTGACCAAAAATAATACCAGGGGAAAAACCTGTTCCAGTCTTTCAGAATATCATATTTGTTCTGCTTTTCGAATAAGGAGTGGAGCGGAAAGGTGCTTCTATGCTCTCTAGTCAAAATGTGTTGTCTGATGCGGAAAATCTGCAACTAAGTCCTCTCTGACAAATGGCTGTGCCGTCTGCAACTGAAGATCTCCAGCAAGGTCACCCCTCTTGCCCTGCACCTCCACCCCGCCAAGGTCATAAAGTCTAGTCCTGCCTTTCTGGGGTAGCACATAGCAGGTCTTGGCCCTCTTTCATCTGACAAGTCTTCAGGTAGCTGAATTGTGCCTTTGTGTACCCACACAAAGGTACATTTCCCTTTTCAGACATCATGTTGCTAGGATGCATTATAGTGATCAGATTGGCATACATCCCAGACAGGTGTAAAAGGAACAACCAGTAATCATTCTTATTTGAGCATCAAGAATAAAGGCTGGATCCAGAAGCAACCCCAGCCTAGGAAAGCACATTTTATTGGGAATGCTTAATAATAACAATGATGTGCCAAAGTCAATTCCAACAGCTGGTGACTATTTCCAGAGCTTTTAAAGTGTAGCATTCCCTTCTTGTGGGGAGACTCTGGGACTGGGCACAGAGCCCTGGTAGTGCAGTGGTTAAACTGCTGTGCTATAACCAAAATGTTGTGAGTTTGATCCTTATGGGGATCAAGGTTGACTCAGCATTTCATCCTTCTGAGGTTGGTAAAGTGAGGACCCAGCATGTTGAGGGCAAAATGCAAATTAACTTGTGAACCACCCAGAGAGTGCACTATAAGTGCTCATATGGGGCGGTATAGAAGTGTTATTGCTATTGGGTATTCTGCCCAAGGAGAGAGGCCGATTATCCCCTACAGTACAATGGGAAATTAGACTCCTTGCCGCTGGATCCATAGTCAAATGCTCCAACTCACTGACCTAGTCAACTGTCCCATTATTCCTTGGTGGTGGTTGTTGTCCCACTATTATATTCATATTTTGCCCTACAGTTCAAAAAGCTCTTAGGGCTGTGATGGTGAACCTTGGCACTCCAGATGTTCTTGGACTTCAATTCCCAGAAGCCTCCGTGAATCCACACAAATGGATTTACTGCGATTCATCCGGCCCATGCCACCTGGAAGCGGAAATAAAACGTGCCTGTACAAGTGCGTTTTACTTCCACTTCCAGGAGCGGCGAGGGTGGTGTGGGCCGGATGAATTGCAGTAAATCCATTCATGTGGATTCACGGGGGCTTCTGGGAATTGAAGTCCAAGAACATCTGGAGTGCCAAGGTTTGCCATCATGGCCCTAAGGGTTAAAGCTGAAATAATGGGCTTAAACACCCTTCCGACAACCCGGATTTCTAATTAGTTTGCAACCTATGATCTTATTGAAGGCATTCAGCTAGAATCAACGACTTTTTCTTCTCTCCCCCCCAGGAAACCCCTGCAGAATCCCGAGAGAAAAACCGTCCATGCATCCTTTGGGGATTTTTCGATGATCATGACGTCTGGCATTTCCTCTCAGCAGCTGCTTTGTTCTTCTCCTTTTTGGTGAGGCTTCTTGCGTTCCCCAGCAAAGCTGACCAGTAGATACTGTACATCACTTCGTATAGCTGTACATCATATTGGACTGTGCATTTTATATATATGAAACACAAACACTTTTTGCTACTATTCTTTAATAGTAGATAGAAATGAATGTTAAGACTTATTATATTTATTACATTTTTAAAATGCCCAATCACCAAAAGTCATAGGGTTAAGTATGGGTTCAAAGCAAGTTGCTAATGCAGGGGTTTGCAACCTACCGCCCGTGGGTTGGACCCAGCATGTGGCGGGAAATCATCCGGCCTGTGGTGACGACCCTGGAAGTTGACATGTTTACAACAGCCATAAACGCACCCACACCTGCACAAATGCGCCCACTGCAGTTTACAGCAGCATTTACAGCAGGGGGAGCCCACGTGTCCAGCCTGCTCAGCTGTCTGAAGGGGTGTGGCCTGGCCTGTGGTGCAAAAAGGTTGAGAAACCCCTGTGCTAAAGCAATAATATATGTCATACAAGAACAAGGATTTACCCTGGGGTGAGTGATGAGTTGGTAGGAAGGACCAATGTACCAATCTGAAATATGCAGAAGTTCTCTGATGTGGAAATGGACTGGGAAATGGCCAGGTTTCTGAACAAAGTTGCTTGAAAGCCAGAGCAAAAACATTTTCTCAACATGTGCATGCTCGTCAGAGAAAAATGGATTAAAGAGATAGAAGCTACTGTGAATGATGAAATAACCTCCATAAGACTTCTGAAACTACTTTCCTGGTGATGCCACTGGATTTTTCCTGAGTTGGGGTGTGGGGGAGAGTCTTAAAATTAACAAGGTTCACTAGTGTGGTTAAAGTAATTTCATAATGGCTTCGGGAGAGTGAAATAATCAGTTCCAGGTAGAGATTTTGGCTGGGAGTCACTGGTAAAAGTAGGAGCATCTGTCCCAGTAGTGAGCATAATGCCAAAACCACAGAGAGGGTGGAATGAGAACATTGATCGTGCAATACAGGATAATTCTAATCAATCAATAAGGTTGGCTGTCCAAAAGAGGGTGCAGGAACACTAGCTGAGGAGAGATACACTCTGAAGCCAATTCTTCCTCATGGAAGCGCTGCCTGAATGGTGGGGAAACATGTGCACGACCCTGAGGATATACACGGAGCACATTCATAGTTAGTCCTCAGTTTTATGACATTTAATCTTCGTATTGTCAGTTGGAGTGGTGTTGCTGTCTCTAAGTTTATGTATGCTACCAGATAGCCTGGAAATGCCAGAGGTTGATGATTGTAGGGTTTGATGTTTCACAAACTGCTCTGCATGTTCCAACCAGGACTGCCAGGTCAGTATGCTATTCCATGTAGGGCAGACAAAAGGGCACCACAATAGTATCACAAATACTACACAGAATGTTGTTTAACCCGGTAACACAGGTTGTTTTATCCTTGTAATGCAGGGGTTCTCAACCTTTTAAAGCCGGGGGCAGGGTCACACTCCCTCAGACAGTTTTGAGGGCCGGACAACCATTTTGCCCTTCCTCCACCACATAGCACTTCCGGGTGTGGTGGAGGCTGTGGGGGAGGGGCATATGAAATGGTGCTGCACAGGCCACAGGTTGAGAATCCCTGTACTAATGTGTCAATTAAATCAGTTCAGATGCTTCCCTGTAACTGCTGATCTGTGTGGTTGCTCTAAACATTACTGTTAAGTTACTCAGTGGGGCATAGTGGATAGTGATAGACTAAAACTCAGGACCTCAGTTCAAATACCCATGCAGCTGTGGAAGCTCACTGGGGATGTGCACCTAGTAACACCATTCCTTAAATTTTTCACTTACCCTGAAAATTCTGCTGGATCGCAACAAGTGAGTTCCCACTTGATGGTATGTAACACGTATATGATTCCATCCGATTTCCCGGTTTTCATTTGTAACACCACCCACATTTGCCAGCTAGAAATGATGGTGTGTGTATGTCACAAAGAGAAGTTTAGCGTGTGAAAATTTGGACTATAAAGAACCATGGCTTTGTCTACATGCTGATTTTGGAGCAGGCTAAATACAGTTGCTGTCCAAATGGCCTATGGAACTATGAAGTCCGCACCAGTCTGCTGTCCATTTGCCGATATTGTATATTGCCGTGATGGCGAACCTTGGCACTCCAGATGTGCTTGGACTTCAATTCCCAGAAGCCCACAAATGGGTTTGCTGCAATTCATCTGGCCCATGCTGCCCTCATTGCTCCCTGAAGTGGAAGTAAAACGCACCTGTACGGAGGAGGGATTAACCCGGAAGAGTCTTAACCGTATGGGAATGTTTTACTTCCACTTCTGGGAGCGACGGCAGCGCGGGCCGGATGAATCGCAGTAAACTCATTCGTGTGGATTCACAGGGTGCTTGGGCTTCTGGGAATTGAAGTCCAAGAACACTTGGAGTGCCAAAGTTTGCCATCACTGCCCTAGATATTTAAAGGTGCCAAAGTTTGCCATCACTGCCCTAGATATTTAAAGGAACATCAAGATAATTGAGTCTTGTTACTGAAGTAATTAATTCTTTCCTGCCCGCTTTTGTTTTGCTGATGGAGATAAGAGTACAGTAATACCTTGGATAATGTTTGCATCGGATAACGCTAAAACCGCATAACATTAAGCAATCTGGAAAAAATTGCATCGCGTAACGTTAACATTCTATGGGATGCATCGGATAACGTTCGCTAAAGCCTGTGCCAGTTACAATGTATCTCTATGGAGTTTTCATGTTATCCGATGCATCCCATAGGATAATAACACTAAGACTTGTGGAACCAAGTTTTAGTGTTATCCAAGGCTTTACTGTACTGTAGAGGAAGAATATCAAAGAGTATGACATTAGTTTTTGCTCTCTTTATTCTAGGTCCTGCTAACTCTAGATGATGACTTGGACTCTGTGCGAAGAGACAAGATACCTGTTTTCTGAACCATGACAGAGAAGCAAGGGGTGGTGGTGGTCTGAAGGCTAAGAGCTCATCTCAAAACCAACATTTATGCCATACTTTGGGGAAGCAATGGAATGTGACCCCCCCCCTCCCAGTGTATACATGTGCATGTCACTGGAGCAAACCAATTTGCCCCAATCCATACCTTTATCTACTGTTTTGGTTCTTGGCTTGGAGAGGACTAAACTAGAGCCTTGCAGCTGCCAGAGACTGCTTCTGGTGTACATTTCTAGTATTGTGAAGCCACTTCATGGTATTGGACATTTGAACACTTCTCTTATTTGTCTGCAGAGGAAGTGAATTTTATTTTTATTGCATCTAGCTCATCGCTGATGCACTGAATCAGTTATGCGTTTTCATTTCTATTGTCTATTGAAACCGCTGCAATTTCGCTCCTGCGGTCAAGCAGAAGTGTTTAACTAAGAGGAGAAGGAGCGGAGGGGTTGCTCAAGATCGATATGCCATCTGGACAAGAGGACGGTGCTAAACAGCAGGTCCCTATGTGTACAACAGGCCAGCCTACATCAGAAGGACCAGTGTAGAGCATAAAGGATATGCTCAGACAAGGAAAAGCCTAGGTAAAGAGGCAATCGAGATGGCTTTTTTAAAAAAGTTTCTAAAGACACACTTCCAAAGGACCCTGTGCTTAAGTCCTGAAGACCAGTCACAGGCAAAGGCAGCTGATTTATATACAGATGAGTAAAACTTCTGTGACTCCTGGTAATTTTCATTAGTTATGCACTTTCCCATCTATAGTGAGAAAAGGTGACACTTTTATTAGATTTCCTTTCTAGTTTGCATCCGTTTCTGATCCAGTACACAGTCTGTGTCATATCCTTACTACCACCTGGCTCAGGCCAGACTATTGGCCTGTCCTAAAACATAGAAATTGTACACAGGGCCTTGAGTCTTTCTTACTTTGGCGACGATTTTTCCTCCAGAGATAGAGTGTGATTGTACTCGGCTGCTTAATTTGTCAGCGTTTGTCTGTCTTCCTACTCACCATGTAGACCAACAAAATCTCTTTTTTCCCTCTACTGGAAGATTCCCAATTGGATAGTGGATCCACTTTCTTTCTGTGTCTGGACAGCCTGAGAAATAATATGCAGGAGCTCAAAAAAGCACTGGAATTTTCTTTTGACATGGAGGGGGACCTCTCTGAAAGCAAGCAACCTATTTGCTCCATTCTCATTTAGAATTTATACATAATGACATCATCTTTTGATTAGTTACTTTTCATGACAGGAATCCTTTAATTAAAGCAGGGGTGGTCCAACTTTATTGGGCCATGGGACGGTCACGTGGTTCAGGGAAACGGTCACTATGGCCCCCAGGCCGTAGTTTGGGCACCCCTGAATTAAAGTGATGGATTCTATTCCTTTTGTGAAACGTGGCGTAAAACCTCAGTGCAATAGATTATCATTTTTTGATATCCTAAAGACACTCGCCCTTACTATATACATAGGTATTTAAAAGACACTTGAGAAGAAAAATCAAGTTTCCTTTTCTTGCTACAGCACAAAGATGTTCTATTCATCTGAAATAAACAGATTTTTATACAGTTGTGATCTTGTGCTTCTGAGTTTCAAGTTTTGTCTAACAATTTTGTAACTTAGTTTTCCGTTGCTTGAAAGCCAGTCATATCCGACTCTAGGGTTCAGTGCTCATCTGTTTCAAAGCCAAAGAGCCAACGCTGTCTGCTTCTGCAGACTTTTCCGTGGTCATGTGGCAGGCATGACTAGACACCGGAGCGCACAGAGCGCTGTTACCTTCCCACCGAAGTGGTCCCTATTTATCTACTTGCAATTTCTTGCTTTCGAACTGCTAGGTTGGCAGGAGTCTTATTCTAACTCTTGCTCCTGCACAAAAGAATTTGCAGTCCAGCATGGTAACATTATTTCACAGAAACTAATCCTGCAAAGTACTAACAGGGAGTTGAATTGGTTAACTACAAATACCCTGGAGACTACTTACCATACATGGGCAAGGACTGCCCCAAATGTTGGGGCACAGGCTGCTTAAATTGCAGGCCAAATCAGGCCTCCTGTCTTTCCTATTCTGGGGGTGTTTAACAGGAATTGAATCAGATGGTCAGATTGGCATTGGTTTGACAGGATTATATGTAAACATATTGAGGGTTTGTAAGCACAGTTATTCTCTAGTGCAATTTAACTTGAAATGATCAATGTACCTAGAAAGGCAAGAATCATAAATTTAAAGTAGTGGGAAACCACAGGTTGCATTTCTTGGTGTGCTATTCTTTGCACCTTTTCAAGTTACAAATATAATTTTTACTGCAACTGGACCTGTGCAGAATCACAAGTGGGTTTTTTTTTCTGGAACGAAAAGAAGGAAGTATGTGCATTAGAGAAAATGAAAGTACAAAAACTATCGATTTTAAAAATAAAATACTATTTTGTTTGATCTATACAATGTTTACATTCAATAAAATGTTACACTCAATAAAAATTTGTGAACTTTCATTAGAATCACTGTCGCAAATATTTACATATGAATGCAATGCATTTTATAAAAAGATGTCAAAGTAAACAGAACAAAATATTATTTACAGACAGTCACATTCCTGATCAGTATAGTGTCATTGCACATTTCTGTATCAGGGTGTGAAAAGAGTCTTTAGTGACCATTAACATAGTGGTTGGAAATTTAAGAGGACATACAGCTGGAAACCTGTGGCGTGATTCAAGACATTGCATTTCTTAAATTCAAGAACAGATGGGATATAGCTTACATTTTTTTAAAGAGAACCACGCTACTGAAACAAAGATCTGTCACAGGACAGAAACTGACAGCTCATCATACTGCATAGATCCATGATGGCGAACTTTGGCACTCCAGATGTTCTTGGACTTCAATTCCCAGAAGCCTAAGCACCCTTTGAATCCACACGAATGGATTTACTGCTATTCATCTGGCCCGTACTGCCCTCGTCGCTCCCGGAAGCGGAAGTAAAATGCGCCCGTACGCTTCCGGGAGCGATGAGGGCAGTGCAGGCCGGATGAATCGCAGTAAACCCATTCATGTGGATTCACAGAGTGCTTGGGCCTCTGGGAATTGAAATCCAAGAACATCTGGAGTGCCAAGGTTCGCCATCACGGGCACAGATGGTGACTTCCCATCTCCCTTTGCTTAGTTTCTTTCATCAAAAGAGCAAAGCCTGGATGCTTGTACTCAGCTAAAAGAGAGAGGATGCAATATACACCCACACAACTTTTAAAACCTCGACATTTGCACAGAACACACTTGTTGCAACTCTGTTGGTTACTGATAAGAACAGCTCAGTTCTATATAAACCCAGAGGTTGGCATCTCATGGGCCCTAAAAACTAAGCAAGTCCCCAGCCTTTTCCATACCTTCCTGAAGTGAGTAGGAGTATCTGGCTACATCAGCACTGAAAAGAAAATAACAAACATGATCTGGCAAGATCACATACTGGTGCTCTGAATTAAAATTATGAAGCTAGGAGATAATGGATGAAATCAACCTATTAGTCAAATTTCTGGAAGCCTGTAGCTTTTCAAATGTTGATTAACTCCTACTCCCCCTAAGTCTCCTCACTAGACAGATTTGCAAGTCATGGGTTTCCCAGAGGGGAAGGGGAGCATCACAAAAGTGGTGCAGAAGAAAGGACAACAGAGATTCCTATCCTTGTCTACCTTAAAAGCTAAGTACTGTATTTTGTAGCATTTCAATCTCATCTGCACATCGGCCACATCCAACCCATTTACAGTGAGGTTCCTAAAAGGTTTTGCACAGAAATGTTCCTTTCTGTCAAATTTTACAATACTAAAAATGCCATTCAGGAGAACATGTTATTTCTATGACTGTTTTCAGCAAGTCACTGCACCTGCTTTAAACCAACTTATGTGCTATCCTTTACTCACATATCTAAAATTTATGTTTCTTAACCTTGTGAGGCAACAGAATGAGAAAGTCTGGTTTTATTTAATCCCAACAAATGTTAAATGTCTCTGTAATATTAACCAACAACCGGGAAGGAGAGTGAGTAAACCAAATTGCTACAGAGGAAGTCAACATCTGTTGCGCAGCAAAGGCACATCACTTCTTTTGCCATCCACTGAGAGTAGGGTGTGTCTCCCATTTTTAAAGCCAGGTAAGGTGAAGGAGCCAAAAAGGCTAGCAAAAAAGGTACTTGTAGTTAGACGTTGTGACATTTTTCCCTTAAAGGAACAAAAAAATAATAATTTGTATGTCCACTTACTCCCTCGGGAAAGGCTTTTATGCTGAGGGAAAGAGGATTGGGAATAACACTTTGTCCCAAACCACAACAGTTTCTCTGGACCCAGCCTACCAGAAAAAAGTGTTTTGTCTACTTTTAAAATAGTGCAAGTTACAGATGCCACATTGCGACTCCCAGTTTTCACCTGCATTTGGCATAACAACTGTATAGCAATTGTCTTTTTTTTAAAAAAAGTTTATAAACACACTTGCTCCCTCTGAATCACTTTCGTAGTATGATATACATTACATAGTGACAAGAAACACTTTGCAGGAAATTCAATTGTAATTAACTGAAGAAAGGTTCCCCTGAAAGAAGGCACATCCGTTATACCATCTTAGGTTCATAGAATTAGCTTAAGACTATATACTATAAACTGATATGGATTGAATTACTTATTAATGATTGAGAACTGTTTTTACTACAATGAACAACAAAGCCTTTAATGACTATCCGGATATTGTTACCCAGGAAGTTTTCGTTGTTGGAACAAATGTGTAAGATGCGATTCAACTATATCACAGTCTCTGAATGGTCAAATGTTACTGCAAAGAGAAGTCTCCAGAAGCAACTAAGCAGCTTGCCTGGACTGTATCATGGAAAAATCAAAAGAACTCAGATGTGTTCTCTTATTTGTGTTTGCTCACCATGAGTAGAGGTGAGTTCACAAGTCCTAACCATCTGTTTCATCTCACTCCTAAACATGAAGGGCAAACAAGTCTGATGGGAGAGAGAGAGAGATTGCCTATCTACAGATGCTCCTCATGTGAATCAGGACCCTGGAGAGCATGTTTTGGGACTCTTCAGTCCAGACTCACCACCCTCCACATGTAGATGATGAAACCTGAAATGGAGACAGGTGGGGCCAAATCACTCCTCTCAACCTGTAGAGAGTACAGTGGAACCTCATACAACAATCACCCCGTACAGCAACGAAATCATATAACAATTATGTTTTGAGGGGAAATGGCGTCCCACATAACAATTTTCCCTATGGAAAAAAACGTACAATTTTTCAATTGGAAAAACCATTTAGCAAAAAAAAATCATTGTACAATGCATCCCATAGGGAAAATCACTATACGATGCATGCATCGTATAGCAATTGTTTCATACAAGCCCCGTGGGATGGATTAAAATCGTTGTATGAGGTACCACTGTATATGCAAAATTTGTTACACCTGAAAAGACCTCAGGTTACTTGAGTCATTTTTGAATCAGTCACATTAGGAAGCTGTGGCCGCCTGATATCTGCATGTATCTAAACATGCTAGGGGCGTGATGGCGAACCTTAGCACTCCAGATGTTCTTGGACTTCAATTCCTAGAAGCCCAAGCCCCCATGAATCCACACGAATGGGTTTGCTGCGATTCATCCGGCCCCCAGCCCTGTCACTCCTGGAAGAGGAAGTAAAACGCATCCATATGGGGCTGGATGAATCGCAGCAAACCCATTCGTGTGGATTCATGGGGGCTTGGGCTTCTGGGAATTGAAGTCCCAGAACATCTGGACTGCCAAGGTTCACCATCATGGTGCTAGGTGTTCTTTCAAAATATAAGTTTAAAAAATAAAAATAATTAGCTTGTACTTTTGTGCAGAGGAAGCTGCACATATATGAAATCAATGTCTTTTACATCCTTGATTACATATACAGAGGGTGCCAAAAATGTATACACATTTTAAGAGATATCATCTATCTTTTCGGAATTGAATTACGGTAGCAATGTGTAGTATGTTTGCTCAAAACCTGGCAGTTCTTTGGGAACAAACTGAAATGCAGCAATGCAAGTGGACATTTTGGGTCAATGTGTATACATTTTTGGTACCCTCTGTATATGTTTTCCATCTGTGATGAAATCCTCACATATTGGGAAGGGATTCAGAGTTCTAGATTTATCTGACCAAGAGAAATCACAAGAACTGCTTAAGACAAGTATTTGCAATTCTAAACATAACCAGTATACCTGGCAATATAAAGTTTACCCTCACATACAGGCTTCCCAAACCTTCCTACTTTTAATTGGTTCCTTCACTGCACACTTGACTAAGCAATGACTATGCCATATACCCATTATAAATTCCTTTTAATATTTAATACTTCACTGTGAAGAAAATTGTATCTTTAATGGTATGGATAAGTGGATAAGTGCCAATATGTGGAACTTAACAGAAGAAATAAAGGTGAGAGAAATAGCAACTAGGCAAGATAGTCAAGCTACTAACAATAAAGGGAGATGGATAGATTCCTCTGAGTTAAACTATCCAAAGGAGTGCAAAATAATGATGGCTGTAGTGCTCTTGAAATATTCACTTGTTGTTGTACTTTGTAAATTAAGCCTTAAAATTAGTATTTTTTAAAATTTTACTCATCTTCCAGTTAGCATTGTTAAACTCACTCTACCGACCAATTTGACAAGTGCTTAAACTTTCACAGACTCTTACTCCCAAAGGAATACATTTAAATCAGTGCTCATTATTCATTCCAAATTTGCCTGTAATATCACCCAACAACATTCCTAGCACACACCAAGCCGCTAGCTTACAAGAGTTAATGTGGGGAACAGATCAAGAAAAATAGTAAAGAAGCAATAAAGAAAGAGATTTCTGTCGAGGAATGTTCTATGCAAGAAGCAAACATGATACCTGAGAAAGCTCACAGCATATAAACCAGCAATAGTAAGAATGAATGCCAGGTTCAAGGTGGTGGAGAAACTAGCAATATATTTTCTATTTTAAAAATTTATGCGCTGCTAGCAGGAGTGGATTGTAAAACACCTCAACAGATGGAAATTAAAATAAAGACTTGGGGGGGATTTTTGCCATTATACTATTTCCTCAGAAACTAAGCATGGCTTTCAGTTTTTTATGTACAGGTGAAACTCGGAAGATTAGAATATCGTGCAAATGTTCATTCATTTCACTTAAAAGGTGGGTGAAACAAATATATGAGATAGACTCACTACATGCAAAGCGAGAGATGTCATGCCTTAAATCGTTATAATTGTGATGATCATGGTGTACAGTGTACATGAGATTATGTGATGGTTGTGGGGTACGTGAGATTGGGGGGTTGGGGTTTTCATAAATTGTAAGCCATAAGCATCAATATTATAACAAAGTAAGGCTTGAACTATCTCACTTTGCATGCAATGAGTCTATTTCATATATTTGTTTCACCTTTTAAGTAGCATTACTGGACTGAATGAACATTTGCAGGATATTCTAATTTTCCAAGTTTCACCTGAATATACCAGAATTTACCATACAAATCCAGCACATTCTTCTGCTATACGTTATCAACACATTGACTCAAAAGTTTGATTCCAACAGAGGTTATCAACATCCTTTTACATGTACATCTTGAACAAATAGTTACTTTCTGAGGATAATACTGTAAATGCAAATTTTCATACACCTTGGTGTCTAAATCATACTTCACATAGTGTATATCCTGGCACCGGAGTGATAATCTGAAATAGCATATGCTGTTAGGAGAGATTAAGGTGTTAGTGAGCACTGAGATAGGCACTGATGTATTAAAGTAGCCACACGGGTATATAGAAACAGAGAAGTATCTTCCCATGTATAAATTATTCCTACAGTGATGCTGTCACGCCATTTCTTCAGGAATGGCAATCCAAAATGCATTTATGTGTATACATAAAATGCATTTCTACACACATATTCATACACAAAACAAACAAACATTCTAACACCCATCCCAATATTTTCATACAGCTGAACTGCAATCATGGCCTAGAATATGGCTTATGTTATGAGCAGGCCGGTTTGATGATTGCTTGGAAGAGTCAGAAGCTGAAGTGTTTCCTATTGACAGCAGAGGTGAGATTGCTGAACCATCTGAAGGAAGAGCTGTTGCTATTTCTGGGAATAAAGAAGTCAAGTTAAAATTGGACAAATGTGACGAATTGGCCATATGCATTGGGGGCATGTCCGTTAAAAGGGGAAAACTTGGCTGAGCAAAGCCAACGGGTCTAGGAGGAGACAAGATAGAGCCAAACCTATTATTTAAACTTCCACCACTGGGCTTCTCTGTGCTTGGATTAGAAAACATCTGATTAGGAAAATAAGGAATTGAAATGTCATTGGACAGGGTAGGATGGGCAGGAGAATAAGGTGGATAAAAGGATGGCAATGTATTTTGAGGGTCTACTGGAATCAGGGCTGGCGTCCGAGTAGCACTGGATTGAGTCACGGGTGGAATAAATGAAGTGTTGGCATTTATGGGGGGATTCATGCCACCCTCTGAAATAAAAGAGAACCCAAAGTTTTGAGGGAGTGACTGCTGATCAGAAGTGGCACTATCGTTAGACACTTGAGTTCCCTCAGGCATGAATCGCACAATACTGCCCCTTTTTTCTAGGGTGGGTTGTTGCCGTCCAAGGATCATGCTGCCACTGGCAGCTAAAGGAAGGTGAGGAAGACTAGGATCAAACACGCTGCTGTGCCTCTGATTTCCAGAACGATTCCTTTCATGCTGGCGAATCTTAGAACCACTGTTGTCGTGCAAAGGATGTCTTGATCGTTGAGAAGCTGAAGAGTTTGGTGGGCGGATGGATGGCGGGACTTGTTCAGCATTCCCACGAGAGACTGGTGGATGGTGAAGAGGAGGCCGAACAACAACCCCATGCACATTGCTAGACACTTGAGCATTCATGTGTCCCTTTGTTCCATGACTCTCTGACATTCTCATGGGATTGGATTTTTGAACAGAAATATTGGGACTTGAGTTGCGACCCTGAATATCTCCAGAAGAACTTGAAAAAGGAATACTTAATGAATTGTTCCTAGTGTTAATGGTACCAAGAGACATGTCATAACTTTCCCTATTTTGGCCATCACTTTCTCTCCGCATGTGAATGCTGTCTCTTGCTGGGGGGCAATTATATTCAATATTGGAAGAAGTAGCACACTGTGTGTTTCTCTGGAGCTCTGAAATTGGTCTTTGGCCTGAGCTGGTTTGATCGCCAAGATGAGGGGCAAGTAAACTCTGCATGAAGCTTTGATGGCATACATTCTCATGGTCTCTTGGGAGAGGGAGAGGATTTCCTGCTGAAATGCCCTGAACTGGCTGATATGGCAACCTCTTCTGTCTGTCCACAGGAAGTACAGCATTTTGAGCAATCCTAAAAGCTTGTGTCTGCATACCCCTGAGAGAGGACATTGAGTTACCTATTTCACCACTGCGTGAAGACTGCACATCAAAATTGGCTGCTGGCTGCTGGCTAGTGCCATTTCCCTTGAAAGTATGGCACTCAGGAAGCCTCTGAACGTCTGACCCAATTGTATGGTCTGCAGACATGCGGCCCTGCATGTTATGGATGACTAGTCCTTTGTTCCTAGACACATCAAGGTAATTTCTCATTTCAAGATGGTCTGAAGCCCTCAGGTTCTGAGTGGATATTCCTAACCTCTGTTCTGTATTAGGAGACTTCCCAATAAGTGCCTCTGCCGAATAGCTACTAACTCTATTTCTTTCTTGTCTGTGAGGAACACAGGACATATCTGATGTTCTGGTGACAATACTAGGTTGGGACACCATCTGCTGCTCTAAAGCCCTGGAGGTCATGAGTCTCTGCATCTGGCTGTGTCCTGGCACATGTTCAGAAGAAACTCCAGAATTTGCTTGCCTATTGACCACATCTGGTTGTTGCTGGTGCAAAATGTCCTGATTCAGATGGTTCTGAGAATGGCTATGATGGTTTCTGCTTCCAACAGGGTTCTCACAGCTTTTCTCAGGCTGAGCAGATGCATAATGTTGCTGCATTTGCTGCATCTGTGCATGATGAGGATGTGGCTGGCTGCTCTTTGGCCGTGGCTGGTCACTGCCAAGATGTTTCTGCTGTAGAGCAAGTGTGGTGGGTTGGGCTGCTTGAATAAGGGTTCTTTTCTTTTGCATTTGTACTTCTTGATGCATAACTCTTTGTTGGTGGGCAACATGGGCTTGAGAGTGGATTGCGCTTTCAGCATGAGAAATGTGATGCTGCAGTTGATACAATTGATGTCTTTCTCTTAACTGTCCAGCCTGTTGTTGTTGTTGCTGCTGCTGCTGCTGTTTTAAATATGGGTGATTATTGTGAAGATGAGCCATTCCTTGAGGAGGCGCATGCTGAATAGATTGCAGATGCTGTCCTGCTTGCTCCGAGACAGAAGACTGAGAATTACTACACTGAACTTCAGCTTGCCTCAGAGCAGGTGATACAAAACTGCTAGCTGGAAATAACCTGTTGTGGCCATCAATGTGCCCCTGACTGCCCCCTGACACTGCAAGACTAGATGAGCTAGGGGGGATCTGTCCAGCAAGGATTCGATTTTGGTCTCCAATATCATCAACTGTTTGGTTCAGCAAAGCCATGCCTTCAAGATGTAGGGGTGTGGTCTGACACTGTTTCTGTCTCTTCGGCGTGGAAAGGAGGTGATCATCTTGAACAGACCGCTTGGATGAGTCCTTGCGGGTCCCCTGACTTTGCTGCTTTAAGTGTGACTCACGCATCAGAGGACCCTGCATGGCAGGGCTCCTAAGAGCAGACAGCTGTCCAGAGGCATAGTCTGTCATTAACACTGGAGAACGTTCTGGAGACTGACTTAAATACGAATTAACAGGCATGGACTGAGTCACAGTCACAGCTGCTTGATTTGAAGGTGACGGCAAACTTGAACAGCTCACGGCAGGGTGAATGATGCAGCTCTGGTGTATGAGATTATTGACACTCAAGCTGGATATGCCTGAAGACTGGGGCCCCGGAATTTGCAATGTTGCATTGGATATTCCCACCCCAACAGAACAGCTTTGCTTTTCTACTGACCGATCAATGTTTATTTGCACTGAATTCTGGGTACTGAAATTGTCTGGTGCTGCTTCTCTCTGGTCTGTATTTTTAGCTCCATGAGCCTTGAAAGGCTGGCCTCTTCCTAATGATGCCACTTCATCTGCTTTGGAAACCGCAGCGCCTCTGCCTTTTGCAAGCGCCTCTTGGTCAAAAATTGCTCTTGCTGCTAATGCCACAATATCAGTTTGCTCTGAAAAGGTGCAACTGTTACACGTATTCACCAAAGTGTTGTTGGAAACATTTTCCCTACCTGTCTCTGGCAACATGGACGCCACGGAGAAACCACAGCTGCTGCCGGAGCTCGTTGACATGGGGGAGTCTGCTTGTCTACTGGCTGTGCCTGCCTCTTGCTCAGAGGTGCAGGAATGAGACTGTGCAAGATTGTCCTCTTCAGTGTTCATCAGTAAGAGCCCTTCTTCTTTCCTTGCCAATTCATCGTTTGAGCCTAAAACTGGTTGAGAATCTGGGGTGCAAAAACTGGGGTGCTGCACTTCTCCTGAGAAGTTTTTCTGTATAACATCTCCTGCTTTACTAAAATCAGACAACATCTTGGTTAGGCCTTGTTCCTCTAACAATTCTGAGGCTTGCATTACCATGGAACAATTCTGCTCCGCTCTGCAGATCTCCGAGACTTCTGTCCTGGGAATGCTTTTTGCGCTGGTCCCTCTATTCTTCACAGCTGTCCTAGAAACGTGAGTTGCCACGTTCAAGTCAGAAGCAGAGGATGTTAAAGGGGCGACAGGAACACATCTGGGTGACTGTGGCAACTTAGAATTTGCTTCTTCAGAATGAGCTTGAGGTGGTGAAGCACATTCTGAAGAAGCCGGGACAACTGCTTCAAACTGTTCTGCCAAGGATGATTCAAGGGGCGATGATCGAGGTGCTACAATTGCATTCAGGTCACATGCCAATGCAGATTCCGTATCTTGTTCAGCTTCCAGTCTGTCTTTGGACCGAGGCTCGGAAACATTTTCATCACTAGGTGTTACCCTACAGTTTGCTTGGGACATGTCCAAGCTTCCCATCATGTTAATTGGCACATTTTCCAGCAAGGGGTCACTTTCTGAATGTCCAAGGGTAGCCTCAATTTTATCACTTGCAGGTTTCTTGGAATCTTTGCAAGAATTCAGTTGGCATGGAAGACTGCTACCAGCTATGGAGCCTTTTGGAGTTCCTGGGTTTTTACTAGACCATTTTGAGCTTAAACCAAGGGGCGTTTTGGAGGGAGAAGCATCTTTTGCACGTGAAACGTTGGTCAACGTAGAGCCCTCAGCAGCTGAAGGTACCACTGGAGATGCCAGCACAACGTGCTTGCTTGGTGCCACCTGGCTGCTGACAGCAGGAGTGGCAGGCTGACTCACTGGCACCTGCAAACAGCTTTGCTCTGCCATCTGAGAGATGCTCTGGTTGAGGTTAGCTAAAGCACCAAATGCGTTGAAGGCTACATTGGTATTTGGATCTTCACTGGTAGTAGGCTGAATAATTTGCATAGGGACTTGATCTGAACCTCCAGAAAAGGACATGACAGGCTTCAGTGCAAACAGCTGTCTGTTTAAAGAAACAGTCTGTGGAAGCTGTGGATTAGGTACCGCAACTGAAAGTGCCTGTGTTGAGCTAGAAGATGAGGAAGGGGGTGGCCTTGGTAAAATATGGACAAGGTGTTTCCCACCGAACATATGAGGCCCAGAGGGGTTTTGCATAGAATGGCTAGCAGCGGCTACTGCGGGCGGAGTCCCATTCACAGGCAATCTGACCGGAGGAGGTGGGGCAGAGAAAAGGGAAAGAAGGTTGGGGTTAGCAGTCTGTATAATTACAATCTGCTGGCTAACAGTCTGGTTGGGAACTTCAGCCTTCAACTGTGGTGGGCAGCAGGGATTAACCGGAGGAGGCTGGAAAATGACCACATTTTGATTCACAGGTGACGCAGTGACAGGAGGAGCTACTAGCTGGGGCACGTGAATCACTTGCATGGCTGGGTTCAATGAAAGGAGGCTGCCAGCAGGCGGTACTATAACCTGAGTCTTCGCGACGAGTGGCTGCATAGGTATGGCTGGGTAGGAAGGCAAAGTAGCCACAACTTGCTCTCCTGCCTGCTCATCCACAAGTAAAGGAGTACTTAAATTAGGAACAGGAGGAGCCAAAATCCTGTTAGGAGTGGAAGTGGCAACAGTTGCACCATTTGCTGGCTGGTTTGACAGAGTTGTCATTATGTTGGACGGCGTATGGTTTACAGGCTGAACAGTATTTCCTGTCAGCTGCAAAGTAGTCCAAGTAGTCTGAGTGTTTCCAGCAGAGGTGATGCGTGTCAGATTACCCAAGCTTTTTGTGCCCGAAGTGCCAGCAGCAGAAAAACTGGGGAAAGGCCATTTATCTAACGTAGTTGCAGGCAAGGTGTTGATTTCTGTCACAGCTTTCAGGACTTCTGCTGGTGGTGCTCCACTGCCACTAATCATATCTACGCTTTTTAAGACCTTGTCTTCTGATGGCTTCCCATCAACAGAGAGTCCAATGGACGGTGGGCAGGCCGTATCAGCTGCTGAAATGACACAACCTTCTCGAGTCCCTTTTGTTGAATCTCCTTCGGGGGCTCTCCCAGCCAGCTGAACATGTGATATGTCTGCATTAGACTTGAAGCTCTCTGGTCTATTTTTAGGTTCATCCTCTTGTGCTGTACTCTGCTTTTCAGGCTGGATCCTTTCTAGGTGCAAAGAACTCACAGAATTAGCAACACTAGTAGAAGCAGGCAAACCTGGCTTGTTTTCAGAAGTAGAGGGCTCAAGACTCTTCTTGGCTGGATTTGATGGATCTGACACCAATGGAGAAGTTGAAGTCTGAACTCCAGACTTGACTTCTGTGGACAAAATACTGGGAATGGTTACAGGGGTAACTAAGTTGCAAGTCCTCTGGACAGGAACAACATTTGCTGTCTGCTTCTGTAAATTGTGACTGATATTAAATGTTATTCCCTGGACAGATGTCCCCTGGTTATTTCCACCAAGTTGACTACCGTTGGAGTATACAATGATATTCTTCTGCAGTTGATCACTGGGAATAACAACAGAAACATTTGCACTTCTGAGATTTCCTTTTTTCTTTTGTACTTGGTCATTTGGGATAACAACAGAAACTTTTGAAGTTTTAAGATTTCCTTTCCAGTGAATTGTGGGATCATCGTAAAGGCAAATATCATTGGCTTTCAATAATGCAATGTAGCGCCCATTTTCTTTCTGGATTTCATCTAGCTGCTTCCGGAGCTTTTTTATTTCTTCTACTGCAAAGAAAATTTGAAAAATAAATACATTCCAATAATCAAGAAATCTGGCAATGTCTACTACAGCAAAATGGTTTAGGAACAAAATAATTTCCCTGCCCTTTCCACAAGAAACCGATGCCCGCCTGCCTTATGAAGTGATCTTGAATCACGAAAGCTCGCACAATGATTGATTTTTGAGTGATCCAATCAAGGTATCACCTTCTTCCTGCATTTGTTTTGTGTATGGATCACACGGCTGTCTTCGTTTGCCTATGAATACTTCAAGTGTTATCTAGATACAGCAACACAATGCTTTTCCCACTATGTCTTAGTTCTTGCATACTTATAATATCTTCATGTCAAAGAATGCTTTCATTATACTGCAATTTGTGTCAAAATCTAACCAATAAAAAGTAGTCCAGATACTAGGAAGAAAAGACCCCTGATTAAGAGCCTGAAGACTCACTGCAAGCTGATACTCAATGGTATTGGAATGGTCCTATTATCCTGACTCAATAAAAAGGTTATTCTTCACTGTACTGTACAGCCAACTGGACGTCAGCCATGTGGACTGTTCAGAAAAGTTTTATTCTTTGTACCCAATTAGTACAAACACAATAATTTCTAACATAACAAGAAAGCACTTTAATTTTAAAGCTTCTATTATTCTAAGACAGAAGTTCTCAACCTTTTAAAGCCAGGCTCCGGTTCACGCTCCCTCAGATGGCTTTAGGGGCCGGACGGCCATTTTGCCCTTCCTCCACCACATGGCACTTCTGGGTGTGATGAAGGCAGCGGGAAGGGCAAATGAAATGGCGCCGTGGGCTGCATCTAGCCCACAGGCCACAGGTTGAGAATCCCTGTTCTAAGATGTACTTTACACATTTGGCAAGATCCATCAAGATTGACTGTGCTTCCTCTTTTAATGATGCTTAGTTTGTTCAAATTCCAGAGGAATATATTTTTTTAGCAAGATTTTTGAGTAAGAAATTAAGGCTACCTTCTTCAAGAAAAAGAAAATTACAACTTGAGCCATAACCGGTTAAGATATTAGTGCATAGGCTTGCAAGCTCAGTTGCTGAAGCATGCTTGCATTAACAACAGAAATGTACTAAGTCGAGGGGCGTGGCTAAGATGGCCGATGAGTAACATCTAGATCCTGACGCTCGCGCTTATCAAAGTGGTAATCAATGGGATGGAGTGAAATGGAAAAAATTTAAAGTGGTAATTTCTGTGGCTAAGACTCCTGCTTGCCTTTTTGGAAAATTTTGGGAAGTTTTGAGGTCGGATGGTCGAAGTTCGGGAGGTTTTTCTTGGCGGGTGAGGCCTGCGACGGCAGTCGCGGCTTTTCTGCCGAGGAGCCGAGAACAGGACCAGCGAGACTGCGGAGGAGTTTTGGAATTGGCAAGAAACTGTTTGGCATGAAAACAACTGCATGTAAGTGCATGAAAGGACATATGGAATATTAAAGCTTAAAGTTGGCTGGGGACTTTGTTTAGAAGAGCCTGGACTCTGAAATGGAAATGGGTGGAAGTAGATGAAACCGAGTGGCTGTTTCGTTAATGGCGGCGGTCCTGGAAAACGAAAGTGATCGTGTTTGGGTTTTTGGTTTCTTTGCACCCCAGGAGAACCGCGGCACGTTTTGGCGATAACAAAGTGGTTTAAAAAGCTATTGTCTGGGCTACAATATTGGAAGGTAGCAGTGTGTTTCCCAGCTTGAAGCGTGTGGGAAAAGTTTGCAGTTCCACAGAAGAAGAAGGGGGGCTTTAACCCCCGAAGTTAAGGAAGCTGCTGAATAATGGCGTTTTGACTTGTCTGCCTCAAGAGAAGGTTTAATAGGGCTTTTTTTTTTTGCCCCTTCACCGTGTGGATTACAAATACTTTTTTTCTTCTGGAGTATATTGCTTCTCACTCCTTTTCCCTTTCCTGCTCGGATTTTGGGCTTCTTTTTCCTTTCATCTCCCGCTCCCTTTTTTTTTTTTTGGGCGGCTCGGACTTAAACGAGAAGTTCTGGACTGTTTCCTTGGAGCCTTTATTTTTGTAGTTTGGAAAACGATCAGTTCGATTGCTTGCCTTGGGGAAACGGATTTGCTGTGGATCCTGCTGCCTGTTGGGAGTACATTTTGATTCCTTCTGCCTTTTTTGTGGAGTACAGTATTTAAATTGGATTTCTTCCTACATACAAGTTTTCCTTCTGCACTTGTGGAACCAGGGGTTGCAGTGTTACAGGTTTTATCTGATTGACTAATTTCCACAACGTTCTGCAACATTGGACTTTGATATACTGTATTATTATGGATAAAGGTACAAGAGGGAAAGCAAAGGAAGAAGAGCCAGTTGTGAAGCCTAAGAAGAAAGAAAAAGTACCAATGGAGGAAACCTCTCAGTCTTCATCTCCCCCTACAGTGTCCTATGATCAAACCCAAATTATGGTGGAAATTGGCAAGTTGTTTCAGAAATTGGAGAAGAATGAGGATTCAAGGGTGAAAGATAGAAATGAAATGATGAAAAAGCAAGATAAGGTGGTATCATCTGTTGCAGATTTTTCAAAAAAGGTGGATTTAAGTTTGAAAAAAATAGAGGGAAATGTGAAACTGGTTCAAACTGAGGTAATTGCCATAAAAAAGGAAATAAAAGGGACTCAGGAGGTGGTGCGGGAGAATAAGCTGAAATTGGATGAACAAGAGAGAAGGATTGATGCTGTGAAAGATATGATGAGAAAGCAGAACATTGTGATCCGTCAGGTCGTGGAATGGACACCGGACTTGTTAAGAGAAAGAGTGGTTCAGTGGTTAAATGGTTTGAATATGGGAAAAGAATTTGTCCAGGAAGATTTTGTAAGTGTATTTCGGGTGGGCCCAAGAAGAGGGAGGGTGGTTCAAAGAAATGTGTTGGTAAAATTTGCAAATTGGGCCGATAAGCTAAGAGTAATGGCCCATTTGAAACGAGCTGGTCCTGATGCCCTGAAATTTGATGGTTCTGACGTAGAAGTTTATAATGATATCTCATTGAAAGAAAGAACGTGGAGATACAAGATGAGGCCTATAACTAAATTGTTGATGAGTAAAAATATAAGGTATAATTGGAGATTTCCACAGCAACTGCGCTTTTTTATGATAAAAGAATGCAAGTAATTGATGAAGGGGCCAATCCATTGGAGTACTTGAGCTTGTTGGAATTGGTAAAAATAGATTCGGAAGAATAGATAAATCTTAAGAAGGAATTGATGGAATCGGGAGCTTTGGGGAGGGAGTATGAGAGGGAGGAAGCTGGTGGGGCAACAGGTGGAACACCGCAGCGAAGGGAAGAGGAGGAGGAGCTGTCGTTGATCATGGTGGAGGAGGAGACAAGTAAGGAGCAATGAGATTTAGATTATAACAATTTAAAGCATTTAATTGATATAGAAAGGTGAATAGTGCATAGCACCGGTAGGAAGGCACATCTTGCATGTCTCCCCTCTCCCTTCTTTGGTGGTCAAAGGCGGCTTTTTTTTTGTAAGAAGGTGGGGAGAGAGATATTGTGTGTTGTATGTAGCTTTGTGTGGTATAGGGGTAAGGGGTTGTTGGTGGCACGCCCAATGGAGAGTTTAGATCTTAGAAAGGAGATAGGTTATGGGTAGTATCAAAATAATATCATGGAACGTGAAGGGTACAGGTTCTGTTCTTAAGAGACGGAGACTGGAATTGGCGCTGAAGAAAGATAGACCAGATATATTGTTTTTACATGAAACGCATCAGAAGTCAAAAGACACGAATAAACTTTTTTTGGGATGGATGCAACATTATGAGATGGCGTTTGGAACTTCAAAAGCAAGAGGGGTAGCAATCATGATTTCTAAAAAACTAGGATTTGAGATTACAAAAAGTATTGCTGATCAAGAGGGCAGATATTTGATTGTGAGAGGAAAAATAGAGGATGAGGAAATCATGTTGGTAAATATTTATGCTCCAAACGAACATCAAGCGGAATTCTTAGAAAAGGTTCGGAAAATAGTGGAATTAGAGAATGTTCCAAAAACTATTGTGGCGGGAGATTTTAATTTGATAAGGTCGGGGCTAGATTGTACAAACATAGCAAGAAGTGGAATTGATTTGAAAGGGAAGGTTCTGGATAAATGGATGGATGCAATGGGTTTGAAGGATTCTTGGAGAGAGTTTAAGGGCTCTGAAAGGGCATATTCTTTTTTTTCACATGTTCATGGGACCTACTCAAGAATAGATTATGTTTTTCTTACCGAAAATTTGATCAAAGATATAGAAGGTATGGAAATTGGGATCATTAAGGAATCGGATCATGCCAAAGTATATTTGGAATTGAAAATACAAAAAGATATTCGAAGAGGAAGAAGTTGGAGGTACGATCCTAATTTGTTTAAAGATCAGAAGTGTAAAAAGCAGATTATGGAAAGTTGGAAAGAAAGCTGGCAGTGGAACGACAATAATGAGGTTAATTTTAATGTTGTATGGGATACCATGAAGTCGGTTTTTAGGGGGGAAAGCATAAAGTTGGTGAGTTTTAAATATAAAAGATATAAAGTAGAACAGATAGAAAAAGAAAGAGAAATACAGCAGTTACAGGAAGATCATGTGAAAAGTAAAGATAAAAAAATCCTCACGAAATTACAAAGACTTAAAGCAGAATTAATGGGTAAGGATATTGATAAAGTTAAACGAGATTTGATTTACTTAAATAGAGAATACTTCGAATTTAGCAACAGAAGCTCAAAATTATTAGCAAGAACAGCCAAGGTTAAAAGGGAAAAAAGAGAAATAGGGGTATTGGTTAATAAACAAGGTTTAAGGTGTAATAAGAATAGAGATAAATGTAAAATCGTTAGGGAATTTTATCAAGTGTTATATGCAAAAAAGGAAGTAGATTTGGAGAGGCTCAAAAAGATATTGGAGAAACAGTTAGGGAATGGAATAAAACAAGAACATAGAGAGAAAATGGAGGAAAGGATCAGTGATAAAGAGGTTAAGGAGGTAATTAGTGGGTTGAAGATGGGGAAAGCTCCGGGGGATGATGGATTATCGACAGAGTTTTATAAAGAATTCAAAGAAGTAGTGGTTCCAAAATTGGTGAAGCTATATAATTACATTTTAGATGGAGGATCAATTCCAACTTCATGGTATAACACTACAATCATTCTACTGCCAAAGCCTGGTAAGAATCTGGAAAGAGTGGAATCGTACAGACCAATTTCTCTTATAAATCAGGATGCCAAGATATTCACAGCAATTTTGGCTAATCGTCTAAATAGTTTTATGGGGGAATATATAAATGTTGATCAAGTTGGGTTTTTAAAGGGTCGGCATATGGCGGACTTGACTAGAAGGGTATTAGATTTAATTGATAATGTCAATCAAACAAAGGAAAAGGTGGGTTTATTATCATTAGATATTTTTAAGGCATTTGATTCATTACAGTGGTCTTCAATCAAGGAAATAGTTAAAATTACGGGTTTGGGGATAGATTTAATAGGGTAATAGACTTATTATATCAAAAAGGGAATGCTATGATTAGAGTAAATGAGGAGTTTACTGATGTGGTAAATCTAGAGGCAGGTACCAGGCAGGGCTGTCCATTATCTCCTATCCTGTTTATTATGGCAATGGAGATATTAGCTAAAAATATAAGGGATGATTTAAATATAGAAGGGATTATGGGTAATAAAGTGAGTATGTATGCGGATGATACACTGCTTATGGTGAAACATCCGGAGTTGGTAATGGACATGATTAAAGATCATCTACAGGTATTTGAAGCTATAACTGGATTAATGATAAACTGGGATAAATCAGAATTGATGTTGTGTAATTTGGGGGTAGGTGAGATGGACAAGATAGTGGAAGCATTTAATATACAAATTAAAGATAAGCTGAAATATTTGGGGATAACTATTTCAAATAAATTAGAAGAACTTAAACGATTGAATTATGACAGCTTGAGAGCCGAATTCAAGAATAAAATACAAGAGTTTCAGAAGTTGAAGCTGTCATGGTTCGGAAGGATTGCAATTTGTAAAATGATATTGCTACCAAAGATTAAAATTTTTTTTGATGCATTAGCGATACACTTGAAGGAGAAGGAGATTAATGAGTTTCAAAAGATGTTTAATTGTTTCTGTAATGGAGGTAAAAGATCTAGACTTTCAAAGAAGCTCTGGTACCTGTCTCAGAAAGAAGGGGGTCTGGGCATGCCAAATTTGTTAGCATATTATCGTGCATTTCAAATTAAGAATGTTGTGAAAATTTTGGCAAGAGAAAAGACAATTTGGGAGCAACTGGAGATGAAAGAATATAGAAATATTGGCAATATGATTTTTTTGGGAATAAAGGATAAGCTGAAAAGGCCAAATAATACTATGATGAGAGGTCTCATGGAAGTGTGGAAAAAGGTAAAGATAGATATGGTCCCAAATCTTTCTCCAATTTTGGAATTGACTGATATGGTGTGTTTCCCAATAAAATTAGATAAGGAAAAAAAGGAAATATTGGATAAAAATGGGATGTTTTTACTGAAGGATTGGTTGAAAGCTTGTGATGTTGATACTAAGAGAAAAAAATATTTGAGAAGTTAAATTTGGACTGGTTTCAGAAATTAAAGGTGGATAATTGGAATAAAAAATATAAAAGAGAAGTAGGGATAGATAGAATTAAGACGGAATTTGAGGAATTGGTAATAAAGATCAGAAAAGGGGAAAGAGGTATTAAGGGTCTTGTAAGCAAACTTTATATTATACTAGCAAGGGTTGCCCGGCGTTGCCGGGCTTTTTTTGGGGTTTTGTTTTTTAAAAAATATGAGAAATGGTGTTGGATGTTTTTTGTTGTATGTGTATTTAAATTAGTTATGTTATTTTTTAAATATATTTTTTTATACGTAGGTAGTGTTTTAAACTGTTATTAAAAAAATTGGATTTTAAAAAGAGATAAGGTTGATATATATTTTTTCCCCAATAATTGCATTTTTAAAAATAATGTGTTCCTATGTGGTTTTTGGTGATAGGTGTAGTTTGGATAAGATTTTTTTTAAAATGTGTAAGTGTATGTTTTTTGTAGATGGTTGGAGATCAATTTGAATTCATTGAGTGTAATATTTCCTGTGGCCACTTGGTGGTGCTGTTGCCTAATGTTTTAATGTTGACTTTGTCCTGGCCTGTGTATTTTTCCTGTTCTTTTCTCATTTCAATTCTGATTCTCGGTGAGGCTGCACGTGTCTTGGTAAGTTGTGATCTCTGTTTTGTTAGGGGTGGTTTTGTTGTGATTTGTGGGGGGTGGGGGGTTGTTTTTGTCCTTGTTTTTTTTTTTGATTGTTTGTGGAAGATTTTCCTTGTAATTTTTATGTTTAGTATTGTTTTTGCTTTTTTTTGAATGTTGTTGTTTGTGTTTTTGGTATGGGTATTTCTGTGGGCCGGCCTCGGTGGCTGGGTGGCCCATTGAAATACCATGTGGTGTTAGGCTGGGTTTTTTTTCGCAGGCCGGACTCATTGGATTATCTACGCCGCCGGCCCGTGGTGGGGATGGGGGCATGGTAATTGGGGGTTAGGAAGGGTGAGCTAGGTGGTGGGGAGGGGAGCTGTAGTGTGTTATGGTGCTTTGTTTTTGTAGAGTCGTGCTTTGTTTTTGTGGAATCGTGAAAGTAGATCGTTTTTCCCCTTTAATATCAGTGGGTGGGGGCTGCGATCCCCCTCCCCGCTGGCTACCCTAGTGTTGGGTGGTTTTTTGGGATAAAAGGAGTATATTGGCCCTATACTTCTGGACACAGAGGAACAGGCAGAGAGGATCGATCCCCCACCCCCCCCTCCTTAAAACAACTCCGTTTTTAAAGAGAAGAAAAGACGGAGTTTTTTTAAGGAGGGGTGGTGGGGGATCGATCCTCTCTGCCTCATCTTTTGTTTCCAGATGGGTTGGGGCAATATAGTCCTTTTATCCCCACAAACCTCCCAACTCTAGGGTAGGCAGCGGAGAGGGGGATCGCCACCCCCTCCCACAGATGTTAAAGGGGAACCTCTATTCGGGAGCTTCAGGCGCCGCAGGTGAGTAAAAGAAAGCCGGCTGGTGTTTGCTTGCCTGTGAGCTGTTTTTGTTTTTAATTTTCCGGGCGCCGTTTTCCTCAGCGTTCTGCGTGGGCGCGCAGGACGCTGGGGCTTGTAGTTATGGGTTGGTGGTTTGTGTTTTTGCTGGGTTTTTTTTAAATGCGTTTCTTTCGATTGGCTGCGGTGCGTGTCCGAACGCTGCGCCGTGCGAGAGCCTCTCAGCGTGATTGGCTCTGGCGCGGCGCAGCGCAAGGAATGTTGGGAAGTGAAGTTCTTTCCCTTTCTTGCCGTTTGTGGGGCTGAGGCCCCCATGCCGGATTTTTAAATCCTTCGTTGACCTGTGTAGGCAATTCGGCCGTGCGCACGAAGGGTGGGTGCGGGTCAGTAGGGCGACGCATATCAACCTATAGCCAGTTCCAACGGTGAACACTTGGTTTTATAGGTTAAGATTGAATAAGGGTAAAGATTCACAGGAAGACCTGAAACGGAAGTGGGAACAAAATTTGAATATAAAAATTGGGGAGGTTGAATGGAGAAATAAATGGAAAATGAGGATCATGAGAACAATGTCTGTAAGAATTAAAGAACATAATTTTAAAATGTTGTGGCAATGGTACTTGACACCACTAAGGCTTTATCAGATGGATAATAAAAGAGATAAGTTATGTTGGAGATGCAAAGAAACTGATGGAACATATGAACATATGTGGTGGAGTTGTAAAAAAATAAGGGATTTTTGGGGAAGAATAGAAGGGGAGTTTGGTGAAATATTGGGTAAAAATGTTAAGTTGGTGTCAGGTACCATTCTTTTAACAAATGTGGAAGGTTTGGGTTTGAATAAGGAGGAAAAAGAATTATTGGAAATTGTATTAACTACAGGTAGACAATGCATAGCTAGAAATTGGAAAAAATGATGTAGATATACAGATAGGAGAATGGTATAAGGAAATGTGGAGTCTAGCACTGAATGACAAATTGACATGGGAGATTAAAGTGAAACGAGATAATTTAAAAGAGAATAGGTTTTGGAATACATGGAAACCGTTTGTGGAGCACTCTCTCATGGTAAATGATAGCTCAGGACCTGTACCATCTCAAAGAGGTTTTTGGATTTGAAATAGAAACTAAACTCTCCGGGCATTGTATATATTCACAGGGTGATTTGTAATTATTACAAAATTATAATAGAGGTAGCACAGAAAGCTTTTATTGTTTGATTGTGTAATATTTTATATTGTGGTATCTAACATTGGTGGTTATATGGTAAACAATTAGTTTAAGTACTGTTAAGTGCTAGCCTCTATAAATGTGAGTTAATATTGTATTGATGTTATTTTTGAGTTATTATTGTATTGTATTGCTACTGTTTTCTTTTTCTTTTTGTATGTCTGTCAAAAAATGTAATAAAAATCATTTAAAAAAAAAGAAATGTACTAAGTCGACAGAAGGCATCATTCTTCTTCTTGTGCCATATCTGATTCTGAATATTGCTTATCCTCATGGCAATCAGCCATGAAGATTGTCCTGAGAATAGAATGCAGCGGCCTTTCATTTGCCTTCTACATCACAGCATGACACCCGTACCACTGGTCCAGTTCCAAGAGTCACTTTCTGGCACACAAAGTCCTCATCAGCCCCAGGCCAGTATTGATGAAAACAGCTTAATATGTGAAGACAGTGTAATAAAAATCCTCAAACCCACCCAAATATAATCCTTTATCCCAGGGGTGCCCAAACCTTTCCAACCAGGGGCCTGTCCACGCTGCCTCAAACTGCTGAGTGGGCCAGGCACATGGTTCCTCCTGCTGGTGGCAGCGGTGGCAGCATGTGAATTCAAAGCATGTTTTCGGGGTGGGTGTGGTTCTGCCCCTGCCGCTTCCAATGGAGGAAGAAACAGGGTCAGAACATTTTCCCACCATTTTTTGAAATTTCTGGCACGTTTTCGCCACGTTTTGACCGCAATTTCAGCACTTCCAGTGTTCACAAGTCACTTCCGGGGGCCAAATGGTGACATCACGCAGGCTGGCTACGGCCTGTAGTTTGGACACCCCTGCTTTATCCATTACTACTAGTAAAGGTAAAGGTTCCCCTTGCTCAAAAGCCAGTTGTATCTGACTCTAGGGTTCAGTGCTCATCTCTGTTTCAAAGCCGAAGAGCCAGCGCTGTCTGCTTCTGCAGATGTTTCTGTGGTCTTGTGGCAGGCATGACTAGACACCGGAGCGCACGGAACGCTGTTACCTTCCCCCCGAAGTGGTCCCTATTGATCTACTTTCAATTTCTTGCTTTCGAACTGCTAGGTTTGCAGGTGCTGGGACAAATACGGGAGCTCATTTCATCCTGCAGTACTCGGGAATCGAACTGCTGACCTCTCGCCTCCCAGTCAGCGTCTTAGGCACTAGCTCCATTTTATTGCTCCATTTGTTCACTTTCCACACTTCCTTGCCATGTGTAAGGAAGATATGCCTGAGGTCAAGGTAGATTATCCCTATGGAAAACACTATAAAAATTATCTCACTGTGATGGCTAACCTTGTTCTGGAACTTCAATTCCCAGAAGCCCTGATCGGGGCCATATTATAGTTGGAAAGCTAAAAGCTTTCCTCTAGGTCAGTGTTCCCTAACTCATTAATGTTGGCAGGATGAGGGGAGGAACTACTGGATCCTGCAAATACACTAGAAAAGTAATGGAACTAAGACAGATTTGATTCACATATAACACTCCTAGTGATGCACTTCTTCAGAAGGAAGAACAGCATCAAGCTTCAGATCTGCAGTGCTGCAAGCTTGAAGCAACATCTAATAGTGGCAGGAGAAACTGCTATTTTCAAAATGTCCCCACATGCCAGCATTAACTGAGTAGGGGAGAGAGGATGAAAACACACAAGACAAGCTAGTCCTCTATTTGGTCCAATGTCTCTTTACCTTGCTCATTGTTCCCTCCATTTAGCAGAAGTTCATCATTTTGTCGCTTCATCTCTGATATATATTTATGTGCTTGATCAAGAATCATGTTTTTACTCTGCAAAGTTAAAAAAAACATTCAGTGACACAGTTTGAAATAAAAGCAGGATTGCCCTGCTTAATAGTAAGCCATTCAAAACTGCTATATGAAATCCATTCTTCAGTTTCTATTGCTTAAAATGTCACCCACAAAAGGCAGTGATATGCTGCTAAATCGCATTTGGTAGTATAGTTCCTAACTTCACTATGACACAGAGTATGCAGCAATTCTATCTAAAATAGCACAAGAAATGCCAAGGAGACTTGGGACCTTGGGACTGACATGCAAGACAATTTCAAAGAGCAACGTGCATCCACATCTTTAACGGAGGATATAGATGAGGAACTCAGCCTCTCTGTGTCACTTGGAGGACCCTGAATAGGCTGAGGTTTGGAGTGCCTAAATGTAAGACCAATAGGCTCAAGTGGGGGCTGCTGGCAGACAACAACATGTTGTGTGAATGTGGAGAGATACAGAATCCAGCTCATTTACTGGTCTTCTAATTACTGCCAGAAACATGTACAAATGAGGACTTAAGTTTGGCCAATGACAAAGCCAAGAAAGTGGCTTCATTTTGGCAGTACAGGGTATGATCGGGACATGAAAGAAGATGATGTGATTGTTAGCCAATCATGATATTGTATATGCTAATGTATGTATTGTTCTATGGACTATTTGCTATGTGTATATTGGCTTTACTGTGTAGATTGTTTTTTACTGTATCCTATTGCATAGTTATTTTATTGCATTGCTATTCTCTGTTATATTTGCATCATTGTACCTTTATATGTTATTGTATCTTACTGTATTTATTGTGTGCTTTGTATTCATATGTAGTTTTGTTGGGAACTGCTTTGAGTTGTCTTAGGACACGAAAAGCGGTATACAAATACAGTGGTACCTCGGATAACGACGTGTTCAGATAATGTCAAAACCGCGCATCTGTCATGCCCCACGTGATGCCCCGCATAATAACAAAAAAAACCGTCGTTATCCGGATAACAACATTTTTGTTGTTTTCCGGATAACAACATTTTTTGTCGTTATGTGGGGTATCTCCCATATGGATCGCATAACAGCAAAAATCGGTTAATGATGCTACTTGGGGAACCAAGTTTTGTCGTTATCCGAGGTACCCCTGTACCTAGTTCAAACATAACAAAAAAGTAGATAAAAGGAGTTCCTGGTTTTTTCATTCACTCATATGAAGGAAGGAGCTATGCACAGTAGCTGAGCCTTGTGCCCAATTCACTTTTAAAAACTGATATCTTGATCATCTGAACCAACTCACTTTGCAAATCTGCTTCAAAATGAACCTTGAATGTTATGCAGCCACTTGCCTGTTTCAGTGCTGGGGAACATGGAATGAGATCACCAATTCGGTTTATTCCAGCATTGATCTTTTTCTTTCGGTGTCTCTCCACTAGGAAAACAAGGCATGACATATCAAATAATACACCAATAGCCTATGGGGACAATGAGACTTTTCCAAATGCAAAAGTGCCTTCTTTAGAATGCTTTTTTTAAAAAAAAATCCCCCAAACAAAACTCAAGTCATAACAACACTGATCCTCTTACCTGCATTGTGAGTTTCTCGATTTTTCTTTCTAATGAAAAGAACACACACAAAAAGATGAAAAAGACTTAAGCAATGTTGTTATCGTGGAATGTTTAATTCATCTATAAGAATGTGTTCAACTGAACTTTCTCAACACTTTCTAAACAAATCCTCACGTACACCACATTACAGCCATCCAAAAGGGATGTATGTCAGACATGTATCATCATAACCAAATCAGGCAACTCCAGAAACAAATGCAGCTGGTGTTTCAACCTCAGCTGTGCAAACCCTCTTTATGCTACCACTGAAATGACAGCATGCAGCTTTAGAATGTCATTCTTGACTTTAGATAGACAGGAGTGAGTGAACTGGGTTGTAAGGACAATGATGAGAATGATAAGCCATCAGGTTAAGTTTTCCACTCTGGGTTAACCACCCAGAGGTGGTTTATAATTCACTTGTTCTGGCTTACATAGACTCACTCTTCTGCTCGAAGCACAGTGAAGGATCTATATAGGGTCTATATAGGCCACCAGCCCATTCTGAATATCAGTTATAGCTTCCAAAGAGTTGCCTGCTAAGAAAAACTCCCAAGAAGTATCAAGAAGGACCGACAACCTTCTGGGGCATAGCATCTTAATCAGCACTATAGCTCTGTAGCGGTTTAAATTCCAGTGAATCTAAACCCGATTAGCTACTGATCTGTGAGTACATCCTGAGAATCCCTACTCTGTCCCAGGCCCCTATCTTCAGGACGTCATTGGCTGCAACTCCTATCCGAGAATGCATTTTTTCCTGAAGCAGGAAAAATGGCATTGGCGTGAATTCGTTTAAGGTGGATCCCAGCTTGCCATGAAGTGACAAGCTCTCTTCAGGTAGATATTTAAACTAATCGTTCTGCAGAGGCGGGGATTCCTGTGTGAATAACATGGCTGACTGTTGAGAACACATAACTTTCTTCTTAGCGCAGGATCAAGTACAGCAACATGGAGTTCTTCCAAATAATACAGTCCCAGCTTGCTTTTAAGAATGGTTACAAACCACCTTGAATGTTGTTATCATAGTACAAAGCTGGGATTTAAGACAGAACCACAAAGAACTAATTTTTTCAATGTGAACACTAAACAGTTACTGAATTGCTAAAGCTTCCTTAGTCTTACTGCAACACAGAAGGATGGACAGCAAACCTAATGTGGTCAGAGCTGTCCACAGCAATTCTCTGGCTCCCTCCTGCCCCCAACCTCATGGGGGGTTGTTTTCTTTGCAGTCTGGTTACTTACCGGTGCTGTTTCTTAAGAGGAGCCTTTTCTGTCATCTCTGGCATCGCTTGAGAGACAAGGATCTAAAAAGGAAAAAAGGAAAAGGAAATATAATGTTAATAATAATTCCAGAAAAAACAAACATAATAGATGCACCTGAAAACAATCTTCATAGGCATACCCCTGTTCCTCACAGCTAATTCATCTGAACTGATGTATTCTGTTTACATCACTTGATACCACTGAACCAAAGACCACAAAAGACTATAGAATACCTATCTGCATGAACTCTATTTGTGCTTTTATAAGACCTACTCACTGAAAGAATATTTCATGCTCTGCAGCTTATTTGAACTCATCACTGGCAAAGGACTGCTTACAAACCTGTGTTAACATTCCAGCATCTGCAGTGCTGGTGATTCCCAAACTGTGCTTCTACCATCCATGTGACAGATAAAGCCAATCAGAATTCCATAAACTTGAGTTGATTGGTCTTTGACACATTCCTTTCAATGTAAATGAAGATTTGTAGAAACAGGGGACACTTACTTTTTTCATATCAGAGCAATCGACAATTTAAAATTATGGACATACATGAAATATAGGTAACATTCAAAACAAAATATTTAAAAATAACTACACTATTTTTGACTAGAAGTGTTTGTTGTTGTTCAGTCGCATAGTCGAGTCCGACCCTTTGCGACTCCATGGACCATTGCACACCAGGCACCCCTATCCTCCAACTTCCTCCTCAACCCGCCCAGTTCTGTGCCCATTGCGTCCACAATACCATCTAGCCATCTCATTCACTGCCGCCCCTTCTTTTGCCCTCAACCTTTCCCAATATCAAGGCTTTCTCAAGTGAATTCTCTCTTCTCATTTGATGACCAAAGTACTTTAGCTTCATCTTCAATATTTGACCTTCCAAGGAACAGTCGGGGTTGATTTCTTTTAAGATCGACCTGTTTGTTCTCCTTGCTGTCCAGGGTACTCTCAAAATTCTCCTCCAGCACCACATTTCAAAGGCGTCTATTCTTCTGTGATCAGCTTTCCTAGTGGTCCAGCTCTCACAACCATACATTACTACGAGAAATACCATTGCTTTGACTATGTGGACTTTTGTTTGCAAGGTGATGCCTCTAGTTTTAACTATGTTCCCCAGGTTTCTAATAGCTTGTCTCCCAAGAATCAGTCGCCTTTTTATTTCATGGCTGCAATCTTCATCTGCAGTGATCTTTGATCCTAAGAATGCAAAGTCTGTCACTGCTTCTACTTCTTTCCCATCTATTTTCCAGGGACTGATCGGACCTCTTGCCATTATCTTGGTTTTCTTGATGTTGAGTCTCAAGCCAGCTTTTACACTCTCTTCTTTCAACCTAAGCAGGAGCTTCCTTAAGTCTTCTTCACTTCCTGCCATTAGGGTGGTATCATCTTCATATCTCAAATTGTTGATGTTTCTCCCAGCAATTTTAATTCCGACCTGTGATTCATCCAGCCCTGCATTGCGCATTATGTGCTCTGTATGTAAGTTAAATAAGCAGGGTGACAAAATACATTCTTGTCTTACTCCTTTTCCTATTCCAAACCCCGCTGTCATTCCGTATTCTGTCCTAACTGTTGCTTCCTGACTCATGTACAGATTTCTCATGAGACATATAAGAAGTTCTGGTATTCCCATCTCTTTAATTACTTGCTACATTTTGTTGTGGTCCACACAGTCAAAGGCCTTGGTGTAGTCAATGGAACAGAAGTAGACTTGTTTCTGGTATTCCTTTGTTTTCTCCATGATCCAACGTATGTTAGCAATTTGGTCTCTAGTTCCCCTACTTCTTCAGAACCCAGAAGTGTACTACTTCAATAATACAATCTTGGCCATTTACCAATTTTCTTTTATACATGTGGTAGGAAATAAATTGCATGCATATAAATACTTCATTGTTTGAATTTATCTACATTCCCAGAAAGTTTGTCTTGTAACTAAATAGCCCCGTTTTCCTTATTCTTTGATTTTTCTTTTTTTTCCTTTTGAAGTCTATTAAGTGACTTCCAGATGGTCCAGCCAGAATCTTGCCCTACTCAGCAAGGCATGTTGGTTTTGCTCTCCAGAGGTTTAGCTTAACCTTTTCTGGTTTAATTTTTAGAGCTTGAGGTGTGTGCAGAAAACTTTTCCTTGATTTTAGTCATTGTCTAGGGCTGGTCTAGGGAGTTGGTGTCCATGAAGTGGATATATTTGGTGCTGTATTACTTTTGTTCATTTGATAGCACCTCTCAACATACCTGTCAAGCGCGGCTCCGGATAATATGGGACCTGCGCAGAACGGTTCTGTGCAGGTCCGTTTTACACATGCGTAAAAGCCATTTATGCATGCATAGACAGGACATGTGCAGAACGGTTTTGCGCAGGTCCATTGTATGCATGCGTGAAAGGCTTTTACGCATGCGTACAACAGACCTGCGCAGAACCATTCTGTGCAGGTCGCTTCTACACATGCGTAGAAGGCTTTTACGCATGCGTACAACAGACCTGCGCAAAACCATTCTGCGTTGGTCGGTTCTACGCATGCGCAGAAGGGTTCTATGCATCCCCTTCTGCACAGAACCCTTCTACGCATACGTAGAAGGGTTCTACGCATGCGTAGAACCCTTCTACGCATGCGTAGAAAGGACCTGCACAGAACGGATGCGCAGTAACTCCTTTCCCCCGCTGCCAAGATCCGGGATAGCGGCAGCTCCGGGAGGGAAAGGACGAAAATCGGCGCCGAAATACGGGAAATCCCGGCCAATCCGGGATACTTGACAGGTATGCCTCTCAACAAGGTTTCAACAATGCATTATCTTACAATGAATAGACTTTTTCAGCAGGAAAAGGTTTCAGAAAGCCAGTAATAATTTTGTACAATTCACTAAGAACTACATTTATTATTTATTTAACACATTTATACATCTCCTCTCTGGAGAACCAAAGTTCCCACTCTGGGTTGTTCACAATATACAAAATACAGTGATACGTTAAAACAATAACCCACAGCCAATGGCGATGGCTGTAATAAGTAACACTATGGGTCCAGAACTGAGACATATCATTAAAAGCCTCCCTAAAAAACCTGGTGGCTTATTCCAAGAATTATGTGCTGTCACCAAGAAGGATCTTTTCCTTGCTATGGTTTTTCCATCAGGATCAAACGCGTAATGTCAGCAGTTTTAGCTGCAGTATAGCAGTTTAACCACGGCACATCTCAAAATAGAGCCTTGAGTGCCTGGTAACCCTTAGCTTGTTGTTCTTGCTCAGTCGCACAGTCGAGTCCGACGCTTTGCGACCCCAAGGACCAATGCGCGCCAGACACCCCTATCCTCCACCATCCTCCGCAGCCCGCTCAGCTCTATGCCCGTTGCGTCAACAATGCCATCTAGCCATCTCATCCTCTGCCGCCCCCTTTTCCTTTTACCCTCGATCTTTCCCAGCATCAAAGCCTTCTCGAGTGAGTCCTCTCTTCTCATGTGGTGTCCCTTAGCTAGACAATGAATTTTTGGCTTAGAATTTCATCTGTTTGGACAGATGTGTTCGAGATGTGCCATGCCAGAACAGGGCAAGGTAACAAGAATATCCATTATTCTTTTGTTCTAGAAACATGTGCAGTGTGCATGGCTTGTTTCCACCTATTGTTTTCAGCTCTCATGTGACTAAACAGGCCTATTCTGCTGTTAGGACTAAACTGTTGAAGATTCTTCTTTAATGTAGGCAGATGATCATTATGATCTCTGGGCCTCTTTTGATCCTCTACCATTCAAAAATATTGTCTACGTGTTAATTAAATTATTTAGCAAATTAATTAGAATGGCATTTAACAGGTTGGCTGTTAGCATGCTTCTCTCTAGTTGACAGTTAACAGATTGTCCCTATTGAAATCAATGAAATGGGCTTCTCCCAGTAGTAGTAATCGAAGACATTATACCTTTTTGTTAAGTGGAACCCCATAAACATACTTGAGTTTCCAAGTCTGACCTCTCTTCGGGAATCTTGAACTGATGTTCCAAAAATAAATACAGTAATACCTCATACAAAGTCCGCTTCGTACAACATCGAATTCATACAACATTGCCTAATTTCTTGAAAAAAGTTGCCTCATACAAAGTCGTGCGACTTTGTATGAGGCATTCAGTTTTCCCAGGTTGCATTGTGCCTGGGCAGTATAAAAGACAAGACACATGCGTGCATTGCTCTTGTGGGTTTTGCACAAGGCAAAGAGTGGTTTTGAGCATGATTTTGGATTTTTTTGAATTTTTCATCAGAATTTTTAGAAGCATTCCTGGGATTTTTGCAGCATTCTTCAGGTTCTTGGACAATCAGGGTTGTTTGACATGGTTGTTTGACATGTTTTTGTAATGTTTTTAGCCTTTAGACAATGTTTTCTTAAAGTTCTCTCAGTTTCCTGTCTGTTACCTTGACTTTGCCCTGAAGTCTGTGCTGTTACAGTACAGTGTATCTCTATGGAAACGACGTTGTATGAGATATCGCGGCAAGGATTTGGATGTTGTATGAGGCATTGTGGCTAGGATTTTGCATGCCTCATACAAAGTCCAAATCCGTATAAAGTCCGAACGTGTGGAACCAAGTTTGGATGTTGTATGAGGTATCACTGTACTGAGATGGGGCAGAAGGCTGGATGAAATACAACCAAGCAACACTATTTGTTGTTCATATATACAGGAGGGTGGGGGGACTTTAGCATTTATGAGATGTTTGACCGACAGGAGACAAGCTACCCCCCCCCCCGCCTCTAATCCCCCACAAGTATAGTTATTCTTCAACACCAAGGCCACAGCTGATCCTGGGCTGCTTCTTTCAGCCTGAGGGAAGATAAAAGCCACCAGCCCCTGGCCTGCCGAGAACACTGCCTTCGGGAGGGAGACTGGCGAGAACACCTGAGGCAGGGCGGCTTCTGGACTCCTGGTTGGGCTCCAAGGCCACCTCCACCGCCTCCACCGCCTCCACCACCGCTTAGGCGGTTTCATCTTCGGGAGTGGAGGCCGTTGAGAACATTGGATGTTTGTCTTCCGTCCCATGGCTGGTTTCGGAAAGGGGATATTTTTCCCGGCTGTGCAGGTCCGTCACAGCAACTACAGGGAGGACCTTGTGCCACCAGGACCGGGGGCGGGGAGGAGAACATCGGCTGCACCTGGGGTCGCTTGTGGCCCCAAAGATGGCGCCCCCCGCCATTTATGCAGCCACAAGCCTTGCGCTGCCGGGACTGGGGTGGGGAGGAGAGCATTGATTGTACCTGGGGTCGCTTGCGGCCACAAAAGCGGCCCCCTCCACCATCCCGGCAGCCACGAGCCTTGCACTGCCAGAACTGGGGCGAGGAGGAGAACATTGGCCGTACCTGGGGTTGCTTGCGGCCTCAAAAGTGGCACCCCTCGCCATCCCTGCAGCATCGCGCCTCATGCCGCGTGGACCAGGGTGGGGAGAACTATGGCCCCACCTGCGGTTTCTTGGCGGCCTTAGGGGCGGCGCCCCCCCCTCCCCATCACCCCCGTGGCCTTACAGCGCTTGGACCAGGGCCGGGAGGAGGAGACTCCCGTCATTGGAGTTCTGTTGGGGGTGGTGGAGGGAGTGAGAGGGTATGTTTTTTTTTAACTTTTTTAACTTTTAACTTTTTTATCATGTGTCTTTTATGTATTTACTGTCCGCTATGTAAACCGCCCTGAGTTGGGTTGTACCTGAGTGGGCAGTATATAAGCGTGAAAAATAAATAAATAAATAAAATAAATATTCTGACTGGCATTTCTGGGAGAAAACCCTAGCAAGAATGTACATGTGAAGTCAATTCATAGACAATCTGATAATTTAAATCAGGCTTTCTCAACGTTGCAGGCCAGATCACTTCCCCTCAGACGGCTGAGCGGGCCAGTCACATGGTTCCACACAAGTTCTCACGCATATTCGTGCACATTTTCAGTGAGTTCTTGCATATTTTTGGAGACTTCTTGCATGAAAATGCGCATTCTGCCACATTTTCTGTGAGTTTTCAGTGCATCCACCACTTGCGGCAGCAGGAACGAGTGCAGAGGGCCATGTGAAATGACTCCATGGGCCGCATCCGGCCCATAGGTTGTGAATGCCTGATTTAAATCAGAATCAAATTCGTCACCAAAGGCAAGAAGTATAAAACTGATGTGATCTGATTTTCTGGGCCAATTGTCATTCTGAAATCTGCCTTTTGCATCAATTTAGATGTTAAGTCTCAAAGACGGTCCAACAAAAGCAAATTATAGTACTTCAGGTTACAACAGCGCTCCATGTGCTCCGGTGTCTAGTCATGCCTGCCACATGACCACGGAAACGTCTACAGAAGCAGACAGTGCTGGCTCTTTGGCTTAGAAACAGAGATGAGCACTGCACCCTAGAGTCGGATACGACTGGCTTTCGAGCAAGGGAAACCTTTACCTTTACCTTTAGGTTACAAAAAATTAAGGAATTGATTACCACTACATGGCTCCAATTTAATTCCCCCCATCTCTCACTCATTTGTATGGCACTTACTCTCAAGTGGATATGTAACAGTATTATGAGCTGGAATTTGGCAAGTGAGCAAGTGCACACACCTCACACACAAAAAGCTGGAGAATGTATATGTCTATGTGCACTGGAACACCTTCCTTACCATCTGAGGCTGCAACGGTTGGGCCTTTTCACTCTTGAACGACGACGTCTAAGAGGTGACCTGATTGAAGTTTATAAAATCATGCACAGTGTGGACAAAGTAGATAAGGAAAAACTGTTTTCCCTATCGCATAACACTAGAACTAGGGGACACTCCATGAAACTTTTGTGTACTAGTTCTCAAACAAATAAGAGAAAGCACTTTTTCACCCAGAGGCTCACTGGTCTATGGAACTCCCTGCCAGAAGAAGTGGTGACAGCTGTCAGTCTTGACAGCTTTAAGAAAGGATTAGACAAGTTCATGGAGGACAAGGGGATCAATGGCTATAATTATGGATACCTAATGACAACCCCTGGGTTGGAAAGATAGGTAGGATATCTCTCAATGCCATTCCCAGGGAAGCCTAAGCAGGTGAAGGCATCTCCTTGGGAATACCCTGAAGCAAATGGTGAGCCACTGTGTGAGACAGAATGCTGGACTGGATGGGCTGTGGCCTGTTCCAGCAAGGCTGTTCCTATGTGCATGCGCGCGCGCACGCGCGCACACACACACACACACTAGTATAAAGGAGTTAACGAGTAGAAAAAAACTACCGATTGATTATAAATGTACTCAGCTTAGTAAACAAAAGCACACATCTTAACTATAGTTTAAATAATCAGTTCTAGAACACTTCCTCAGGACACGCATGGAACCAAGGAACCTCACTACTGAATGGAAGTTTAGAAAGATGTATTTCATAGGACATCATTTCAAATTACAGTAATCTTTCCTTATGAAGAATGTCAGTACTGTATTACTATTTCCCCACAATGCCTTCACTAGGCTGAGGCTGAGACAACTGTACTGTGCCTAAGGCCACAATGACATGCCAGGCTGGTGCTCCACATTGTTGGCTGTAAAATGACTTGTTACAGTAATAATTCAAGAAGTATGAAGGAAATGAGAAGAAACTCCCAGCTCAATTCCCAGTATTCTGATGATTAGGTAAAGGTTGTCCTTGCTCAAAAGCCAGTCATATCCAACTCTAGGGTATGGTGCTCATATCCATTTATAGCCAAAGAGCCAGCACTGTGGGCCATTCAACAATTACATGATCCATTTTTTGGGGGAAATTGACCCCCCCCCATGTAATCCGACTGTAATTTTCACTTTGAAACCCCTCCTTTTTAATTATGTAATCCAGAGCTTTTGCTTTTGTATCAAAAGTCTAATTTTTAGAGCTTTTCACTACTGGTGCCTAATGCAGAACATATCGGTGAGGATTCTCGATGCATCAGACCCTTTGTGAAGATTTTTTTTTTTTTGCAGGGAGCAATTCAATAATCTCAAATCGGATCGAAATCCCCAGAGATCATCTTTAAACCTAAAAAAATGCCATGTTTCAAAACCACAACAGCTCCAAATGGATTATGTAATCTTTGACCTGACCCCTGACACCCCCATGTAATTTTCCGTATTTCAGATGGCAGATCCCCTCCCTCCCCTCGAGGATCACGTAATTGTTGAATGGCCCCTGCCTGCGTCTGCAGATGTTTCCCTGACATGACTAAACACAGAACACTGTTTACCTTTCCACCAAAGTAGTACCTATTTATCTACTTGAAATGTCTTACTTTCAAACTGCTAGGTTGGCAGGAGCTGGGACAGACACAGGAGCTCACTCCATCGCGCAGCACCCAGGTCTCAAACTGCTGACTTGTCAACCTTCTAATCATCTAATTCAGCGTCTTAACCACTAAGCCACCGCAGTTGCATTCTGATGCTTTAAAATTGTTTAATACTGAAAGAAAGGCAAGTGGTGTGCACAGGTTGCTGCTATACCAGAGTAGTCAACCTTGGTGGGCTCAGAGGTTACATATTTGCCCCACAAATATCAGCCCCAGCAATGCTTTACCCCACCTCAATTATTGTTTAAAAAAATGGAACGGACCTCCAGAAGCAAAAACATGTCCCCAGGTAGTCATGGGGACTAGAAAAATACCCTTGCAAGGTTGCGTGTTGCTCACACCATTATTATACAGCAGTTTAACTAGGCAGTGTTGCTAATCTCTTGTCAATGATGTTAGGCAGGAACTAAACTTCACCAAAGCATCTTCCATCAGATCCCTTGGGCAAGGTGAAAGCACAGCGCACACGTCATGGCCCGCCTAGCCAACGGGTGACGTGTTATCCTAATGGCTAAAAAAACCACATGTGCGAATGTCATTGTGGGGATGTCTACCAATGTGCAGACTCCTTGCTGAATAACAACTCCAAGGTATTTACCACCCACAATTGGTTGATCAACATATAGAACCAAATCCTCTTATTTATACCACCAGCGGAAGTGAAAAGCATAAATCACAATGCTTAACTGCCACTACTTAAGGAATCGCTTTGAGAACACTTGGAAAGTTTTAAGGAATACAGTGACCTAGCTGAATATTGAGGCTGGCTCTTTTGCTATAAATGGAATGAGCACCAAACCCTAGAGTAGGATACGACTGGCAAGGGCGACCTTTACCTTACAACGCAGAACTTAGCAAACTAACATTATTGGAAGCAAAACTTTAATTTCTAAAACATGTTCAAAGAATGTCCTGCCGGGTCAAATATATGAGACAGACTCACGACATGCAAAGTGAGAGATGTCATGCTTTAATTTGTTGTAATTGTGATGATCATGGTGTACAGCGTCCATGAGATTGTGTGATGATTATGGGGTACATGAGATTGGGGGGTTGGGGTTTTCATAAACTGTAAGCCATAAGCATCACTATTATAACAAAGTAAGGCTTGAACTATCTCGCTTTGCATGTCATGAGTCTATCTCATATATTTGTTTCACCTTTTAAGTTGCATTACTGGACTGAATGAACATTTGCACGATATTCTAATTTTCCGAGTTTCACCTGTATATCCCCAACAAGTCTGTCAGCCGAACTCCTTGTTACCCCCTAAGAAGTCGCTGCTCACAGATAACAACGTTGCTTGTAACTCGTTATTCCTAGTTCTTAGTTGCTCCAGTTACCTTTCCCAGGCCGCCACCACCAACCCCGTCTCCTCCCGATGCCAAAGGAAGTATGTGGAAGCCCCAAGAGGCGAGGAGCTCCGGGAGGCCCCCCAGGCTGTTGCCGGCAACTCTTTCCAAGCTTCGGCCTCGAGAGCAACCCTAGTCTCCCTCAGGCAGGCCCCACAACTGACAATGCGTGAGAGAGGGCACCCTCCCCAGGGCCACCATCAGGGCAGTACTACCAGTACTGCCATAGAGGGCCCGGAGCTGACATGGGCCCTGCCGCCGCCAGCCATCACTGTGACATTACTGTGTGTGGGGCCCCCAATATGAGTGCTCAGTACGGGACCCAAAAATTTCTGGTGGCGGCCCTGACTCTCCCCCCTAGACCAGTGTTTCCCAAACTTTGGGGTTTTTTTGGGACTTCAATTCCCAGAAGCCTAAGTCAATCCCCCAAAGCAATGAGCAGCCAATGTACTGACTTAGGCTTCTGGGAATTGAAGTATCCCGGTGGGGAGCGGGCTGCACGTTGGGAACCACTGCCCTAGAGTCTATAGCAGGGGTGCCCAAACTACAGCCCATGCTCCAGATCCATACGGGCAGCCAGTGTACTGACTTAGGCTTCTGGGAATTGGAGTCCCCCGGTGGGGAGTGGGCCCCATGTTGGTAACCATTGCCCTAGAGCAGGAGTTCTCAACCTTTTTAAGCCGAGGGCCAGGTCACGCTCCCTCAGACACCTTCAGGGGCCAGACGGCCATTTTGCCCTTACTCCACCACATGGCACTTCCGGGTGTGGAGGAGGCGGTGGGGATCCCCAAATGAAGTGATGCCGCAGGCAGCATCTGGCCCACAGGCTGAAGGTTGAGAATCCCTGCCCTAGAGTCTATAGCAGGGGTGCCCAAATGAATTGCCATCGGGGGCCCTGGATCCGGCCCACGGGCCATAGTGACCGGGGCCCCTGAACCACATGACTGGCCCACGGCCCAAAAAGTTTGGGTACCCCCTGGTCTAGAGAGACTCTTCTCCGGCCACGACAGCCTAACGAAGGGGGGCGGCGGCTGAGCCTGGCGTGTCTCGTTGTCTCCAAACAGAGGCAACCCACGGGGTAAGCCACCCCCTCCCCCTGCAACAGCTGATGAAGTCCTGTGCGCATTCACACGGTCAGCACCGGGGTCAGGGAAACCGTTGGGGGAGGGGGGAGGATGTTGTTGTTGTTGTCCCTTGGACTACGGGAGCAAGGAAGGAAGGATATAGCAAGCTGCAAAAGGAGCAGCAGCCGCAACCGCTCGGGCATCTCCGGTGGAGGGAGGGGGTGGGGGCGGCGCACACTCGTGTTCTCCCCCCCCCTGCCCCCCCCTCCCCACGACCCTGGCCAGAGAGAGAGAGAGAGAGACTCACCGGCGGAGTCGAGGGCGGTCTCAGCAGCTGCAGCCCCACCACGGGGACCATCCTCCGCCAGCGGAGGCCTCTCTCTCTGACTCCACCCACTACTCCTTCCTATCCATCTCCTCCCCCCCCCCTCTCCTATCGTATCCCTGGGCGCACTGCGACGGTTGGTCCCACCTCCCGCTCGCGCAGCCCGACCAATGGAGGACGACGTCACCGCCCACCCTTGTGAACCAGGGCTCCCCGGAAGAGACTGCCCCGCCCCCCCCTCGCCGCCGCACTGGAAGGTGAGTCCCGCCCACTCGGTCCCTATTGGCTGCCGCGAGAGCGGAGTCGGACGAATGGCGTACTGGTTTGGGGGAGCATACGGAGGAGTGGGGGCGGGGAAAGGGTGAGATGGAGGTGGGGAGGAACAGGAGGGGGCCAATAGACCATTTTGTTGTTCAGTCGCACAGTCGATTCCGACTCTTTGCGACCCCATGGATCATCGTTCTCCACCCAGGCATCCCTGTCCTCCACCATCCTCTTCAGTCCACACAGCCCCGCGCCCATTGTGTCTACAATACCATCTAGCCATTTCATCTTTGGCCGCCCCCTTCTTCTTTTGTCCTCCACCTTCCCCAGCATCAATGCCTTCTCAAGTGAATCCTCCCTTCTCCTTTGATGTCCAAAGTACTTCATCTTCATTATTTGTCCTTCTAAGGAGCAGTCAGGGCTAATATCTTCTAATATTGACCTATTTGTTCTCCTCGCTGTCCAGGGGACTCTCAAAACTCTCCTCCAGCACCACATCTCAAAGGCATCTATTCTTCTGCGCTCCACCTTTCTAATGGTCCAGCTCTCACACCCATACATTACCACCGGGAATACCATTGCTTTGACTATGCGGACCTTTGTTTGCAGTGAGATGTCTCTACTTTTCACTATGTTGCCCAGGTATTTCATAGCTTGTCTCCCAAGAATCAGTCGCCTTTTTATTTCATGGCTGCAATCCCCATCTGCAGTGATCTTGGATCCTAAGAAAGTAAAGTCTGTTACTGCTTCTACTTCTTCCCCATCTATTTTCCAGGAACTGATATGGCCTGTTGCCATTATCTTGGTTTTCTTGATATTGAGTCTCATGCCAGCTTTTGCACTTTCCTCCTTCAATCCAATCAGGAGCTTTTTTAGGTCTTCCTCACTTTCTGTCATTAGGGTGGTATCTGCGAATATCAAATTGTTGATGTTTCCCCCAGCAATTTTAATTCCGATCTGTGATTCATGCAGCCCTGCATTGCGCATTATGTGCTCTGTATGTAAGTTAAATAAGCAGGGTGACAAAATGCAGCCTCGTCTTACTCATTTTCCTATTCCAAACCCATCTGTCATTCCATACTCTGTCCTAACTGTTGCTTCTTGACTCATGTACAGATTTCTCATGAGGCATATAAGGTGTTCTGGTATTCCCATCTCTTTAATTACTTGCCACATTTTGTTGTGGTCCACGCAATCAAAGGCCTTGGTGTAGTCAATGAAACAGAAGTAAGCTTGTTTCTGGTATTCCTTTGTTTTCTCCATAATCCAATGTATGTTGGCAATGTGGTCTCTGGTCCCCCTGCCTCTTCTGAACCCAGCCTGCACCTCTGGTAGTTCTCTTTCTACATGCTGCTGCAGTCTATCCTGTATTATCTTGAGCATCACTTTGCTAGCTTGTGGGATGAGCGCAATTGTTCGATAATTTGAACATTCTTTGGCTTTGCCCTTTTTTGGGATTGGGAATTATACTGATCTTTTCCAATCCTGTGGTCAAATCTGCTGGCATATACATGTAGTAGCTTGATTCCATCATCTTTTAGGGCTTTGAAGAATTCAACTGGGATACCATCATCTCCACTGGCTTTGTTATTTGCCGTGCTTTTTAGGGCTTTTCTGACTTCACTCTCTAGGATGTCTGGTTCAAGTTCAATTTCCCCCTCATTGTTATTTATCCGGGGTGTTTAGGTCTTTTTTTGTAAAGTTCCTCTGTGTACTCTTTCCATCTTTTCTTTATCTCTTCTGCATCCGCTAACGCCTTGCCATCTTTGTCTTTTATCGTGGTCATTTTTGCTTTGAACTTTCCCTTGACTTCCCCAAATAGACCATGGAGGTATAAAAAAACAGGAGATGACATGATGTCACAAACTTGAAGCCGACTAATCTGACAGTCCGCCATGTTAGTTGGCCCAAAACATTGCCTTATGGTGCTTTGATTGTGTGGAGTCGTGAAAGTAGATTGGGGTTTCCCCTTTAATATCAGTGGGGGGGTTTGTGATCCCCCTCCACTGGCTCCCCTGGGGTTGGGAGATTTGGGGGGGACAAAAGGGGTCTGTCTCCCCAACTCTTCTGGACCCAGGAGACCCGGGAGAGCTGATCAATTCCACCCCCCTCCCAAACACTCCCTAACCGCTTGGTTTCTTCTCTTTAATAATGGGGTGTCCTGCGGGGGAGCCCCTCTCTGCCGAGTCCCCTTTTGTCCCCCCAACCCCCCCCCAACCCAGGGGACCCAGGAGAGGGGATCAATCCACCCCCACCCCCCTCCAACTCAAGAAGCCATCGTAAACGGTAGTCTGCTAATGTTTTGGTCCACCTAATATGGCGGCAGGCCACGCCCACTGACTTCAAGAAACTTACAGCATGAAGCCTGTAGTGCCATCTCCTCTTTTTTATACCTCCAAGCAATAGATGGTCGGAAATGGAGCGGTGTGGTTGGTTTGGTAGGCGTTCCCTCCAGAAGGGAGAAAAAGCCGAAATTTATTTGATAGTCACGCATGTATTTTTTTAATTGGTATTTATTTTTCGCATGCGCAGCAATAGGATGAGCTTTGGGGCCGCCGCCCTGTGGAATGGATAGCAATTACAATCATTTATTTTTGAAGTGGTAGCCAACCTAGCATTTCGAAAGCAAGACATTGCAAGTAGATAAATAGGGACCACTTCGGTGGGAAAGGTAAACAGCGTTCCGTGAGCTCCGGTGTGTCTAGTCATGCCTGCCACATGACCACGGAGATGTCTGCAAAAGCAGACAGCACTGGCTCTCTTCGGCTTTGAAACAGAGATGAGCACTGAACCCTAAAGTCGGATACGACTGGCCTTTGAGCAAGGGAAACCTTTACCTAGCCGTGTTAGTCTCTGCAAGAGTAAACAAACAAACAAAAACACCCCCCAAAAAGAGAGGCAAAAAACGTTATGGCACCTTAAAGACTCATTTCGTCGAGGAACTGGACTTGATCCATGAAAGCTCACATTTAAATACAGGAATCAGTCTTTAAAGTGCTACTGCGTTTTTTGTCTTTTATGTTGTATTTTGTTTACTCTCTGATATATTTTATTGTTTATTTGTGTGTTTATTAATTTACATTTATACCCCACCCTTTTAATGCAAGCATCACTCAGGGCAGCTTACTACATATACCACCCCATAGCATCTCTTCAGATGCTTTAGTCAGTGTCCAAGCTTCAACTCCCTACAGCCATGATGGCGAACCTTGGCACTCCAGATGTTCTTGGGCTTCAATTCCCAGAAGCCCAAGCACCCTGTGAATCCACATGAATGGGTTTATTGCAATTCATCCGGCCCACGCTGCCCCCGTCGCTCCTGGAAGCGGAAGTAAAACGCGCCTGAATGGAGGAAGGGTTAACCCAGAAGAGTCTTAACCGTATGGGCACGTTTTACTTCCGCTTCCGGGAGCAACGAGGGCAGCATGGGCCAGATGAATTGCAGTAAACCCATTCGTGTGGATTCACAGGGTGCTTGGGCTTCTGGGAATTGAAGTCCAAGAACATCTGGAGTGCCAAGGTTCGCCATCACAGCCCTACAGCAACACCGAGAATATGTAACATCTCACTATTCGGATCTTTATAGCGAGAGTTAGATCTCTACTGCATAACAAACTTTGCATATATATATATCTTTTACGGTGGATCTTGCTACAGTATTTCTATCCGTATTTTAATCTCTACATAAGGATCCCACTTTTCATTTAACATACTCCCAAATAGACAATTTTATCCACTCTTTTGATTTATTGTGTTCCTGCCATTAGCTTGCCTTGAGTAGGTGTTCAGTTTGTAACCAGATATTTAGTCTTCTTGGTGTTGAGATCCAAAGTGAGAGTACTTCTGAAAAAATACTCTCCAAATATATATATTAAACAGTTTCGGGAACAACACACAGCCTTGTTGCACACCTCTGCGAATTGGAGCCTGCTCTGTCAGCTTTTCTTTCATTTCATTTCATTTATTAGACTTGTATGCTGCCCTACTCGACAGTGTGACTCAGAGCGGATAACATACCATGGAGCAACATATATTACAATATTACACTATCAAATATAAATACAACAACATAATGCAATACAATTGATAATCAATAAATCTAACAAAAATGAAAATACAATACAGTGCATTGTATTTTCTGACTTGAGCTGTCTGATTCCAATAAAGGTTGGTGATGACTCTCATATCTTTATCATCTACCTGTACACCTATTTTCTTCAGTGCTGTCATCATCTTCTCATGCTGGCATCTGTCAAAGGCTTTTGCATAACCTATAAAACCATAGCTGTCAAGTATCCCTTATTGGCTGGGAAAACCTCTTATTTTACCGTCTTTCCCGCCGTCATCCCTTATTAATGAGACTGCAATGCCCCATTGCCACCATTGGAGGGCAGCACAGGATAAGCATAGCTGTCAAGTATCCTGTATTTGCCGGGAAATTTCCCTTATTTCCAAATCCAAAACTTGACGTATGTATAAAACATACGTGCGCATCATATCACATGTCTCTACATCTTTGTATGAGGACCTTCATCATAAAGAGTGTCTCTCTGGTACTTAGAATTCCAGAAGCCAAATTGCATCTCATCTGTGTTTTCTTCACATCTATACCTATAAAATGGTGCGTTAACCGTTGGAATGTAACAAAGGATGTTGCACCGGTCTCCACGAGCCCCGTCCGAGCCTTTCTGCACTCGCCCGAACTGGGTTCGCAGGTAACTGTCGGATTGAAATTTTCGACCCGGGGGCAGGGCCCCCCCAGTCGCGAACAAAAAAAAGAACTTCAAACCCCAACGTTCCTTGCGCCGCGCCGCACCAGAGCCAATCAGGCTGCGTGGCATGGGCAAAAGGAACGTTCGAAAACCGGCCGCAGCCAATCAAAAGGAAGCCGAACAAAAAAACCGGTGCTGTACCCAAACACGCACAGGCAAAACTACAAGCCCCAGCGTCCTGTGCGCCATTAGCGTGCAGAACGCTGAGGCAGCCAGCGCGCTAAAAATGAAATTTTTTTTAAAAAAAACGCTGCCGCACCGCTGCCGCTCCGCTGCCGCTCCGCTGCCGCTCCGCTTCCTTCCCACGGGCCATCCAGCATGGCCCGTGGGAACAAAAGGCACCCTCCCTGCCACTGCGCTTCCTTCCCATGGGCCATCCAGCATGGCCCGTGGGAACAAAAGGCACCCCCAAAAAAACGGACGCACCAAAACACGAACCAAAAACAATTAAAACCAGTCAAAAACAAAAATCTAACATTAAAAAAAATAAACACCAACACCTCCACAAAACACACGCAACAAAAAACAATGGACCCCCCCCCCAATAAATAAATAAATAAATAAATAAATAAATCAGAGAGCTTACCATGAAGACGTCTTGACTTTATGGCGACAGGAACTCGAATGAGCTAAGAAAGGAAGCAACACTTACCGGAAGCGACACCCAGAGGACAGAAAAGGAGAATGGTAGAGAGGAAGCAAAGCTCACCACCCCCACCCAGAGGCCACAAGAGAAAAGACATCCAAAAACATTGCCACTGCAAAGATAAATTCCAAATTTAAAAATTCATAAAATAAGTTAGCACAACATTCAAAAATATACACACTACTCTCAAAAAATACCAAAAATACCTCATAAATCACTTTTCACTCCAAAAAAACAAAACACCAAACCAAAAAATAAAACAACAAAATTAAATTTTAATTAAAAAAATTGAAATTAAATAAATCAAAATAAAATTTGCATGAACAAAAATCAAAATCCACCAAAAACAAAATTTCAAGAGCCTGACACTGAGGAAGCCAGCGCACAACAAATAAAAATCAAACAAACACTGGGAGCGCAAGTCCGCCACAGGCGGACGCAGCGCCTCGAAGCCACAAAATCACAAAACCTTTCAAAACCATTTAACACAGCCCAGCACCATTTGTTCAAGAAAACAAATGAAACCCATGACTATCCAAAACCAAATTTAAAGAGCCCGGCACTGAGGAAGCCAGCGCACAAAAAATAAAAATTAAACACACACTGAGGGCGCAAGTTTGCCACAGGCGGACGCAGCGCCTCCAAGTCACAAAATCACAAAACCTTTAAAAACCATTAAACACAGCCCAGCACCATTAGTTCAGGAAAACAAACAAAACCCTTAACTATCCAACACATTTTTAAAATGCCCGGCACCTCCGGGCAAAATCTGCTAGTTTCTTATAAATTCTACTATGGGTTATTTTCAAAAAATACCTTAAGAACATGACTCATGAGGCTAATCGTTCTGTACACCTCACAGGATTTCGCATTTTGTTTCTTTGGCAATGTAACAAAGGTTGATACAACCAATCACTGCGTCATAAACATTGTTAAAAAGGTCCATCTGTTCTTTGATGTTAACTTTGGACAAAAATTTCTACTGGGATGTCATCTGGCCCTCTTGCTCTCCCTGTCTTTGGGACTTTGCAAAGCTCTTACAACCTCACTCTCCAGTACTGGTGGTTCAGTATTGCCATTTATGGCAAGCTGTTCAGTTAATGGCCTTTTAGGCTTCCTTCACATGCATAGCACACTTTTTGAATAATAAGAATTATATGTCATGAGAGGGCTTCAGGACTTTAGAGATACTTAGGTGGGGAGTGGTAAAAAAAAAGTTGGGAACCACTGTCCTAGATAAAGTCAAACTTGGAACTCTGTCTGGAAGCTAAATGACTAAGCTGAAGGCATTACACTTAGGATAGGTAAAGGTAAAGGTTTCCCTTGCTCGAAAGCCAGTCGTATCCGACTCTAGGGTGCAGTGCTCATCTCTGTTTCTAAGCCGAAGAGCCAGCGCTGTCTGCTTCTGCAGACGTTTCCGTGGTCATGTGGCAGGCATGACTAGACACCGGAGCGCACGGAACGCTGTTACCTTCCCACCGAAGTGCTCCCTATTTCTCTACTTGCAATTTCTTGCTTTCCAACTGCTAGGTTGGCAGGAGCTGGGATGAAGATGGGAGCTCATTTCCGTCCTGCAGTACTCGGGAATCGAACTGCTGACTTTCCGCTTCCCAGGCAGCGTCTTAGCCACTTGAGCCGATATATCGCAAAAAATGACAAGACTCACTTGAAAAGACAGTGATATTGGGAAGAAATGAAGAGATTACTATTTCAAAGGTTCGTTGTAAGTACAGTACTGTATTAAGTGACTTGATGGCGCAGGGCAAATAATGCAGTTGCAGGAACCAAAGTTCAGTTTTCTCCAAATGTGAGATCATGTATGTGCAAATGTTCTTGAAACTGAGGATGTTTTAGTGTTTAAATGACATTTTCTCTAAATAGTTTTACATACCATGTCAGGGTCATCTCCAGCAACAAATGCCCATTTATCAAATTCTATCACTTTCCTTAGTGCTTATTCTAAAGAACTGTTGGCTGCATTTGAAAACTAAAGAGAGCCTAAGACTCATTACAATACTGGTTACAAACATCTTCATTATTGATCTGCCTCATTTTTCCCCCTAATAAAAAGGGAAGATTGATATTCTTTATAAGCACTGACCCCTTGCTTTTGAAGTGCATGGGATATACAATAACGAACTATTGTCCTAAGAACAGAGCATATAAAGCAGTTTGGTCCTCACTTTGGAATGGCTTCTGCAATTAATTAACTGCAGACAAGCTTCTTCGAGTGCCACATCCGATTCCAAATATTGGCTATCCCAAAGATTGTCCTTGGGACAATATAATGCAGTGGCCTTCCATTTGCCTTCTGCATTGCTGAGTGACTCCAGTACCAATGATTCAGTTCAACAAATCACTTTCAGATCCTGAGCCCTTTTGGCACACAAAGTCCTTATCAGCCCCAGGCCAGTATTGATGAAGCTGCTGCCTCCCACCAAGATGGATTTAAGTGGTATTTAATCCACTTGGGGACCATCACCCTTCCATACCTGTCAAGTTTTGGATTTGGAAATAAGGGAAATTTCCCGGCAAATACAGGATACTTGACAGCTATGCTTATCCTGTGCTGCCCTCCAATGGCGGCAATAGGGCATTGCAGTCTAATTAATAAGGGATGACAGTGGGAAAGAGGGTAAAATAAGGGGTTTTCCCGGCCAATAAGGGATACTTGACAGCTATGCACCCTTCCCTCTGGATTTCACTACCCAAGGCCGCTAGTCCTCAGGGTTGTCAGGTTATCGGTAGTTAACCGCGGCTGCCTGATGAACATTGTCTCTGGCAGTATGGTCTACTCTATTAGCATAGCAAGATAACCTGACCAGACTAACATAGACATGCTTAAGATTCCTAAATTATAAACAAGCTAGAGTTGTTGCTTTATTTAAACCCAGCGAAGACCCCCAAAATTACCAACTAGTGTCATTCTTTTGCCATCTATATAAGGTACTGGCGGTGCAGTGAGTTCGATCCCAACCAGGGTTCAAGGTTGACTCAGCCTTCCATCCCTCCGGGGTCAGTAAAATGAGTACCCAGCGTGTTAGGGGCAAAATGCTAATTAACTTGTGAACCGCCCAGAGAGTGCACTAATCATAGAAGTGTGATTGCTTTTAATCTTGATGTTACCCAGTGTGGCAAAAGTATAGCCAACACAAAAAATATAAATGCATCTCAAAGAAATGCCCTAACCAATATAGCATCAGGTACAAACTCCAAGTGGATCACTGTGGCTGTTGAAGGAAAAACATTAAAGGAATACTTAACAAAGGAGAAAATGCAGTTCTGCAGGAGAAAGTTGTAGCTCTAAATAGATGCCAAGTCAGCCAGAAACACTGGTCGGGACCCCCTCTGTATAATTAGTAAATAATGGTATCAATTGCAAGTAAAATACAGGAACAAATTATCTAGAATAGGCAGTAAAGGAAGACTACCAAACTACTGAAAATGGATTTCACTTCATTACATCCTTCCTGCCATCCATGGATACATGTACTGATAATGTCTGCATTGAATTTTGAGAAGGTACACTCAAAACTGGCTAGATGTCTTGGGCAGGAGCGAATGGAGGCTGATGGTACTGTGACCTTTTTATTTTTTAATCCCAGGAGTTAACAGAATCAGATTTAAGAAGGCTGATATAATTTGTGAAGGCATCATACAGAATTTAAGACTCCCTCAAAGGGCGATTTGAGCTCCTTGGTACGTGGAAGTGGACAGAATGACCATAGAGACCCTGTGGCACTGATGGTATAGTTCTCGGACCCCAGATTCAAAATAAAGGATCATGATGCCCTAAGGAGTTAAAAGGAACCCAGGTACTGTACTGTAATAGTTTGCTTTAGAATTGCACTTATCAGAAGCGTAGAAAACAGATTTCCTCCAATAGCAAAGCTTCTTCACATAATACATGAGTTTTCTCAGTGTGCTAACTCATTCAGCACCTAATCAACCGATGTGAGGGGGGAGATGGAAAGTGGTTTTTAGACAAATCCAAGTTATTTGTGCTTAGGTGTGCTGCACAATCACTGGAACACAGTGAATTAGTTCTGCTCGAATTTACTACACATCACAGGGCACCATGAAGTTAATGAAAACATAACTAGAATTTATTTCAGCTGTAACAGTATGTCATATTTAATGGACATATTTAACCATTAACTGAATCAAGTAATCTCAGCCACTTTGTGTATACAAAAATATGCCCCCACCCACCCACCCACTGAAGAATGTTCTGCTGGTTGCTTCTTTCCTTCTTGTTGCTTATCATAGTTACCCCAACACTGATTTTTCACTGTGAGGCTCAGCAGTTTCTCAATGCTGTTTGATAATATGACACCATTTGCTGAGCTTAAGGTTTTAACTACAGGCTGTGCAATGGATGTCCAATACAGTCCTTGCAAATATCTGTCAGAGAAGTAGTAGTTAATTTAACTGAACTTTCAAGCTGTTTACCATAATTGTACATATTATGTTTCTGAAAAAGAGTGGAAAATCTCAACAACACATGAAATATTAAAGACACCCATTTTAGACAAATCTCTGCTTGACTTTCAAAAGACAAGACATTTCCCCCCATAAACTGGCTGAGTTTTGCAGACTATGAAGTAGAAAAAGAACCATCCAGACTGCTGCTGTTGCCATACTCAAACAGATATAACTCAAGGGTTTAGGGATTCAATCATGTTTCTTGAGCAAGTAGCAAAAATGGCTGGACTGATAGGCATGAAATGTGGAGCTCTGATTCCCAATAATTCTCCCCTCCACCTGGTATAGACACAGTTACTTAAGGTTGACCGTACAATGAAAACCTCAAGAATGGTTGAGAAATACATTCACAGACTGACACTGATTTGAAAAAAAATTAGAAGCAAAAGGTTTCAATTTGCCTGGGATCTAAAAATAAAACTGCTTTAAAAACAAGGTCTGTGTTCAAGAGAAGCCATCAGAAATAACTAACATTTCCAGAAAAAGGACGGCACTCATTTTCCTTGGCACCCAAAAGCAATTATGGAGAGATATTGACTTGGGCTATACATACATTCTCCAATGTAGTACCTTCACATTTGCCTTACTTTCAACTCATCAGGAAAACATTGGCACTTTGGTTTTGGATGTGCTCCATCTTTGTAAAAGGAAGACCAGATTCTCAGGCATTGCAATATAAAACTCTGCGAACCAGAAGCTTTGCTTAGTGTAAGTGGCACAAGAGTTTCCAGTACAAGGCCTCTAAAGGATAGGCTGAATATTTATTCTGGTCAAAGAATTATCATGCAATTTGTGCAGAAAGTCTGCACGTAAAAAACAAGCAGATGTCTGGAACACACTTCAAGATACTCTGTTGGCCTTCCCAGAATTGTGGTGGTTCTCCTGCTTCCCGATTCCTCTGCATTTAAAGACTGAATAATAATGGAAATTAACGTAAGCTTTACCATTCTCGATCCCCTTGGTTCTCAATTCAGCATCAGTGGATTTACAACATCTGCTAACAAGATTATAATGTACCCACACACACTCATAAAGGTATTTCAAAGCAGACAAGCGCAATATACATCTAAGTTCAAAACAAAGGAAGAAATATAGTTTAATATTGGTTTTAGATGATAGGGCAGGTTCCTCCCAAACCCCCAAGTGTACATTTCTTCAGCTGAAAAGAGTTGTAAAGTTAAGCTGGCATTGTTGTACTGAATGCTAGAAGCTCAAAACGAAACTGCAAATAAAAGCGTAACAAAATACAAAGCAAGAGCTCAGTAAAGTAGGCTACAGTTCTAATATTACAATATTAGGAGAAAGCCAGTTACTTTCTGAATGTTTATAGTGTTCCTCCAATAAGTCATTTCCATCTTCTGTTCCATGACACTCCTCTTTTAGGAGTGCCAAATCTTTTTGACGTGTAGGGGGAAAAACAGCTTCAACCATCTTTTATCTTAGAGAGAGAATAACATAAGCTAACAAACACAGACCCAAACAGCAGCATCATTTCCAAGGTAAAGCTTCCTCCCTCCACCCCTCCCTGCTTTTAAGAGTGACAAATTGATTTTGTTTAACAAGTTTAAAAGACAGAATCCTCCAGGAGGAGTGTTTTATTGCTGGTGCAAAAGTTATAATGAATGGGTGGAAGATGAAACTCTGAATCCTCAGTTACAACAGTTAATTAAGGGGCCTTTAAAGTCTGCTGGCTGCCAAACTGACAAGAAAGAGGAATCTTGTCAGTTATTCTGCCACAATACATAATAAGAGAAATTGCAGTTGAAAAGCTGTGAACCGGCTACTTGACTGATGTATGTGTTCAAAAGGTAAGGAAGGCAAAATGCTGCTAAATCAAATTCAGGAAAAGAAAGCAGTAACCTCCAAATTAAAACAAAATGTATGGTATTAGGAGTCTGAGTGCAAGGTACTGCTTGGACGTTGCCCTTCAATGGAAATGCAGGAGGATCAGACATACTGTACTGGAGAAAAGCTAACCTTTGTGGAGTCAACTGAAGGCTCTCCCAGCTAGAACTGTTTTCTATTTCGATCCCCAAGAATGCAAAGAAGTAGAGCTATAAAATGCAAAACACACAATTTGACAATCCTTGGGAAATTATTAATTTGTTGGAGAGGATATACATTTTAGGAGAATGGGGAACAAACCACCAGGCCTCTCTTTCTTTATTTGGTGACAAGAAAGTGCAAGAAAGCGTTCGTTAGGTTTTGTTCAGTTGTCAGACTTTTGCACATCTGTGTTCTGGACAAGACAAGGGACTCTGAGGTTCTTCTGCAGCACATGAGCATCTGCTGGCTCTATCCTCTTGTAGTAGTTCTTCTTTGTCTCAATGATCTCAAACCCAAATTTTCTGTAGAAGTCGATTGCTGACTCATTGCTAATCTGGACATGACTGAGATTTTTAGAAAAGAGAGAGAGATAAAAGATATTAGCTTTCCCTCCAGTGAAGGATGAGACTTCCTAATGAACATTATATGGGGTGGGGAGGGATGGAAAACTGAAGGGCTCGAGATTAGCACATGGGACTGGAAACACAGGGCCACCCAACTTCTAACTGTTCCTTGGGACTGTGACACATTAGCAGGGTGGATTTGTCTTAAATCCTTATTTAAATTATTTCTCGAAAGGACTTAAGTGTGTGATTTTTTTTCCACATGGAACAAAGTATTACTTCTTACTACATGTTTTTCACAATTCATATTTTTCACAACCTCTTTTCAAGGTGGCCACCTTTAGTGGTAATCCTTTATCTACTGACACTTGCAGTGTGCAAAAGTTTGTAATTTCAGAATTAATGGTTGACTTTGTCTACCCAAAGTGAACAATAATAATTACATGTCATTTTGACCTATGGTGATGACTATCAGATTCCTCAGGTGTAAAGTACTCAGAAGTAGTTTACCAGTCAGTCCCTTTTTGGTTGTGATTCATGCAGCTTGCCGAAGGCTACACAAGCTCTCAGGAGGCACAGTGCAGAATCAAACTCCCAACCCCTGACTCTATAGTTAGGTAGAGTACTTCAACTCATTAAGCTATCCAACCAGCTCTATACAGTTATAGAGGGACAACAGCTAGAATTGCCACTCTTAAGCAAACAGCATCACCCAAGGAACTATTGAAAACAATCCTGGATAGGGGTTCCAACAATGTCCAATATTATATCATGTCAAAAAAAAAAAACAACTGCAGGAAAAACTTCAGGTAGAGTTGGAAATTAGATCTGATTAGATGTTATTTCTCACTGCCATATACCACTATTAATCTCTGAAAGATCAAACCGAATTTAAGAACTGCACACTTTTGCTATGGTATCTGACATACTGAGGGCTAGGGAACAGAGAAAAAAATAATCTGAATAATGTATGCAGAATTTTATGCGATCTAATAATACTGAAGCTTCAATCCAAAAACAGTTGATTCTATTTACAAAATGTTTTAGAAAATATATGAATGCATTGTCTCATAATATATATGATTCTATTCCAGTGTGACATGTCTTAGCATAATACATATTAAACTAAACATTACATCCAATTTTTTAAAATCCTAAAGCATTTTATAAAAACAAATTAAAATTTAATTCACATTTTTAATATCTGATCTTTTAATTCTTTTAAATAGTGGGCCTGTATCTTGTTCAATATTTATATGTACATTGAACACCAACTGCAGAATATGCCAACTGTGCACAACTAAGCACATGACTGGCACTTTGTCAAACTGCTCCAGCAACGTCCACAGTTAAAGTCCGCTAAGTGTAAATATAGAACAGGATGCTGGCCAATATTTTTTATACACTCTGCTTATCAGGTTAGTAGTATAAAATCTCTAAGTGGTGCTTCTAAATTCCAAGGGTTCCTGGATGAGATGGATTATCTAAATCTCTTTCTGGCATCGTTCCTGGTTATGGAAAAGAGGCTGCTTTGGTCACCTTTGTGGATGACCTACACTGGGAACTGGACAGGAAGGGTAACTCCCTGCTGGTTCTGCTAGACCTTCAGTAGCTTTTGGTACCACTGACCACAGTATCCTTCTGGGTTGTCTCTCTGGAGACACTGTTTTACAGTGGGGCTCTGGTCCATGTGCGGAGATGATCTCAGAAGCTGGTGCTCGGGAATTCCTGTTCAACATTTTAACTTTTAACCTCTGGTATCCCTCAGGGTTCTCGGTTCTCCCCCACCCCCACCCCCACCCGGTGGTATTTTACATACACATGAAACGGCTGGATGAAGTTGTATGAGGTTTTGGAGTTTTTGCATCAACTCCAGGATGACACCCAACTCTCTCTCTCTCTCTCCTTTATGTCTAACTCCATGGAATATGCTTCTGTTCTAAACCAGTCTGTCATTAGCAAGCAGAATGAAACTTAATCCAGACAAGACAAAGGTGCTTCTGGTCAGCCATAAGGCATATAAGGAAACAAGGATTCAACATGTGCTAGATGGCATTAACAACTCAAGCTTGCAGAATGCGTAATACTCCTGAGATCACCTTTCAACCTGGATATCCAGGTCTTAGTGATGACCAGGAATGCAATGCACAATTAAAATTGGTGTGCCAACTGTGCCCATTCCTGAAGATATCTGATTGGGCTTCTGTAGATACATACCTTAGTTATATCCCATTTAAATGACTGTCATGAGTTCTAAGTGCCATTGGAGATGTGTCAGGAACTTTAGCACATTCAAAATGCTGTATTCAGGCTGCTGACCAGGGCCAATTACAGCAATCCTATAACTGCCACATTACAGTAGCTTCATCGGCTGCCAGTCAGTTTCTGGGCCTAATTCCAAGAGCTGATTTTAACCCATAAATCCCTATAGAGTTTGGGTCTAGGCCAGTATTTCCCAACCTTTGGTTTTTGGACTTCAATTCCCAGAAGCCTAAGTCACCACATTGGCTGATCAGTGCTTTGGGGAAATTGAAGTCCAAAAACCAAAGGTTGGGAAACACTGGTCTTCTAGGCTATCTAAAGGACCATATCTCTCGTCATGTGCCTTCTCAGTTCTGAAGATCTTCAGGGGGAGGATCTTCTCCCTGTCCCACAACCGTCATAGGCACATCTTGTGGGAATACAAAAGAGGGGCTTTGAGGTTGTTCCCGGGTTGTGGAATCCCTTTCCCCTGGAAATTAGGCTGGTCCCCTTCCTCTTGTCCTTCTAGCAACAGGTGAGCACCATCGTTTTGCAGGATTTCAGCAATGAATTTGCCAGTTTTTGATCTTATGTGAGGGGCATAATTATTACTTTTTGCATATTTTAACAGTTTTAACTAGTTGTATGCTTAATTGTTTTTAAAGCCATTATTGTGGTTTATTTATTCAATTTGTATATGCGCCCCAATCGACGTGCGACTCTGGGCGGCGTACATAAAATCCCCAACATTTAAACTATAGAGACCCTTCAGATTCCTAATCAGGTTTAATCAGGGTTTTAATAACTTGTGAGTCACCTTGGGCCCCTCGACTAGGAGAAAAGTGGCATAGAAAAGTAAATACAGTGGAACCTCAAGTTACGAATTTAATTCTTCCTCGGGATTTTTCATGTTATGAAAAAACATAACTTGAATTTCCCATAGCAATGCATTGAATACAATTTCCCATAGGAATGCATTGAAAACCAAAATTCACAACTCAAAATGTGGTTTCCCATAGGAATGCATTGAAAACCAATTAATCCGTTCCGGGGGAATATCATAACTTGAGTGATTATTTTCTATGGATTTTCGCTCGGAACTAAAAAAATTCATAACTTGAACTCGAGGTTCTACTGTAAATAAATATTCCAATGTTTCCATCAAATAAATATTCCAATGTTGCCACCAAACTACCACCTGGTCTTTAACAAAGGAGTTACCCTGGACCAAATAGCTGTTCTCTCAACTTCGAAACTTCAGTGTATATGGGGACTGACTGCCATGAAATTATTGGAATGCACCCTGCTCAATTAAAATAAAGGCAAGAGCAGGGAAAAGTAGTTGGAAACACAGCCCCTTTTTTTAGGAGGAGAAAGGTTCCCACAGGCTCTGATTGGCAGCAGAGTTCTGACCCTATCTTAAATCTGAAACCCACATGTTCCCCATGCTACAGCAAAGGTGGTCAAAGTGCAGCCCATGGACTACATGCAGTTATCCACTGTCAGTACTCAGCAAAAAACAAAATACAGTAAAACCCCAGGTTACAGACACCTTGGGTAATGGAAAACTCGACATGGAAGGAAATTCTGAGGAAATGGTGCCCCGATTTACGGAAAAAACTCGCAATATGGAAAGGTTTTATGGGGGTGGGTGTTCCGATGCTTCCCAGGGCAGTGGGAGGGTGTTAGGAGCATTTCCGCCCCGTTTTTGAAATTTTTCATCTCTTTTTGGTTCCAGCAGAAGCGCTCCCTGCATCCAGGAAGTGCTGGAAATTTCCCCAGCCCCTGATCAGCTGTTAGACAGGGATTTTTCCTGCAATTACCAGGGCTGGCCACTAGATGGAGCTGACAGAAATGTGATGAATATGCCTTGAAAATAAAATAAAAATCAGCTCCAAAGCTCACTAAAAAGCCCAAAAAACTTGTTTTTTATGTTCCAAACTCTTTCTAAAGTGCACTTTGGAATTTTTTGCTGTGTTTTCACCCCTTTAGAAAGAATTTTGAACAGAAAAATTACATGTTCTTCTTTTTGGCTCTTTTCTAACCTCCGGGAATGTTTTTGTATTTTCAATGGGAAACTGCGCTTCGCGGTACAGAAAATTGCTTTACAGAAAACGTTCCGGAACTGATTAATTCCATAACCCGGGGTTCCACTGTATTCTGTGCTTCAGCCCAATTAATATTCTCTCAGGAAAGACGGTATGCAAAAAATGTTTGGAGCAAGTGACGGAATTTCAACTGTGATTATACTTGCTTAACATAAACTAGCAGAGAGCTCCATAAGTTTGCATTCAGTGATATTTTGTCTTTACAAGACACATCTGGTATCGGTAGTAAGGCTTTCATAGCAGAACCAAGTGGCTAGGTTGGAACATGTAGGGCAAGACAGACCCTAAAGCAGTGTGATCCCAAGTTATTTAGAATTTTATACACCAAAGTTAGCACTTTGATTTTGGTCTGGCAATCAGGCACAGATCCTTCAGCAGAGGTGTTTTACATTATCTATTTATCATTCTATTCAGGAAATAGGCAGCTATAACCTTCTCCGGCTGCAGCTGTCCTATAATCTCAAAGACAGCACAGGCACTAATCCAGTCTTCAGGTGAATAATGGCAATATAATTACAGCCTAACTGCCCTAGCCCAGATACATCCATAATTGTCAAACCAGTCAAAGCTAATAAAAGATATTTCTAACTGCAGAGGTCTCCCATGACAGCAAAAAATCCTAGAGTACCTTAGACTACATACCTGATCTTTCAGAGACTACGTTCTCATCCAGAACAGGCAACTGACATATTTCACAGAGAATGGGAACCAGCCACACATAGGAGCTCTGACATGCTGTGATCTAAGCTCTCTTTCCTGGCCCACAGCCAGTCCAACCCTGAAACCCTGTGAAGTTCACAATCCAGAGAAGACATTCAGAAGCAACTGTGGCAGCCTGATACATCTCATTGTTCTACAGATGAGAGTACGACAACCTCATCTCCCCCACCAATTAGAAACCCATAAAAGGCATTCAATAATCCATTGGGCTTTGTAATTTTCCAGTTGTAGACCATCGGGGTGTCTCTACCTCTGCAGACTACTGTTGGTTTTTTGAACTTCTTCAGGAAATGATCTTACTTTGGCATAAAACTTTGAGCTTTACCTCACCATCTCCAAATCAACCATCCCTGCCGCATAGGTGGAGCAGAAGGGGCATAAGAACAGCCTTGCTGGAACAGGCCACAGCCCATCCAGTCCAGCATTCTGTCTCACACAGTGGCTCACCATTTGCTTCAGGGTATTCCCAAGCAGATGCCTTCACCTGCTTAGGATTCCCTGGACATGGCATTGAGAGATATCCTGCCTATCTCTCCAACCCAGCATACAATGCTTCCTGTTCAGCAGCAACGTAAGACAATCAAGATGGCCAGAGACAAAAATGAAATCCTGAGCCAACCTAGATGGAGCTTCAGCAACATTGATAAAATCACCCTAATCATTATCCTATAGTACTATTCCAACACAACATTAAGCATCTCTAGCAGCTCAGTTAGGGAGGCCGTTGGGCAGCATAGTATAAACCAGCATCACTCCTATTCTTATGAACCCAAACCAGATACAGGTCCTCAAGACCAGCCTCAAGGATGAAAGTTTTGTAGGTAATGCAAATCAAAGTTATATGAAGTACATCTTCCACCTCTAGTGTCTGCATCCAGTAGCATCACAATCTTTTCACTGCAACTGGACTGTACTAAATTGCTTTAGATATTTATTTATTTTTCTGATGTATATTGCCGCCCAACTCCGAAGACCCCAAGGACCACTGAACGCCAGGCATAAGATCAATTAACAAAGAGTCCCTAGTTGTAACCTTATAATCTAAATTATATAACAATAAAGGGGAGGAAGAGGCAGGGAGAAAGAAACCAAATTAAGATCCTTATAAATCAGTTTTTATAATGATCAGCTTTAAATAAATATGCATACCATAGTGGCCAGAAGCTTATTACACATAGTTTAAGTTCATTAGTGTATGCTAATTAAGTCATCAGTGTTGGCATTTGGTGTTGCATACCAATCACATGACTTTAATGCATGAAAGCTTATGCCTACACTGACTTCTTAACTAGCAGCAATTCACTATTGAAATTTACACTCATGGATTTGTGCTGGACACACCAAAGGTGCCTCCCTGAAGAATGTGAGGACTATTAACACATTTGGATATCCCCTGAACAAAGACAACACTGTTAGTTGATCCTTCCACTCCAGAACCACCACTGCACTGCTTCTAAAATGAAGATGGACCTTGTGCCAATGTATTTCTTCAACTGGATTCTAGCCAATTTATTTAGACCAAGACAATTTAGACATTGTATAGTAATGTCAATGGTCAATATTTTCTTGAGGCTTTCTATGAATATAAGTGCTGGTTGTTTTTATCAGGCTGCCTGTCATGTGATCAACTGCACTGTCTGCTGATGCCCAGACAAGCAATTGATAAAGATAATAGCCTATGACACCTCAGAAAATAGCTCACATCTTTTCTGCAATTGCTGCTATGTGAACTCTTAAGCAACAGGATTGTGACCAATAGATTTTAAGATCGCACTGGGCAACAGGAAACTCAGGCACTTTAAGCTCTTACAGCAGTTGCAATTCACTGAGGCTTTTTTCATTCTTGTTAAGTAGCAGTGCCAAACCAAACTAAAATTGTACATAAGCATTCTCTATAGGAAGCCTAAAATAAGTATAGCTCTTTTCACTTACAGATAGATATTGTCAAAGGTGCCATCTTTTTCACAGATGTTTAACACATGATTCAACATTTTAGTTCCTGGAAAAGAATCAAAGGGGAGGGGGGGACACAGAACAGTTATTTCTAATCTTTTCAAGGTTAAGATGTTCACCATAAGGCATACCAACAGTAATGTTACCACAATATGAAATCTGAAATTTATCTCTGGTAGAGAAGAATTGAGCTTACACTATCTGACAAAGTCTGAAATCCTATTATACAACTTACACCCTCAGAAGGCTGCTGATGTCATTAGTGGAGGCAATTTTCAGTAATTAAAAACTTTACGCTTTTGTGTTACAGCTTTTCTGATTCCCACACAATCTTTTTCATTGTATGACTGGATAAAAGCCATTGGATGGAAGTAATCTTTAATTGCCAAAACCCAAGCCACTGGATACTCAGTAGGGGAACATTTTTGGTAATTAATGGCTTCCTCTTTCTGTTCCATGGCTCCTTCAGGTATCACATAATAAGAGAGATGGCACAGCAGTTGGAAAATATATGGGAGAGAAACTGGAAGGTTTTAATTACCTAAAATATCACCCATCAGGATTCACACAACAGGATTTCAGCCCAAAATATTTTAAATCACTTCAACAAACAGCATCAAAATGTTAAAACCTTTTAAAACTATCCTTAAATGTCAAGATTTAAGAGAAGCCAGGATAAGCATACTTTATCCCAGTTTGTTTCCATTTTCAAGATGTGTCAAAAAGATCTTGATGTGCATGTTCTGGATGTGCAGAGGACACCACCATGTTGCACTTCCTCTCTTATATATGAACAAATGCATTTCTTTCTGAAAACACTGGGCCATGTGCTTCATGCCCAAGGGCTATGTGACCCTTTGCAAACAGCCTTACCTATTCCCAACCTTCGGTAAGGGGCCAGACATCCAAGCGTCATGATGTACAGTCTTTTCTGATTCTGTGAATGATCTACTCTACAGCACACTGCACCCACTGCAATATCATTGAAATAGGCTGCCAAAAAGAGGGATAGGAAAAGGGACAAAAAGAAAGCACATTTATTGTGGTTTCTCATCTAGCACATCTCTAGGTTTTGTGGTAAATATAGGTTTAAGATTACTGTTTTAAAATCAGTAAGATGCATTTTCATAATAAATACAGTAAAAACCTCGGGTTATGACCGCTTCTGGCAACATTTGCCCTGGTTTACGATGGCAAATCCTATGGAAATGCCATCCTGGGTTACGACTTTTTAATGAAATTGTTTCGGGTTTTGATGATCAATTTGCGAGCGTTTTTAAAATTCTCAATGCATCCCTATGGATGGTTCGGGTTACGATTTTTTCGCGTTACAATGGAGGCTGTTGAAACGCATCTCCATCGTAACCCAAGGTTTTACTGTATGTAGCAATTACTGATCCAACCACTGATTAACTTCATGCATTAACTATCAGGCCAAATAGAAAGATCCAATTCTCATTAATGCCATAAATCTGGGCCAGGCTGGAAGGAGCTCATGTTATTAAAAAGTTAGACATTGAAAGAAAGAAATAAGCATATACAGTACATATAAAACTAGAGTTCAAATCAGAAGGGTAGTTCCCTTTCACTGCTTCACTATATGCAAGACACAACAACCCTTGAGTGCAAATTAAAGTTGTACAATTAAGGCAGAGGTTTACAATCTCCGTGAGAATGAGGTCTCACAATACCTTTGAAAACATTCAAACAAGGACTTGATGAGCAGTAGTCCACCACTCTGCTCATCACTTTTGTTATGCTTGATCATCTTGTAGCCCAACAAGACAAATTAATTCTCTACATGTAATCTGAGCTTGGGAACAAGAGATCATTCATAGTCATTCCAAGCTTCAAGGGGGCTCAGTAAAATAAAAAGCAAAATCTTCATTTCCTAGCTTGAGAAGATAGCTGAAGGTAGACATGGCATTCCCATCACCAAGATGAGCACCAGCCTTTCTGTACAGCTCTGCAGGAAAAACTGGGGTGGCCACTTTAGGGGCAGAGAGCCGTAACATTCAGAACTCTTTGGTCAGCTTCCAAACAGCTCATTTTCTTCAGCTCTGAACGCCTGACGCTGCAGCGGGCAAGCAGGAGACTGTCCCAAATATCCAGCATAGGAGCACTGTGTTAGCATTTCCCAAACTATGTTCCATGGAACACCATGGACCTCAATTCCCAGAAGCCTCAGTCAGTATATTGGCTGATCAGTGCTCTGGATAATTGACTTAGGTTTCTGGGAATTGAAGTCCAAGAACCAAAGTTCGGGAGATACTGGAAGGCTATAGATCCAGGCACACGTATCGGGAAATAAGGCCAATTGAATTCAGTAGACTTTAGTTCTGGGTAAGCACATACAAGAAAGGCTGAAAGGAATGACTAGGAATAGTAAAAAAATTTAACCCTAAGGAAAAAAGACTCATAACTAAGGGGCTAATAAATCACAGTTTTGTCAGCTGACAGACCACTATATTGCAGTCAAGAAGCAATTAGTGATGATGTCAAAGCACTGAATTTCATTAGGTAATAGATCAGGCTGCGAAGGGAAGCACAATAATATTTTGTCTATGACTAAATCAAAATGAAAGGGGGTGACACAGGAAAGAGAAAACAACAGCGTCATGTTTAAAAATATATCATAAAACTCTGAACAAAAAGCAGAGTAATCCATACAGTGCTGTATTATGTAAATAATGTTTCTGTAACAAACATGACTTCACACAAATACAGTACAGTATCTGGAAAAGTAAGGATCGGAAAGCACAAGGTGTAATGGATCTAGCAGAAATATAAATGCTATTCTATTCACCCACTCACTCAAATAAAGAACAAATTCTTATACCCAGTTTGGCAAGCTCGCCGACCTCTAATACATCCTTGTAGAACTTGTCGTTGTAGCTGACAGGAAAGATGACTTGGTTTAACCGCTTCAGCTGTTTAATGTTGTGCGGCGTCACATCACCCAGCTCGATCCGGCTACTGGAACAAATTAAAACATGCTCAATTCCCTCTCCCACTCATACTATGATATCGCTGACTGGCCACCTTGACGCACAAAGTTTCACACAGTGCCTCCCCCCCCCTTAGGTGTGTCCAATTCTGCACAGAATCATTCTCTACGTATTATTTAGAAAAGAAGCTGAAACTTTGTATATTTAGTGGGAATGAAGCTAAACACACAAGCAGCTGATCTCTGCTCATACCAACATTTGACCCAATTAGCCCATGCTAATGCTACAAAAAGGCATTTTTGTGTGTGACAATAAATTGTATTGATTGTTTTTAAAGAGAGCATTATGGATCCACAACACCCTTTCCACCTCATTATTGCCAGATGTTTTGAACGCCAGAAAACACAGGCAGTGGCCTGCCTCTCTTTATGTCACAGTTTAAATAGTTGTTTCCCCCATGTGCTGTTCTACGTGCAGTCAGAAGCTTCTGGAGAATGTCAGGACAGCCTGCCTTATCATGCTCCCTGAGGTGCACAGAAAGGGTCTCCTTGAATATTGTGGTACAGTGAAACCCCTACGTACGCAAAAAGTCCGTTCTGTAGGCTTTTGGTTAAATCGGCTTTTTATGTAACTCGAAGCAAACCAATAGGAAAAAATATTTTCTTATGTAACTTGAAGCAAACCCATAGGAAAAATGAAATTTTTATGTAAATCGAAGCAAACCCATAGGAAAAATGAAATTTTTATGTAAATCGAAGCAAACCCATAGGAAAAATGAAATTTTTATGTAAATCGAAGCAAACCCATAGGAAAAATGAAATTTTTATGTAAATCGAAGCAAACCCATAGGAAAAATGAAGAATAACTCCCTCTTCCCCAATAAATCTGCAGGCATGAGGCAAGGGGGACTTCTAGCATCTATGAAACCCATCAATAAGGAAAGAGTCTCAATTAATTTTTACTTTGGGAGGAGAAAGTTTTATTGCGCTCGAATATTATACAATGAAGAAATATAATATACAGTGGAACCTTGGTTAACATAATTGATGCGCTCTCCAGGATGTTTCTTACAGCAAAAAATTACTTTAACCAAATTTCCTATAGGAATGCACTGAATGCAATTTCCCATAGGAATGCACTGAAAAGCAAAATAATTTAACCAAAATGCAGTTTCCCATAGGAAAGCATTGAAAACCAATTAATCTATTCCAAAAAAAATTCCATAAACCACATCATTATTTTCTACGGATTTCCTTTTGTTATGCGATTTTTATGTTAACCGCGGTTCCACTGTATACCAATGCAGTAATACCTCGGATAACGCTAAAACTTGGTTCCACAAGTCTTAGTGTTATCCAATTTTTAATGTTATCCGATGCATGCATCGGATAATGCTAAAATCCTATGGGATGCATCGGATAACGTCAAAACTCCATAGAAATGCATCGTATCCAGCACAGGCTTTAGCAAACGTTATCCAAAGTGGACGGCCGAAGATGAGATGGCTGGATGGTATTGTAGACACAATGGGCACGGGGGTGTGCGGACTGAGGAGGATGGTGGAGGACAGGGGTGCCTGGAGAGCAATGGTCCATGAGGTCGCAAAGAGTCAAAGTCGACTGTTCAACCGAACAACAACAAATCCAATGTATCCCATAGGATTTTAGCATTATCCAATGCAATCAGGTCATTATCCGATTTTAGTGTTATGCGATGCGGTTGTTATCTGAGGTTTTACTGTATACCTTTGTCCTCTGAGCTACTATGAAGAACAAAAACCCCTCAAAATTTACAATTTTCATGTCCTTACTACTAATGTTTGTAACTTAGCAAATTATTACAAGAGGGGTCTCGTCACCAGAAGCCTAATTGCACAGAGTAAGAAAAACATAGAAATTACCTATAATTCCAAACAAAATGTTAATATTTTGAATATTAACATGAATAAATGGTACTAGACCTGCTAAATCGCCAAAGGATTTATGCATTATGTGGACTTGAAGGATCTGCTATTTCCCCACTATCTTGCAAGTAACAAAAAAGGAAATGAAACTGAGTAAAAATCATTGGTCCCTGAGTGTTCTTTGGCTCATCTCATGTGCTAGGCCACCTTTTCCAAGCGAGTCAAGTCCCAAAGGCATTTGTGCCTGCTGTTCAAAGATACGTTAGTTCCTTTACATCCCTCTACTTCCACGCTGGCTTCTGTCATGTAGTAAGGACTCTCTAATGCAAATCCATAAAGATTTATAGCTGTTTTTCCCTCAATGTGGATAAAATGTTGGGAAATACTGAGATCTAGGTACACAACAAAAACGAGGGTTGTATTTAGCCACATGACTGGACTATGTATGAGTTTATTCTGTGCCTGCATATTTATAGAGAGCCTCTGGGACCACAATATATATCTTTAAAGCAAAGGTGCCCAAACTTTTCCTGCCAGGGGCCTGACCATGCCCCTCAGTCAGCTGCGCTGGCCGGTCACGTGGTTCCTCCGGGCAGCAACCACGGCATGTGAAATTGTGCTGTGTTTCCGGGTGTTTTTTTCTCCTTCAACGCTTCCCTTGGAGGAGGGAGCATTGGGGGAGCATTTTCACATCATTTTTATTTTAGTGCAAAAAACACTGTGATTTCAGCACTTTTGGTGACGTTGGAGTACTTCCGGTGTCAGTGGCAATCTGGCCTGCTTTAAAGGTTTCCCTTGCTCGAAAGCCAGTCGTATCCGACTCTAGGGTGCAGTGCTCATCTCTGTTTCAAAGCCGATGAGCCAGCGCTGTCTGCTGCTGCAGACGTTCCCGTGGTCATGTGGCAGGCATGACTAGACACCGGAGCGCACGGAACGCTGTTACCTTCCCACCGAAGTGGTCCCTATTTATCTACTTGCAATTTCTTGCTTTCGAACTGCTAGGTTGGCAGGACCTGGGACAAAGACGAGAGCTCATTCCGTCCTGCAGTACTCGGGAATCGAACTGCTGACCTTCCGCCTCCCAGTCAGTGTTAAAGCAGCAACTTTTCTATATTCTTTAGGTTCCCTGATAATTTCTTCTGCTTCATTGTTTGGGTATGAGGTAGAAAGGACTAGGACTGTTTTAGTCTATGAAATAGCCAACTTTGTGTTGTGGGGTCTATTATTTTCCACCATTGGTTCAAGCATGAGAAAGAAGAGAAATGGAAACAGTCATGACAAGCTCCATTCTATAATGGGGGGGAAAGGAACAGTTAAGATACAACAATAACTGCCTTGGAATTATTGTATAGATTTCTAATTATTTGTATGGATTCTGTGTCCACTTTTCCTCTAGTCTTCTTGGCATGTGCACAAGTTCTGCAGGGAGCTGGTAACAAACATTCAACAACTGCCTTATAAACTAAACCAGAATTTGAAAATCCTGGGAAAAGATCTGTCGTTTTGAAGTTGAAAATGAAGCTAAATAATTTCTCAAAATGACAGGAAACAACATGAACCAGGCAGAAGACTTGAACCTAATATACTGGCAGAATGAAAGGAATTCACAAGTTTATGTTACAGAGCTATGTTTTTACTTGACACATTTCCTAGCCAGGATTCAATATTACACTCATTCCAACATGATTTATAATAAAGACATTCACATCAATACAAGTTCATAAATCAATCTGAAGATTTAAGAACAAACCTATTTAAAACATAAGTTGTATAATAAAAACATTTCAGTTAAAATCCACTGATGCTTTTCTATATCGGGGTCAGCAAATTTGGCGCTCCAGATGTTCTTGAACTTCAATTCCCAGAAGCTCTGATCAGCAGGAGTGCTGACTTGGGCTTCTGGGAATTGAAGTCCAAGAACATCTGGAGCGCCAGGTTCGCTGACCCCTCTTCTATAGCATTCACAAAAGCAATTACAAATGGAATCATCCACATTGTATGTCTTCATTGGGAAATCCATGGGATATAGCTCACCATTAAAAAGGATATATTTCTCCAGCCTTAGAAATCCAACGGGGAAAGCAAAAAATAATTTACTCACAACAGTTTTGAATCTATTTTAAAAGCAGATCAAAACATGGATAGGAGAGAACTATCTTCCAGGATCTGAGAAAAGCTCACCTACTCTGGCACTGCTCAAGTGTAAAAGATTAAAATGGTAATCATCATAAACTAAAATTTAAACTTAGCTTTTTCCAGAGAAGCCTAATGGCTATCTTCTTTTGAGATACACATACAGTATCATTCTTTCTTTCAAAGAAGCATTTACTTTAGAAGCCCAACTTCTCAGTTCTACTCTTTTTAAACTAGAATAAAGGGGTATCTTCAATTCACAAAGATGATTGCCCAAGTCCTACCATTTCACAAAATGTTAGGGGCAAAATGCTAATTACCTTGTGGACTGTACAGAGTGCGCTTAAGTGCTATAGGGTGGTATACCGTATTTTCCGGCGTATAAGATGACTGTTCTGTATTAAATATTGACAGCAGCACCAAAGCAGGATTTGCAAAAATTTTACCCTATTCTACCTCCCATTCAAAAAAGTCTACAAACTTTCAAACAATACAAAAACATTAACCATGCTCAGCCTTAGTCTGAAATACAAAAAAAGAGATTGTGAAGGGAGAGAGGGAAAGCAAACTCAACACCAAGCTAAATAGGAATTCTTAAAATGATCTGCCGAAAACAGTTCAGAGAAGAAGAGTCTGACAGAACTGTTCTTTCACCAGAGCAAATGGCCTTGCTTCTCACCTCATCTTTCTTTGCAGACTAATGAAATGGCTGCTACTTGGTTAACGTGGGTCTCAGTAAGATTAGGGACTGCAGTGGCTCAATTGGCTAAGACGCTGACTGGGAGGCGGAAAGTCAGCAGTTCGATCCCCGAGTACTGCAGGACGGAATGAGCTCCCGTCTTTGTCCCAGCTCCTGCCAACCTAGCAAGACATTGCAAGACATTGCAAGTAGATAAATAGGGACCACTTTGGTGGGAAGGCAACAGCGCTCCGTGCACTCCGGTGTCTAGTCATGCCTGCCACATGACCACGGAAACGTCTGCAGAAGCAGACAACGCTGGCTCTTCGGCTTTGAAACAGAGATGAACACTGCACCCTAGAGTCGGATACGCACCCTAGAGCCGGATACGACTAGCTTTCGAGCAAGGGAAACCTTTACCTTTACAGTAAGATTATACACCAGCACAAAAACATCACGTGCAATACAAGAGATCTCCTCATTGTGTAACCATTCAAGTTTAGGTACATTATCTCAATACTATATATCCCTTCTTGGATATACAACTTAATGTGGTGAAGAGATTTGCGTGAGAGTAATCCTGTCAAGTCAGACTCCATTACGAGCCTGGACTTATAGCAGGGTCACTCAAGGCAGAATGGGCACAGTTGAGAAACCAGACTAAGATTCATCCACCCTCTTTGAGGTAACAGCTGCATTAGCAGAAAATAATGGATAGGTCCAATGGTGATAGGGGGCAACAACTGAGCAGCCGCTGTTGCTAAAAGTGATACTAGTAGAGAAGTAAATAGTGGTGACACTCGTGCTAAGTTTTGTTAGTACTGTGTAGAATTAAATTATAGGCATTTGTTTTAGTGTGCATTCAGTTTCCTCCTGGATGTTCGCAGAACAGCTTTCATCTTCAGCATCAGTAGTTTGAGCACAAATGAATGATAGTTATGTTGACAAGTTTTCCATGGAGGCTGATTGACATTATTTGATCAGATCTTGCATTAAACTCCTAAATGCCTGTACTACATTTTGCCTCCACAGTAGAGCATTTTACAGGTGAAACTCGGAAAATTAGAATATCGCGCAAATGTCCATTCATTTCACTTAAAAGGTGAAACAAATATATGAGATAGACTCACTACACGCAAAGCGAGAGATGTCATGCCTTAATTCATTATGATTGTGATGATCATGGCGTACAGCGTACATGAGATTATGTGATGATTATGGGGTACATGAGATTGGAGGGTTGAGGTTTTCATAAACTGTAAGCCATAGGCGTTAATATTATAACAAAGTAAGGATTGAACGATCTCACTTTGCATGTAATAAGTCTATCTCATATATTTGTTTTACCTTTTAAGTTGCATTACTGAACTGAATGAACATTTGCACAATATTCTAATTTTCCGAGTTTCACCTGTATTTCTTACCTTGAAAACCCTACAGTAAGACAATCCAAAATTGAAGAAGAGATAGTGGTAGAAGATGAGTCTCCCCAGGATGGAAAGAACAGCTACTGGGGAAGAGCATAGAACATGTATGAACAGCACTAATCTCACAACTAGATTAAAGCCAAAAGTACGTCTAGTAGCTGACGTGCACAGAAGTGAAAGAAAAGTCTAATGCTGCACAACTCATATAACTGGAACAAAAAATGTGAGAAGTAAAAACCAAGACAATCTGGAAACAGAAAAGCAAGAAATGGAGTGTATAAACAGTGTAGTGCTTAATATCAATGAGCTAAAGCGGACCAGGATATTTTCAGTCAGACAACTACGAAGTGTTCTACTCTGGGTTGTTCTGGGAGAAAATGGTGTGGTTCAGCACTTGTCTTGATGGGACATTCTGATAGGACAGAGTATTTATTTATTTTATTTTATTTATTTATAATATTTCTATCCCGCTTCCCTCACTCAAGAGTGACCCGAAGCGGCTGACAACATAATAAAAAAGTATGGTGTATTGAGACAGAATAGTTTCTTGTAGGCAAAGGTGCATTTTATCCCCTTACCTATTCAATCCATATGCAGATCATATCATATGGAAAGGCTGACTAGAATCAAATGAAAGAAGTAAAAACTGGAGAAAGAAACATCAACAATTTAAGATATACAGATGACATCATCTTAATGACAGAAAGCACCAATGACTTGAAATGACTTTTAAAGTGAAAGAAGAAAGTGCCAAAGCAGATCTGCAGTTGAACATTAAGGCAAAAATCATGATGACAGAAGAACTACACAAGTTTAATGATGACAATGAAGACACTGAAGCAGTGAAAGAATGTGTACACCTTAATTCAATCATCAATCCCAATGGAGACGGCAACTAAGAAATGAGAAAACAGAGTTAGAAAGACAGCAACAAAGGGATTGGGAATGATTAAATGTAAAGATGTGACACTCGAGATCAAGACCACTCATTCTTTTGTATTCGCCATCACTATGTACAAGTGTAAAAGCTAGCAGAAGAGAAAAAGTTGATTTGTTCAAAATATGGGGCTAAAAGAAAGCTTTGCAGATACCCTGGACAGCCAGAAAGATAAACAAGTGGATCCTAGAGCAAATCAGCTCTGAACTCGGGAGGCAAAAACGATGAAATCGAGACAGTCCTACTTCAGGCATATCATGAGAAAGATTCACTGGTAACGATAATAATACTGTACAGTACTGTGAAAGGTTAAAGGCAGAAGGAAAAGTGGAACACTGAGTATGAGATGGTCTGACTCCCTAAAGGACTTTGCTCCACATACCTGTATAGCTTGCTCTAATATAGTACAGTAGTTTCCTACTGGAAGATCACAACATTTTTTCTCCTATTTTCCCTTGCCTTGACTAAATAAATAATGGGCAATACACAATTATACAGACCATAGTTCAATTGGCTCTTGGAGCAGACACACCCACTCCAATACAGTAGACCCTCGCATGACGTTACTTGGTTCCCTAAGTAGCGTTGCTAAGCGATTGTTGTTGTTATGAGGGTTTCTATGGAGTTTCCCGCATAACGATGTTTTTAGCAGCAGCGGCGTTATTTTAGCGTTGTTGTCCAGATGACACTAAAAACGTTATGTGGGGGAATGGGTGGTGCATAATGACGCGTTGTTAAGCGAAAATGATGTTATCTGAACACGTTGTTATGTGAGGGTTGACTACCCCACTCCTATCAACTACTGAAAGCTAAACAGCGAGGAAGGGGGGGGTATGGGATACAGGAATATCTTCAAGTAAGCCTAGGTCACTTACAAACAGGGTGGATATAGTCAATCATTTTTAAAATTTAAATCAGATTTTTATTGAACGATCAGGAAACGTTTGCCTTTTTGCTAACAATTCTCAGCCAGCAATATACTCTGGCTTTTGCTTTCATCTTAGATATGACGCAAACACTTCCTTTTTTCTTTGAGTACTAGCTCACCAGTCTTTATTTCATTTTAAAAAACCAAATCCTGTGTATACGTTCCAGCTCTACAAGTGGATGCCACAGCAGGTTTTTAATCCTCAACATCTCTTTTGAGGTAATGGCGCAAAACGAGGGGCAGCTGCAGCTCATTTTTACAGGAGTTCCCTGTTCTGTTTTGGTTGAAAAAGAATACAAGTTATTGCCTGCACCAACCAACAACTTGAGGGATAATTTCCCAAAAGTTCAATGAATATGGCAAATTATGAGTTGAAATGTGAAAAGGTTGCCTCCGTGGAGAGAAGACAAGGACAGCAACATTTGCAGTTTTGTTTATGGATTTTAACCGCAGACTCAGGTTCAACATTTACTCTACCTGGCTATTCATTCTGGATGCTACAAGAAGAATTCAAAATACTGTAGCACCTTCTTCTTCTTCCGTGTCTAGGCCTGATGTGAAATTGGCAAAATGAAGGCACCTTTAGGTGAGTTCATTCTGTAGTTCCTTTTGCCTGACCCTAGTGTGAGAAAGATTAGGCGGTAACACAAGGTTGCCATTACCAGGGTACCCCCGATTGTGGTTGAAAAATGCCACAATCTTAAAGGAGGCTCTTTCTGTGTACCCCTTTTGGTTTACTGATATTGAGGGAGACAAGACCAGATTGTGGACGTGTTCTCTTTCTGATAATTCTGAAGTACTGTACTTCACTGAAAATACTTTGCAAACTATGCCAATGCTTCATAGCAAGTTTGATTAACAGCCGGGGATTTTCCATTATTGTCAGTTGTAAAAAGGTATGGTATTATTTTTCTGCTAGGCTGGCCAACCATTGTGTGTCTCTGTACCTGATTATATAAATTGATGTCTGATGAAGTGGACCTAATCCACGAAAGCTCACAAGAGTTAGTTTTTAAGGTGCCACAAATTTTTAAAATATTTTTGTTGTTTTGTTTACCCTATGATATGCTTGCACAGACTAACATTACTACCTCTTCAAAAATATGTCAATGCTGTTTCTCACTTCATTTCAGTAATGTATTTAGGGTTATATCGACACTGAAAACCCATGTTATTCTTACAAGAAGTTTAGAATACCAAGTGATTTAGTTATACAGTAAAACCCTGACTTACAAGTGCCCCGAGTTACTAAAATTCGACTTATATTTTTGTGCTAAAACCATGTCCCGATTTACATACATTTACTTAACACGATTTCCTATGGGTTTGCTTCGAGTTACATAAACATTCATTTCACTATGAGTTTGCTTCGATTTACATAAAAATTTCATTTTCCTATGGGTTTGCTTCGAGTTACGTTAAAAATATTTTTCCCTATGAGTTTGCCTTGAGTTACATAAAAAACCGATTTAACAAAAGCCTACGGAACAGACTTTTTGCGTAAGTAGGGGTTTTACTGAATATTACTGTGGAAAGGATGAGGAGTGGACAAAATATGCCTGTACAGTAATACCTCATACAAAGTCCGCTTCATACAATATCAAATTCATACAACATCGCCTAATTTCTTGAAAAAAGTTACCTCATACAAAGTCGTTCGACTTTGTATGAGGCATTGTTTTTCCCAGGTTGCATTGTGCCTGGGCAGTATAAAAGGCAGGACACATGCGTGCATTACCCTTGTGGGTTTTGCATGAGGCAAAGAGTGTTTAGGAGTGGTTTTGAGTGTGATTTTGGATATTTTTGAATTTTTCATCAGAATTTTTAGAAGCATTCCTGGGATTTTTGCAGCATTCTTCAGGTTCTTGGACAATCAGGGTTGTTTGACATGTTTTTGTAATGTATTTAGCCTTTAGACAATGATTTCTTAAAGTTCTGTCAGTTTCCTGTCTGTTTCCTTGACTTTGCCCTGAAGTCTGTGCTGTTACAGTACAATCTATCTCTGTGGAAACGACGATGTACGAGGCATCGCAGCAAGGATTTGGACGTTGTATGAGGCATCGCGGCTAGGATTTTGCATGCCTCATACAAAGTCCAAATCCGTATAAAGTCCAAACTTGTGGAACCAAGTTTGGACGTTGTACGAGGTATCACTTGTAACTTGTTTTTTAAAAAGGGACAGAGTGGTGATACTGCAGTGCAGTCTGAAACTTGTCATTTGATGATGAGGCAAGTCAGGTCATTTAATACTACTCCTATTGCTCTCTATTGACGATTCCTGAAAAGGTAACTTCTTCCGTGTCCAGGCCAGGCATGAAACTGCCAACTGAAGGCACCTTTTTGATGAGTTCATTCTGCAGTTCGTTTCGCCTCACCTAGGAGAAAGATTAGCCGGCATGCCAAATCACAGAAATTCCAGGTGAAACTCGGAAAATTAGAATATCGTGCAAATGTTCATTCAGTCCAGTAATGCAACTTAAAAGGTGAAACAAATATATCAGATAGACTCATTGTGTGCAAAGCAAGATAGTTCAAGCCTTACTTTGTTATAATAGTGATGCTTAAGGCTTAAAAAAGGTAAAGGTTTCCCTTGCTCGAAAACCAATCATATCCGACTCTAGCGTGCAGTGCTCATCTCTGTTTCAAAGCCGAAGAGCCAGTGCTGTCTGCTGCTGCAAACGTTTCCGTGGTCATGTGGCAGGCATGACTAGACACCGAAACACACGGAACACTGTTACCTTCCCACCAAAGTGGTCCCTATTTATCTACTTGCAATTTCTTGCTTTCGAACTGCTAGGTTGGCAGGAGGTTTACAACTTAAGAAAACTCCAAGCCCCCAATCTCATGTACCCCATAATCATCACATAATCTCATGTGCGCTGTACGCCATGATCATAACGAATTAAGGCATGACATCTCTCGCTTTGCATGTAGTGAGTCTATCTCGTATATTTGTTTCACCTTTTAAGTGAAGTGAATGGACATTGGCACGATATTCTAATTTTCCGAGTTTCACCTGTAATTGTGGAAGCATAGGATCTCAGTTTTTCCCAACACAGGATTGCCCCCGGTTCATCCACTGGAAGACTCTCCGGGTTTCATTCCCTCTGTAATCACAGAGGGAGGCTTCAGTTTAAAAAAATCAACCTTTGGCTTTTGGACTTCAATTCCCAGAATCCTAAGTCAGTCCATTAACTGATCTATGTTTCTCAACCTTTGGCTTTTGGACTTCAATTCCCAGAATCCTAACTCAGTCCATTAACTGATCAGTACTTTGGGAAACTGACTTAGGCTTCTGGGAATTGAAGTCCAAAAGCCAAAGGTTGAGAAAGGCTGACTTACACACAGGAGGATGGATCACACAGGCGACAAAATGATTCCCGCGTTTCCTTTGGCCGACCAAGGCCCGCCCTCCCTCCCTCTCTTGTGGCTCCATGAGAAAGCGAAGCGCGGCCCCCTTTGCCTGCTAGGAGCAACACTGGCGGAAAACTGTTTCGCAAGCGCGCTACTGCCCGCGCTTTTCCATCCCGACACGCTGGAGCAGGTTCAGACGAGACGAGGCCAGGGGCCCCCGATAAAGTAAACCCATGTGTGAGGCACTCGCTTCGTCGTCCCTCGCCCAGCAAATGAAAGGGGCGGCCTGCAAATAGTTCCGCTCCACCCCCGCCAAAAGAAGGGGAACCAAGCCACCACCACCACCCTCAGCAACCAAGGCCGCCCCCATAAGCCCAAAGGAGGCTGGCCCGGTTCCCTGCGGGGGGGGGGGGGGGGAGCCGCGGCCTCGCTCGCAGAGGGTCCGAACGGCGCCGGTCCCGCACTCACCCCTTCATAGCTGTCACGGGACGGGCCCGGGATCTTGAGGAGGCAGCGGCAGCAGCAGCAGCAGCACCGGAGAGGCTCTGACGGCCGCCCCTCCCTCCCTCCACATGGGCCTCCTCACAGCAGAGCAGGCCGCTCCGACCGTCACCGACCGCGCGAACCAAGGCGCAGCCCCGCCCCCTTTCGCTCAGCTCGACCTTTCACCCGACGTCGACGCCGGCGGACACGCGCGCGTTTCTGGCCGTGGCGCGCCCAAAAGGGGGCGGGTTCTAAATGCGCGCGAGCGCCGGCCCGCGTGCGTGCTTCACACTAAGGCTATATGTTTCTCAACCTTTGGCTTTTGGACTTCGATTCCCAGAAGCCTAAGTCAGTTTCCCAAAGCACTGACCAGCCAATGGACTGACTTAGGCTTCTGGGAATTGAAGTCCAAAAGCCAAAGGTTGAGAAACACATAGATCAGCCAATGGACTGACTTAGGCTTGTGGGAATTGAAGTCCAAAAGCCAAAGGCTGAGAAACACGTAGTAAAAGTAAAGGTTTCCCTGTCTTGCTTGAAAGCCAGTCGTATCCGACTCTAGGGTGTAGTGCTCATCTCTGTTTCAAAGGCCAAAGAGCCCATACCTGTCAACCACTGCTCTGGCGAATCCGGGACCTGCGCAGACCAGGTTTGCGCAGGTCGCGTTGTACGCATGCGCGTGGAGGGCTACGCCACTTGCGTAGCCTTCTACGCACATGGCTTAGCCTTCTGCGCATGCGTGGAAGGGAGCTACGTAAGTGTAGAGTCCTTCCACGCATGCGTGCAACGCAACCTGCGCAGATGGGCTGCGCAGTGCCTTCTTTCCCCCGCTGCCGAAATCCGGGGTTTTGGCAGCGCGGAGCGGGAAAGGGCAAAAATCGATGCCGAAAACCGGGAAATCCCAGCCAATCCGGGAAGGTTGACAGGTATGGAAGAGCCAGCGCCGTCTGCTACTGCAGACATTTCCGTGTGGTCATGTGGCAGGCATGACTAGACACCAGAGCGCACGGGACGCTGTTTACCTTTTGTTGGAATAGCTGGCTTGGAAGGAAGACACGTGGAGGCAGTTGTGTGGTGAAGTACAGCCCCGAACAAAGTTGGGGATTCGTATTTATTACCCTGCCTTGGGGTGATACGTGCGTAGGATGCGCGTGACTCCCTAATACAGAAGGCTTGCATACGTGGCATTTTCCGGTGGTCAGAGACAATACCTGCTCTTGGACATTGCCCTGTAGTTAATGGACAGCCCAAAGTTAATTAAGGGGATGCCGGAACAAAGCTCTTTTCATGACCCCAAGAGCTGGGACAGAGACGGGTGCTCAAGCCATCATGCAGTACCCATAGCTGTCAAGTATCCTGTATTGGCCAGGAAACTCCCGTATTTTACCCTTTCCCGCCGTCGTCCCGTATTAGTTAGACTGCAGTGCCCTAATGTTGCCACTGGAGGGCTGCACAGGATAAGCATAGCTGTCAAGTATCCCGTTTTGGATGGGAAATTTCCCTTATTTTCAAATCCAAATCTTGACAGGTATGATCTGATTGAAAATATTCAAATTATTACCAGGAAAAATCTTAAAAGAGCAGCATCTCTAGCCCTAGGGCTTAAGCTAACGTAGCAGCCAAAGCTTAAGGAGAGTTTATATTATATATATACTAGCATATTTTGCCCAGCCCTGCCGGGTATTTTTAATGCGTGTGTTGGTGGTTTGGGGTGATTTTGGTTTTGCACAACCACCACTACTATGTAAAAAACCACTCCAACCACCAACTCACACATTAAAATTTTTTATTGTGGCAGGAGTGTTGTGTGTGTGTTTGTGTGTGCCTGTGACTGAATGTAGTCCACCAGAGGGTGCTATTTTTAGTTAATATTTTAGTTAACTAAAAATAGCACCCTCTGGTGGACTACATTCACTAATTTTCAGTGCGAGGAGGCGTTTGAGGAGGTAGGACGTCTGTGTTGTTTGTTCTCTGTAGGTGAGTTCTAGGGGTTTTTGTTGTTGTGATTGGGAGGGTTTTATGTTTGTGTGTGTATGTCTGTGAGTGGGGGTGGGGCGGATGGGGTGGGTTAGGAGGGTTTAACGTGGCCTTACCTTGCTGGCCAGCCCGCGTTAAATCCTGGCGTTGTTGGGGGGGATATTTATTTATGGGGTTTTTTTTACAGGGGGGCCGGACGGTGCCTTGCCGTAGCCTGGGTTGGGGGGGGAAGAGGGGGGTATCCCCTCCTCCCAAGCTACGGGCCGGCTTGTGCAGGCCTCCGAGGCTGTGGGGGAAAACTATGTTTTCCCCCACTGCCTCGCCGAAGCATGGGTCCATGGGAGGGAGAGAGGGGTATCCTCTTTCCCCACCCCCCCATGCTACGGTGGCCCCTGCTGCCTTTGAGAAGTCCCACAACCGCCCCAAGCTATGGGGCGGTTGTGGGAGACGGAGGCCGAGAACGATGCTTCGTGCTTGGCCTTCGTCTCCTGTTTGTAAGGTGTTTGTCTTCCTTGGAAGACGGGGGCCGAATCTTTTGGCCTCCGTCCTCCTAGGAAGACAAACTGCTTCTCTCAGGGAGAAGCACCGGCCTGTCCTTTGTCCCTCGGCTTTTCCCTACGTAGAAGGCCGCGCCGAGAGGGAGACTTTGAAAGACCCAGCCGGAGCCAGCAAAAGGTAAGTGCAGTCGGTGGGGGTTACGGGGGGGTAGGTGGTGGGGCAGGGGGGGCATGGTTACCGGCGCTGTGCCTCCCCCCCCATCCCTAACCCCCAACGACCACACACCTTTTCTTAGCTGAGTCTTTCAAGTCTCCCTCCCAAGTCCCGGCGCGGTTTGTCTTTTAAAACTACCGCACCGTGCTTTCCCAGCCTCCTCTGTGCTCGCGTCCCTAAGCCTGATTGGCTAAGGGATTGCGCAGCGCAAGGACTCTGGGACTTGTAGTTTTATTTTTTTGGTCGCGGTCGTGGGGCGGCTGCCCTACTGGCGACCTCCGGACCCCCGCGGCATTGGTGCGGTGGGGGTTAAGGTAAGTGCAGAGGGCTTGGTCAGGGATGGTTGGGCCGGGTGCGGGAGCCTTTGAACAAACCCAACGGTTAAGGGGCCTTTTTATAGGTATAGATTCCTTAGTATTATTGTATTAAAGGTGACTTTCTGAGATAATTAATCTGATAATTGTAATCCATTAGTTATCCCCATATCTGTCTAATCTGAACAGTAGGCCCATGGTTTGAAAGGATTGGGTGCTCTTATGGTTGCTTGTATTATTGTGGGGAAGGTGTGAGACCTGAACCACTCCTTATAGTTGTTGGTTTCATTTTGCTAAACTCAAGATACTGTACTATTCATTCTAGGGGACTATTCATTCTATGGATTAAAAGGTGACTACAACAGCAGAACATACACCTTATGAAAATGCTTAGAATTCTGATTTTTCAGGATAAATTAATTCAGATAATATGTTATTAAAAACAGAGCTCGCTTAAGAGGAGAAAGAGCATCTATTCTAACATTAAGTTCATTTTTCTTCTGTTTTAGGTCCTTCCTGGGGGTGGGGTGGGGGGGGGGATAAGTATATACTGTATTAACTTGCATGTCAAATGTCACAGAATTAGCTCTGAAAGATATATAGGTAGGCCCATTGAGGTTATGCTCAAGATAATACAGGATAGACTTCAGCAGCACATGGAGAGAGAATAACCAGAAGTGCAGGCTGGGTTCCAAAGAGGCACGGGGACTAGAGACCATATTGCCAACATACGTTGGATCATGGAGAAAACAAAGGAATATCAGAAACAAGTCTACTTCTGTTTCATTGACTACACCAAGGCCTTTGACTGTGTGGACCACAACAAAATGTGGCAAGTAATTAAAGAGATGGGAATACCTTATATGCCTCATGAGAAATCTGTACAAGAGTCAAGAAGCAATAGCTAGGACAGAATACAGAATGACGGAGTGGGTTGGAATAGGAAAAGGAGTTAGACAAGGCTGCATTTTGTCACCCTGCTTATTCAACTTATACACAGAGCACATAATGCGCAATGCAGGGTTGGACGAATCACAAGTTGGGATGAAAATTGCTGGGAGAAACATCAACAACTTGAGATACGCAGATGATACTACCCTAATGGCAGAAAGTGAGGAAGACCTAAAGAAGCTGCTGCTTAGGTTGAAAGAAGAGAGTGCAAAAGCTGGTTTGAGACTTAACATCAAGGAAACCAAGATAATTGCAACAGGCCCTATCAGTCCCTGGAAAATAGATGGGGAAGGATAGAAGCAGTGAAAGATTTTACTTTCTTAGGATCAAAAATCACTGCAGATGGTGATTACAGCCATTATGGTGATTGCAGCCAGAACCCTTCTATGCATGCGTAGAAGGGTTCTACGCATGCGTAGAAAAGTTCTATACATGCGTAGAAAGGATCTGTGCAGAAGGGGTGCGCAGTAACTCCTCCCCCCCCCCCCGCTGCCAAGATCCGGGCGGGAAAGGACGAAAATCGGCGCCGAAATACGGGAAATCCCAGCCAATCCGGGATACTTGACATGTATGAATCATATTAGTTTTCAAAGAGGATCAGTGTAATGTACTGGTGCAACTGTTGGACTAGGATTTGGCAAGAGTGAATTTAAAAAGCACACATTCACAGTCTAATCTTAATCATTTGTTCTGAAGACAACAACTCTACATAGTCTGTTTGGTGTATTAGAACCAAGACACAGGACACAGCCTCGGGCTGGGTTAACTCAGGTTTATTGCATGGTGGACAGAGGGAACATGAGGTAATGGCGGATCAATAGCTCTTTATATACGGTAGTAACACATTTGAACGTGGTTCCATGATAGCCCATTGGCTACTGTCTGCGTGACGTCATTGCTGGTCACGCCCTTCTTGTCCAGGTGTAGGTGGTGGCGGGAAAACTTCCCGCGCTGTTGCCTTTGATGAATTTGGACCAAGAGAGCTTGGACGCTCGCTGCTGCCAGCTGGTGGTCATTAGCTCGCGTCCGATTACAGGGTTTATGTGATACAGCTGAAGGTTACATTGTTACCCGTTGGCAAGGTTACATTGGTTAAGATACATTGTTATCCATGTAGAAGATTACTCCATTAGAACACAACACTCCTCCCCCCTAGGATGAGACGAAGTCTCGAACTCAACACTCCCCCCCCCCTAGGATGAGACGAAGTCTCTCAGCCAAGATGGCTTATTTCGAACACGCTGGGGTCTCGATGCGGGCTGCCTTTCCCCGGGTTTGCTACCTTCTCTTTGTCCCCTGTTTTCCTGTCCTGTAATTGGAGAGGGAGACTCGTTAGTGACTTGCCGCGGCTCCGCGGCGTTGTTGGGAGGTGTGTGCTTTATTAGGGAAGAACCGGGGGCACTGGGGGCTAACGAAAAACCCCTCTTCTCGCTTGGATGGGTGGGGGAACACTCCCGAAAACCCCCCCGGCTCGCAAAATCAAAATCAGAATTAAATTCGGGGGCAGCGGTCGCGAACTCCTCTCCCCCTTCCCCGGCCCCTGATAGAGCTGACGTATCAAAAGGGTATGAGTCGGGGCCGCTGCTTTCCCCCCTTGTTTGGGACTGTTGTCCGTTGCTGTCTCCCCCTTGGGCTAAGCGGGTGGGGGAGAACCCTAACGCTGAATCCTGTTGCTGAGCCCCACTGACCGGCCCCCCACTCACTCGGTGCCTAAGTTGGTCCGCGTGCCTCCTCCAGAGGAGACCGGTGCTAGTCTCGACCCGGTACGACACTGGCCCCGTCTGTTCCACAACCGTCCCTGGTACCCAGGCTGGACCTGCGCTGGCGTAGTTCCTGCAATGCACAGGGTCGCCGACGGCGAAACCTTTCGAGACTGCCAACCCTATGTTTTTTCCTTTGTCCTCGACTCTCGTCGGGTCTAGCCTGGACAGGATCGTGGTCAGTTTTCGCCGCATCAGCAGCTCTGCCGGCGAGTAACCTGACGCTAGGGGGGTCACCCTATACGCTAATAAAAACTGACATACTTGGTGATTTAGGTCCCCTGGGCCCATGCGCCGCAGCGCATCCTTTGTTGTACGCACCAGCCGTTCCACTTGGCCATTCGTGGCCGGGTGAAACGGCGCGGATGTGACATGCCGAATGGCGTTTGCCTCCATGAATGCCCTGAACTCAGCGGAGGTGAAACAACTAGCGTTATCGCTGACCAAAGTGTCGGGTAGACCGAACGTGGAAAAGACTCTCCTTAGCTGGCTAATTGTAGTGGCGGAGGACGTGCTTTTTACTGGGATAACCTCCAGCCACTTGGAGAACGCATCCACTACCAGGAGAAACATGGTTCCTCGGAACGGGCCAGCGAAGTCTACGTGCACCCTGGACCATGGCCCCCTTGCTGCGTCCCATTCCCTATGCGGGAGACGGGCCTCCTCCGGTCGGGAGCCCTGGCATGCCTCACAAGTGCCGACCATGTGCTCAATGTCCGCGTCCAGCTGTGGCCACCAGAAGTAACTCCGGGCCAGCGCCTTGGAACGGACGATGCCCGGGTGGCTTACGTGCAGCAGTTCGAGTACCCTCGATCGCAGGGACGTAGGAACCACCACACGTTGACCCCACAAAAGGCACCCCCTCTCTAGGGACAACTCTATTTTTTTTCGAAAAAATGGGTCGAATTCCGTACCTGGGGATGACGCCGGCCACCCCTTCTGTAGCCATGAACTAACTTTCTCTAGCGTTCTGTCCTTGCCTGTCGCCCTAGCAATGTTGGCCGGTACTATTGGGGGTGAGTCTAAAACCTCTATTAACAAAACCTGGTGATCTCTCTCCGCCCTTTCCTTTTGGACGCCCGACAAGGGCAAAGGAGACCTCGAGAGTGCGTCTGCATGGCTGATCTCCTTTCCGGGCCGGTATTCCAACTCATGTTGGTATGCGTTGAGAAAGATAGCCCACCGCAGCATTCTTGGGGACAGGATCTGTGGCGTGGGCTTATTTGCAGTGAAAATTCCTAACAGGGGCTTGTGGTCAGTCACGATTTTGAACGGCCGACCATACAGAAAATCGTGAAATTTTTTGGTTCCCGCTACTATCGCTAATGCCTCCCTGTCGGTCTGTGCGTAATTACGCTCTGCTTGGGACAGGGACCTTGAATAAAACGCTATCGGGGCCTCCCTTCCGTCGTCCAACACGTGGCAAAGCACCGCCCCCACCCCCACCGGGGACGCATCACAAACTAAGACCACTGGCCGTTTGGGGTCGAAATGAGTTAGGATTGCCTCGGATGTTAGGAGTTGCTTTAACTCTTTAAAAGCCCTCTCTTGCTCGTCACCCCACAGCCATGTTTCCTCCTTTTTAAGCAACCGATGGAGCGGTTCAGCCACAGACGCCTTCCGTGGAAGGAAGGTATGGTAAAAATTTAGGAGCCCCAGGAATGACTGTAGTTCGGTTTTGGATGTGGGGCGAGGAGCCTGCTTGATGGCGGCTACTTTGGCTTTGGACGGCTTAATACCCTCTGGCGTGACCCGAAACCCTAAAAACTCAACCTCAGTCTCGAAAAAGACGCATTTGTCTTTTCTCAGTCGCAGCCCCGCTTTCTCGAACACAGTCAGTACTTTATCCAATCTCTTTGCCAGTTCAGCCTCACTCCCCCCTGTTATCAACACGTCATCAAAATAAGGCAACACCCCCTCCAGCCCCTTCAGGAGGCGTTCCACAAGCGACTGAAAAAGACCGGGTGCCGAGTTCACGCCGAACTGTAAACGCGACACCTGGAACGCCCCTTTGTGTGTGACTATCGTTTGTGCCGCGGCCGTGGTGGGAGTTACAGGGAGTTGCTGATAGGCTTGTGCCAAATCGAGTTTAGCGAAACACTTTCCCCCATTCAGCCTGGCCAGAAGGTGGCTGACCACCGGCACCGGGTATGCATTAGGGCGGATCGCCTTATTAATTGTACACTTATAATCAGCGCAAATGCGCACCTCCCCGTTAGCCTTCAGAGCGGTCACAATTGGAGTTTCCCACTCCGCGGAATCAACAGGAATAAGAATCCCCTGGCCCACCAGTTTGTCCAGTTCCGCCTCTATTTTGTCCTTTAATGCGAATGGCACCCTGCGCGGTTTGAGTCTTATCGGGCGGACCTCTGGGTCTAGGTCGAAGGCTACAGGGGGTCCCTTGAACTTTCCCAGTCCTTTTTCGAAAACGGCGGGATGCGCGTCGCACACCGCTTGTATTGGATCCACCCCCACTGTATGCACTCCCCCTATGAACAACCCTAGGGGCTGAAACCACTGCGTCCCTAGGAGGCTACAACTTCCCCCCTTAAGGACAACTAGGGGCAGTTCCGCAGAATGTCTCTTAAAACTGACCCGAAATTTCCCGACCCCCAACACCGGAATGCTGTTTCCCTGTACGTCTCGCAACGTGGACCTCAGCGTTTTAAGCTTGGGCCGCACGTGGGGGTCGATTTTCAAGAACTCTCTCTGGGGAATTATAGAGTAAGAGGACCCCGAGTCAATTTCCATCCTGATAGGGGCCCCTTGTACTAGTACCTCAACGAAGTAATGGGACTGTCCCGCGGACACGCTGAACACGGGGGCATCATCCTCGCTGTCGTCCGAGATGCGGCCCACGCCGTCCTGCTTCCTCGTGGTCTGGGCGCCATCTTTGGACCTCGCTGGACGGTCCGGTCTGGTCGAACGGTCTTGTGACTGCCTCCGGCCCTCCTTCCGCTTTCTGCATGCCTTGGCGATGTGCCCCCGGCGACCGCAGGTGTAACACTCAGCTTTTCTGAATGGGCACCTCGCGCGCTCATGGGCTGCTCCGCAACCATCGCAGCGGCGCCCTCCTTTTCGGACCTTCTGGACCTCGCTGCCTTCTGTGGACGACTTCGAGGCTCGTCGGGTTGCGTGCACCGACTGCCCGGACCTTCCGTGCACCGAATTTTCCGCTTTTCCGGCTCTAGGACGCCACTCCCGCCACTGGTGCATTTCGTCCACTCCAGCATTCGTGGCTTCCGTGGCTTCCACGGCCTCTACAACTTCTGCCAGCGTGGGTGGTGGCTCCTTGTTCATCAAGCTGCGCTGCACCTCCTTGTCCTTCAGGCCACACAGAACTCCGTCCCTGAGGGCCATCTCTAGGTTGTCCCATCTGCAGGGGACGGCGGCTATTCTCATGGCTGTTACGAATGCCTCAACCGACTCGTCCGGCGCTTGAACTCGCCTCCAAAACGCGCTCCGAGCGGGAAACATTGCCCTCGAGGGTCGGAAACGCTCACGCAGCAGCTTCATAATGTCCTCGGCTTTGAAATCGCTCAGCTTCTTCGGTGCAATTATGCCCACCAGCGTTCGCTTGGTTTCTATCCCAAGCATTCTGGTGAGGATGGCCCTCTTCCTCTCCTCGTCGTCTTCTTTGACTTTGAGTTCCACCAGTGCCGCCTGGAAGTCCATCTCAAAAAGCTCCCAGTCTTGCGGTTTGGTGATGTTGAACCCGCTCTGTGCCCTGGCTCCTTGGGGATCCATCATCCCACCTTCGTCGCCAATTTGGTGTATTAGAACCAAGACACAGGACACAGCCTCGGGCTGGGTTAACTCAGGTTTATTGCATGGTGGACAGAGGGAACATGAGGTAATGGCGGATCAATAGCTCTATATATACGGTAGTAACACATTTGAACGTGGTTCCATGATAGCCCATTGGCTACTGTCTGCGTGACGTCATTGCTGGTCACGCCCTTCTTGTCCAGGTGTAGGTGGTGGCGGGAAAACTTCCCGCGCTGTTGCCTTTGATGAATTTGGACCAAGAGAGCTTGGACGCTCGCTGCTGCCAGCTGGTGGTCATTAGCTCGCGTCCGATTACAGGGTTTATGTGATACAGCTGAAGGTTACATTGTTACCCGTTGGCAAGGTTACATTGGTTAAGATACATTGTTATCCATGTAGAAGATTACTCCATTAGAACACAACAGTCTGGAACTTGTTGGAGGAAGCATAGAATACAAATGTACCAAATGATAAGAACTAAAGTAAAGCATCCTTAGGGTGTTTTTTGTTGTTGTTGTTGTTTTGCAAGGGAGGGACAATGCCCCACTGTTCCCAATGTGAGTTGCCTTGTGCCCCACTAATTACTTTTCTGAGCATTTCTCGCCTCTAGCTTGGGGGTGATTTTAAAGTGGATTGTTTCCCTGAAAGCTCCCGTTCTAGCCCAACTATATGGCAAGAACAAACATTCTTGAGGATACCCAAGAGCAAAACCAAATTAGAAGATGGAGGAAGGAGCTCACTGGACAAGGAGGATATAGCTGTGGAACTCAACCTCCTCTACAAGGAGGATCCTGAATAGGCTCAGGGTTGGAGTGCCTAAATTAGTGATGGCGAACCTTGGCTCTCCAGTTGTTCTTGGACTTCAATTCCCAGAAGCCCTGATCAGCAGGAGTGCTGACTTGGGCTTTTGGTAATTCAAGTCCAAGAACAACTGGACTACCAAGGTTTGCCATCACTGGCCTAAATGCAAGACCAATATGTTCAAGTGGGGGCTGCTGGCAGACATCAACACGCTGTGTGAATGTGGAGAGATACAGAATCCGGCTCATTGGCCAGTCTGCCGATTACTGCCAGAAACCTGTACCGAGGAGGACTTAAGTTTGGCCAACGACAAAGCCAAGAAAATGGCTTCAATTTGGCAATCCGGGGTTTGATTGAGACACGAAAGAAGAAGCCCGACAATAAGGGGGTTATATGAAAGAGTAAACAAAACAACAACAAAACCAAAAATGTCGTGGCACCTTTAAGTGTGAGTACTGATGGCATCAATTTATATATCCACTACCAGATTTTGCCCGGCGGTGCTGGGCTGTTTTAAATTGTTTTGGAAGGTTTTTTTATGTGTATTGTTATATAAAAAGACGTTAAATTGTGTTGGATAGTAAAGGGTTTGGTTTTTTTTTCTTGAACAAATGGTGCCGGGCTGTTTTAAATGGTGTTGAAAGGTTTTGTGATTTTTAAAATATTAATTTATACGCACGGGCTGTTATAAACTGTGATCAGCTTTTTTTGGTTTGTTTTTTTAGATTAACAAAAGGAGGAAATGATGATATAATTTTTTACAATTATTTTTTTAACCAAATAATGTTTTACTATGTGATTTTTTTAAATAGTTGTACCTTGGATAATAATTTTAAAAATGTGTAAGTATGTGTTTTTTTAATTCAATGTTTTTAAACTGTGTTTAGATGGGGGGGGGTTGAGTGAAAACTGTACACAGGATTTAAGAAATGTTTTAGAAATTTTAGAATTTTTTGTGAATATTTTTGACTGTTTTTTCTCCTGTGGCCTCTGGGTGGTGCTGTTCAGGTTTTCTTTTACTTTGACTCTTTTTCTCTACTGGCCTCTGGGTGTCGCTTCTTCCGGTAAGTAGTCTCTTTCTTTCCTCATTTCAGTTCCGGACGTTGAAAGCAAGACATTGCAAGTAAATAAATAGGGACCATTTTGGTGGGAAGGTAAACAGCGTTCCGTGCACTCCAGGGGGGTCTAGTCATGCCTGCCACATGACCACAGAAACGTCTGCAAAAGCAGACAGCGCTGGCTCTTCGGCTTTGAAACAGGGATGAGCACTGAACCCTAGAGTCGGACATGACTGGCTTTTGAGCAAGGGAAACCTTTACCTATAGCGTGTTTAAGCCAGTATCAAGCGTGTCCCATGACCACACAAGCAGGTGTCTCAGTCGGCCTTCCTTCTCCACATACCTGTCAAGTTTCGGGAAATTTCTGTCAAATAAGAGAAATTTCCCAGGCAAAACAGGAAACTAGACAGCTATGCTTATCCTGTGCTGGCCATACCTGTCAACCTTCCCGGATTGGCCGGGATTTCCTGTTTTTTGGCGCCGATTTACGCCATTTCCCGCCCGGAGCTGCCAAAAACCCAGGAATTTGGCAGTGGGGGGAAAGGCGTTATTGCGCATCCCTTCTACGCAGCTCGCTTCTACGCATGCGTAGAAGGCTTCTGTGCAGAAGGGGATCGTAGAAGCCTTCTACGCATGCGTAGAAGCGAGCTGCACAGAACGGTTCTGCGCAAGTCACTTTTACGCATGCGTAGAAGGCTTTTACGCATGCATAAAAAGCAACCTGCGCCGAACCGTTCTGCGCAGGTCCCGGATTTTCCGGAGCCGCGGTTGACAGGTATGGCGCTGGCCTCCAGTCTAATTGCAGTCTAACTAATGCGGGATGATGGCGGGAAAGAGTGTAAAATACAGGGGTTTGACAGAAATTTCCCAAAACTTGACAGGTATGCTTCTCCAGTGTGTGCCATTATCGCCCAGTGGTTCCTAACACGTGGGGCACAAGTACAAGCCCCACAGGGGGGGGGAGGACTTCAATTCCCAGTAGCCTAAGCCAGGACCTTGGCTGATCAGTGCTTTGGAGAACTGACTGAGGCTTCTGGGAATTGAAGTCCCAGCCGTATCGGATGCTTCACGTTGCGAAATAAGAGGAAGCAGCAGCATATGACTACGAGAAAGAAGTCATCCCGTGTGACTTAGCCTTCTTCCTCCTAGGAAAGCCCCTAGTATGCCTCCTGGGTTCCTGCCTAAGTCCCGTTGGCCAAGAGAAGTCCTGCGTGAATTGGGAAAGGGGGTGGGGGGCAGGAGGACGCTCGCCCGCTTCATTTGGCGCACGCGCACTGGGCGTTCTGAAGCGGTAGCGGAGGGACGGGCACGCGCAGTCTCACTCCTGCCGGGGCCGCCTGCGCGGTGACCATCAGCATCAGCTGGTTTCAGACTAGGCGCTGCGGAAGGAGTCGCTGCTTGGATCCTGCTGCTGCTTAGGTGAGCACTTCTGCCCCCCCTCCCCCGACTTTGCAGCCATGGTTTGGGGTGGGTCCCCCCAATTTGGAGATCCTTCAAGGAGATTTTTTTTTGGGGGGGCGGCTCTTCTCTGCACGTCCTTGCTTAGCATTCATCGTTTTCACTTGACCCTCTTTCCAGCCAGAGCAATGGAGGGGGGGGGGGGGGAGGCTCGCATGGGGGTGGTGTCACATGGCAGGCAGGGTGGGTGGTGGGTTCTTTTTTCTTTTTCTTTTTTGTCCTTGGTTGGTGCAGCCCAGCATTGCAGGATCCGGGTTAAGCAGCCCAGGCAGAGCCCATCACCAGCCCCCAAATGTTGACTCCAGCGGTTAGACTCTGAGTCACGACGCAGCCCCCCCCCCCCCGCGGTCCTCCTTCTTTGGGGGGGGGGTCTCCCTGCCCCCCCTGTCGTTCACACAGTTGTAGTTCTAAGAACGGCGTGGTGTATTTCCTCTTTTCTCTCTCCCCCTCTTGTTTTTCCGGGGAGAATTTGAGCTAGGAGGAGGAGGAGGCTCAAGGACGGGGGCTGTGGCTCACCCCTGGATCTGAGCATCAGAAAACAGGAGTCACTCCTCTTTTAATGGCTTCTGCAGCAAATGCCCTGCCCTGCACATTCTCGGCTCTTCCAGGGGCCTCTTGTGTCACTCCATAGGGTGGCAGGCCTCTTCTGGTGACAGAGGAACAGGGAAGGAAATGGGCAAGGGTAGAAGAGAGGCACAGAAAAGGAAGGTGAGGGCGTTTTAGGTTGCTTTTAGTTTGTATTCTGGTTTCAAGAGCCCGGTGGGTTAACGGACGGAATTGGAAAGTGATTGAGAAGCTAGGAATAATTGGATTTTTGCCCTGTTATCATCTTGCTTTATGCCCAGTCCCCTGCTTTGTGCTTGACTTTATGGAACTGCTTAATTTTACTACTGTATAGTTGTTTGTTCAGCAAGCTGCCAGTAAAAGATGGCATATGCCCATGATGACGAACCTTGCCACACCAGATGTTCTTGGAATTCAATTCCCAGAAGCCCAAGCGCCCCCCCCCCTGGTGAATCCACACGAAGGGGTTTACTGCAATTCATCCGGCCCGCGCCGCCCTCGTCACTCCCGGAAGCGGAAGTAAAATGCGCCCATATGGTTAAGACTCTTCCAGGTTAACCCTTCCTCCGTACGGGCACGTTTTACTTCCGCTTCTGGGAGCGACGAGGGTGGCGCAGGCCGGATGAATCGCAGTAAAGCCCTTTGTGTGGATTCACCAGGGGCTTGGGCTTCTGGGAATTGAAGTCCAAGAACATCTGGAGTGCCAAGGTTCGCCATCACTGGCATATGATATATGTTACTTCCAAAAAGTGTTGCTTTTCCTGTTACGGCCTAATAAAAGCATACTTGTGCTGGTACTTCTTGGTGCTGTCTAAACTGATTGGATAGCTCAGTGTGGGAGGCTTGGAGTTCAGTTCCTCATTGTGTGTTGTGGTAGAGGAATATGACTTTGTGAAAGTTATATGATCCCAGAGCACGCATACACAGAGCCCCAGAAGAAAAGACTGGTAAAGCACTTCTGAGTAGTTTACCACCTAAAAACACTGGGAAGGGTCAGCATCAACTTGAGAGCACAATATTATTTTCAAAGAAGAAGAACTACCACCACCTGGGCATGTGAAATATTGAATAATAAAAAGAATACTGTATCACTATTAGGAGCTTCATATTGTCATCCTTCAACAAGTTCCCAGGTAGGCAATAAAGGACTAAAATTCCAACAGACATGATATAGAAATTGTCACATTGTTCTAAAAAGCAGCAACAAAATTGCCTGCAAAGATAAAATGGACAGAATTAAAACACCTGGATGAATTGTAAAAGATCTTGTCTTGGGTAAACCTCTCTGGTAGAGCTTTTAACAGTCAGACACCGTCAGTGATGAGACCTTTCCCCATTTATGCATGGGCCACACATTTGATCTGAGCATCACCCAAATAATGATTTTGGAGCAATTGACAGTTGTGTGTGGAGCTGAGTGGTTTTTCCAGAGATTCTGGTTTCAAGACATAGAGTGGTGTAAAAGCCCAAAAAGGCACTTGATTTCAATTTGGGAATAAACTGAGAGCTTGAGCAGTTGCCACAGTGCAGGTATGATGTGGCCATAATATTTTTGAATTATCTTCAAACAGAACCCTATATGTAACATGTTCTATTAATCTATACTGAAAGTTATTAGGCCAATGGTAATTGTGACTAGGTCCTCATTCTCAGTGGAGTTGTGGTTTATCAGCCTAATCTGTGAAACGGTCTGTGCATCATTTCAGAATCAACCTTCATCTTCAAGGACAAAGATAGATCTAGGAATAACTCCAGATTTTATTTCATAAAAAGGATGCAGTCCTAGTGCAAGAGTGAACATCACTATCCTGGAAATGTAAATCATTAATTCACAGCACCAATTTGTATTTAGTTCTAGTTTTTTGGTGCTCATCCACTTTTTTTATTATACCCAGATTTAGCTTAGTCAGCAAATCATCTGTACTGATGAAAAGAGGCCTGAATATCTTCTGCGTAATTACAATAACATTTTACTCAAAACCTCTGGACAACCATGTTTTGCAGATGTGTAAACAAATTTCAGAGCATGGTGAACAAGACAAAGCCCTACAGTGTCCCATAAGATAATTGTCAAGAGAGTTGAGCAGTGATTCCTCCACACCATCTTCTGTAATCAGCTACTGTATATCTGTGGAATCACTTTGACATAGGAGCTGCAGACTGGGAAACCTACCCAGAAGCACATCACAATTGATAGCAGGTAATAGACTCAATGTCCCACTAACTAAGAAGCTGCCTTCTGAAGGTATCAAGCTGGCTGCTTCTCTGTCTTCCTATCCCTGGCGGACAAAGTCCTCTCTTTTCAGGCAGGATTGTGGCAAGCAATGGTTGCTGACAAAGAGTGAGATTTTATGTACTTTTCCCCATGTGCTTAAAATTGCTTTGTTAAGTGACTCTTCTAATAGAATAATATGCTTAATTTTAAATAATGGAATTTTTCATAGAATAATGGAGTTGGAAGAGGCTCATTGCAGGAATCTAAATCAAAGCAGATATGACAGATGGTTGTCCAATTCTCTCTTGAATGCTTCTAGCATTGAAGTGCTCATCACCTCTCAAGGTAGTTGGTTCCACTGTAGTACTGCTCTTAACTGTTAAGACATTTTCCCTAATATTCAGCTAATACCTGGCTTCCTGCAGTTTCAGCCCATTATTTATGCATCCTGCATTCTGGGATGATGGAGGAGAACATATCCTACTCTTCCTCTTTAGGGTTATTTTTCAGGTATTTGAAGAGTGCTATCATATCCTGTCTCAGTCTCCTTTTCTCAAGGCTACTTTTCTCAAGTTCCTCCAGTCTTTCCGCATATGGCTTGGTTTCCAGTCCTCTGATCATTCTTGTTCCCCTTCTTTGTACCTGCTTGCATCTGCTTGGGGTTTGACCCTGATGTGGAAAATGATCACCTGGAGAGGGCTGGAGCAATGTCTAGCCATGTTATTTGGGATCGGTTTGATCCTGTTGTCCCTGAGGAAGTGGACAGACTTCTTGGAGCTGTTTGTAATATCACTTGCTTATTTGATTGCTGTCCTGCCTGGTTGGTTAGAGCAGCCAAGGCTACCACAGGCAGCTGGGTTGGTGCGATAGTGAATGCATCGCTGCGGGAGGGGGTGTTTCCAGCTGTTTTCAAACATGCGCTGGTGCGCCCCCTCCTGAAAAAGCCATCGCTTGACCCTATGGTTATTTCTAACTTCAGACCAATTTCCAACCTTCCTTTTGTGGGGAAGGTGTTGGAAAAAGCAGTAGCACGGCAGCTCCAGGGTTTTTTGGATGATACAGATTATGTGGACCCGTTTCAGTCAGGTTTCAGGCCCGGCTATGGTACCAAGACTGCATTGGTCGCACTCTTGGATGATCTCTGGTGGGAGCGGGACGGGGGTAGCCCCTCTGTTCTTGCTCTTCTTGACCTCTCAGCGATTTTCTATCCCGTCGACCACGGTATCCTGCTGGGCCGGCTCAGAGGATTGGGGGCCCAGGGCACTGTGTTGTCTTGGTTCTCCTCCTTTCTGACGGGCCGGTTTCAGTCGGTGTCTTTAGAGAACGAGTTGTCCAGTCCTAGGCCGCTCCTTTGTGGGGTGCCTCAGGGCTCGGTACTATCGCCTCTATTATTTAACATCTACATGAAACCGCTGGGTGAGATCATTCGTTCCCATGGTGTGGGGTATTATCAGTATGTGGATGATACCCAATTATATATCTCTGCCCATGGGGACTCGAGTGATGCAGTCAACGTCCTAACCAGGTGTCTGGAGGCTGTGCGGGTCTGGATGGGGAACAACGGGCTTCAGCTGAATCCTGGCAAGACTGAGTGGTTGTGGGTTCAGGGCCCCGTGCTTACCCGGGAGCTACCAGCTTTGGTTCTGGATGGGGCAGTGTTGCCCCAGACAGACCCGGTGCGCAATCTGGGCATTCTCCTGGACTCGCGACTACTGCTCGAAGAGCAGGTGGCAGCCATGGCCAGGAGGGCCTTTCCACAGCTTCGTGTAATTTACCAGCTGCGCACGCTCCTGGACCGGGACTCCCTGCTCACGGTCACTCACGCTCTGGTCACCTCCAAATTGGATTATTGCAATGCGCTCTACATGGGGCTGCCCTTGACGACCATTCAGAGGCTTCAGCTGGTCCAGAATGCTGCTGCTCGGGTGGTGATGGGGCACGGTCGTTTTGCCTGTGCCTTGCCACTGCTCCGGGAGCTGCACTGGCTCCCAGTTTGCCTCCGAGTGCAATTCAAGGTGCTGGTTTTGACCTTTAAAGCCCTTCATGGCATGGGTCCAGGGTATCTAAGAGACCGCATCTCCCCAAGGCTTTCAACCCGTCCCACCAGGGCAGACAGGAGGGGTTCAGTTGTGGTCCCGTCTGCAAAAGAAGTCCATCTTACAGGGACCAGGAGGAGAGCCTTTTCCGTGTCTGCCCGAGCCCTGTGGAACCTCTTACTACTAGAACTCCGTCTCCAATCGGATCCCCTATCCTTTAGGAAGATGTTAAAGACATGGTTGTGCCAGCATGTGTGGGGTGAGTCCGATTCCACCTCACAGGCCCGCTGGCTCATATAGCCTGCCTGAGGGATCCAGTGTATTACTGTATTTTGTTGGTGTTTTATTTTGGAGTGGAGGGAAGATCGGGGTAGTTTTTTAATGTTTGAATGTTTTAGGTTTTTATATACTGTTTTAGTGGGATTTGATTGTTTTTAGCTTTTGACGTTTCTAACTGTTTTTATTCATGTTGTTAGCCGCCCTGAGTGGTGTTCTCCATCAGGAGGGCGGGATATAAATTAATACATAAATAAATTAGCATCTTTCTTAAAGTGCAGTGCCCAAAATTGGACACAGTACTCTAGATGTGGTCTAACTAGTGCTGAATAGATGGGGGCTAGTACCTCACATATTTTTGAGACTGTACGGGCCGTGGGCCGGTCACATGGTTCAGGAGTGCCCAAACTATGGCCTGGGGGCGTACGGGCAAATTTTACTTCTGCTTCTGAGAGTGATGAGGGTCGCATGGGTCGGATGAATTGGTGACCTGATATAAGCTATCATTCCTATTTCCGTTTTATCTGTCACTTTTGCACAGATATCTTCTTGGTATGAGGCTGGTCCAGTATGACTTTTTCACCAATTTTCGCCAATTGTCAGTATTATATATCCTTCTGTAAGCCGCCTTGAGTCGCACTTGTGTCGAGTAAAGCACTTGTGTCGAATAAATTTAAATAAATAAGTAAAAAAAATAAAGACTTGAAAATAATATGCAGTAAGGTCATGACATTTCTCCTTTGAAACTTCTCAGATCTCACATGGTACAGCCAACTATTTGGGTGTACTCAGACAGCTGTTTCATCTTCATGCATCATTGCTCTCTTAAATTGTGTATAGTTCCTTAGAGAACAATTTGAGGAACACAAGAACTGAAATAGAATTTTTCCTTGAACTCTTTGTTTGATTTGGATTGGAAAAGTTGATTCTTCTTCAGCTGCTTAGCAATTTGCTATAAGGCAGACTGGAACAACTTAAGTCAGATAGTAGACTTACAATAGAATCACTGTTTAGTCATTCTTTCTAGTCCTCAGTAATGTGGCTCTGTTGGATTAGGGAAGTAGGAACCAAATTAGAAGATTGATTATAGACTCTTTAGATACACTAATCAAATTTCTATATTTGAATCTAGATTTCTCTTTAGATACACTAATCAAATTTTTAAAGATTTTTAGAAATACTGTAATCATATTTGCATTAACTGCTGCTGATTGTTGGCCACTTAGACAGTGCACTGATTTGCTCTGTATATCTTCAACCCTTGTATATTTCAATATTAATCGATTTTTTCTTAAAATTCAAAATACAGTACATTGATCTTCTCTATTATGTGTGGCTATTCATTCAGTAGTAGTACTTACTATTGGATAACACAGCAGCACAATGAGTTGGATAACTAGCTATGGAACAAAGGATCAGGAGTTCTCTTCCTCAGTTGAGTATCCAAGGAGAAAGTAGACCAGGGGGTCCCATGGGCTGGAACCGGCCCACAGCACCATTTCATGTGGCCCATTGCCACCACACCCAGAAGTGGAAACAGATGCATTTACGTCAGCCGTAAAATGCGCACACGCATGTGTAACTGCACCTGCAGCTACCGTCAACACAGAAGTAGGGATATTTATGTTAGCCATAAATGCACCCTTTCTGCTTCCAGGGGGCGTGGTCTGGCCCGCTCAGCTCTCTGGGGGGTCGTGGTCAGCCCCTGGTGCAAAAAGGTTGGGAACCTGTTGAGTCCGAGTATTAATTGCAACGTGACAGCAGTTCGGGTAGAGTTGCCATATGTAACAGAAAATCGTGAATTTTACGTTTTGTAATTGTCCCGCACGGTTCCATAAAAAACATGGAAAATTCACGATTTTCAAACCACTTGATTTGGAAGAAAAAAATGCACTTCTATTGGAACGACCAGTAGGTGGCAGCAGCAGCAGCTTGGTAAACAAGGGGGTGGGGAGAAACGTGCCTTATTGGCCTCTGCTCTCTGTAGCAGTAGCAGTAGATACCTGAATATTGCAGGACAGAATGAGCTCCCGTCTTTGTCCCAGTTTGAAAGCAAGAAATGGCAAGTAGATAAATAGGGACCACTTGGGGGGGAGGGGGGAGAACAGCATTCCCTGTGCTCCGGTGTCTAGTCATGCCTGCTACATGACCACGGAAATGTCTGCTCTCATCTCTGTCCCAGCTCCTGCAAACCTAGCAGTTTGAAAGCAAAAAATGGCAAATAGATAAATAGGGGCCATTTTGGTGGGAAGGTAAACAGCGTTCCATGCACTCCGATGTCTAGTTATGCCTGCCACATGACTACGGAAATGTCTGCTCCCGTCTCTGTCCCAGCTCCTGCAAACCTAGCAGTTTGTTTGAAAGCAAGAAATGGCAAGTAGATAAATAGGGGCCATTTTGGTGGGAAGGTAAACAACGTTTCATGCACTCCGATGTCTAGTCATGCCTGCTGCATGACCACGGAAATGTCTGCAGAAGCAGACAGCGCTGGCTCTTTGTCTTTGAAACAGAGATGAGCACTGAACCCTAGAGTCGGATACGACTGGCTTTCGAGCAAGGGCAACCTTTATTTCTGTCCCGTTTTTGTGAGAGGGAATTAAGGTAACCCTAAATTCGGGGATTAACCAGCAAGTCATTTATTATAGCTCAATTCAGACTGGGGAAACAGGGGCGAGGAAGCAACTTTTATACCGACAGAAAGGCAGTTACAGTGATACATTTGCTCGGGCCTTTAATTAACGCAGGAAACCTGTGTAAACTAATCAGAGGACATTGTGAACATATGAATTAGGTGCCTTACAGAAAGCACTTTTACAGCAAAGAATTAATGGCGATTGCAAAACATTTGGACACAACAGAATCCCTGATTTAGCCTGTGTAACTATGAGCAACCTGCCCCCAGAAGAATAAATGATAAACCATGTCTGAATAGTAAAGGTAAAGTTCGCCCTTGCTTGACTCCAGGGTTCAGTGTGCATCTCCCATTTACAGCTAAAAAGCCAGCACTGCCTGCTTCTGCAGAAGTGTCCGTGATCATGTGGCAGCCATGACTAGGCACCAAAGTGCATGGAACTCTATTACCTTTCTACTGAAGCAGTACCTATTTATCTACTTGCAATTTCTTGCTTTCAAGCTGCTGGGACAGAGGCAGGAGCCCACTCTGTTGTGCAGCACTCAAGTCTCCAACTGCTGACCTTCCAGTCAAGTTCAGTGTCTTTCCTAACCACTAAGCCTCCTCATTCCCTTGAATACTCTCTACCTAAAAAGACTTTAAAAAAGATCACCATGAATTAGAATTGTCAGAATAAGTCAGACAGTTATTATTATAGAGAAAGCCAGTGTAGTGGATAAAATGTACTAGGACACTTGGGTTCAAACCCACATTTTGCCATGGAAACTCATTTGGGTAACACCACTCCTTAAATATATCACATACAGTACCTTTAAGATCTGACTAGAGCCAATAATAGGTTATGTCATTTGCATCATCAGTTTACCTATCCTAACCAATTTATATTCCATGTGATTAAAAGAAGAATATGATTCAAGATTATTAGGAATTAATTACATTTCTTGAGGTGTAAGAATTCTCTTAGATAACTACTTTCTTGAAGGACAGATTCTCTGTGACACAGTGGAAGATTATAGATGTTCCCCATTGAGATGTAGAGTCATGGTTAGAGAATCCAATCATTCATTGACTAGCAGTGATACTTGGATTTAGGCAGTGCTAATTCCTTAGGGATTGTAAAATGGAGTAGAGATGAAGCAAGATTAGTTATTTTGTTATACAGAAATCCACTTGTGAGCTGCCAGATTGTGGGCTGCCATACTGTGCAGTCGAAAAGTTGGTGTGATGGTGTAATAATGGTTTCATGACTGCATTCTCTGGCACAATCAGATCAGTACCCAAAAAATCCAGAGGAGAAGTGGCTAGATGAACAACAGAATACTGTACAGTACAGTGGTACCTCGCTTAAAGAGCATAATGCATTCCACGGGATTGCTCTTTAAGCGAGTTTGCTCACTAAGCGTAACACCATTGTAAGTGACCAATTGTAACTTCGGGGGGGGGGGAGTGCGTCCCCCAATTTAGTTGTTAATCGAGTTTTTGGTTGGTTTTAGTTGTTAAGCGGGGCGACCATTCAGAGAAAATTTTGCTCTTTAGGCGAGTTAGTCTCTAAGCGAGGCACTCTTTATGCGAAGTTTTACTGTATATTCTTTTCAGGCAAAGCATCTTAGGTATCGCTCAAGTTAAAATCGAAGCATACCCATAAGGAAATGAATTTTTATGTAACTCAAAGCAAACCCATAGGAAAAAGAATCTTTATGTAACTCGAAGCAAACCCATAGGAAAAAGAATCTTTATGTAACTCAAAGCAAACCCATAGGAAAAAGAATCTTTATGTAACTCGAAGCAAACCCATAGGAAAAAATTATTTTTTATGTAAATCCAAGCAAACCTATAGGGAAATGATTTTTTACGTAACTCAAAGCAAACCCATAGGAAAAAGAATCTTTATGTAACTCAAAGCAAACCCATAGGAAAAAGAATCTTTATGTAACTCGAAGCAAACCCATAGGAAATTGTGTAAATTGGGACATGGTTTTAGCACAAAGTCATTATGTGTTGAATTTTATGTAACTCGAGGTATATGTAATTTCAGGGGTTTTCTGTATATTGAATATTACAATTTTAATATAGTTTTTACCCTTTCTTAAAATATGTATACATTTTGGCACCCTCTGTATTTTAAAAATGGAGTCATACTTTGCTCTCTTTCTTACTCTCTTTTCCCTCCTGCTAAGCTCATTGTTCTAATTTTCCCCCTAAAGCGTCTGTTTTGTTTCAGTTGGTTGGTATTCTAAAGAAGGTTTTTTAAAAGGTAATGTGATAGGCATCTCTTTACCTTGGGAAGTTTGGCAGTCTTAATTTATGAATGCATATATTGTAATAAGGAAACCAAATGAGAAGAGAGGATTCACTTGAGAAAGCCTTAATGCTGGGAAAGGTCGAAGGCAAAAGAAGAAGGGGGCAGCAGAGGATGAGATGGCTAGATGGTATCGTTGATACAACGGGTGCAGAGCTGAGCGGGTTGAGGAAGATGGTGGAGGATAGGGGTGCCTGGCATGCGGTGGTCCATGGGGTCGCAAAGGGTCGGACCTGATTGTGCGACTGAACAACAACAAAAGGCTTCTGGCCAATGTGCTCAAGACAGCAAAAAACACATGTCTTCTCTTCTGTAGGACTGAGTATTGCAACACTTTCTAAAGAGCTTGTGACCATAGATAAGCCAAGAGATTTGTGCTGAAATACATGGGGCAGGGGAGGGGAGGACACTTCACATTTTCTTGGCCCTTGAACAAAGTGACTTGCAGTTGTTGAGGGGAAATCAGCTGAGTCAAGATCAAGTGACTGTTCCTCTGGGCTGTGCCTTTGTGGTTCCTTCATATGGTTGGTGGATGTGTTTGCTTGTTTCCTTAGGGCCATGATAGCGAACCTTGGCACTCCAGCTGTTCTTGGACTTTAGTTCCCAGGAGCCCCACATCTCTGTGAATCCACACAAATGGGTTTACTGTGCATACGTGCAGTAAACCCATTCATGTGGGTTTACAGAGACGGGGGATTCTGGGAATTGAAGTTCAAGAACAGCTGGAGTGCCAAGGTTTGCCATCACTAACTTAAGACTGTTATGGCAAACCGTGGCATTCCAGGTGTTCCATTTGCCTGACCCAGTGTGAGAAAGATTAGCCGACACAAGATTTCTGTTCCCCGGGATATGCCCAATTGTGGTTCAAAACTACAATCATCTGCTTGAGAATACCCTGAAGCAAATGGTGAGCCACTGTGTGAGACAGAATGTAGGACTGGATGGACTGTGGGCTGTGGCCTGTTCCAGCAAGGCTGTTCTTATGTTCTGTGTACCCCGCTGTGAATACCTGAAACTTGCAAATCACAGTGATCCCTATATAGTAAAACCCCTACTTACGAAAAAGTCCGTTCTGTAGGCTTTTGCTTAAATTGGATTTTTATGTAACTCTAAGCACCCCCATAGGAAAAATATTTTTTTAGGTAACTCGAAGCAAACCCATAGGAAATCGTGTAAATCGGGACATGGTTTTAGCACAAAATCATTATGTAAGTCGAATGTTATGTAACTCGAGGCATTTGCAAGTCGGGGTTTTACTGTATTTTACATTGTAGACAGTGACCTCTAATGGCCAGCTCTGGTAATGTGACATAAGGATTTTTATTGAGTACTTACGGATTGCTGTCTGTTGTCTTTGTTTTTTCCCATTAACTGTTTCGAAGGCTGACACGAAGCAGCCTTCGAAACAGTTAATGGGGAAAAAGAAAGGCAGCAGACAGTGATCCGTTAGGGGAGGCGCTCTCCCTGGCGTATGGCTGGTTGCCGCCTTTCTATTACCCCCACCGCTGTTTCGTGTTAGTTCTCGAAACAGCAGTGGGGGTAATACAAAGGCGGCAGCCAGCGAATCACCAGGGAGAGCATCTCCCCTGACGAAGTGCTGCCTGCTGCTTCCCCCCCCCCCCCCGCCTCAACTTACCTTGACCAGCAGCAGCCTTGGCGGGGTAACAGGAAGGAGGGGGAGTCCCTCTTCTCCCCATTGCTCTGGGGAAGAAGGCCGGCGGTGGCCTCACTGTGGCTTTGGCGGGGCTGGGGTAGTGATAGCGGTGAAGCGCTGTGTCCGCCTTCGGCGGCTTTGCACTCCCGCTGCATGAGGTGTTTTTTATTTTTTTCCCACGCGCCGGCTTTCCCGGCCTCCTTCAGCCTGATTGGCTGAGGGGTGGCGTGGCGCAGAGGACGTTGGAAATTTTAGGGGGTTTTTTGTCTGCATTTGTGGGGCGAATGCCCCATTCTTTGTTTGCGGACCCTTGCGGCGTTGTGAGTTATGCCTTAAGGTAAGCGTGGCCGGCTTGGTACAGGATGGTTGGGCCGGGTGTGGGCGTTAATGCCGGACACTCACCAACCATCCTACTTCTTATAGGTATAGATTTTTAGATATGCAGATACAGTAACTGAAACAGTGGATACTGAACCTATGGATATGGAGGGGGGGGGGCTGTACAAACAGCTTTGCCATGCTATGGATGAAATTGTATTTTATATTAAATATGACTGTATACTTAAAAGAATGCAGCAGAAATATGTATATTTAAGCCTGCAGCTATTCTTTTTGCATTGTCCATCTCAAGTGTGTTTGTGTGCTTAAGTCCAATGGATGAGATCCTATTGCCTAGCATAGTAAATTGCACTAATATCAGGCCAATGAATCAGTGGCCATTTTGTGAGACAACTTCTCTATGAGTTCCATTGGTTCAAATAAGCCTTCTCTACTTGCGACTTCTAGTGCTAAAGTTGCAACTAAAACTGGCCCATTTGAACCAGTGGAACTCCTGGAGGAGTTGAGTCACCAAATCCACACTGATCAGTGAACCTACTCTAGTGCAACCTATTACTCTAAGCGACATGTTTTTTACCAATTAATCTGCTTTTGTTGATTGCAATGTAAGCTAGGCAAAGTAATTTTATGATATTGCAAACTTACTGTTTGACCCTAACTCCCCCATCCCTTTCTTCTTCAACTAGTAGAACAGTTAAGATGGATTTCTCACAGCTTCCTAAAATCCGAGATGAAGACAAAGAGACTAATTTTGGCTATGTCTATGGAGTCTCAGGACCTGGTAAGTGTTGCTTTGCTTTGTTCAAGTATGGCATAATTAATTTGCTAGAAGTGTTACTCTCATTGTCTTTTAGCCTCTGCAGAACACATCACCCAAAGAATTACAATTGTATTTTACAAAAAAGAAGCAAAACTGAAGCTATTCTGTGCAACTTACAGGCCCTGGTAAGGTAAAGGTAAAGGTCACCCTTGCTTGAAAGCTAGTCGTATCCGACTCTAGGCTTCAGTGCTCATCTCTGTTTCAAAGCCGAAGAGCCAGCGCTGTCTGCTTCTGCAGACGTTCTCGTGGTCATGTGGCAGGCATGACTAGACACCGGAGCTCACGGAATGCTGTTTACCTTCCCATCGAAGTGGTCCCTATTTATCTACTTGCAATTTCTTTCTTTCGAACTGCTAGGTTGGCAGGAGCTGGGACAGAGACGGGCGTTCATTCCGTCTTGCAGTACTCGGGTTTTGATCTGCTGACCTTCCGCCTCCCAGTCAGCATCTTAACCACTTGAGTCACTGCATCTGCCCTGGTACAGGTGAGCAAATGTAGGTACAGTGGAACCTCGTACAACAATTGTCCCGTATAGCAACAAAATCGCATGACAATTAGATTTATTTATTATTATTACTATTATTATTATTTTGGGGGGGAGATGGCGTCCTGCATAACAATTTTCCCTATAGAAAAATTCATACAACAATTTTTCAATGAGAAAAACCACTTAGCATCCTATAGGGAAAATTGCTATACGATGCATGTATCATATAGCAATTGTTTCGTACAACAACGAGCCTAGTGGAACGGATTAAAATTGTTGTATGAGGTACCACTGTATCTGTAAATGTGGTTCTGTAGACTTGGAACTCCCAGAATTCTCTTGGGGTGTCTTTGGAGAATTCTGGGGGTTGGGATAAAAAAATCGCCACTCCAAGTTCTCATAGGGCACAAGAAGATTTAAAACAAAAATAAAACTACTTTTTTAATTTGGAAAAGTTTAGGTTGCTGGAAGGAAGTCAGGATGGTTGGAAATAGCATATTGCCTGGCCTCAATGTAACGCATAATCCATTCTATTGCTTTCTTTTTATGGATTTGCAGGCTATGAAGAAGGCACTAGTAAACAGTAGCAATGTACTGTTGTATGAACCAATTTTGTAAGGTCATTAATGCAGCCAGCCAGATCAAAGCATGTAATAGAGGAAGTGGTAAAATGCTTGGATTTTGAAGATAGCATCCTTTCTGGTTCACAACAGTTTATTCGCTACTGTACTGAATGTATCAAAGTCTTTTCAGGAGCAAATGTCAAAAAACAAAGTTGACTTTCTAATTAAAAAATTTCTTAATTTTTCATCACATAATCAGCGTTAACAATTATTTCTTTGAGAGAATCCCCCGTAAAATTTACTTTTCAGGAAAGGAGAGTTCCATATGAGGTTAAATGTAAAGCTATTTCCAGTGAAATCATGGCTGAATCCATTCATCCTCTTCTCTGTTCTCCCTAGTTGTTACTGCCTGCAGCATGGCAGGTGCAGCTATGTATGAGTTAGTGCGAGTTGGCCACTGTGAACTCGTAGGGGAAATTATCCGACTGGAAGGGGACATGGCAACGATCCAAGTATATGAAGAAACCTGTATCCTTTCAGTTCTACCTTTTAGGGACATATTGGAAAGGAATAGACATGGGAACAAGATGACAATTTTGTGCTAACAAAGTTTGCCATTTAAAAAGTAAAGCAGGCCACAGTTAGCATTATCTCCGGAGAGAATCATATTCTCCACAACTGTTCTGCCAATAATTCCAGTAGAATAGATGTTTAGGTAACCTGAATGTTACTGGTCTTATTGGGTACTTGTCTAACATTTTTATAACTTGCTTTAGTAATTGTGGCTCATGGATGAGGTGCCAGGATACACTTTAATTGCGTGACCAAATGTAAACAAGATAGAATCCATCACCTCTCGAATTAACTTCAATTAGCCATGGTACCTTGTAGAAACCTTATGTGAAAACCAGCCGGATTCTGACAATTATCAGTATGTTTATGCTACCTTTCAGGCATGGTGGTTTCCAATATGCTGTGCAGTATTTTTGTATTAGTTAAATTATGATTGACAAAGAGAGCAAAATAGTAAATTGCAAATAGAAACAGTTTCTTGAGGTTTAAGTGGCAAATAGGTAGGTTTCTAGGTAAAGGTAAAAGACACCCTTGTTCGAAAGCCAGTCTTATCTGACTCTAGGGTTCATCTTTGTTTATAGCCAAAGAGCCAATGCTGTCTGTGTTTGCAGACGTTTCCGTGATCATGTGGCAGGCATACCTAGACATTGGAGTGTACAGAATGCTGTTTACTTTCCCACTGAGGTGGTACCTATTTATCTACTTGCAATTTCTCTGTCGTGCAGTAGTAAGGTCTTGAACTGCTGACCTGCCGACATGCCAGTCATCAAGTTCAGTGTCTTAACCACTACTGTTCCATGAGAACTCGACCATAAGGAAGGCTGAACGCAGAAGAATAGACACCTTTGAACTGTGGAACTGGAGGAGACTCTTGAGAGTACCCTGGACCACAAGGAGAACAAATCAGTCAATCCTGAAGGAAATCAACCCTGAGTGCTCCTTGGAAGGACAAATACTGAAGATTAAGATCAAGTACTTTGGCCACCAAATGAGAAGAGAGGACTCACTGGAGAAGGCCCTGATGCTGGGAAAGATCGAAGGCAAAAGGAGAATTTGTTTAAGGTGGCTCCCAATTTGCCCAAAAGTGACCCACACACTATGAAAAATGTATGCTCGGATACGGGTAGCAGCCGATGACGACGAGCCATCACATTTATAGTGCTTAGTGCACTCTTTGGGTAGTTCACAAGGTAATTATCATTTTCCTCCAAACATGCTGGGTACTCATTTTACCGACCTCAGAAGGACGGAAGCCTGAATCAGTTTTGAGCCTGTCAGGATTAAGCTCAAATCATGAGCAGAGCTTTGTCTGCAGTACTTAATCACCATGCCACAAGGGCTCTTAAAGGTGTTATTTAAAGAGTTATCTAACTAGATTTTAAGCTAGATCTCATAATTTACATCTTTTAGGTGTTTGAGCTCCAATGGAAGAAGATGCTTTTTAAAATGCAAAGGAATTTGAACTGGTATTGGAAATACTGTATACAACTAACAACTGTGATTAGAAATATATTCCTACTGATGTATTAACAGCAAATTAAGAAATGTGTGGCTTGTGTTAAGTGATGTACTTGTAGAGTTGAAACAGTTTTGTCCCTGTTGATTAAAACACCTATGGATACTTTGTGGCTTCTCAAAATGTTGTAAAAATATTGCCTTCCACCCCAGATACTGAGGTGAACAAAATTAGAGATCTGTAGCAAGGTTTCTCTCTGCTCTTGCGGCCCAAAATCTTGGTGGCCCAGTTAAATACATTCTGGTTAGTGAACCATCATTTTCTGTGATATTTTCCTCAGCACCCCCTGTTAGCTGGTGTTTCTGTAGGAGACCCTGTCCTTCGTACAGGCAAACCACTCTCGGTGGAACTGGGCCCTGGCATAATGGGAGCCATTTTTGATGGTATCCAGAGACCTCTGACAGACATCAGCACTCAAACAAACAGTATTTACATCCCAAGAGGAGTCAACGTGACAGCTCTGAGCAGAGATATCAAGTGGGACTTTTCACCAGTCAAAAATCTGCGGGTAAGTTATGAAGAAGTTTTGAGATGACTAGTATGTGTGTGTGTATGCCATACCTGTCAAGTATCCCATATTGGCCGTGAAATACCGTTTTTTGCTCCTCTTTCCCACTCTTTCCCGCTGTCATCCTGTATTGGAGTGGCTGGAAAAGGGGTTGTTGCACATGCACGCCCGTCAGGGGCAGCGGTGCACATGCATGAAGGGGTTGTGCATGCGTGAAGGGGTTGCTGCGTTTGCGCAAAGGGGTTGCTGCGCATATGTACCCTTGCCCATAGAATTTCCCATATTTTCACAGGCAACACTTGACAGGTATGGTATATGTCCATCTTCATGCCTGCATGAGGAAGAGAATGAGTTGTTGGGGTTGTTTATTGATGGCTGAGTAGCATAGATGTAGTGTTCCCCAACTGTTGGTTTTTGGATTTTAATTCCCAGAAGCCTAAGTTACTGACTTAGGCTTCCGGGAGTTGAAGTCCAAAACACATCATCATCATCATCATCATCATCATCATCATCATCATCATCATCATCACCACTTTTATTTGTATACTGCATTTTCTCAGCCCGAAGGCGACTCAGAGCGGTTCACAACAAGGCACAGCAGACAGCAGCAGAAAAAGCAATACAATAAATGTCAACTTACAAAATAGATAAATACATATTAATACAAGTTCAGTAATACAATGTAATAAATCCATACAATATCATTATCAAGAGCACAGGGAAAAACAAAAAACAAAAACTAAAGTACAATATAACAGTATTCAATCACCTCGCAACAGTCCAGCAACAAAACCCAGAGTCCAATGTCCTTAGACAGAGCGTGGTCCCCGGGAAAGGCTCGTAAGTCCAGTTGCGGCAGCAGAGCAGCGACTCCAGCATCCCTTTAAACTCCACGCCCAAACAGGGCCAGTGGGGAGGGGTGCCGGGCTCAGCTGTCTCCCATCCTGGGGCTGATGACAGGAGCCCCGGGAGAGGCACGGTGGGTCCGGTGGCTGTGGCGGCTCGGCGCCTCTTCTACCCCCTGCCCAGATGGGGACGGGGGGGAGGGTCGCCGGGCTCAGCTGTCTCCCATCCCAGGGCTGATGACGGGAGCCCTGGGAGAGGCTGGGGAACCCTGGCATAGATTATGGAACCCTGGCAATAGAGGGATGAGATGAAGGGGAAGAGATAATAGGTGATAGGTAGAGAGCAGGGAAAATATCTGTGCCTTTGTGTGCCCTTACCACTTTCCACAAGGGAGCAGGTAATATATATATTAATACTGTAGCTGTTTCTTTGCATTTTTAGGTTGGCAGTCACATCACAGGCGGAGATATTTATGCCATCGTGAATGAGAACTCTCTCATCAGACACAAGATCATGTTGCCCCCACGAAACAGGGGCACAGTAACATACCTTGCTCCACCTGGAAATTATGATTCATCTGTAAGTTTTTCTCTGAATTATGTTGATTTATTTCCTTTCATTTTCAAGGTTTTACCTACCTGAACTGCTTTGATTATGGGTGATAAATAAAAGAGGAAAACTTTACACTTTGTGAATACAAAATCTTGTTGCTTGCTTTCTCGTGTCACCACCACCCTTTCACTTTTTAAGAAGGAAGAAAGAAATTGCAGAGAACACATAACAGTCACTCCCTTAGTTAGCACATGTATGCTTACCTTGGCTACTGGAGTTTTTCAAGCAGCCAACTTGGGTATGTGTAGGTCTGCATGAGAACTAGAAACATGTTGATTAGGAAAGGAAGTAATTGGGGCAGGTTAGGCTTGGGTCTATGAAGTGAATGAGATCCCTTTGTCCTGTTTGGAGGTCAGGGTTACTATATTTGCCGGTATTTAAGACACACTTCCCCCCCTTAAAATACACCGGAAAGATGGAGCATGTCTTATACGCTGGTAATCAAAAACAGCCCCCACCCCTGGTGTGGTTAGGCAGCTAGAGAAGCTTGGTGGCTGGAGACAAGAAAGGGCTATTTTTAAAGCTGCCCTCCCCTCCCCTGCTGGTGCGGTTTGGCGGCCGACACTGACCACTAGGAGCCGGGCGAAGTGTGGCTTCAAAAGGAGCCCTCCTCCCCTGCTGATCCTGCTCCTGAAAGTCAGCGGTGGTAGGATCAGCAAGACAAGAGACTTCAAAAGGAGTTCTCTTCCCCCCCCCATCCCTCCCTCCCCAGCTCCTGGAGTTAAAATGTAGAAATTTATTTTTTTTCCTTACAAAATTGGGGTGCATCTTATACTCCAATGTGTCTTACGTGCTGGCAAATACGGTAATTGCTCTTTGTTCTGGCCCTACAGATACATAATTATGCTTTTTGAATATTGCATCAGTGAACATTTATGAAGAAAATAATTTACCTTTCCCTCTATAGAGGGACTAGCTGACACTAAGAAATTCCCACGAAGCCCCTGAATTCCTAGCAGGTTACAATCTCTAGGGGGATATGGAACTATGTGTCTTTATTGCCATTATGGTGGTGGTTTAGAGAAGAATTCAGCAGATGTGATTTGATGAGGGAGCCTCACTAATGCCAAACCCTTTTGCTTTGCTCTTGCCGACTTCCAGAGATGAATGCCGGACCCTTCCTTCCTAATGCAACTTCATGGATCTTGACTGAAGCTAACAGTGAGCTCTGGTCTGGTTGACTTTCTCCTAGTGGCCCTTTCTGTAGTTTTCCAGTCTTGATTTTGTTGTTCCCTTTTAGGATGTTGTGTTGGAACTAGAGTTTGAAGGAGTGAAGGAGAAATTCACTATGGTCCAAGTCTGGCCTGTACGACAAGTGCGCCCTGTTACAGAAAAGCTGCCTGCTAATCATCCTCTTCTAACTGGTCAGAGAATCCTGGATGCTCTCTTTCCGTAAGTGGCAACCATGTGTTGCAACGTGGGCTGCTTATTTTTTTAGTTACAGCAGAAATTGCTTTGTATGCTACAGAATATAGCCGTGATGGCGAACTTTAGCACTCCAGATGTTCTTGGACTTCAATTCCCGGAAGCCCCCATAAATCCACACGAAAGGGTTTACTGCGATTCATCCAGCCCACGCTGTCCTCATTGCTCCTGGAAATGGGTGCGTTTTACTTCCGCTTCTGGGAACGACGAGGGCGGCCTGGCCCGGATGAATAGCAGCAAACCCATTCGTGTGGATTTACGGGGGCTTCTGGGAATTGAAGTCCAAGAACATCTGGAGTTCCAAGGTTTGCCATCATGGAAATGTAGTATTAAAATAGCTGTGACTGTTTTTAATAAATCCCCATAACTGGAGTAACTGAGTCAAATGCTGTCAGTGCAAGGAGTTAAATGTTGACTTCCATTATTAAAGATCTGAAATACTCCCTACAATAGTGGCATCTACATCAATACATGTTATGTTAAAAGAGAAATTTAGAAACATGACATTGCAGTTCAGACAGCGACAAAACAGGCTTTCCCCTTTTATCCATTTTGTTTTTGAGGGAATGAGCATAAAGAATTCTTATAACGTATAAACGAATAATATACGTATTTTTGTCAACACTTCTATCAAGACTTCTTGCTAGCAATTTAAATGTTTGTGTCTCGTTGCTAGCTTCTTTAAAGTTGAAGGACTGCTTTAGACAACTGGGTTTGTAGGCTTTTCAAAACAGTCCGTGCAGGAGTATACATTCCCCAAGAGGGTAAATTCTGTATCTGTACGCTTCTCTTTTGCTGTATTCTTGCAGAATTGAGGGTTGTAAGCCAGGATCCTAATGCTGATTTATACTTGCATAAGGGAAATTTCATATATAAATTCCTAATGTGCTAGTTGAATTCTTGGGAATATGCTGAATAATGTGATGTGAGCAACACCTTATTAATGAATATGAAATAAGCTACCAGGGTATGGGGGACTGCAGTGGCTTAGTGGTTAAGACACTGAACTTGATGACTAAAAGGTCAGCAGTTCAAGACCCGAGTACTGCATGATGGAGTGAGCTCCAGTCTCTGTCTCAGCTCCTGCCAACCTAGCAGTTCGAAAGCAAGAAATTGCAAGTAGATAAATAGGTACCACTTGAGTGGGAAGGTAAACAGCGTTCTGTGCACTCTGGTATCTAGGCATGCCTGCCACATGCCCACAGAAACGTCTGCAAATGCAGATAGCGCTGGCTCTTTGACTATACACAGAGATGAGCATTGAACCCTAGTCGGATATGACTGGCTTTTGAGCAAGGGCAACCTTCACCTTTACCTATACCTTTATCCACTACAAAGGTGGATTTGCACAGCACATTCTCTGTAGGTTGCATCAGTTGTCAGTTACGTTATCTGAGGTATATGTGAATCCATCTTTTTTTCTTTCCTAGGTGTGTTCAAGGGGGTACAACGGCTATCCCTGGAGCATTTGGCTGTGGAAAAACTGTGATTTCACAGTCTCTGTCAAAATATTCCAACAGTGATGTTATCATCTATGTAGGCTGTGGAGAACGAGGAAATGAAATGTCTGAAGTGCTCAGAGATTTTCCAGAGGTGGGTGCTGGTTATGGGAGATGTGTTCAAATGAGCCAGGGGGGGTGCTCCCTCTCCACCAGCCAGGTTTTCAGCTCTTTCCTGAAGGGCAGCAGCTCTGTCTGGAGATACAGTTCAGCTGGCAGGATTTTCCATAGGGCTGGAGCGGATACCGAAAAGACTCTTCTTCTAGTGCTAGAGAGGTGAGCCTCTCTAGCAGTTGGTATTTTTAAAGAGCCCCTCTGGTCCGCTCTAGTGGGACGGGTAGATATCCTTGGGGTGATGCGGTCTCTTAAGTATACTGGCCCACTACCATGTAGGGCTTTAAAGGTAATCACCAGCACCTTGAATTGCACCCAGAGGCACACTGGCATCCAATGCAGCTCCCGTAGCAGGGGTGAGGCATGGGCATAACGCCCGCACCCCATCACTACACGGGCAGCTGCATTTAAGAATAGGCTGCAAGAGAAGCTACAATATACAAGAATAGATCAAGATTTGAATCAGTATGCTTGTTTCCTTTCTATTGAATAAACAGAAATAAGAAATTTAATATTCCATGTTAATTTTCTTTTGATATAAAACTCTAAAGTTATTTTCAAATATTTAAGGAGAATTATCACTTCTGTCATAAGTATTGGGACAAATTCAAGACTTTTTAAAATTGAAATACCGACAAATATTTTGAGACCCGATCAAGCAGTATCATACATTTTAAAGAGAAATTACATTTTTAAAAGGCAAAACATGATTTAGATCAGTTGGTGAAAAGCTATTGCATCTATAGTTTATGATGCAAAACAGAAGTTATCTCATGTTTAGGTACACATTTTCCTTCTGGTCTTAAATTGTTAGTAGCCCTCGGGGACTAAAAGAGGGAGATATAAGACTATACAGTACATATCCTATATATAGCAGCACAGAATCAAGAGCATGAAGCGCTTTTAAGGAATTGGTATAATTCCTCTCAAGGTAAACATAGTTGTTATATGTTACAGAAGCTACTTCTGGAATCCTGTGCAAGAACAGATCTATCTCAACATGTCAATTTAAAAATTGTTACTGTTGTGTGTTGTCAAGTCACATCTAATATAGGCTGACACTATGAATGAACAGTCTCCAAAATGTCCTCTCCTCAACAGCCCTGCTCAGCTGTTGCAAACTCAAACCTGTGGCTTCCTTTGTGGAGTCAGTCTTATCCTGTTTGGCTTTGCCTTCTGCCTTTCCCAGCTTTATTGTCTTTTCCAAAGAATCTTGTCTTCTCATGATTTGTCCAAGGTAGGGCAGCCTCAGTTTCATCATTTTTTTTGCCCCCAGAGATTGTTTAGGCCTTATTTAAACCTATATAAATAAATATTAATCTATAAAACCAAGGGTTAACCATTGGAACTTGCTATAGGTTCCTAAGCCTCGCCCTAATGACCCGCACCCACCATTCGTGCACACGGCCGAACTGGGTCCGCAGGTCAATGAAGGATTGAGAAAACCGGCAGTGGGGCAACAGCCCCACAAACACGAAAAAAGGGAAACAACTTCATTTTCCAATGTTCTTTGCGCCATGCCGCGCCACAGCCAATCAGGCTGAGAGGCGCGACCACAAAGAACATTGAGAAACGCACCGCGACCAATCAAAATCAAGCCTCAGGAAAAAAAACGCACCACAACCACAAATCACAAACCCATAACTACAAGCCCCAGAGTCCTGCGTGACATGAGCGTGCAGGACGCTGAGGAAGCCGGCGCCCAAAAAATTAAAAAAAAAAAACCTCACCGCCTCACAGCCACGCAAACACCAACCGCCCTTCTTTCCCTCACTAACAGCACCTGAAGGTCCCGACTGGAGTTTCTCCTTTAATATCAGTAGGTGGGGGGTTGCAATCCCCCTCTCCGCTGGCTCCCCTAGGGTTGGGAGGTTTGTGGGGACAAAAGGGGTATGTCCCCCCCCCCAACCCTTCTGGACCCAGGAGACCAAGGAGAGTGGATCGATTCCCCCCTCCTAAAAAAACCTCTGTCTTTAAAGAGAAGAAACCAAGTGGTTTCTTCTCTTTAAAAATGGAGGTTTTTTTAAGGAGTGGGGGGGGGGGGAATCGATCCACTCTCCCTGGTCTCCTGGGTCCAGAAGGGTGGGGGGGGGGACATACCCCTTTTGTCCCCACAAACCTCCCAACCCCAGGGGAGCCAGCGGAGAGGGGGATTGCAACCCCCCACCCACTGATATTAAAGGGGAAACCTTGATCTACTTTCACGACTCCACACAATCAAAGCACCATAACACAATAAAGCCCCCCCTCCCCACCACCTAGCCCACCCTTCCCAACCCCCACCGACCACGCCCCCCTCCCCACCACCTAGCCCACCCTTTCTAACCCACCACCAAATAAAATAATAATTTTTTAAAAATTACTAAAAACACAGTCAAAAACATCCAAAAATACACAAACACAAACAAAAACAACACCAAAAAACAATATGAAGTAAACAAAAACACAATCAAAAACAAAACAAACAGACAAAAAATACAAATTCCAACACACACCCCCCCACACACACACACACACAAAAGAAAGAAAACAAGCAAACTTACCAAAAGATGTCCTACCTTCACGAGGACCGGAAAAGAAATGAATAAAGAGACTACTTACCAGAAGAAGCTCCACCCAGAGGCCAGGAGAGAAAAAACAGTTAAAATACAATAACCCCTACCAGCACCACCTGCTGGCCACAATAGTAAAAACAATTCAAAAACACACAACAGCCCCCAAACAAAAGGCCACCAGAGTAAAAACAAATCAAAAACATAACACAAATTCACAATTTTACACAAAAGGTCACACCAATAAAAACAAGTTAAAAAAATTACACTAAAACACACTTTAACACAAATCACAAACATATGTCAATAAAATACAATAGAAACTTTTAAAAATCCTGTGCTAGTTTTAACTCAAATTAAAACACAAAACATCTAAACACATTTTAAAAAAATTGAATGTAAAAAACATTTACTTTTACATTATTAAAATTATTACCTACGGTACAACTAATTAAAAAAATTCAAAAAACTAAAACATTATTCGCTTACATAAAACAATTTGAAAAAATTATATCATACTTTGTTCTTTTATTAATCCTCAAAAAAAACCAACGAAAAAAAGCAGATCACACCTAATAACAGCCAAGCCAAAAAAGTTTTACATAAATAAACATTTTTAAAATTAAAATTACAGACTAAGCATTTTTTAAAAAACATTAACACAATTTAACCTTCCAACACAATTTAAAACAGCCCGGCAACCTCTTCTAGTTATACATAAGATTGCAGAAGCGAGGGTAAATCAAAATCTGCTTTATTCATGCAGGAGGATTTGTGAGCTTAAAGATGAACTCTTACCCTGGAATGAGCCGGGGGGGTGCTCATTCCAACAATGCTCATTGTTGTTGCATATTCTTCTCTGAATTATTGTGCAATAAGCGGACTGAGTTTTAGGGATGTTTGAGCAGAAAGTGTTCTAATTCAAGTCAGACTGAGTTGAGATGGCTGCTGTCAATCTTGTGAACCAGCTCACTAATGCTGATCATTTCATTACTGCTAGCTTGTTTATAGTTGTTGTGCCAGTTTTTAAAGGATCTCTGTTGAAATGCGTTACTGGACAAGTTCCTCTTCAGCATAGTGCTTTGGGGTAGATGTAATTTATTTATTTTTGAGCTAGTAAAAATAGAAATATTTTAAGGGTTAAGTCTTTCCTGCCTGGAATGGTTACACCCTCTGCCCCTTACACATCACGTCTTCTCCCACTTAGCCAGCAGTCTGTACCCAAAACTATGGGCCCACACCCCCTTTCGGTGTGGCCCTTGGGCTAACATGTATGTGAAGGAGCTTTTGCCAAGGCACTAGCCATTTCCCAGCTCAGCTTTGCTCTTAAATCACCAGACACAAGGTTTTCTGGGTTCCAAACATACAGTACTTTATTATTGCATAGTTAGTTTCAAAAATTATAGCAGAGGAACATAATTTGTCAATTAGCCATTTCACACATGAAGATAAAAACTATTTCTAGCTTTCAGGCTATGGCCTGACTCTTATCTAATTTGTGAACTACATTGTGACCATATTCTACTCACAGTTCCCTCTGATGTAAAGTGATCCTATGCCACCCACAGCATGTCTAAGCATCTCTAAAGCATAGTGAAAAAGAGACCCTCCTTACTCTCTCCCCTTCTTTTATCTCCTAACACAATCTCCATCTTTGGCCATCCTTCTGAAGGATTCCAGCCAACCATTAGACAACATTAGATGTCCATCAAAACTAAGTTCCATTCTCACATAACTCAGCATTATTATGTGTACTCTCAACATTATCTTTCCCCACCAGTACTGTTGAAGGCCAAATTCCTTCCCTCTGGTGTGTGCAAAATTCCGAAATCTACTTTACTGTTTTAAAAAGCAAACCCCATTTCTATTCCACTACAAATATAAGGCAACAAGTACCTTGAGATCAAAATTTGGAAGGGCTATCTCCGTAAAGAAGCAGCAACATCAACTGCTATAGATCTTTTACTTCAGTTTTAAGTACATGAATGGTGGCGTGTCAAGCTTTTTGAGTTCTGTTTCCTTTCTTTTCTCTCTAGCTCACCATGGAAGTGGACGGCAAGGTAGAAAGCATTATGAAGAGAACTGCTCTAGTAGCAAATACCTCCAACATGCCTGTCGCTGCCAGGGAAGCTTCCATCTACACTGGTAAGAAAGAGAGAGAGAAGCAAAAGCAGCTTGGGGGGCAGCGCTTGATCCGTAGTCTTCTAGGTAGAGAGCATACCTGTCAAGTATCCTGGATTGGCCGGGATTTCCTGTATTTCAGCGCTCGTTCCTCCAATTTCCCACCACCATCCTGTAATTTGACCGGTGGGGAAAGTAGTTACTGCGCATGGATTCTGTGCAGAAGGGTCCTACGCATTCGCACAAAAGTCCTGCGCATGCGCAGAAGGAGTTGTTGCTGTGCATGTGCGGCCGGGCCGAAGCAGTTCCAGGATTTTCCAGAGCCGCGCTTGACAGGTATGGAGAGAGGTTGTTGTTACCTACCTTCCTCAGTTCAGAAAGATCTCATTTTGTAACATCCATCGTCAAGGCTCTCTGTTAGCTTTTAAGATTGTCATTCAGTGTTCTTTGCTGTGCTGTGCTCTGCTGTGATGTTCTCCTGTCCATTTCTCCTTCTGTCTTTTGGTGAGGTTGTTCAAAGCAGGAATGGCTGAGAGTGCGAATTTGAGGAAACCTTGCTTGAGTCCACTCAGGAGAGCCCCAGTCTCTTTCTACTTCAGTCCTCTGCCTCAGGAATAGTAAATTTTCAAGGTCGCCCTTGCTCAAAAGCCAGTCATAGCCGACTCTAGGGTTACCGTGGTCATGTGTCAGGCATTACTAGACACCAGAGTGCACGGGACACTGTTTACCTTCCCACCAAAGTACCTATTTATTTACTTGCAATTTCTTGCTTTCAAACGGCTAGGTTGGCAGAAGCTGGGACAGAGGCAGGAGCTCACTCGGTTGTGCAGTACTCAGGTCTCAAACTGCTGATCTGCCAACCTTCCAGTAATCAAGTTCAGTGTCTTAACCATTAAGCCCCCACAGTCCCTTGCATCAGGAATACAAGACTGCTAATAATGACACTGCACAGGATCCATGCTAGTTAAATATAAGCAATAACTGAAACCCAGGTTATTATAAATGTAATACAAAATAATAACTATATCTAAGGTGATGGTCTTGTTTCTTTACATGCGAAAGGAGAAATATCATTCTAGCACACTTCCCTTTTCTTCCTAATCCTTTCATTCTAGAATATAGTAGACTTTTTATTTTAATTTTAGAATTTGTTTGGTTTTTTTTTTTAAAAATCCTGTTTAGGAAGCTGGTTTCCAAATATCAATAATGACTTAAGATAAGTCAAATTTGTCTGTAAATGGGATTAGACAGTGGGAGTAAGAGTAGGAATCCAAAGGAGTGAGCAACCTAATGTTCCCCTTTGTACCTTTCAGCTGTAGTTACACAGATATATAGAATCTAAAAATGCTTCCGTGGGGTTTCTTGATAAACTATAATGGGTGAAGATCTTTAATTTCTCTGACCTTATATCTGCAATTGCTGTCTGTTGTAGGGATCACTCTGTCTGAATACTTCCGTGACATGGGCTACAATGTCAGCATGATGGCTGATTCCACATCCCGATGGGCTGAAGCCCTTCGGGAAATTTCTGGGCGCCTTGCTGAGATGCCTGCTGGTAAGTGTTCCCATTGCTGTGATCATGTGGAAAAGTGGGGTTGAATTCTCTGATCTTAGCAATAGCAATTACACTTCTGCCCCTTAGTGCTTAGTGCACTCTCTGGCTGGTTCACAAGTTAATTACCGTATATACTCAAGTACAAATTGGGTTTTTTAGCTCTCAAAATGAGGTCCCAAAATGGAAGTCAACTTATACTCGGGTCAACAAAAGCATATTCACACAAATGTCTAAATTAATTAATTTTACCGTATTTTCATGTATTTTAATTATTGAAATTCACTAGCAGCTGCTACATTTCCTCCCCCGACTTATACTTGGGTCAATCTATTTTCCTAGTTTAAGAGGTCCAAATTAGGTACCTCGACTTATATTCGGGACGACTTATAGTCGAGTATGGTATATACACTAGCATTTTGCCCCCAACATGCTGTACTCTTCTTACTGAACTTGGAAGGATGGAAGGTTGAGTCAGTCTTGATCCCTGTCAGGAGCAAGCTCATAACATTTTGGCTGTAGTACAGCAGTTTAACTACTTCACCACCAGGGCTCATATTTTAGCTGTTGAAACAAACTTAGTTTGTGTTGATATTTGCAGACAGCGGTTATCCAGCATACCTTGGCGCCCGTCTGGCTTCTTTCTATGAGCGGGCTGGCAGAGTGAAATGTCTTGGGAACCCAGAGAGAGAAGGAAGTGTCAGTATTGTTGGAGCGTGAGTATTTATGAAAAAAATATTCCTTTTTGTTATAGTTTATATTCATTACTTCATATGGGAGCTACAGTTTGGCTGGTTCACCTTGTGCAAAGCAGATAGCCCATCTGCTAGGGAGTTTATCTTTGGAAGCCTCGACAGATGAGAAAACCAAAGCATTTTTATTAGCACTAAACCAAGAAGGCTTGTGAAAGCCTTATTGACAAACTTGGTCATAAGAAACAAATCCGTAAAGACTAAGCCCAGAACTGTTCATTTTACAGTTAAACCTCGGGTTACGATGGAGGTCCACTCCAACAGCCTCCGTCGTAACGCAAAAAATCGTAACCCAAAGCACATTTTCCCATAGGAATGCATTGAAAATAAAAAAGTCCTGACCAGATCAAAAATAATAATTGAAAAAATACCAAAAATCACCAAAAAAAGCCAGACGCAATCGTCCCCCACCCCCACAAAAGCATCAAAGCTATCTCCCTACCTTTCCCATGCCATTTGGGGACCTTATCTGCTCTGTTCCGACCTGGGGGAGGCATGCGTTGAACCCATTCTCCACCCCTGCTGGCACAGGGAGAGTCTGCGTACCTTGTCTGCTCGGTTCCCACCTTCCTCCAAGCTCGCTGGGCAGCGCTACAGCTAAAAACGTGCACCTCCCCCAGGCAGTGAGACTTCGGGTGGAGGGGGTGGTGGCGGCCCAGAACCAGCTGGCCTCCAAGACCAGGCCTCCCGGTGCCCTGGGGCAGGAAAAAAAATGTATACTCGGATCGAGTTGTGGCCGATGACGATGGATATCCATGGAAATAATGTGGTATCTTTTAGGAGCTGCATGTCTAGATCAGGATGCATCTACAGACATGTGGATCTTGACCCATTCATATTTGGATAGGCATCTGATATAAGTACAGTAGAACCTCGTATAATAAATGCCTCATATAGTGAAAATCTCGCATAATGAAAAGAGACTGAAAAACATGGCACCTTGCATAACGAAAATTTTCGCTATGCAAAAATAGCGCTCCCTGTGAGAAAAACCTGTACAGTATAATGAAAATTTCTATGGAAAAACTCGCATAACGAAAAAATCGTTATGCGAATTTTCCCATAGAAAATTTCATTATGCGAGTTTTTCCATAGGAATTTTTGTTATACGAAAAAAAATCGTACAGTGAAAAAAATTGCATAGCGAACAGCCTCGTAGATTGAATTTTTTTCATTATACAAGGTTCCATTGTACTGCTGCATCCATGTCTTTCCCTTTTGTCTTTCTCCCTACTCAGTGTATCTCCTCCTGGAGGTGACTTCTCTGACCCAGTTACTTCAGCTACTCTGGGCATTGTTCAGGTAAGCTGAGGTCATGCTTTTTTCCAATAACGTGAGCGTCAGTTACCACAATAGTGACAGGAAGAATTTATTGGGATTATCAAAACTGTACCTTTTGTAGTTCCAGTCAGATTGAAATTGCTTGGCCAGCCTATGGTGATTTTTTGGATTTTTGGAGCATGTCAGTAGATGACGGGCCTGCTAGTATATTTGAGCCCTCCAGTGATATGAGAATATCATGCTCTCACTCCCAATAAAGTCCTTAAGACAATGATGGCAAACCTTGGCACTCCAGCTCTTTTTGAACTTCAATTCCCAGAAACCCTGATCAGCTGGAGTGCTGACTTGGGCTTCTGGGAATTGAAGTCCAAGAACACCTGGAGTGCCAAGGTTCACCATCACTGCCTTAGGATAAATACCAGATAAGAAAGCGACTTGAGTTTAAAAATGCTGACACCTAACAACTTTCCTAACCTTCCTGCCATTGTCCTTTGGGTTGGGAGAGTTCAAGTAAACAAGAAACTTGAAAAGCTGATTTCTAGTAGATGGACACCTATTCTACCACCCATTAGTGTGTTATACTAATAACAGGGTCTTTTCTAAATAATAGTACTTTTCGAAGTCAACAATACAGAAGCTGCCCTTACTAGGGAAATTGTTGTGTTCTCGGCGGAGAAGCCGACAAAGAAAGATGGTTGTTGCCTGTAAAGCCTCTTAACAGCTTCAGCTCATACCTGTCAAGTATCCCGTATTGGCAGGGAAATCCTGTATCTCATCCCTCTTTTCCGGTCCTTCTCGCGGCCATCCCGTATTTGAACGGCCAGAAAAGGGGGTTACTGCGCATGCGTACCCGTCAGATGAAGTGGTGCACATGTGCAAAGGGATTACTGCGGCAGTGCACATGCACAAAGGGGTCCCTGCACATGCAAGTAAACCCTTTGCGCATGCGCACCGCTGTAGTAACCTTCGCGCATGCGCGCCCGCCAGACGCAGTGGTGCTTCCTGATTTTTCACCGCCACAACTTGACAGGTATGCTTCAGCTTGTAGCACTGAGACTTTTTAAAAATGTCTCTCCCTCCCTCTCCCCTGACATTTTTGCAGAGCTGTGTAGTAAAACATGAATGGATGGAAGGTCGCTAATAAGGCTATCAATGATTAGGCATGAAGGCTTACATAACCTACAGTATTAGAGGCTATATAGTCCTCTGAATACCTATTGCTCAGGAAGCACATGTAGAAGGAGCTATGGCTTTGATATACTTCCTGTAGACTTTCCATAGGTTAGGTAAAGGTTTCCCTTGCTCGAAAACCAGTCGTATCCAACTCTAGGGTTCAGTGCTCATCTCTGTTTCATAGCTGAAGAGCCAGCGCTGTCTGCTTCTGCAGATGTTTCTGTGGTCATGTGGCAGGCATGACTAGACTTACCTTTCCCACCGAAGTGGTCCCTGTTTATCTACTTGCAATTTCTTGCTTTCAAACTGCCAGGTTGGCAGGAGCTGGGACAAAGATGGGAGCTCATTCCATCCTGCAGCACTTGGGAATCGAACTGCTGACCTCCTGCCTTCCAGTCAGCGTTTTAGCCAATTGATTAGCCGCAGTAAAAAGAGAATGTTGCTCTATGTAAGGTGTTGGTCTCATTCAGAAGATCTTTTAGGTTCTTGACAGGATGTGGTAACAAAATGAGTTTTCCTATTTAAATTAGGCCGATGATAGTGAACCTTGGCTCACCAGATGTTCTTGGACTTCAATTACCAGAAGCCCTGATCAGCAGAAATGCTGACTTGGACTTCTGGTAATTGAAGTCCAAGAACACCTGGAGTGCCAAGGTTGGTCATCACTGAATTAGGCTGTGAAATTAAAGAGATTAATGTAAACAGGGTTGTTGTTGTTTTTGTAAGCAAGAGCTCAGTTCAAGGATTGGAAACAAATTTCAACATTCAGAATATGCTCAAAGACATCTTGAATTCTAACTATGTCTTGTTTGTATCTGTATCTGGTTACTGGATCTGACAGTTATGACATATGTGTCCAGTTTTGCTCTACAATAATTAGGAAAAGAATTTCCTATTTCTTTTTTTAATTTTTTTATTAAGTTTTTAAAAATATACAAAATATTATAAAAGAGAAATTGCAATAACAATACAAAAATAAGAAGAGCATAGAAAAATAAACATATAGGATAGCCATGTATAGTAGAAATGATGAGATACTAATAAAACATCTTAAATATATTATACCACATTTAATACTGTTTTTTAACCCATCTAATTAAAATCTTATCTTATTTATCTTATTTATTGGCTGTCCTTCTAAACCATCTTAATATATTCTAAACAAAAATACTATTACACCCTGTGTGACTGTACATTGCTTTAGAGGATGCGGTGTCTTTTATTCATCACAATTTCCAGAAGCTATAATGTTCCTGTACTGGCTTGTTTCGGTCACCCTTAACCACATCGGATTCCACAAATAAATGCCAAATTGACCAAAATCTATTCTCTTTTACAATACCCTTTTTTATGTTCAGCTCCCAGGTTAGTTTATTATTTAAAGCTATCTCCCACATTTACCTATACCAGTTTTCTATCTTCAATATCTGATCACTCTTCCACTTTTTCGCTATACATTGTCTTGTGATTGTTAAACATATTGAGAGCAACTCTTTTTTGTCCTTTCCTAGACTCATATTTTCTGTATCAGTCAGCAAAGCTATAGCAGGCAAATTTGCTGTTTCTGCCCCCCTGACCCCCCCCTCCCCAATACAGCTGTAGACTACCTGCAGCCTAGTAGGCTTATCATCATCATCTTCCATAAGGAAAGAAACCAATCTTCCTGATGTTCCTTTTAATTGCTGGTTTCCTTGTGAACTTTTTCAGCCCTTTGTATCAAAGTTACCTCAACAATATCAGGGGCCATTCAACAATTACGTGATCCATTTTGGGGGGAAATTGACACCCCCCCATGTGATCTGACCATAATTTTTGCTTCAAACCCCCCCCCCCCCCCTTAAAATTACGTAATCCATAGTTTTTGTATCAAAACTCTCATTTTTAGAGCTTTTCACTATTGGTGCCTAATGCAGATTGCACAAGCAATTCAATAATCTCAAATCGGATCAAAATTCCCAGAGATCATTTTTAAACCTAAAAAGGTGCCATGTTTTGAAACCACAACAGCTCAAAATGGATTACGTAATATTTTACCTGACCCGCCCTCACATAATTTTCCGTAATTCGGATGGCAGACCCCCTCCCCCCTCGAGGATCACGTAATTTTTGAATAGCCCCTAAGCTCGTTTTACTTTCCAGACAGCTGTGGGGCTTCATGGCCAGGTGACCTGGAGCACTCTGTGGTCAAATAATGGGACCCCAGAAAATAGATTGAAAGCAATCACTATATGAGGAATCATTGACTGCAGAATTTTTCATCCTAAGGCCATGAGGGCGAACCTTGGCACTCTAGCTGTTCTTGGACTTCAATTCCCAGAAGCCTAACTTCCTGTGAATCCACACAAATGGATTTGCTGTGCGTACATGCAGTAAACCCATTTGTGTGGATTCACAGGAACTTGGGTTTCTGGCAATTGAAGTTCAAGAACAGCTGGAGTGCCAAGGTTTGCCCTCACTATCCTGAGGTGTCACCCTAAGAAGAAAGAAGAAGGTGTCAGTCACAGCAGAGGAGTCTGATCTCTCTGGCATCTATAAAGCTCCCTGTTTTTAGCCCTGAATGTTGATGAAAGTACTGTATAGTATTTATAGGCTAGGAAAAATAACCTGATATCCTCCAGATGTTTTGCTCTGTAACCCTCAGAATCCCGGCCTGTTGGCTGAATTACTCAGCCTTATGAGAGTTGCCGAGAACATCCAGAAGGCACCAGGTTGTTTCATCTGGTGTAGATTTTATGACATATCTGCAGTGCAACAAGTGATAGTTTTTGTTTCCCAAATAATCTCTTCCTTTCATAACCAGTCTTTGGGAGGTAATAGCAGAAGTTGTTTTCATGCATATCTATAGCATGCATAGAAGGTACAGTGGTACCTTGCATAACAAACGCATTGCATAGTGAAAAATTCGCATAACGAAGCGTTCGTTATACAAGGACGATAGCCCGCATAACAAAAAAAAATGTTCATTATGCGGGGGTTTTGGTAACCAGGGTATACCCACTCAATGGGAAACCCGATTAACGAACTTTTCCCCCCGTTATGCAGGGTATCACCCATAGGGAACTGCATAATGGAAAAAACTGCATAGCGAAGAGCTCCATGGAACAGAGTTTTTTGTTACGCAGGGTTCTACTGTATTGATTTTGCAAGAAGAAAATTATATTTTGAAGAGGCTAGAATCCCTAGAACCATTTGAGTGACACTTTAATGAGAGATTAACTGGAGTGGACAAATGTAGCAGTTGAGTTTTAATTTGGAAGCTTTTAATGGCTTTCTTTCTGTAGTTCTTATAATGGTGAAAAGCTGGCTCTCAGACATTAGAAACTTGATGTATTGTCCTTCACACAATTGCCTGCCTTTTTCTTCAGCTATGAAGCTTAACCAGGCTTAGTCAGAGCATCCTTTCTCAGTTTAGCCTGCCCCACATAATAGTTCTGAGGGATTATATGAGATAGCCCTATAAATACTGCATGGTGGTCTTTGGAGCCTGACAAGAATGCAAATATCATGGCGATAAATACAGTGGACCCCGCCTAACGATGCGTTCGACTAATGACATTTTTGATTAGCGATGCGTTGTTATCGACAAAGTCACCATTCGCACGATGACGTCACTCCCATAGGGAGGCTTAGTCAGAGCATCCTTTCTCAGTTTAGCCTCATTGTGTGAAAACGTTGTTAATCGAGGTATTCCCATAGGGAGCCACTTTTTTAGCGTTGTTGTGTGAAAACGTCGTTAATCGAGGTATTCCCATAGGGAGCTGCTTTTTTACCGAGGTTGTGCGTGAACTTGCGATTAACAACGATTCGCGATTAACGACGCTACTCATGGAACCAAGCTTTGTGGTTAATCGAGGGTCTACTCTAATTGGATTATATGGTTTTCTTCTGGACCTTTTTTGTGCTTTTGTTCTGCAAAAGGCATTCATTTTTCCCCCCTTATGTTCCAGCTGGTTCTATTTAAAACTTTTCTCTTGGCAGGTATTTTGGGGCTTAGATAAGAAGCTGGCTCAGCGTAAGCATTTCCCATCTGTGAACTGGCTGATCAGCTACAGCAAGTACACACGTGCTTTGGATGAGTACTATGACAAGCACTTCCCAGAGTTTGTTCCCTTGAGGACTAAAGCAAAGGAGATCCTACAGGAGGAGGAGGATCTTGCAGAGATCGTACAGCTGGTGGGGAAGGTGGGTGAAGAAGAACCCAGGCAATTTGGTAGAGGCATCTGTTTGTTGTAGGAATCGGGGCCACTGGGGGCCGGAAGGTCCCGGAGGAGGACTGATCAAGTAACGACACGAGACAAGCTGCTGGATCGATCAGACACTTTATTGGCAAAAGGCAGAATCATTTATAGGGAAAAAGTGCAACGGTGGCAAGCTGTCCTCTGGCAAGGCATTACCTCATACGTTGACACATGTTAATGGGAAAACCTTCAAAGGGGAAGTTAATTAACTCGGGGTAAACAGGGAACAAGATTGACCATTGTCTTGGGGCTTAGGCAGGGGTAAACATGGCTTGTTTGCACCAGGGATTTCCCCAAGCCGGGAGATGAGTCATTATGGTTCATGGATCAGCTATCTGCTTACTCGGCAGAGTCGCGGGTCAGGTCACCTTAATTGGGTGAATCAAACCCTATACTTTATTCACCCCCCTTAATTTGACGACCGGTGAGCCCACTGGTCGGGAGCCTGTCTCACCGCAGTGGTCTCTGGTCTATTCCGTGCCCTGTGGGGCACGGGGAATCCATAGTTTGTTATGGAGTTGAATACATTTCTGCATCCTGTGCTGATATTTAATTTAATTTTTGCACTTGTATGCCGCCCAATCAGGGAACCTGACCTAGGGCGGCTCACATGGTAAATAAACAATATACACAATATACACAGTAAATTCACAGTAATACAATATAAAAAGTTCAATCTACCAAAATAGCATATAATAATATACTACAACATAATATACCACAACACAATCCTATAGCAGCCTCTCCACCCTGGCCACAGGCGAATTCCAGGGGCGGCGACAGTGAGGTCCAGCCGCCCCCTGCCATAATGGCCCTTCCAAGCCTGGAAGGGGGGGGGGGGCTGGGCCCAGGAGCGCCGGCAGGTGGGGTGGTTCTGGCACCCATGGCCAGAGGGCCTCTTCGCCCCAGCCAAGGCCAAAGTCTGTGGGACTTAGTAGCCACCCGAGCTGCCCAGCTGCTGCTGCTTCCCTCCAGGCTAGCTGGCCAAGGGAGTGTCTGGTGGTGGCGGCAGTTTTGAAGCCGCCCAAGCCACCCAGCTGCTGCTGCTGCTGCTTCCCTCCAGGCCGGGTGGCCGATATGACATAGACATGAGTCAATCTGGGCGCGGGGGGGGGGGGGGGAGTAAATAAATGATCTTACAGTGTAGGGGTAAGAAATACCTTTCTCTATTGAAGGCCACATTCCCTTGGGACTATCTGCTAGAAGGGTGTATGTTTGTAGTCAAGGTAAAGGACACCCTTGCTCAAAAGCCAGACGTATCTAACTCTAGGGTTCAGTGCTCATCTCTGTTTCAAAGCCGAAGAGCCAGCGCTGTCTGCTTCTGCAGACGTTTCTGTGGTCATGTGGCAGGCATGACTAGACACCGGAGTGCACGGAACGCTGTTTACCTTCCCTCCGAAGTGGTCCCTATTTATCTACTTGCAATTTCTTGCTTTCGAACTGTTAGGTTGGCAGGAGCTGAGACAAAGATGGGAGCTCATTCCGTCCTCCAGTACTCGGGAATCGAACTGCTGACCTCCTGCCTTCCAATCAGCATTTTAGCCAATTGATTAGCTGCAGTAAAAAGAGAATGTAAGGTGCTTACCTTCCCACCGAAGTGGTACCTATTTATCTACTTGCAATTTCTTGCTTTCGAACGGCTAGGTAGGCAGAAGCTGGGACAAAGAGGGGAGCTCACTCCATCATGCAGTACTCAGAATCGAACTCTGACCTTCCAGTCATTGAGTTCAGCCTGTTAACCATTAGAGCCACCGCAGTCCCCATGGTTGTAGTACAAATTTAAAACTCAGTGGAACCATCTGCAGGTCTGGCCAGGTTATCCTGCTGTTGTAATAAAGTAGACACTGCTCAGCAATCATCATGCGGTGATTAACCAACCTGACAACCCTGAGGACAAACAGCCTTGGGTGGCGAAGTCCCACTTGAATCCATCTTGATGGAGAGCAGCAGCTTCATCAATACTGGCCTGGGTGGGGCCGGTGAGGACTTTGTGTGCCAAAAGGGCTCAGGACCAGAAAGTGACTTGCGGAACTGGATCAGTGGTATGGGTGTCACACTGCAAGGCGGAAAGCAAATGGAAGGCCATTACATTATATGACTCACAGGACAATATTCATGGCTGATCGCCTTGATGATCGCCAATATTCAGACTTGGATACAGCACAACAAGAAGGAGGAACCACCTGACCCCACAAATTGCAAAATAATAAAATAAGCCAGGGATTTCAAATTGCAAATTCTTGTTTTAATATCTGGACTGTAGGTAGTCTATATACTAAACAACCCATTTTCTCCCTCGTCTCTCAATCTAGGCTTCCTTGGCAGAAACAGATAAAATCACATTGGAAGTTGCAAAGCTCATTAAAGATGACTTCCTGCAGCAGAATGGCTACACACCGTATGACAGGTTAGTAGACAGTTTTTGCCACTCTTTCAGGTGTTTTACAGTGGCTATGTGAGAAATTGTTTTGACATACATTTAGCAATCCTATCCAAGTCAAGAAAGCAGATACATTGCAGACAAACAAGGCAACTTCTTTGATATATCAGGGTGGGCAAGCCATGGAGAGGTCACTGTCTCTCCAACCAAGGAATGATTTTGTCCAGTTGATGATCTGGGCTGTGAGGAATGGAAATCATAGCTGTCAAGTTTTTGGATTTGAAAATAAGGGAAATTTCCCGGACAAAACGGGGAAGTTGACAGCTATATGCTTATCATGTGCAGCCCTCCAGTGGCAGCATTAGGGCATTGCAGTCTGACTAATATGTGACGCCGCCGGGAAAGAGGGTAAAATACGGGAGGTTCCCGGCCAATATGGGACACTTGACGGCTATGAATGGAATCCTACTCCAGTATTGCTGATAGCAATGACAGGGCAGTACTTCTGATCAGGATTCCTGGGGAGAGGTAGAAATCTTTAGCTTTTGCATCCTCAGTGAACCCTGATGTAGTTGGGATTGGCTGCTTTTCTCTTACTAATGGCAGTGGTGCAGAATCAGTGACTGCTATTTTGCAGTTGCATCATTCTTAAGGGATCTTGGAGTTTCTGGTGAGCAAGACAATTGCACTGTGCAGAAATTCACTTCCTTGCAAACTGTAACAAGCTTCAGAGCACTATGTTAAAGCTGGATCATTAAATTTCTTCCAACACCCATTGGAGACTTAATTTTGTTGTCCTTCCACTTTTTGAACTTTCAGCAGAATTTTCTGCCTTAGCAACCATAAAACCACCTACTTTAGAGTTAGACGCCTGGGTTTGTGGCCTTTTCAAAACAGTCCGTGTAAGAGTATACTTTCCACAAGAGGGTGATTTCTATATCTGTACTCTTGTCTGTTGCTGTATTCTTGCAGAATTGAGGGTTACAAGCCAGGAACCTAATACTGATTTATACTTGCATAAGGGAAATTTCATATATAAATTCCTAATGTGCTAGTTGAATTCCTGGGAATGTGCTGAAGAATGTGATGTGAGCAACACCTTATTAATGACTGAAATTAGCTACCAGGATATGGGGGACTGCAGTGGCCTAGTGGTTAAGATGCTGAACTTGACGACTAGAAGGTCAGCAGTTCGATTCTCGAGTGCTGCAGGATGGAATGAGCTTCTGTTTTTGTCCCAGCTCCTGCCAACCTAGCAGTTCAAAAGCAAGAAATTGCAAGTAGATAAATAGATATCACTTTGGTGGGAAGGTAAACAGTGTTCTGTGCCCTCCGGTGTCTAGTCATGCCTGCCGCATGTCCACTGAAATGTCTGCAGACGCAGACAGCGCTGGCTCTTTGGCTATACAAGAGATGAGCACTGAACCCTAGAGTCAGATATGACTGGCTTTCAAGCAAGGACAATCTTTACTAGGACATAGGCAGTTTTTCTTACACATTTATTTGCAGCACTGTGTTTTCATGTTTTTGTAATTTTGGTTAATGGTCTTGTAGAACTCTGGTTTATTTTAACTGTATTTTGTTATCATCAATAAAAAATACTATTCCAGTCTTTGCCTGTACGTGTAAGAGTGTTCTTGAGTGTGTAGCAGGAACATGTGCTCACCCTTAGCATTTTTATAGCACAGGATTAGAAGGATTAGAGCCTAGAAATAAAATATTGTCTCTGAAATATAAAGGCATGACTGATTGTTAAATTCATTTAGCAGTTCCACTGCTCTTTGAATCGGTTGAGTTTAAGTTAGCTTCTGTGCCATTTCAGGTTCTGTCCATTTTATAAGACGGTTGGGATGCTCTCCAACATGATTGCCTTCTACGACATGGCACGTCGAGCTGTTGAAACTACTGCTCAGAGTGACAATAAAATCACTTGGTCCATTATCAGAGAGAACATGAATGAGATCCTCTATCGACTCACCTCTATGAAATTCAAGGTATGTTGTTTATGTTGCCATTCCTTCCCTTTTATCCACTCTGGGATAGGGTATAAGTTATTAGAATGCAGGCTTTCCTCCAAGTGCACCTTATACAGGTAAGAATTTAGTTTTTTTTTTACCAAACCAGGGAAGTTTCACCTGCATAATTAAATTGAAGTGAAGAAACTAAGCAAAAGATAGCAAAGCAATCACACTTATATAATGCCCCATATAAGCGCTTAGTGCACTCTCTGAACAGTCCACAAGTTAATTAGAATTTTGCCCCTAATATGTTGGGTACTCATTTTACCAATCTTGGAAGGATGGAACGCTGAGTCAACCTTGATCTCTGACCAAGATCGAACTCCCAACCTTTTGGTTGCAGTACAACAGTTGAACCACTGTGCCACCAGGGCTCCTCAATATTTACTACAAACTATACATCTTATGGCTTTATAAGTACTGTACTGTACTTTCTGTGGTGATTTGACATGAAGCATAAATAAAACAAATCAGGCAGCACTTAATCCATTTCTGTATTTATGTTCAGGGCCTTCTGGAGATTTTGTTTTGCTTTTTGGCCTACACCTCCTCTGAGCCCTAGCGAGCATAGGCAGTTGCGAAGGGCTGTGAAAGTGGCAGCTGAAAAGCCTGCTATGGTAATGGAGTAGACCATACAGCCAGCAACTCAACGCCAAGTGTTGAGTGGCGGTAAATAACCTGACTCCCTAAAAGGGCCAATGGCTGCGGGTGGATGAGCCCCTTTGGGTGGGGTGATGATCCCCCTCAGTGGAGGAAATGCCACTGGCAACCATCAGATTGGGCCCAACGGCAAAATGAGGGGAGGAGGAACTCTGATTCCCAACGGTCATGGAAGTGGAAGAGGCCATGCCAGATGCTGTGAAGGCGTGCCTTGTCCATATCCTCAAGGCTGCAGCAGTCCATTGCAGCCCCAGTGTCAAATCCTGTACATCTCATTTCATACAGGTGAAACTCGGAAAATTAGAATATCGTGCAAATGATCATTCAGTCCAGTAATGCAACTTAAAAGGTGAAACAAATATATGAGATAGACTCATTGCATGCAAAGCGAGATAGTTCAAGCCTTACTTTGTTATAATATTGATACTTATGGCTTACAGTTTATGAAAACCCCAACCCCCCAATCTCATGTACCCCATAATGTCATGTACACTGTACGCCATGATCATCACAATTATAACGAATTAAGGCATGACATCTCTCGCTTTGCATGTAGTGAGTTAGTCTATTTGTTTCACCTTTTAAGTGAAATGAATGGACATTCGCACAATATTCTAATTTTCTGAGTTTCACTTGTATGAGATGGCTCCGTGATCATAGTGTGTGGGTCACTTCATGGCAAGCTGGGATCCACCTTAAACAAATTCGCACCAATGGCATTTTTCCTGCTTCAGGAAAAAAATGCATTCTCAGATATGGGTTGCAGCCAATAACAAGTTATCATCCTCTGTCGCTCTGGGTAGAAATTTGTCCAAGATGGAATGAGCACTGGCTGCTTCTGTTTCTCCAGACTTGCTTCAGCCTTGGTCTGTTACATTTCAGGACCCGGTGAAAGATGGTGAGGCAAAGATCAAAGCGGACTGTGCCCAGCTCTTTGAAGACATGCAGAATGCATTCCGCAGCTTGGAAGACTAGAGCGCCAGAGCCTTGAGTGCGTTCCTCATCTCACCCTTCCTGTTTTACCAATGATAGAAGATGTACACTTTCCTGACAATTCCTTGTATCTTTAAAACATTCCTGTTTGGCTTGAGAGAGCCCTCTTTGTGTAAGTGTGAATCTGAGCTTTAATAGTCAAAGCAGGTCTTCATAAAAGGTTCCTGTCGGGGCTTGACATGTCCTCTGCCAGACTGGCCTCTTAGCAGACAGTTTCTCTCATTTTGGAAGAGAACTAAGAGAGGCAAGAATGTAGATTTCTTCTGGGAGGGGGGAAAAACACACCATAATGTTGAATTCTGATGGCACGAGAACAGTAAAACCAGCATTCTAGGTTTAGAGCTATACATTTGAGGGAATTCTGATGCTTCAGAGACAGGATTTATTTATTGTACTTCAAAGCTGCTCCTTGTCCCTAGAAAATAAAGAGCATTCCGTTGAAAATGCTTAGTTCTTCCAGCACTGTCCCATTTCAGCAGGTGTGCTGAAAATCTTCAAGATTGGAACTGCTAGACAAAGAGAAGTGATGCACAACTAATTTCCTTTAAATACAGATTATATTTGTTACTCAAAGCTATGGCTGTTTACAGTTCTTACAGGAATACCCTTTGCCCCTCTTGTTAAACTTCCACACACACACCTATCCCATCCAGTAATGCACTGCAAAAATTTTTTGCTACCCCCACCCTGGGCATGGCTAGCTTTGTGGGCCATGCCCACTTGGCCAGTCACACCATGGCCTGCGGTAGGGAGGTGGGCATGGCTGGCCAGGTGGGCATGGCCTGGGGGAATTTCCCCTACCGGTTCCCGGTATCCGGTGGGAACCTGGAGCAGTACACCACTGATCCCATCTCTGTGTGCAGTTTTTGTATCCTTAATTCCTCCCCCGCAATGCCAAGCGCATGACAAAACTGTGGGCCACATATCCAGACTTCCTTCGTTTCCTGCAAAATTTACTCTCTAGCTCAATCTCTTAAGTTTATTGGAGCAAAACAAGAAAACTCTAAATGTTTACTTTGCCTCTTAGGTAAAAATAAAATAAAAATAAAACCCCTCAATTCTATAAAAGATCCAGACACCAGGGTTTAGGGGAAGAGGCTATTGGTGCCACAAACTTGGAATTTTACAGAGCTGACGATTCTGAAAGGTAGGCCATTCTTGCCCTGCCTCTGACTTGCAAAACACATTCGCAATCCTGCTCAGATATTTTTTTACCTCAGATAAGTTAGCTGCGGTTCTTGAAGCTCATATCTAATCACAGTTCCAGATACAGCAAAGAGAATCCTAGCATATTTAATCAGTGTACTGTTGTGAAATGGGATTCTAGCCAAACAAAAAGAAGAGAGTTTATGTCTCTTCTGGAGTGGGTTGGGGGTGGGTAGAATATTAAATACAGTATCTTATTCTGCACAGTAGCAAATCAGGTAATAGGGCTGAGGAATAGTTTAATGTGGCTGATGCAACTTGTACATTTGTACAGTCAACTACTGCCGTGATGGCGAATCTTGGCACTCCAGATGTTCTTGGACATCAATTCCCAGAAGCCCAAGCACCCTGTGAATCCACACGGATAGGTTTACTGCGATCCATTCAGCCCGTGCTGCCCTTGTCACTCCCAGAAGCGGAAGTAAAACGTGCCCGTATGGGCGCGTTTTACTTCCGCTTCCGGGAGCGACAAGGGCAGCGCGGGCCGAATGAACTGCAGTAAACCTATCCGTGTGGATTAACAGGGTGCTTGGGCTTCTGGGAATTGACGTCGAACTACTGTATAAGGTAAAATGCTACAAATGCTTCCCTCTGCCCACTGAGTATGTTTGCAACAGGACTGCATTCACTTTGGGATTCGCGTTTGTACGGTGACACCAGATCTTTACAATCTGGACCTCACCAGGAACATCATTTCCCTCCCAAACTCAATTGTCTTCAAATAAATGTCAGCCGAAACTTAAAACTGCATCTTTAATTCTCACCAAGTCTAGCGCAAGGAGTATTAATTTTCATTGTGCTATGTTTACAGACAGTGGCGTACGAATGATTAGTATAAAGCTCTATTTTGTTAAAATCCTAATTGACTATATTGTGTTGTTGCATTTCATGATCTAGCTGCTTTTAAGACGAGGCTGTGAGATTTTACAAAAGTTGTGTAATGCAGCTTTATATTGTCCTGTTCCTCCCCAGAACTAGCAATTCAGGTTCATATATATATGTCTACTTGTGTTGTACTGATTTCAGTGTTTAAAAAAAAATCCCATGTGTTCACTGTATTTCTGCAAACTCCGATTCATCAAAAAGAATGAGATGGGAGGAGGGAAGGAAGTCTTGTATAGTACATGATATCTATTGCTAAAAGTTGTGTACATTTGTTCAGATCACTTAGAATAAAAAGTGTAGTGAGAATGTGCCGTGTCCTTCGTGTAGCAAGAAACATTTCTGAGCTTCTAGTTGGCTTTTACTGAAGGTAGATTCTCCTTTTGAAAACAAGAGCCAAAGCTAAATCATTCCTGCCTAGCTTATCTGAGTAGCTCAGTCTCATATTCTACTATGAGTTTGAAGATGGAATGGAAATGTTCTTTTGAATAAGGATTCATGAGCAAAAGAGGGGTTGCCTCCCACTTGTTGAGTTCTCTTGCCTTGAGTCATCTCCAACTCCTCACTCAGTGTACAAAAATACAAGATTGGCAGCTGAATCCTACTGCAGCAGTCATGAAAGGATGTCCTTCCACCATATCTGAGGACAGAGGCAAAACTGCCTCCAACACTACATTGCTCATCCCTGTGCTCCCACATTCTTCAGCTGAAGTAGCCACCTTTCTTTGCCTAATGGTAGAGCTGGCCCTGCCAGGACCATACCTGTCAAGTATCCTGTTTTGGCCGGGATTTCCCGTAATTCATCGCTCCTTCCCGCCATCATCCTGTATTTGAACGGCCAGAAAAGGGGTTACTGCGCATGCACGCCGCTGCCTCTGATGGGCACGCATGCGCAGTAACCCCTTTCCTGGCCGAAGGGGTAGCTGCGCATGCGCGCAGGGGTTACTGTGCATGTGTATTGCTGCCTCTGACGTCAGGCAGCGGCGCGCATGCGGCAACACCGGTGCCTGGAAACCTTCCCGTATTTGGACACCGGCAACTTGACAGGTATGGCCAGGACTGTCCACAGTTCAATATCTTGTTTGAATCATGATCTCCCATAGTGTGAGGAGAGAATGGACGTAAGTTCAATAAAGTACATCCTGTTTGCCATAGAACAGTTAAGAGTTTCCATGAAAACATGTGATGTGATACTTATAAAGCCTACTCTTAATAAAATATAGGACAATAATGGACAATCAGTGTTCTTCAAAAGTTCTTGGTTAGCAATAATGCTAGTAGTTTATTAGTTGATTAGTCCTACAACCTTATCAGTAAAATAGCAAAATAATTATAATAAATACAATAAAATTCAATACAATACATACATAGACTAATTTCAAAAGGAATACAAACACAGTAATACCTCACATAGCGAACGCTTCATATAATGAAAAAAGTCGCATAACGAAGGGTTCGTTAGGCAATGGTGATACCTCACATAATAAAAAATTGTTTGTTATACAGGGCTTTTGGTAACCGGGGTATACCCGGTCAGTGGGGAACCTGGGTAATGAACATTTTTTGTTTGTTATCTGGGGCATCTCCCATTAGCTTCGCATAATGAAAAAAACCGCATAGTGAAGCAACTCACAGAACGGATTTTTTTCATTATGCGAGGTTCTACTGCATTAGAGAATGCAGTAATAAAATTCATATAGTACATATATCTGGCCAGATTATCCTGCTATGGTAATAGAGTAGACCATACTGCCAGCGACTCAATGCCGAGTGTCAGGCGACAGTTAACTAACCTGACAATCCTGAGGACTAACGGCCTTGGGTGCTGAAGTCCACAAAGAAGGGTAATAGTCCTCAAGTGGTTTAAATTCCACTTGAATCCATCTTGATAGAGGTTCTATACTTTATTAACAGCAGGCTTTATAAGCATCACATGTTCTCATGGAAACTCTTAACTGCTCTATGGCAACTGTAGGAAGATGTTCCGCCAGGGTAGGAAGGTCCCAAACTATTTAGGGCCTTAAAACTTAGAACTGACACCTTGCACCTGATATGGGAAAGAATGGGTAGCCAATGCAGTCCTACCATGGCTGGGGAGATTTGTTCAAATTATCTCACTCTAGTAAATAGCCTGACTGCTGCATTTTGCACTGGTTGAAGCCTTATCAGGAACATGGGAAGCCCCACATAGAGAAGCATTACAGTAATCAATACATGAGATTACCAGTGAGATAACTAATGTTATGAGGGGCCGCCTGTCCAAGTAGGGACACAACTGAGCTATCTGATATAGTTGTCACCACCACAATTTATGCTTTGAGGGTTAAATGAGGGTCTAATATGACTCCTAAGTTATGTACCTGCTTACTAAGGGAGAGAGCAATCCCATCTATCCTAGGGACCAGATCACCTAGCTGGACTGACGGACCCTCCAACACCAGAACCTCTGTCTCAACTTGCTAGCTCTGGTCCATTCCATCACCGCAGCCAGACAATCGCCAAGGCACAAGACAGCATCTTCTGCATAAAGAGTTGGGAGTCATTCGTATATTGTTGAAACTGCACTCCAAATCTCCGGATGACCCCTCCCAATGGCTTAATGTAGATATTGAATAACAATGGGGAAATAATTGACCCCTGAGGAACACCCCATTGAAGAGTCCACGGAACCAACATAAACTCCCCAAGTTGGACACTCTGGGTGGAAGGAGAGAAACCACAGTAAAACAGTGCTTCGAACCCCCATCCCTGACAGACATCTTAGTAAGATACCATGGTCAAAAGTATCAAAAGCCGCTAAGAGATCCAGGAGAGACAATGCTACCCTGTCAGCTTCCTGGAGAAAGGTCGTCATATAACGCGACCAGAGCAGTTTCGGGACCATGACAAGGTCTTAAACCCAACTGAAATGAATCCAAGCAGTTATTTTCATCCATTGAGAAAGCTTATCCAATCAACCCTCCATGAACAATACAGCTGAGGTTTACAAGCTGTTTTGGTTTTTCTCTCCTTCTGGGGTCGGCATGTTATCATGGTTTCTCACACAGCAGGAAGCAAGTCAGAGAATCAAATTGTTGCACAACAAGGCCTTGTTCTTCTGATAAGATAAGGAATAAAGCTTCTATGGATGTCTTCACATGGATGCCATTCAATGGATACCATTGCCCGGGGTATGCCCGATTGTGGTTTAAAGATACTATACCGCAATCTTTGAGCAGGCTGTTTATACCCAGGTAGGGAGGGTAAGATGAAAACAAGTACTGTATTTAAATTAAAGCAAATAAGGATACTCCATGAAATTAAACATACAGTAAAACCCTGACTTACATAATGATTTTTGCACTAAAATCATGCCCCAATTTATATAAATGCCCCGATTTACATAACGCAATTTCCTACGGGTTTGCTTCGAGTTACGCAAAAAAATCATTTTTCCTATGGGGTTGCTTCTATTTACATAAATATCATTTTCCTATGGGTTTGCTTTGAGTTACGTAAACAATTCATTTTTCCTATGGGTTTGCTTCGAGTTATATAAAAAAAATTTTTCCTACGGGTTTGCTCCAAGTTAAGTAAAAAACCGATTTACATAAAAGCCTACGGAAAAGACTTTTTACGTAAGTAGGGGTTTTACTGTACTTGTCTTTTTTACCCCAGTAATATTTTTCCTAGTATAAGGGATATGAACTAATAGGCTTATGTCAGCCTAAATAGTTGGGGAAAAAAATCTAAAATTCCACTAAAAATTGCTACAGTATATATTCATGGAAGAAAAATGCCAGAAACTAGGTTTTAAACAAAATGCATATTTTAATTTTTGCAATAATAATCTCTTGTGCGTGTAAATATTTTCTGTGTTTATGTATATAAAAATATACGTTAATATTATAAGTTTACATTGTTTTACAGATACTGCATTATACATAAGAAAAACACCTATTATATGAGATACTTCAAAAGTTGAGATGCGTCCAAAACCCCAGAAATGTCCTCCTTTCCGTTTGCAGGAAAAGTTATCTTGATAAACAAGTCATGATTTCCATGCTCCTGTTTTGTACATTAAGTTGCCTCCTGGATCTTCAGACATATCAAGAACTGTCGAGGCCTTGTCTGACTTAGGAACTCCACATCATTTGAGAGAAAGCGCCTTAGATGTCCAGATTCTAGAATGAATATGGAAATTGTCACTGTGAATTCATGGCTATTGTTAGTGATGGGTACATGATGCCCTTGCCCCATACGTTGGCCAGTATCCAAGTAGACATGCCCCCCCATTTGCAGTAGTCACCACTGCCAAGCAGTGGTCAAAAGGGAGGGGGTAAATGTTTATACCCTGGGTGGCTAACCTTGGTGCTCCAGGTGTTCTTGGACTTCAGTTCCCAGAAGCCCTGATCAGCAGGTGTGATGACTTGGGCTTCTGGGAATGGAAGTCCAAGAACATCTGGTGCACCAAGGTTGATTACTCCTGGTTTATCCCCAAGATTACTTGCTCCTCATAAGACAGTTTTTGTCTCTGGCTATTTCTGCAACTATGCTCTGAATCTTGCATCCTAGTTAATGGTTTGATGCAGAGGTGCGGTGGGATAAATAGGTTGACATTCTCAGTCTCCAATAGATAGAGGAAGAGAAGCCTTACAGGATTGACAGATCCTACAACTGCTCCTAAGGGATGTAATTGCTAAAAAAAAAAGAGCTATTCTGAGACAGGAGGGTGAGAAGTGATTAGAATTAGCCCTGCCTGTCTATGCAGCTGTAAGGTTTGGGAACATCCCTCAAGAGAACAAACCAAGTATTCCACTTTAAACATGGATCAAGTAGTAACATTACTTATGGAATACCCAAGAAATGGGGACATGGGAGTGTAATGGAATGAAGGTGCCCATTCCATCTTGGTTCTTTAGCCTGCCTCATGGAAAAGAGAGAGAGGGGGGGTGTTCTTCGGCCCCTTCAAGATGGCGATTGCAAAGGTGTTTTCCCATGCTTTGTACTTTGGCATTTTAAATATGACGCCAGCCATGTGTCTCCTCTGCTTCATGAGTTTGGAGGCCTGGAACTGAATGTGAGATTGACAGGTCTTGCTGAAACATCATTTGTGGGAAACCCTAAAGGGGGGGGGGGGCTGGAATCCCCAAGGGGGAGGGCCTAAAGGTGGAACCTGTGGGAGGGGATTTCCGTCACACAGACAGAGAGGGGGGCAGAGACAGTCAGTCACCCATTGTCTTTCAAGGAATCAAGGTGTAGCTCAGAGGAAGATATTGATATTCTGTATGTTTTCTATATTTTGGTTTTGTTATACTGTATCTTTAATTATGTTGGAAGTCGCCCTGAGTCGGCCTACAAGCTGAGTAGGGCGGGGTACAAATTAAAAATTGAATTGAATCGAATCCAAGAAGGGAGGCCACGTGGCATGTGAGCCATCCCTTAGTAAGCCAATTTCTTTTATCTCTTTATTCTGAAATGCTTTTGAAGGACAGAATCCTGTATCTTGAGAAATGGACTGTAACCTGAATTATGATGAGCTTACAATCTTAACCTATAAAACCAAGTGTTCACCGTTGGAACTGGCTATAGGTTGCTATGCGTCGCCCTACTGACCCGCACCCACCCTTCGTGCGCACGGCCGAATTGCCTACGCAGGTCAACGAAGGATTTAAAAATCCGGTACGGGGGCCTCAGCCCCACAAACGGCAAGAAAGGGAAAGAACTTCACTTCCCAACATTCCTTGCGCCGCGCCGCACCAGAGCCAATCACGCTGAGAGGCTCTTGCACGGCGCAGCGTTCGGACACGCGCCGCAGCCAATCGAAAGAAACGCATTTTAAAAAAACCCAGCAAAAACACAAAGCACCAACCCATAACTACAAGCCCCAGCGTCCTGCGCGCCCACGCAGAACGCTGAGGAAAACGGCGCCCGGAAAATTAAAAAGAAAAACAGCTCACAGGCAAGCAAACAGCAGCCGGCTTTCTTTTACTCACCCGCGGCGCCTGAAGCTCCCGCATGGAGTTTCCCCTTTAACATCAGTGGGAGGGGGTGGCGATCCCCCTCTCCGCTGCCTACCCTACTGTTGGGAGGTTTGTGGGGATAAAAGGACTATATTGCCCCAACCCATCTGGAAACAAAAGATGAGGCAGAGAGGATCGATCCCCCACCACCCCTCCTTAAAAAAAAAACTCCGTCTTTTCTTCTCTTTAAAACCAGAGTTGTTTTAAGGAGGGGGGGTGGGGGATCGATCCTCTCTGCCTGTTCCTCTGTGTCCAGAAGTGTAGGGCCAATATACACCTTTTATCCCAAAAAACCACCCAACACTAAGGTACCCAGCGGGGAGGGGGATCGCAGCCCCCACCCACTGATATTAAAGGGGGAAAACGATCTACTTTCACGATTCCACAAAAACAAAGCACAACTCCACAAAAACAAAGCACCATAACACACTACAGCTCCCCTCCCCACCACCTAGCCCACCCTTCCTAACCCCCAAAGACCATGCCCCCATCCCCACCACGGGCCGGCGGCGTAGATAATCCACGAGTCCGGCCTGCGGAAAAACCCCCAGCCTAACACCACATGGTATTTCAATGGGCCACCCAGCCACCGAGGCGGGCCCACAGAAATACCCACACCAAAAACACAAACAACAACATTCAAGAAAAAGCAAGAACAATACTAAACATAAAAAGTACAAGGAAAATCTTCCACAAACAATCCAAAAATAACAAGGACAAACACAACCCCACACCCCCCACAAATCACAACAAAAACACCCCAACAGAGATCACAACTTACCAACACACGTGCAGCCTCACCAACAATCAGAATTGAAATGAGAAAAGAACAGAAAGAATACACAGGCCAGGACAAAGTCAACATTACGCAACAGCACCACCAAGTGGCCACAGGAAATATTACGCTCAATGAATTGAAATTGATCTCCAGCCATCTACAAAACACATACACTTACACATTTTTAAAAAAATCTTATCCAAAGTACACCTATCACCAAAAACCACATAGGAACACATTAGTTTTAAAAATACAATTATTGGGAAAAAATATATCAACCTTATCTCTTTTTAAAATCCAAATTTTTTAATAACAGTTTGAAATACTACCTACGTATAAAAAAACAATATATTTAAAAAATAACATAACTAATTTAAATACACATACAACAAAAAACATCCAACACCATTTCTCATAGTTTTTAAAACACAAAACCCCCAAAAAAGCCCGGCAACGCCGGGCAACCCTTGCTAGTACATTTCTAAAATGCTTGAAGAGTCTTGGAGTGATTACTTGGCTCAATGCTACCTTATCTGTGTCTGGGTTGATCAGCAGGGAGCTAACGCCCAAAAGGACAATGGGGGCCTGGGAAGAAGGCAGTCCCATCGCCACAGGGAGTAACAAATAATTAGCTTAAGGATCTTGCTTTAAGTAATTTGCCTTCAATATATTGTGTATGTTTTTATGCAAACTTTTCTAGAAGCAGCATGCGGGTTTTTCCTAAGGAAGGTATGACCCAAGGAAGGAACAAAGTATTTGGACAACCTGTTCAAGATGGACCTGTTGGTGAAAGCGCTCAAGCTTTTTGATGTCTTGGTGATAGAGGGTCCATGTTTCACAGCCATACAATAATGTAGAGGTAACAACAGTTTGGTATACCATGAGCGTTGTATGAACTGTTAAATCTTTGTTCATAAAGACCACTGTGATAGATGACCAAAGGCAGAATGGGCAGCACTAATTCTCTTCACCACAGGTGCAGTTTTAGACAGGATTTAATTAATTAATTCAACAAGGTAAAAAGAATGGCCTACCTGTGCCAGTGTTGAATCTGAGATGGTAATACTAAATTCTGGAAGGGCAACTATGTTGTATGAATAGAGTTTAGGAGGACCAGGGAAGGAGATTACCAGGGAACACCAAGGATGTTTAAGAGAGGTTTAAAAAAGAACCTGCCAGAAACCATGGCAAACTGCTGCTCATAGAACTGACAATTCTGGCTTTGATGAAGCTAGGGTTTGGGCCAGTACAATATAATCTGTCATCCTATGTAAAATCTTTTTCTTTTTTTCTAATATAAAACATGGAAAAGATATAATTCAACAGGAAAGCATTTATAATTTTTATAAGATACAGATCACCCCTCATATCCATTGGTTCAGTATCCCTGGCTTCAATTATCCATGGGTCTAAAAATGTTCAATTAAAAAAAATATCCTGAAATGCATAATACTGTATAGATGTACAGTACTGTATTTCTATTTCATACTAGCAGATTTTGCCCGGCGGTGCCGGGCATTTTAAAAATGTGTTGGATAGTTAAGGGTTTTGTTTGTTTTCCTGAACAAATGGTGCTGGGCTGTGTTTAATGGTTTTTAAAGGTTTTTTGATTTTGTGGCTTAGTGGCGCTGCGCCCGCCTGTGGCGGACTTGCACTCCCAGTGTTTTTTTTTGTTTTTTTTTTGTTCATGCAAATTTTATTTTGATTTATTTAATTTAAATTTTTTTTAATTGTAAATTTAATTTTGTTGTTTTATTTTTTGGTTTGGTGTTTTGGTTTTTTCGAGTGAAAAGTGATTTATGTTTTTTTGTATTTTTTGAGAGTAGTGTGTATATTTTTGAATGTTGTGCTAACTTATTTTTTGCATTTTTGAATTTTGAATTTATCTTTGCAGTGGCAATGTTTTTGGATGTCTTTTTTCTTTTGGCCTCTGGGTGGGGGTGGTGAGCTTTGCTTCTTCTCTACCATTCTCCTCTTCTGTCCTCTGGGTGTCGCTTCCGGTAAGTGTTACTTCCTTTTTGTAGGTCATTCGAGTTCCTGTCGCCATGAAGTCAAGACGTCTTCATGCTAAGCTCTCTTATTTATTTATTTATTTATTGGGGGGGTTGAGTTTTTGTTGGGGGGGGGGCTGTTGTTTTTTGTTGTGTGTTTTTTGTGGATGTGTTTGTGTTTATTTTTTAAAGGTTAGATTTTTGTTTTTGACTGTTTTTGATTGTTTTTGGTTTGTTTTTTGGTGCGTCCCTTTTTTAGGGGGGGTGCCTTTTGTTCTCACGGGCCATGCTTGGTGGCCCATGGGAAGGAAGGGCACTTGCGGCGGGGGTGCCTTTTCTTCCCATGGGCCACCAAGCATGGCCCGTGGGTAGGAAGGGCACGGGCGGAGGGGGGTGCCTTTCGTTCCCACAGGCCATGCTGGGTGGCCCGTGGGTAGGAAGGGCACTTGCGGCGGGGGTGCCTTTTGTTCCCATGGGCCATGCTGGATGGGCCTTGGGAAGGGAGCGTTGTTGCGGGGAGGGTGCCTTTCGTTCCCACGGGCCATGCTTGGTGGCCCGTTGGGAAGAAGGGCAGTTGCGTGGGTGGGGGTGGGGGGTTGCTTTTATTTTTGGTGCGCCGGCTGGCCCTTCGAACGGAAGGGCAGCGGCGGCCGGGGTTTTATTTTTTTTTCCCCACGGGCCATACTTGCTGGCCCGTGGTGAAGAAGGGCAGTTGCGGGGTGTTTTTGTTTTTACTTGTGTTTTTCGCGTGCCGGCTGGCCCTTCGAACGGAAGGGCAGCGGCGGTGGGGGGTGTGTGTGTTTATTTTTTCCCCCCACGGGCCATGCTGGCTCGCCCGTGAGGATGAATGGCAGCCGCGGCGGGCTTTTTTTTTTTAGCTTTTATTTTTCGCGCGCCAGCCGCCTTAGCGTTCTGCGCGCTAATGGTGCGCAGGACGCTGGGGCTTGTAGTTTTGGCTGCGCGTGTTTGCTTTCTGCGGCGGTTTTTCTTTTGCGGCTTTTTTTTGATTGGCTGCGGCGCGTTTCCGAACGTTCCTTTTGCCGCGCCGCTCAGCCTCATTGGCTCTGGCGCGGCGCGGCGAAAGGGCGACGCGGTGAAAGGAACTTTGGGAATTGAAGTTCCCTTTTTTTGTTTGCGACTGGGGGGCTCCTGCCCCCGGGTCGAAAATTTCAACCCGACAGTTACCTGTGAACCCCGTTCGGGCGAGTGAACGGAGGCTCGGATGGGGCTAGTGGGGCCTGGTGCAACATCCTTTGTCACATTCCAACGGTTAACGCACCATTTTATAGGTATAGATTACCAGAACTGGCCACTAGAGTCCACTGTCTGCATGGTTATGTTTACAAGGGAGGGAGGCAGACATTTTGGTAGCTCTAATTTACAACAGAAGCACTTGAAACTCATTGCCTGCTTCTATGACTCAGGTATATGTGTTAAATATAAGGTTCACTGTTAATATAAGGTTTTAGGTACAGTATCTACAAATGGTCTTGGAACATATCCTCTGCAGATATGCGGGGAGACCTATATACCACCTTCCTTTTCCCCACCAATTTTCAGACCTGGTACATACTACAAATTACCAGGTATCTCCAGGACCATAAGTCATACCTCTCCTCCAATTTACAAGGATAAATATACAGATATATTATTCAAATTGACTGAAATCCTATCCTATAAGTTATGTCATGTACAGCTGATGACATCATAAACCACACCAATTTTTTTTGCAAATAAAAAAATTTATACTCTTCCCTGAGAATTTCTGTGGAATCACCCTACTCTTTGGGTGGGGAAGCCACTGGGGGCTGAAAGATCAAGTCTTTAATTTCTGAAATTGCCACCAGCGGGATGACTTTCCCAGTGGCAACAATTTTAAGAAATTAAAGACTGACATCATCAGTTTTATGAGGTGTAGCTATACAAACAGGATCTCAATCAATACGATTAATGTTTGTATTTTATGTGCCTATAAATTAAATATTTTTTTCTTTTTAAGCCAACAAGCAAAAATATGTGGGACAAGGAATAGAAATAGTCTAGCCAACCTTTCTCTACGTTTCTAAAAGTAGGGCAACAACTACTCTGTAGTGTAAACAACCAATTCTTTTGGGTAGAAAACAAAGTGGTGTGATTGTTTAACACAGAGAAGTAAATTGAGCCACTTTTCCAGTAATTTGACTAGCAGCCATTTGAAACTTGGAGAACTCCTTTTCAGGTTCTTCGTAGATTAGCCTCCTATGAGGCTAGAGGTGAGTCTTCTTATTTTTATTTCATTGTCAAATAAGTAGCACTTTCCCACTCATGTTACTGAGTAGTTTCAGGGGTTGATTTAGTGGGAGAATTAACCTTTGAGGCAGGAACTCATGCAGATCATATGAGCAAGTGTGTGTCTTTTCACAACACTATAAGCTTGTTTACTGCCAAGCCTGTATAATACCAACAGTTTGCCTCTACCCACCTGGCTCCTGCATCTTTGATGGTTTTCGGTCCAGCTGGCAAGTCAACAGAATAGCCCGACAGACAAGTGGGCTTCTACACAAGGTTCTCAGGTACCATGTGAAGACTTCTTTAGGCTCTTCAGTTTCCTATCAAAAACAGAAGGTTATTGGCTGCGTACTCAGTACAATTTATTCAGTACAACGAACATCACATGGTGAGCTCCCAATTCAGCCCTAACAGAGTAAGTCACTCACTCCAGACTCAGTGCTACCATTGGTGTAAACAGAGACATTGCCCTTCCTCTGAACGTGGCTCTGTAGAACGTTCCATTCTTTAGGGCTCAGCCCCAGGACTTGCTGCACCTGTTGGTTCCTGCACAGCACCACACACTCACTTGTTCCATCTTCTACTAGGATCCTGGAGGCAAAAGTAGATTTGAAAGAATAATGAGACTACCAAATTAGAATGATGGTCTATTTAGTTAGCTGGCTTATCCTACCACACACATGTGAAGGGTAAATAATAATTGGGAATACACATATTCTGGGTGACAGAGCAAAAGAAAAACATACATGACTTGAAAATTTCATTTCAAACATTTGATCAAGTATGATTTTCTATAATTTGTCAGACTGTATTCAATGGGGTTGTTAGCTAATTTAAAAGGTTTCTGGATCACGTCTCCCTGAAAATTTCTCTTTAGAGCAGTGGTTCTCAGCCATGTTTTCAGGCAGTTACTGTTATCACTATGCTTTACTTCTAGGCTTTGTGGAGGAATCTAGCAGTAGCCAATGAGAAGTACACTAATCTTTTGATCTACTTTAGTGACGTACTGTATATTGTTTATCAAACACAAATTGTTCATCAAACTAGCAAAGACCAAACAGCCACTGCAACAGAATACTCAAGGATATTTGAATATAAAGACCACAAAACAGACTTTTTAAAGACTAAATCCGAAGAAGGCAAATTCTCTTCTGTGACCTTTACCTGGCATTTGCCTTAATCTCTCCTGTATGAGACAAGCAAGATGGGTTGTTCTGGTTGCATTTCCCCTTGATGGAAAAAAAAGAAAGAAAAAGCAGAAGAGGACAATGGTGAGGCGGTAAACACTCACATCAACACACGGCTTACACAACGGAGTCTTTCTCTCCATTAAACAGAAAGTCCTTGAACAAAGAAAACTATGAAGAAAGGTTCTAGCCTTACAAAGTCCACCTTCAAAGATGGTTGATAGGATACCTCTTTGAAGTTGCTGCTGCAGAGGGAACAGATCCAGTCCAGAGACAAAGACAGGACACATTTCACATGGCAACTGAGCCGTATTTGGCACAGGGCAGGTGGTTGAAGTGCTATATTGAACAAATATACCCCTGAGAGGACAGAGGTAGAACCCAGGTGGCTAGAAATAAGGTAACAAAATGAAAGCATTAGTTAAACCCAAGTGAGAGGTAAATGAGGGGTACAGGTTTTCTCAAGAGACGACTGGAGGGTTTAGTACTTACTGGGAAGAACGATCTTTGGATGGAGGAGTCAAGACACACATGCAGCTAGAGGCAATGTAAGTGCAATAGACATTTTTGAACCTGTAATTTAAGGAAACAGAAGTTGGAGTCTAATAAAGTCCTCTCACTAGACCAGTGGCTCCCAACCTAATTTCTCTGTTACAACAGTTTCACAGACCATTTTTGGGTCCAATTCAAAATGTTAGTTATCTTAACCTATAAAATCGAGGGTTAACCGTTGGAACTTTGAATAGGTTCCTAGGCCAGGCCCTAAAAGCCCGCACCCACCATTCGTGCACACGCCCGAACTGGGTCCGCAGGTCAACGAAGGATTGAGAAATGCGTCAGTGGGGCAAGAGCCCCACAAACGTGAAAAAAGGGAAACAACTTTATTTCCCAATGTTCTTTGTGCCGCTCCACAGCCAATCAGGCTGAGAGGCGCCAGCACAAAGAACGTTTGGAAACGCGCCGCAGCCAATCAAAAACGAGCCGCAGGGGGAAAAACGGAGCACAAACGGAAAACAAAAAATAAAAACTAAAATCCCCAGTGTCCTGCGCGCCCTGAGCATGCAGACCGCTGAGAAAGCCATCGCGCAAAAAATAAAAATAAAATATGCAGCGCAACACAGGCCGCAGGAAGGAAACCCCCCCCCCGCCACTGCCCTTCCTTTCCACAGGCCAGGCATCAAGCCCAGCCCGCAGGAAGGAAACACCCCCCCCCCACCGCTGCCCTTCCTTTCCACGGGCCAGGCATCTAGCCCGGCCCGTGGGAAGGAAAGACCCCCTTAAAACAAAACAACAATCAAAAACATCCAAAAATAAACAGAAACAACCAAAATTAACACCAAAAACATACAAAGTAAACACACACAAAATAACAAAACACAAACAGCACCCAGCCAAACACCACAAAAACAACAAAAAATACACCAAAACAATACAAAATCCAAACACCCCCCCCCACACACACACACACAAAATAAATAAAACAAGGGAACTCACCAGCAGACATCCTCACTCCACGACGGCCGGAAACGAAATGAATAAAGAAACAGACTACTTACCGGAAGAAGCTCCACCCAGAGGCCACGAGAGAAAAAACAGTTGAAATACAAGAAAACACCTTACCAGCGCCACCTGCTGGCCACAAAAGTAAAAACAATTCACAAAGACACAACAGCCCCAACAGTAAAAACAAGTCAACAAAATAACACAAAATCACAATTTAACACAAATCACAAACATATGACAATAAAATGAAATAAAAACTTTTCAAAAATCCTGTGCTGAATTTTAACTAAACTAAAAACCCAAAACATCTAAACAGTTATAAAACATTTATTGTAAAAAAAATGTACCTACGGTACAACTATTAAAAAAATACATACTAAAACATTATTTGGTTAAATGAATACTTTTTGTAAAAGTATATCATCCTTTGTTTTTTTCTTAATCCACAAAAGCAAAAAATCAAACACAACTAATCACAGTTTATAGCAGCCCGGCAATAAATAAATAAATAAACAAACAAACATATTAAAAATTTCAAATATAGACTAGCCACTCCTTTACAAACATTAACAAAAATAAATAAATACAAACACCATTTAAAACAGCCCGGCAATGCCGGGCAACCTCTGCTAGTAACCTTATAAAGTCATATATGGCTTCTGACCAGGGTATCTGAAATACTATCACAGGGATTCCCAATCTAAGGCCCACAGGCCGGATCCAGCCCGTGGCACCATTTCATGTGCCCCCCACCCCTCCAAGGGCATTTAAGGAACAAAATGGCCACCCTTTTGAAACTGTTGAGACAAAATGGCCACCCCCATCGTGCAAGCAGGCAGGGCAAAATGGCCGTCCAGCCCTCAAAGCTGACTGAGAGAGCGTGAGCCAGTCCCTGGTTTGAAAAGGTTGGGAACCCCTAGACTATCACTTCATATGAGCTTTGACTCATAAGATCTTCAGTACCACTACTTTCACGAACCACATTTGGTAGGAATGTGAGAGAAGGCCTTCTTTCTGGTTACTCCCAGGTTGTGGAATTCTCTTCTTCCAGTAACATTTAAGTCATTTCTTTTTAAATAGGCTTTTTAACTAAATTGGGCATTTAAGATGGACTCTCCAAGAATATGGACATTATTTTTAAGCGTGTCTTTAAATACTTTAGATTGCTAATTTTCTACTGTTCTGTTTGCTTTTTCATTGACTAATTTATCATGTACTAGCAGAGATTGCCCGGCATTGCTGGGCTGTTTTAAATGGTGTTTGTATTTATTTATTTTTGTTAATGTTCGTAAAGGAGAGGCTAGTCTATATTTGAAATTTTTAATATGTTTATTTATTTATTTATTGCCAGGCTGTTATAAACTGTGATTAGTTGTGTTTGTTTTTTTGCTTTTGTGGATTAAGAAAAAAACAAAGGATGATATACTTTTACAGGAAAAAAATTATTTAACCAAATAATGTTTTAGTATGTTTTTTTAAATAGTTGTACCGTAGGTAATAATTTAAAAAATGTGAAAGTACATGTTTTTTACAATAAATGTTTTTAAACTGTGTTTAGATGTTTTGGGTTTTTATTTTAGTTAAAATTCAGCACAGGATTTTTGAAAAGTTTTTATTCCATTTTATTGTCATATGTTTGTGATTTGTGTTAAATTGTGATTTTGTGTTATTTTGTTGACTTGTTTTTACTGTTGGGGCCTTTTGTTTGGGGCTGTTGTGTCTTTGTGAATTGTTTTTACTTTTGTGGCCAGCAGGTGGTGCTGGTAAGGTGTTTTCTTGTATTTCGACTGTTTTTTCTCTCGTGGCCTCTGGGTGGAGCTTCTTCCAGTAAGTAGTCTGTTTCTTTATTCATTTCGTTTCTGGCTGTCGTGGAGTGAGGATGTCTGCTGGTGAGTTCCCTTGTTTTATTTATTTTGTGTGTGGGGTGGTGGTGGTGTTGTTTGGATTTTGTGTTGTTTTGGTATATTTTTTGTTGTTTTGTGGTGTTTGGCTGGGTGCGGTTATTTGTGTGTGTGTGTTTACTTTGTATGTTTTTGGTGTTTCTGTTTATTTTTGGATGTTTTTGATTGTTGTTTTGTTTTAAGGGGGTCTTTCCTTCCCCCGGGCCGGGCTCGATGCCTGGCCCATGGAAAGGAAGGGCAGTGGTGTGTGTGTGTTTTTCCTTCCCATGGGCTGGGCTCGATGCCTGGCCCGTGGAAAGGAAGGGCAGCAGCGGCGGGAGGGAGGTATCTTTCCTTCCCGCGGGCTGGGCTCGATGCCTGGCCCGTGGAAAGGAAGGGCAGTGGCGGGGGTGTGTGTCTTTCCTTCCCGCGGGCCGGGCTCGATGCCTGGCCTGTGGAAAGGAAGGGCAGCGGCCGGGGGGTGTCTTTCCTTCCCGCGGGCTGGGTTGATGCCTGGCCCGTGGAAAGGAAGGGCAGCGGCGGGGGGGGGGGGGGTCTTTCCTTCCCGCGGGCTGGGCTCGATGCCCGGCCCATGGAAAGGATGGGCAGCAGCGGGGTGTGTGTTTTCCTTCCCGCGGCCTGTGTTGCTGTGATGCGTTGCGTTTTTTATTTTGATTTTTGGCGCAACGGCTTTCTCAGCGTTCTGCGCGCTCATGGCGTGCAGGACACTGGGGATTGTAATTTTTATTTTTTGTTTTCCGTTTGTACTCCGTTTTTCCCCCCTGCGGCTCGTTTTTGATTGGCCGCGGCATGTTTCCAAACGTTCTTTGTGCTGGCGCCTCTCAGCCTGATTGGCTGTGGCGCGGCACAAAGAACGTTGGGAAATGAAGTTGTTTCCCTTTTTTTGCGTTTGTGGGGCTCTTGCCCCACTGGCGCATTTCTCAATCCTTCATTGACCTGCGGACCCAGTTCGGGCGTGTGCACGAATGGTGGGTGTGGGCTTTTAGGGCCTGGCCTAGGAACCTATTCAAAGTTCCAACGGTTAACCCTTGATTTTATAGGTTAAGATTTAACTTGACTTGTATTTTAGTGACTGTCAGCAACCTCAATTTCCTTTATGGGGGGAAAAGGTGGCATACAGATAAAAATGAAATAAAATTTAAAATTAAAGACCATGTAGGATGAATGGCCAACCTAGCAGTTCGAAAGCAAGAAATTGCAAGTAGATAAATAGAGAACACTTTGGTGAGAAGGTAAATAGTGTTCGGTGCACTTCAGTGTCTAGGCATGCCTGCCACATGTCCACGGAAACGTCTGCAAACGCAGACATCACTGGCTCTTCGGCTATAAATAGAGATGAGCACTGAACCCTAGAGTTGGATATGACTGGCTTTCGAGCAAGGGTGACCTTTCCCTTTACCTAGGATGAATGGCTAGGTTTTCAAGGACACTTGGCTTCTAGTTGTTGGGATGCAATTGATGTGGAGCAATCAATGAAATATTATCAGATGATGAATGAGGAAGAAGAAGTCCTTAGAGTACAGGTCAGCAACTCGTCCCCCCCCCCCCCCGGGCACTCTGGCTTTTAGCCTATAATGCGTTTTCAAATTCTTTACAAAATATTGTTTATTTTAAAAGTATTTGATATTTCCAATCCTGCATGCTGCTTGGTTCCATGAAATGGCATATTTTAGACAGACTCTGGTTAAAAAAACCACAAGAAGGGCCAACCAAGGACAAGGGTTCCTAGCTCAGGTGATCCCATATCAACCTACTGATCTTGTATCTTATGCCTGCATCAATGTCTTTTGGATCAAGGTGTACCTGGAAATTTTGCGCTCAAGGTTATGGAAAAGAACTCTGGCTCCTGGTAGCATCCCCCAAAGATCTGGCAGAAAAGCACCTTCGACATATACATCCAGCAGAGCTGGAGAATCAACCCCGGGTGAAAGGCTCAGCTTCACGGTGTACTTCCCAGGCAAGAGGTTCCCTAAACATAGGAGAAAAATGGTAGCACTATGTTCTCAACTCATAGATAGTCATAACCATGGATCCATCTCAAAAAGGCGACTTTCACAAGAACCACATCAGAGTGGCCATTCAGAGGCAATCAAAACTGGCGCTAATTCTCCCCTTGCAGAATCATTCTCTTCCACCAATATCTCCTTATCAGGGGAAGCTGACTTACATCCCAGCAATGCTCATAAGGTTGCCTAGACCCATGATGGCGAACCTTGGCACTCCAGACGTTCTTGGACTTCAATTCCCAGAAGCCCCTGTGAATCTGCACGAATGGGTTTACTGCGATTCATCCGGCCCACACCGTCCTTGTCGCTCCTGGAAGCGGAAGTAAAACGCACCCATACGGGGCGTGTTTTACTTCCTCACCCATACTTCCATACGCGCCCATACTTCCATACGGGTGCGTTTTACTTCCGCTTATAGGAGAGATGAGGGTGGCATGGGCTGGATGAATTGCAGTAAACCCATTCATGTGGATTCATGGGGGCTTCTTGGAATTGAAGTCCAAGAACATCTGGTGTGCCAAGGTTCGCCATCACGGGCCTAGACCCATCCTTTTTGCAGTGCAGTGTATGCTGTACTCTTACCTTTCACCTTTGAAGAGTAATCTGTCACCAATTTCTTTGAAGAAAGAGATTCACATAAACTCCTTTCCACTACTTCTCCAAAGAAAGAGACCAGGGATTTTGTGCAACTGAAAAAAAGGAATAGATTCTAGTCCTGTCAGTGGCTAAAATACCTGTGAGCCCCTCACTAGATTCTCCAAGCAATGTTTAGTGCATTATTCATTACATCCCAATATGGAACGGGAACCACATTTTGAACACAATCTGAACTGAATCCATATTTAGAATACAGTAAAACCCCTACTTACGAAAAAAGTCAGTTCCATAGGCTTTTGCTTAAATCGGTTTTTTATCGTAGCTCGAAGCAAACCCATAGGAAAAAATGTTTTTACTTAACTCGAAGTAAACCCATAGGAAAAATGAAATTTTTATGTAAATTGATGCAAGCCCATAGGGAAATGAATTTTTACGTAACTCGAAGCAAACCCATATGAAAAAGATTCTTTATGTAACTCAAAGCAAACCCATAGGAAATTGTGTAAATCGGGACATGGTTTTAGCAGAAAATCATTATGCAAGTCGAATTTTATGTAACTCGAGGTGTATGTAAGTCGGGGTTTTACTGTACTATTAAAAGGCCACCTCAGCAGAGACATGGCTCTCTGAAGCTGTACTGAGTCTGATCCTCTTCCCTGCCCACATCTATTTAGAGAAGGGGTTTGCAACCTACAGCCCACGGGCTGGACCCACCCCCGACGCCATTTCATCCGGCCCATAGTGACGACCCCGGAAGCAGAAGTGGACACATTTACGACAGCCATAAATGCATCCACACATGCACAAATGCGCCCACTGCAGTTTGCAGATGCATTTACAACAGGGGAAAACTATGTGTCCGGCCTGCTCAGCTGTCTGAGGGGGAGTGGTCTGGCCCGTGGTGCAGAAACCTTGAGAACCCCTGACTTAGAGGAATCCTTGCCCTGGCCTAACCATGTATATATTGTTGCTATTCCCCTGGGTAGGAGTTGGTTTGGATCAAGCAAAATCTTCTCTCCCCCCTCACCTCCACCTCTTCTGCTGGCAAATCTTAGCCAGCATAGCAGTTTTTTAAACAGACTGATTGGTCAACAGAGATTAAGTAACAGAAGGTGGTTTAGCCAGCATACAGCCATTTAGGACAGAAGGATAGCCTTGTGCCTAACCTTAGCCTCTTAGATTTGGCACATCTTTGAGCAAACATTACCCTGTTCATCATACTGTACTTAGATAAGACACTGTAAAATCACATATTCTATGTATGACTAAAGCTCAGTCTCCTTCATTATCTCCAAGCTTCCCATTCAACAAGAGCAACTACCTATTTACTTAAAACATCTGCATGCTGACTTTCAAGGGGTAAAAAATAAATAAATCAAAAGTCATTATAAATTTTCTGATAAAAAGACAAAATGTGACACTAAATCCTATCAAATCCAAAGAAGGGTAACAAAAGAAATGCAGATGCACAACTACGTCGGAGTTACGTACAGTAAAATAATACTGTCAACCTACTGCAGATCTCAATAGAGCTGGATTGTTCTTTTAACTGCTAGGAGACTGACAAAGGCTTCTATAAGGGATGCAGACAGCCCATGCAAGCAACGGGTAAGGTAAACAAGAGACTTTACATGTGTTTCATGCCTGTTGTCTTGGTGCAAGTTATATTAACACTCACATTTTCAAACTCTGTCAGAGGTAAATTGGAATTAAAGGCCAGCCCAATTTTTCAAAATGACAGCGGAGATTCAAAAGGAATGATACAAGCGTCCCCCGTTCCAACAGGTAGATTATAGGAATTGTTCCTTATGAGTTATGTTTGAATACTTTCCCCACTGATGCTATCCTTATCACCTTAGCAATACATATAATAGAGGAAAGGCCAGCATACCTAGGGCCGAGTATCTCTGCGATCGAGAACAATTTTGGTTTCATCTCTGATACTGGTGAAAGCAGCTGGGAAAAAAAAAGTTCAAAGTGCTTTTACTTTCTCCTTCCTCATCAAACTTCTACTCTACTTTTAGCTAGCTTTATCTTCTGGAAACACTTAACTCCCTGTCACTACTAAGGTTCTCTGCATTTTGTTGTTCAGTCGCACAGTTGAGTCCGACCCTTTGCGATCCCATGGACCATAATATGCCAGGTGCCTCTGTCCTCCACCATCCTCCTCAGCCCACACACATCTACGCCCATTGCGTCAACAGTGACATATAACCACCTCATCCTCTGCCATCTCCTTCACCTTTTGCCTTTGATCTTTCCCAACATCAAGGCCTTCTCCAGCGAGTTCTCTCTCCTCATTTGGCAGCCAAAGTACTTGAGCTTCATCTTCAGTATTTGTCCTTCCAGTGAGCAGTCAGGGTTGATTTCCTTTCGGTTCGACTGATTTGATCTCTTTGCAGTCCAGGGTACTTTCAAAATCCTCCTCCAACACCACAGTTCAAATGCGTCTATTCTTCTGCGCTCAACCTTCCTTGTGGTCCAGCTCTCACAGCCATACATTACTACTGGGAATATCATTGCTTTGACTATGTGGACTTAATGTTGGCAGGGTGATGTCTCTACTTTTTATTAAGCTGCCTAGGTTTCTCATAGCTTGCCTCCCAAAAAATAAGCATCTTTTTTATTTCATGGCTGCAGTCACCATCTGCAGTGATCTTGGAACCCATGAAGGTAAAGTCTGTCACTATTTCCAATTATCCCCCAGGGAGTGATGTGGCCAGATGCCATGATATTGGGTTTTGTTTTTTTTAATGTTGAGTTTCAGACCAGCTTTTGCACTCTCCTCTTTCACCCTCATCAAGAGTTTCCTTAGGTCTTCTTCACTTTCTGCCATTTGGGTGGTATCATCTGCATATCTCAGATTGTTGATGTTTCTTCCAGCAATCTTAATTCCAGTTTGTGATTGATTTAGCCCTGCATTACGCATGATGTACTCGCATATAAGTTAAATAAGCAGGGTGACAATATGCAGCCTTGTCGTATATGACAATACGATGGGACTGCCTTCTTCCCAGGCCCCCATTGTCCTTCTGGGCTTCAGCTCCCTACAGAACCACCCAGGCACCAGATAAGTAGCGTCGAGCCAAAAAATCACTCCAAGCCTCTTCAAGCATTTTAAAAATATATTGTAAGCACAACAAAATTCAGGTTACATTCCATTTCTCAAGATACAGGATTCAGTCCTTCAAAAGCATTTCAGAACAAAGAATTAAAGCAGGCTAGATGAAGCATGCTGCTTGGGGGGAGCCCGCCCCCCTCTTATTCCAAAAGATCACATTTTGGCAGCTTGCCAGCAGGCTTCCAGAGAGAGACTGAAGTGAATGAATGTGGGAGGGTGTTTTGTCTCCCAGATATGACTCCTCTCATCAGGATCCTCCCTTTGACCCTCCTCCTTAGGGCTTACCCCAAATGATCTTCCAGCAAGACATTTCAATCACACACCAAGTTCCAGCCCTCCAAACCCCGGAGGTAAAGGAGACACATGGCTCAATGGCTAGCACCATATTCAGAATACTAAAGGACAAAGCATGGAAAAGCACACCTTTGGAATCGCCATCTTGAAGGGGCCAAAGAAAACACACACACACACACACACACACACACACACACACACACACACACACACACACACACACACACACACACACACACACACACACACGGAATGGGCACCCCAATTCTATCACATCGTACTCCTTTTCCTGTTCTGAACCAATCAAGTTTTTCTGTATCCATTTCTCTGCATTACTTACTCTCATTTCCTCACCTGTTCCAATTTTGTTGTTGTTCAGTCACACAGTCGACTCCGACTCTTTGCGACCCTATGGACCATTGTTCTCCAGGCGCCTCTGTCCTCCACCATCCCCCTCAGCCCTCCCAGCTCTGTGCCCATTGTGTCTACAATGCCATCTAATCTTTGGCCTCCCCCTTCTTTTGCCCTCCACCTTTCCCAACATCAATGCCTTCTCAAGTGAATCCTCCCTTCTCATTTGATGTCCAAAGTATTTCAGCTTCGTCTTTACTATTTGACCTTCCAATGAGCAGTCAGGGTTAATTTCTTTTAAGATTGACCTATTTGTTCTCCTCGCTGTCCAGGGGACTCTCAAAACCCTCCTCCAACACCACATCTCAAAGGTATCTATTCTTCTGCGCTCAGCTTTCCTAATGGTCCAGCTCTCACAACCATACATTACTACTGGGAATACCATTGCTTTGACTATTCTAATTTTTGTTTGCAATGTGATGTCTCTGCTTTTAACAATGTTCCCCAGGTTTCTCATGGCTTGTCTCCCAAGAATCAGTCGCCTTTTTATTTCGTGGCTACAATCCCCATCTGCAGTGATCTTTGATCCTAAGAAAGTAAAATCTGTCACTGCTTCTACTTCTTCCCCATCTATTTTCCAGGAACTGATTGGGCCTGTTGCCATTATCTTGGTTTTCTTGATATTGAGCCTCAGGCCAGCTTTTGCACTCTCCTCCTTTAGCCCAATCAGATTTTTTAGGTCTTCCTCACTTTCTACCATTAGGGTGGTGTCGTCTGCATATCTCAGATTGTTGATGTTTCTCCCAGCAATTTTGATCCCATATTTTGATTCCTCCATCCCTGCATTGCGCATTATGTGCTCTGTGTATAAGTTGAATAAGCAGGGTGACAAAATGCAGCCTTGTCTGACTCCTTTTCCTATTCCAAACCACTCTGTCATTCCATGTTCTGTCCTAACTGTTGCTTCTTGGTTCATGTACAGATTTGTCAGGAGGCATATGAGGTGTTCTGGTGTTCCCATCTCTTTAATTACTTGCCACATCTTGTTGTGGTCCACACAGTCAAATGCCTTAGTGTAGTCAATAAAGCAAAAGTAAACTTGTTTCTGGTATTCCTTTGTTTTCTCCATGATCCAACGTATGTTGGCAATGTAGTCTCTAGTCCCTCTGCCTCTTCTGAAACCAGCCTGCACCTCTGGTAATTCTCTCGCCACATGTTGCTGAAGTCTATCCTGTATTATCTTGAGCATCACCTTGTGGTGTGTGGGATGAGTGCAATTGTTCGATAATTTGAACATTCTTTGGCATTGCCCTTTTTTGGGATTGGAACATATACTGATCTTTTCCAATCCTGTGGACACTGTTTTGTTTTCCAAATTTGCTGGCATATTGAATACAGTCATTTGACGCCATCATCTTTTAGAGCTTTGAAAAATTCAACTGGGATACCATCATCTCCACTAGCTTTGTTGTTTGTAGTGCTCTTTAGGGCCTTTATGACTTCGCTCTCCAGGATGTCTGGCTCAAGTTCAATTTCTTCATCACTGTGATTATCAGGAGTGTTGAGGTCCTTTTTGTAGAGCTCCTCTGTGTATTTAGGGAACAATAACATGGGGCCTTCAGGCAGCTCTCTGCTCCTTCGGAGAGGCCTGGCCAATTATGATCTGCCACCCACAACTATCCCAGGAGAGAGAGGGATGTCAACAGGGAAAAGAGACCTTGAACAAGCAATGGGAAAGTCAAGATTATGCTCTCTCTTCCCTTGCTCAAGAATACTGAGCATGTTCCCAGACATCCAAAGCATTCTGTAATGGATTGGCCCATCCTCTGCCACCTCGGGTAACACTGTGAAACCTTACCTCACCAAAACTGCCAACCCCCTGTTCTAAATAATGCAACAGAAGCTGAACAGACATAAACAGAGCAACTGCAGGAGCCTCCAGCAGTCTGGCCTGCAGAAACGGCTAAATACAGAACCGTCTACCTGAGAAGCCTGGCTCACGTGGTGCAGGGAAGCGTTTTCTGGGACAGGCAGGAAGAAGGTACAGCCCAGCAAATTTGTGTCTCTCCCAGGTGCCAGTGGAACATGATGTTTGTCAAACACATCCAAATCCTGAAAGAAGGAGAGCATCTAAGGGTCACCTCAAAAATAAAATATAATACCCAGCAGTTCGAAAGCAAGAAATTGCAAGTAGATACATAGGGACCACTTCGGTGGGAAAGAAACAGTGTTCCGTGTGATCCGGTGTCTAGTCATGCCTGCCACATGACCACGGAAACGTCTGCAGCAGCAGACAGCGTTGGCTCTTCGGCTTTGAAACAGAGATGAGCACTGCATCCTAGAGTTGGATATGACTGGCTTTCTAGCAAGGGAAGCCTTTTACCTTAAGGTGTAGGGAGTCATCAGACGAACAAGAGAAGAAAATGGCTCTAAAGGTCTAGGGAGCATCTGGATGCAGAAGGCCAGCGCAGGAAGGCAGATGGGGGCAGATTTAGGCTGACAGACACACAGCAAAATCTTGAACTGCGCCTGCCTGCACTACCCAGGCCTACAAAGCTAACTTTAATACTTGATCCCAAACGAAGGAGTCAGAGGAGCAGAAGTCTGCTGTTTCCTCACAGCTCACCTTTGGAGAGACAAAATAGCTTAGAAACATGACATAATTGAGGGCTATGAGGCCAAAAACAAAACAAAACAACAGCTATAGAGAGAGCAGACAGGAAAAGCTCATTCTCATTGGCTGAAAAGGTCTGGTAAACATTGTGTAAATACTTATGTTTGTAAAATTGTCTGTGGTGTAGAGAAAAAGGGAAAGAATGCATGAAAATAGTCCCTTCCTTATTTGTGAAAATATTTACTGAAGCAAAGAGCCTTTTGTGAGGAGGAAGAGGAGGAGGAAACAACTAGATACCTTGGAGTCAGTCGTGGGCTCCCAAAAAATTTACTACCACACTGTAGGTATGGTATGGTGGGTGTAGCCAGGGGGAAAGCCCCATGTTGCACCCGAATTAGGACTACTTTATTTCAAAACTTGGATGGGCGGGGCCAGCCAGAATTTCTGCTACCGGTTCTGGCAAACTGGTGCAAACCTGCTGATGCCCACCACTGCTTGGAGTCATTATTCAGCGAGGAGTCTGCGCATTGGCAGATGTCTCCATGATGACATTCCACACATGCAAATGGATCTGAGAAATCAAGTCCATTTGCGCGTGGTTTTTTTTAGCCATTTGGATATCAGGTCACCTGCTGGCGAGGCACATGATGTGTGCCCTCTGCTTTCACCTTGGCCAAGGGATCTGATGGAGGACACTTTGGCGAGTTTTAGTCCTGGCCTAACATCACTGACAAGAGATGGGCAACACTGCCTAGTTAGACCGCTCAAGCCCCTGAGCCCCAACAAGGCTCTCACCTAACAGGGGTACTACTGTTCATATACAGGTGAAACTCAGAAAATTAGAATATCATGCAAATGTTAATTCAGTTCAGTAATGCAACTTAAGAGGTGAAACAAATATATGAGATAGACTTATTACATGCAAAGTGAGATAGTTCAAGCCTTACTTTGTTATACTATTGATGCTTATGGCTTAACAGCTTATGAAAACCCCAACCCCCAACCTCATGTAACCCATAGGTTTCCCTTGCTCTAAAGCCAGTCGTATCCAACTCTAGGGTTCAGAGCCAGCGCTGTCTGCTTCTGCAGACATTTCCGTGGTCATGTAGCAGACATGACTAGACACCGGAGCGCACGGAACGCTGTTTCCTTCCCACCGAAGTGGTCCCTATTTATCTACTTGCAATTTCTTGCTTTCAAACTGCTAGGTTGGCAGGAGCTGGGACAAAGACGGGAGCTCCATCCATCCTGCTGGGACAAAGACGGGAGCTCATTCCATCCTGTACTCGGGAATCAAGATGCTGACCTTCTGCCTCCCAGTCAGCGTCTTAGCCACTTGAGCCACTGCAGTCCCTGGTCAATCATCACATAATCTCATGTACGCTGTACGCCATGATCATCACAATTATAATGAATTAAGGTATAACATCTCTCGCTTTGCATGTAGTGAGTCTATCTCATATATTTGTTTCACCTTTTAAGTGAAATGAACATTTGCACGATATTCTAATTTTCTGAGTTTCACCTGTATGTTGGTTTTGAAAGAAGTAAAAAAAAGAATACTTAACACTGAAAAATGAAGAGCACTGATTTTCACACACACACACACACACACACACACACACTCCAATAAGAAAACAAAGCAAGTGGACAATGACTGGCACAGCTCATGTAGGGTCTCTAGGAACAAGCCGATGGTCCCTCTTACCGAGCACTCGGAGAGGATAAGCTCATACACATGACCAGGGTGCAGAAATGGGAACCAACGGAGCGATTTCCTCCAGAACACAAGCAATACCTAAAACGAGAGCAGCTTGAGAACATGAAATGACAAGTAAGAGGGGGGAAACCAACCTTTTGCAGTAAGCCTAAAATGCACATTGTGCCACTAACATTTTCATGAGAGGAGAAAACAAGAAACAGTTGCAGAACTCCAGAGCAGTAGGAGGGAAATCCTGCAGCCCCACTGCTTTGAAAGGTAAACCCGCCTACCCCCTCACCCCCTCGGTGCCTTCCAGGATGTGCTTATTAACCCAAATCCTTAAGACTAGATTTTGTCCATTACTTGCCATAACTGACCTCGCCTTCTGTAGTTTCTCTAACTTTCTGCTGGGCTTCACCAGCCTCTTCAGGGCAAGAAATTTTATGCTCCTGCCGGCCTCCAGTGTCTCCGAGCTCACCGCACCACTCAGGCTTGCTTAGCCACTGCACGGTTGCCTGAAAGCAAAGCGGTGCTCCTTGACCAGCTTGCTTGCCTTCAGAATGCAGTTGGTAGTTGCGCTGCAGGAGCCCCTCTTTGTGGGTGACCAAAAACAAACGGGACACGGAACTGCCTTTCTCAGTATCGCCCTTAAAATGGTCTGACTTGCCGGCATCCGAGATCGCCCTTTCCTCATCCAACACTTCTCCTTCTGGGGCTCTCGGCTCAGCTTCTGAGATCTCATTGGCCTTTGCTCCAGATGTGGTGCTCTTAAGGACCCCTGGCACTCTCTTTTCAGGAGCATGAAGTACCTTCATATCCTCAAAATAGAATAGGACGTAGAGCCTAGGAAGAGAAAAGGAACAGGAAGGTAACCTGCTTAAGGTTTCAGGGAACCTTACCTTGGATACTTTGGACTTAAGAGCAGCAGCTGCCCCCGCCTCGCTTGAGTCCCTTCCCCGCCCCGGCATTGGCCACAGGGAAGGAGGGAACACCTGGGCTTCGCAGCATCGCCTTGCCACCTTGCTCCATCGATGCCGCCTAGAATGTTGAACCGGGCTCCGTTCGTGGATGTCGGGCCTTGTAAAGGAGCTGTGCTTGGGTTTAGTTAAGCTTTGTTAAAGTTGTTGAGCCTTGGGCTCCGACCCTCTGGATTTATTTATCATGTAACTTTGCACGATATATTTTGTATTCCTGTACTGTGACTGAGTAACTGTTTTCTTTATTGTATTTATTGTATTGTATTTTGATACACTGTATTTTGTGTGCTTTTTCTATGTTGCAATTGCCGCTTTGGGTCACCCATTTGGTCGAGGAAAGCGGGATATAAATAAATAAATAAATAAATATAGTAGTAGTAGTAGCAGTAGTAGTAGTAGTAATAGTAGTAGTAATACTTTTGAGTCGTTATTCAGTGAGGAGTCTGCGCATTGGTAGACATCTTCACACATGCAAATGGAGTTGAGAAACTAAGTCCATTTGCATGCTGGTTTTTTAGCCATTTGGATACCAGAAACAAGTCTACTTCTGTTTCATTGACTACACCTAGGCCTTTGACTGTGTGGACCACAACAAATTGTGGCAAGTAATTAAAGAGATGGGAATACCAGAACACCTTATATGCCTCATGAGAAATCTGTACATGAGTCAAGAAGCAACAGTTAGGACAGAATACGGAATGACAGAGTGGTTTGGAATAGGAAAAGGAGTAAAACAAGGCTGCATTTTGTCACCCTGTTTATTCAACTTATACACAGAGCACATAATGCACAATGCAGGAATGGAGGAATCACAATATGGGATCAAAATTGCTGGGAGAAACACCAACAATTTGAGATACGCAAATGATACTACCCTAATGGCAGAAAATGAGGAAGACCTAAAGAAGCTCCTGATTAGGATGAAAGAAGAGAGTGCAAAAGCTGGCTTGACTCAATATCAAGAAAACCAAGATAATGGCAACAGGACATATCAGTCCCTGGAAAATAGATGGGGAAGAAGTAGAAGCAGTGACAGATTATACTTTCTTAGGATCTAAGATCACTGCAGATGGAGATTGCAGCCGTGGAATAAAAATACGACTGATTGTGGGGAGACAAGCTATGAGAAACCTGGGGAACATAGTGAAAAGTAGAGACATCTCATTGCAAACAAAAATTCGCACAGTCAAAGCAATGGTATTCCCGGTAGTAATGTATGGTTGTGAGAGCTGGACCATTAGGAAAGCTGAGCGCAGAAGAATAGATGTCTTTGAGATGTGGTGTTGGAGGAGAGTTTTGAGAGTCCCTTGCACAGCGAAAAGAACAAATAGGTTGATCTTAAAAGGAATCAAACCTGACTGCTCCTTGGTAGGTCAAATAGTAAAGATGAAGCTGAAGTACTTTGGAAATCAAATGAGAAGGGAGGATTCACTTGAGAAGGCCTTGATGCTGGGAAAGGTGGAGGGCAAAAGAAGAAGGGGGCGGCCAAAGATGAGATGGCTAGATGGTATTGTAGACGCAGTGGGCAAAGAGCTGGGCGGGTTGAGGAGGAGGGTAGAGGACAGGGGTGCCTGGAGGGTAATTTTCCATAGGGTCGCAAAGGATTGGAATCGACTATGTAACTGAACAACAACAAATATCACGTCAACTGCTGGCTAGGCAGACAATGACGTGTGCCCCCCGCTTTCACCTTGCCCAAGGGACGCTTTGGTGAATTTTAGTCCCGGCCTAACATCGTTGACAAGAGATAGGCAACACTGCCTATTTAGAGTGCTCAAGCCCCCATGCCTCGACAAGGCTCACCTAGTGGGGGAAACCAAGAGAGAAAAATATATATCTGGAGAATCAGACTGCAAAAGTTTTAATTACAGCAGCCATGAGAGATTCTAGGCATTCAGACAACAGAGAAAGACAACAATCCAGCAAGCATTCCTGTTTACAGATTCTGCTCTCCTTGCCAGAAATGGAAATCCATAAGAGCAGCTCCTATGGCATTTCCCTCCACCTTCATATGACTTCGGTTCCCGAGTACTGCACGATGGAGTGAGAGCCCGTCTCTGACCCAGCTCCTGCCAACCTAGCAGTCCGGAAGCAAGAAACTGCAAGTACTGTAGATAAATAGGGGCCACTTCGGTGGGAAGGTAAACAGCATTCCATGTGTTGAGGCATGCCTACCACATGTCCATGGAAACGTCTGCAGACGCAGACAGCGCTGACTCTTTGACTATAAACAGAGATGAACACCGAACCTTAAGAGTCTGATACGACTGGCATTAGTGCAAGGGTGACCTTTGCCTTTACCTCATATGACACAACTCCCTATTTACTCATGCAATTAGCAGGCACCCCTGAAGCAGAACCTGGGACCACCCTTCTAAAAAAAATAAAGGGTTGAGGTCTAGAAGAAGTAATGGTAAAGGCCTTTAAATACTTTTGCTTGCTGTTCCTACTGCTCAGTTGTATCCCTTTCCAAAACTTTCACAGACAACTCCCTTTCTTCATCTTCTTCAGGGATCCAAAACTGCCCCCACCCCCTGCCCACATTAAACTCACTGTGAAACACACTCATGTGTCAATCCATTCTAAGACCCTGCTATTACTTTGGGGGCTCAAAACTTTAAAGGGAAGGAGACTTGCCTTGTTCTCTTTTCCTTTACATACGTGTGTGACTCCAGCGATTGCCAGGAAGGGAAATGGCTTTGAAGGAATTGCTCCATTACAAGCTGAAATATTTCTATCTGTAGAAAGCATCCTATAACAATACCAATAGTAAGAGACAGGCTGTACCAGAGTTTGATCCACAGACACACACACACTGAAGTAAGATGTTTTAGTCTTCTCAATGCCACAATATTTTCGCCTCTTCCTCCTCTTTTTCTTTTCTCCCCCCTTAATTTTGGCTATTATTGGTACAGTAAACCCCATTTTACAGAAACCCCGTTTTACAGGTTGTTGTTTTTTGCTGAAAACATGTCCCATTTTACAGAACGTGATTTTCCACAGTGCATTGCGCCTGGTGGGTTATAAAAGACCACCCACAGCCATTCTGGCCCCTGTGGGTGGAAGTAGAGTGGTCTGTAGAGAAGTTAAGAGTGGTTTTTTATTATTATTATTATTATTACTGGGGGGAGGGGGTCAGGAATGTGTTTTCCCCCAATGCGTTCTTATGGGAATGCCTCGTTTTACAGGAGGGGAAACGAGTTTAACCCCCTGCTCATCAAGTCCAACCCCCTGCTCAATTTGAACCAAAGCAGATCTGAGAGATGGCTGTCCAATTCTCTCTTGAATGTTTCCAGTGTTGGAGCGCTCACTATCTCGCAAGGCAGTTGGAGGGGGAGGCCGGCCATCGCTCACCTCCAAGAAGCGCTGCCGGTGAAACCCAAAAGAGTAAGCCAAGGTAGGTTTCTTTTCTTTCTCCCCCCCTTTTTTTTCATGGGTGGCGGGGTGGGTGGGGGTGGGAGTGGGAGTTGAGGCCATGCCCACAGATAGCCACGCCCACCGAGTGGGTAGCAAAACTTTTTACAGTGCATCACTGCTCTAACTTGTTAAGAAGTTTTTCCTAATATTCGGTCTATATCTGGCTTCCTGTAGTTTCAGACTGTTATTACACGTCCTGCACTCTGGGATGATGTAGAATAGATATGACACCAACCTATCAGAGATGTATCAGCAAACGGTCTGCCGTCTCTGTGGAATATCACACAGGGAAGTTCTTTAGTTCTGTCCCGTAACTGGAGGGAGCCTCTTCTGGAACATTCTAGCACACCCAACAATACCTACCCACCCCCCCAAAAAAAAAGTTGGGAAGAATTAAGAAAATGAAAAAGCACAAGCATTTAGTGCACAGCTGATGAAACTCTATAGCCGTGATGGCGAACCTTGGCACTCCAAATGTTCTTGGACTTCAATTCCCAGAAGCACAAGCTCCCATGAATCCGCACGAATGGGTTTACTATGATTCATCATGCCCATGCCACCCTCGTCACTCCTGGAAGCGGAAGTAAAATGTGCACGTATGGATGAATCGCAGTGAACCCATTCGTGTGGATTCATGGGGGCTTGGGCTTCTGGGAATTGAAGTCCAAGAACATCTGGAGTGCCAAGATTCGCTATCACGGCTCTATAGTTTTTGTGAGAACAAGACCCTCCAACTCATTTTCCAGAGACCTCCTAGTAGCAATAGCACTTACGCTTACTGTACATATCGCCCCATAGCATTTAGAACATTCTCTGGGCAGTTCATAAGTTAATTAGCATTTTGCCCTCAACACGTTGGGTACTCATTTTACCAACCTTGGAAGGATGGAAAGCTAAGTCAACCTTGATCCCCGTCAGGATCAAGCTCACAGCGTTTGGGCTGCACTACATCATTTTAACAACTGCACCACTCGGGCTCTCTAGTAAGAATACAAGCAGCCTTGATGGCACTCCCGATTATGGAGGTTCCCTGTGGCCTCCCTCACCATAGTTGCCAGAAGGTCATTCCTCTCTACAACTCTGGGAAAGGTAAGGTTACTACTTACCAGTGGAGGCTGAAAGCTCTCTGCTGACAGAGTGTCATAGGACCAGGCCAACTTGCGATTCAGTTCCTGGGTGCTCATGCTGGAGGTCTCTGCAGCTGAGCCCATTGGCTGCCTCGGCCTGAAGGTCTCCCAGCATTTCTCCTCCACCATAGTATGCATCAGAGAGAATGGTGGAATCTGGCATGGCATCTCCAGCATCTGAGCCTTGCAGGAAAGGATGAAAACAGTCAAAGGGATCGCACCACCACAAGGAGTGAACAAAGGGGCATTACCTGCTGTATGTGCAAAGGGGCATTACCTGCTGTATGGGACAGTGGTGAGTTTCTGCCAGGATTTCCTGGTGGATGTTTCTTTCTTGTTGTTGGGACAGCACCAAAGAATTCAGAATTGGAACAATAAACTTCTCCACCGTGACCACAGCATCGTGGCGCTTAATGAAATGATAAAACCTAGAAAGAATTAGGCATCGGTTTGGTTTTTTTAGGGCAGTGTTTACCAACCTTTGGTTTTTGGACTTCAATCCCCAGAAGCCTAAGTCAATTTCTCCAAAGCACTGATCAGCCAATGTACTGACTGAGGCTTCTGGGAATTGAAGTCCCAGACCACTGCTTTAGAGCTAAAACAAGCCTTTAAATGCACACACTGAAACAAAAGGAAAGGAAATTTTGGGAAAGAAGGAAGAGTTTTATACTGGTGTGAACAGCCTTGGGTCGCCGAGGCAAGGAAGGCGGCGATATAAGTTTGACTACTACTACTACTACTACTACTACTAATAATAATAATAATAATAATAATAATAATAATAATAAAGAGCAGAACAAGCAAGCAAAAAAGAAATGAGGCAAATAGGCATAAACATAAGGAAACTCCTATCTGAAGTAATATTCTAAAGCAGAGGAGGCAACCAAGTTTTTGACTAGTAAAGGTCACCCTTGCTCGAAAGCTAGTCATATCCGACTCTAGGATTCAGTGCTCATCTCTGTTTATAGCCGAAGAGACAGCGCTGTCTGCGTTAGCAGATGTTATCGTGGTCATGTGGCAGGCATGACTAGACACCAAAGCGCACGGAACAGTTTACCTTCCTACCAAAGTGGTCCCTATTTGTCCACTTGCAATTTCTTGCTTTCGAACTGCTAGGTTGGCAGGAGCTGGGACAAAAGACGAGAGCTCATTCTGTCTTGCAGTACTCGGGTTTTGAACTGCTGACCTTCTGCCTCCCAGTCAGCATCTTAACCACTTGACACATCTCATAGTTCCCAAGTGCTGGCCTTGCTAGGTAAGGCGACATATAATGCAAAACATTGGGAAGGTAATAATTTCCTGTATGAAAATCTTTGAAAAGCACTTCACAGATCTCAGCACATGTACATAACATTTCTCATAAATCCTATGCTGGATGGAAGAGGATTTTAAAATTAATCAACTATATTTTTTCTTAGTCACTTGCAGTTTAGCAAAAGCCCTAAAAGCAGAATTGTAAAGTTTACTTGATTAGTTATTCATTACAAAAATGTCTAATGTCAATCAACTGGCCTCTTCATTAAAAATAAAATTAATATACGTGTTTTAAAGATTGCACATGGCAAACACAATCTTAAATGCTGCATTTCCCCTTCTCTCTTACAAGATGGCATCTGCAGTGATACAGTTGTATAATCTAACATGAAAGCATTCTTCTCTCTTCAGAAATTTGCCTGCTGATGATGATGATACCCCAATTCAGCAGATTCATATATCAAGGAAAGTTGTTTCAGTTGAGTTGTAGCCTACACAGGAGATATATTTTTAAACACAGGAATGTTTGCCTAGCATCTTTCTGAGCACTAGACACATTTCTGAAAAACAACCACAAATAGCTAGAAACGGCCACAAAGCACAGGGATCTCTCTCTCTCTCTCTCTGAAAAGAGACAAGACATAGAAAACATGTTCTGTGAGTTGATATCTTCTGAAAAACACTTACCTCTGCTCAAACGTCTCTAGTATGCGGACCAGGAGCAGATAAAGTGACAGGCTTAAATTATAACGCAAGAGCAGGTGAATGTAAAGATTTCCAAAGGAGCCAACAGGCTGGTGTAATGTACTGTATCTCGAAAAACACTTTATCACAACGTTGCTCCGCAAACAGGCTCCAAGAATGGGCAGGGAAGTAGCCAGAGAATCTTGCAAAAGGTGGACATCTCGGAGCTGATACATAAATAGACACATTAGCAGAAAGGAAACTGAATTGTTTTTTAAAATTCCCAGCAGTTTCCAAACAAAGATCAAAAGCCCACCAGCCAACCTGATATGTTGATGGTTTCACATATTTTAAGTATCCTCATTTTAACTTCTGTTATGTTTGTTGTACTGTGCTGGTCTTAGACCACAATAAAGATTGATTGAATAAAGGTTGATTGATTGGGTTTTGAATGCTCTAAGACACTGGCTTTCAAACAGTGATGCTGTATCTGAAAGCAACAGTTACTTTCCCCATCCTCTCTTTAATTATCAATTGTATTTTCATATCACACGTTTTCAACAAAGGCTGGGAATTTCACATCTGCTGCACATCATCCAGTAATGGGCACCAGCAGGTTTGCACCAGTTCGCCAGAACTGGTAGCAGAAATTCTGGCTGGCCCAGCCCATCCAATTTTAAAAAAAGAATAGTCCTAATTCGGGAGCAATGCAGGGCTTTCCCCCTGGCCATGCCCACCATATCACACCCACAGTGTGGCAGTAAAAAATTTTGGAGGCCCTCATCTTACCTCTATGCATGCTCCTGGCCGGAGCCCACGGCCTGAATTCAGCAATGGCTGATAAGCAAGGCAAAGAGTAAATTTGCCATCCAGTTCAAAGAGGCCAGCTTCGGCATTTAGCACTTGAGTGATAGTGCCCTGGAAAAGGGTAGAGATAAAGCACCAGCACTATAAACAGTAATTTGGCACTTGAAATGACTAAGAAGTTTCAGTTGGCATAGGTTTTTCGTGAACTGCAACCCACTTCATCAGATGCAGATTTGTAGGCTACAGTCCACAAAAGTTAATACCAGATAGAACTTGTTTATTTTCTGGATGCCACCAGAGTCGCTGCTGTTTTTGCTGCAAGAGCAATTGTAAATGGTAAGAAGTGCTCTGAAGAACCCCCAGAGGTTCCAGAGCTTTTGTAATTTCAAAGAGAAGGAATTTAAATTCCTGGCAGGGTTCTCTCAATACAGAAGACATCGACAACTTACTGTATAGGAAACCATCTTGGACATCTTAACCAACGTCTTTTCTTCCTCTTCCAAGTCCAATAAGTTGTCAGGCTGCACACAGGTCAAGGTGGAAGCAGATGCAGCTGCACTTCCCTCAGAATCTGTACTCAAAAATTGCTCCTTCACTTGTTCCGTAAAATAAGGAAGAAGGTGTGAAGACGAGCAGGTGAAGAATACCTTAAATCCAGAGGTTTTGAGGTAGGTTATCTTCAGATTAGTCAGGATGTACCAACTTCCCAGCTGCAGTACATGATGCCACACCAACTGGGGAGGCTTCTAGGGTAGAAAAATCAGAAGGTATGTCAGGATTGAGTGCACTCAAAAACGTTACTTCGTCAAGATCTTAACCTACTTGATCTAACATGCTCCATATTCTCAGAGCTAGCTACAAATGCACGTCAATCTCTACATCTGAAGTTTATGTGTCGCAGTGACAAGGTCTAGCCTTCCTAAGATGAGTATACCAACCAGTTGCTCTGTATCATGGGTGCAAATCCTGCATGTGTCCACCTGCCCAGTCAAAAAAAGTATCCACCTCATTAATAATTAACCTCCAGAAGCTTCCAAATGGGCCTAAATACTTTAAGACAATTTTGCACCACTTTGACCCAAATATATATTCTTCCCCCAAAGCAGAAATGAACTTTGGAGGTCTCAGGTGTAAGAAGTAGGGTGAGAACCACCTCTGGACCCTCTACAGCTGCATACCGCTGCTTTCAGTAGCAAACATAACATTCTGCATAATTCATGTATAGTGACAAAAACTTTGCTTTGGGGGCAATACAGATACAGGTACAGGCAATACAGGTATGGAAACAAGATGTGGCTCAGATCCAGGTAACAAGCTTTGTTGAGCTACTATGCAAATCTAACGGTTGAACTGCTGTCCAGACGACTTACCTGCACAAGTACCGGCACACAAGCAGCTGAACTAGAGCACTTTAAGAAGAGAAAGAAGAAAGTCTTGCGGTGAATGGAGAGAATATTGCTCAGCCTGAACAGTTCACCTGCTACATTCCACACCGCCATCTTTTTACACTGGGGCCTAAACAAGAGAAGAATCCTTAGGGGTCAGTAGAGAGAAGAGGCATACCTTTGGTCCAGTGGTGGGCATCAAAAAAATGTCCTACCACACTGTGGGCATGGCCATGTGACTGGGTGGGCGTGGCCATGTGACTGGGTGGGCATGGTCTGTTGGCCATGTGACTGGTCTTTGCTATAGAGCTATGAAAATAGAAGCCTCTTCTATTTTCATCACTCTATAGCGAACCTCTGAAGCCATTTCCCCCTTGTCCAAGGCTCCGTTTCACCCCGAAGCGCCTCCCTAACCACTCCAGAGTGGCTGGGGATGCACTTTGGGGGAAATGGAGCCAGCTCCCTGCGAAGCCTCTTCTAGTAGGAGGAGGTGGGCGGGGCCAGCCATTTTTACTACCAGTACTGGTGCGAACCTGCTGATGCCCACCACTGTTTTGGTCTATTTATTTAAATCTATATATTTAGACTGATAAAACTCTTCTTCCAGCATTTAGGCAAAAAAATGTACAAATCTGAACTCGAATCTACAGGAAGACAGAAGCCAAGGCTGATTTACATAAGCTTCATAGAGCATGTAATTACCTTGAGGAACATGATCCAGGATTTCCTTAGAGCACGCAATCAAAATCGGGTAAAGAGGGAGGTGACCAATGTCATTTTTATGGCTAAGGCAAAGCTCTCAGCTGAAAACAACTATTGTTTGCACATTACTTCTAAGGACCATCTCTTCTAAGGTCCCCCTCAGTGGAGGAAATGCTACTGTAAACCATCATATTGGCCCCAACGGCAAAATGAGTGGAGGAGGAACTCTGATTCCCAACACTCATGGGTGCAGAAGAGGCCACGCCAGACTGGCTGTGAAGGCGCACCTTGTCCATATCCTCAAGGTTGCGGTAGTCCATTGCAGTCCCGGTTAAATCCTGCATGTCTCATTTCATATGTGTCGCAGGAGATGGATCCGCGATTATAGTGTGTGGGTCACTTCTTGACAAGCTGGGATCCACCTTAAATAAATTCACGCCAGTGGCATTTTCCCTGATTGCCTCGGAGGGCAAAGGTGGGCCGCCAAAACCAGGCCTCCTAGCGCTCTGGGGCAGGAAAAAAACCTGTATGCTCGGATCGCATTGTGGCCAACGACTTCTAAGGAATTTAAGCACTTTAACCACTAGTCTGGTAAATCAATATTCCAACAGAACATCATATTATACAATCAACCATCACAGCAATTGCAAAGATCTGATTGTCAATGCTGAAAACTTACCTGGTTCTGAGCAGCTGTGCTGCTGGTCCTGGGTAAAAGACAGGGACAATACCAACTGATTTCTCTGGGCCAGACATTACTTGGACTGGTTCTCCTAGAATCTCCACATACCCGGCTGTGTTTTGGCCTCTTTGAGGAATGTATACCCAATTGGGGAATAGCAGTGGAAGTTCTAGCCACTCAAGTTTAAAATGCAGGACCTAAACCAGGGGGGAAAAGAGTCTCCATTAAGTGTACCCAAACCATCAACCTTTCTATGAAACTAATATTCCTGAATACAGTGATACCTCATACAACGTCCAAACTTAGTTCCACAAGTTTGGACTTTATACGGATTTGGACTTTGTATGAGGCATGCAAAATCCTAGCCGCGATGCCTCATACAACGTCCAAATCCTTGCTGCGATGCCTCGTACAACGTCATTTCCATAGAGATAAATTGTACTATAACAGCACAGACTTCAGAGCAAAGTCAAGGAAACAGACAGGAAAGTGACAGAACTTTAAGAAAACATTGTCTAAAGGCTAAATACATTACAAAAACATGTCAAACAACCCTGATTGTCCAAGAACCTGAAGAATGCTGCAAAAATCCCAGGAATGCTTCTAAAAATTCTGATGAAAAATTCAAGGAGAATAACAATTCAGTAAGGAAGACGGTATCACTGGTTGCGGGACAGACTATTTGGAACTCTTCAGAATGTCCATAGAATACATACTAGCAGGAGGGATATTATACAGGTATACATCCATTGTTCTACTGAAACTACATCAGCCCTACTCAGACATGTCCTAAGTCTGTGAACAGCACATAGAAGGAAAGCAGCACTATAGCCCTACCCGCTTTGTAGTCTCTGTGTTCATGTGGAAGATACATGTTTAAAAAAAGCCTATTGTATCTGGAGACTCTGACAGGTGAGCAAGTACTCCAATCTTGTCCATTTTCCATGAGCAAAGCAAATACTTAATCTTTATCATACCTAGCCTGGCTCTTTGATTTTGACAGCTGCAGTAATGGAGCTTTTAATTATAATAATTTGAACTACAGAAATGGATGCCTAGACATTAATATGCTCCAGGCTCCATGCAAACAAAGCCCGAAGGACTCTAATGAAGAAGGGTGTGAAGGCGTTTAGGGACTGTGGTGGCTCAAGTGGTTAAGACACTGAACTTGAAGACTGGAATGTCGGAGTTCGATACCCAAGTACTGCAAGACGGAGTGAGCTACCGTCTCTGTCCCAGCTCTTGCCAACCTAACAGTTCGAAAGCAAGAAATTGCAAGTAGATAAATAGGGACCACTTTGGTGGGAAGACAAACAGCGTTCCATGCACTCCAGTGTTGAGGCATGCCTGCCACATGTCCACAGAAATGTCTATAAACAGAGATGAGCACTGAACCCTACAGTCGGATATGACTGGCTTTTGAGCAAGGGTGACCTAAGCAGCTTCTTAATCTATTTCTAGAAACTACAACACCTCTTTCTGAGAAAATTTCCAAGGTTAAAAAGAGCAGAATTTTCGGAAGCCATACCATACAAGGCAGCACACCAGTGTTGTCTCGTAGATACAGACTGCCATCTATCAACATTTCTTTTTCCCTCAGTCTTTTGTCTGTCAAGTAGCCAAAGAGGATCAGGTGAGTTCGCTGCAAAACTCTCTGCTTGGGCAGGACACTTTCGCCCTGGCGGGCCCATTCGTTGAACTCATCAGAGGTCCAGGTCAAATGACTACAGCAAGGCATTCGCTGCTGGGACTGAAGCTCAGAGATGGAGACAAAGCTGGAAAAGAAGGATTCACCCAGTGAAAATATCACAGACAAAGGACAAATGAATAAAAAGGTTTTCCAAGTAGACAGACCAAAAGCTTTAGCAACAGCTATCAGGAATTAATAGTGACACACACACAAAAAAAAAACCTACCTGGAGCAACTTGAGAGGAAAAATTAGATAAATTTGAATCTACTTTTCAAATTTACTGAATTTTGCTAAAAGAAAACTCTTACAAATTGTATCCTTCAAAATCACACAAAAGAAAACAAAAGCTTTTAAATGAGGGGTGGCCAAACTACGGCCTGCGGCACAATTTTATGTGGCCTGCTGCCACCCTCGCTGCTACTGGAAGCGGATGCAGTTACAACAACTGTAAAACGTGCCTGCACCTGCATTTATGACAACCACAGGTGCATTTTACAGCAACGTTTACGGTAGGAGGAACCACATGACCAGCCTACTCAACCACAGCCAAGGCCTACTCAACCTACTCAACCAGCCAGCAGAGCGAAAAGTTTGGGAACCCTGTTTTAAATGTTTCATGTGTTCTATCAGTATCAGAAATGTAGCTTCATATTTCTTAGAATTAGACTCAAATATTCCTGTTAAACAAGAAATTCAATATTCAGGCAATGGCCAGTTCCATATATTTAATAATTCAATCCAAAAATTGAATTAAAGTCAATGTCCAAAATCCTGTTGTTCAGAGTAGTAAAGCACATTACAGTAGAACCCTTGAATCAGTGGGAATTTAGTGAATCAAACTCCTCCAAATGTTCCATTGGTTCAAATGGATCTGTAGTGGTGATTTACCAGGATAAAGTAACTCAGCTAGAGTAGGCCTTTTTGAAGAAGTGAAACGTATGGAAGAGAAAGTCATGGCAGACCAGCTGTGGAAACCCTTGGTGGACACTGATAGTCTGGATCCATTTCAATTGGGGTTCAAGCCAGGGCATAGGACTGGGGCAACAATGGTTGCATTATTCAATGACTTTTTATGGGAAGCTGACTGGGAAAGTGTGATCCTATTAGTCTTCCTACATCTCTCAGCAGCTTTTGATATTATTGATCATGGTATCCTGTATAGATTACCGGGGCTCTTCCCTGGATCTAGTCCTTCCACAATGACCGTATCTATATGGTCCAGTATGAGGATGCTGTATTGGCCCCTTGGGTATAACGCTATGAGATCCCACATGCTTGATCATCTCGCCAATGTTGTTTAGCATCTTTGTTTATTGATTCAATTGATTGATTGAGTGTACTGTACTTATAAACCGTCTTCTTCCCAATGAGGGACTCAAGGTGGCTATATGAAGCTGTTGGGGGAAAGTTATCTGGAGTTTGTTGTCATCAATATGGGGATGAAATGCAACACTATCTCTCCTTTACATCTTCAGCAGTGGAAACTGTCCAGGTTTTGGAGGTCTGCCTGACCACAATAATGGACTGGATGAGGACTAGCAGATTAAAACTGAATCCTAACAAAATGAAGATGTTGTTGTTGTTGTTTTAGGAGGTGACTAACTGGCTGGCTGGCTAAGATAGGGTCACACTCCCCCTGAAGGCCTGGTTCATGACTTGGGTGTTATCTTTGATCCAGCTTCCGTTATGAAGAAGCAAATATCTTCTGTCCTTTTTTTCCAATGAAAGGAGGTTGCCCAGTGGCACCCCTGCTTGGACAGGAAATCCCTGACAACACTAGTTGTCACACTGGTAATCTCGAGGATCAATTACTGCAATGCTTTCTATGTGGGACTGCTCCTGGAGTTGACATGGAAGCATCAGCAGGTTCAAAATGCAGCCCTGAAGGAAGCTCATAAAGTATCGATGACATAGGGGAGGTTGAATTTTTCAGCTATATCCTCCTTTAATGTTGTTCCTTGTCCAGTGAGCTCCTTCCTCCATTGTCTAATTTAGTTTTGCTCTTGCATACCATCAAGTGTTTGTTCCTGCCATAAAGGTCTTCCTGGATCAAAGCTGGAGGACTTGAGGCTCATATCCATTTAGAGGATTTCGAGGGTTGTTCTCTTCACATCTGTTACTACTTCTCTATCTTGGGTGGAGCGATACTGACAAGAGGGTATATTTTCTCAATTTGCGTAGGTTTGAGGCATCCTGTCACTATATGCATGGCTTCATTAACAGCAATGTCAAATTGTTTTGTGTATGCAGATGCGCTCCATACTGGAGCAGCGTACTTTGCTGCAGAGATGCTCAGGGCCAAAGCTGGTGTATGTGTGGATGTATGCTCCCCATAAGTTTGGATATACCAAATGAAAACTGTCATAATAATGTTAATAATTGACTGGGACCCTAATAAAAGATTAACTTCTTTCCTTCAGGGCACAAATAATATGCAAATATTAGAACTGTCAAGTTTACAGTTGGGGCCATTCAAAAGAGAAGAAGATTTATTGATCAGATAGGGGTTGCATGCAAAGGTGATGAATTTTATTGGGTGAAAATTAAATTTCATGTCAGAAATTATTCTGGGTTGAAAGGGTTTTTGCTGGAGAAACTCCACTCAGGGGATGCCCGAATGAGGCTCCTTTCATGTCCCCAAGATCCGTCATGCAGCACTTGGGGATCAAACCCAGACCTTCCAATCTCCAAGCTCAGCATCTTAACCACTAAGCCTCTGCAGTGCTGAATTTTATTGAGTAAATTTCATACCTCATTTAATTGTGATTGTATCATTCTACTTTTAATCTGTTTTTATTCTGTTTTTGTAATCATGTTTTATCTAATGTACAGTAAAACCCCTACTTACGAAAAAAGTCCGTTCCGTAGGCTTTTGCTTAAATCGTTTTTTTTATGTAACACGAAGCAAACACACAGGAAAAATTATTTTTTTACATAACTCGAAGCAAACCCATAAGAAAAATGAAATGTTTATGTAACTCAAAGCAAACCTATAGGGAAATGAATTTTTACGTAACTCGAAGCAAACCCATAGGAAAAATGAAATGTTTGTGTAAATCGAAGCAAACCTATAGGGAAATGAATTTTTACATAACTCGAAGCAAACCCATAGGAAAAATGAAATGTTTATGTAAATCGAAGCAAACCTATAGGGAAATGAATTTTTACATAACTCGAAGCAAACCCATAGGAAAAATGAAATGTTTATGTAAATCAAAGCAAACCTATAGGGAAATGAATTTTTACGTAACTCGAAGCAAACCCATAGGAAAAATGAAATGTTTGTGTAAATCGAAGCAAACCTATAGGGAAATGAATTTTTACATAACTCGAAGCAAACCCATAGGAAAAATGAAATGTTTGTATAAAAATAGAAGCAAACCTATAGGGAAATGAATTTTTACATAACTCAAAGCAAACCCATAAGAAAAATGAAATGTTTATGTAAATCGAAGCAAACCTATAGGGAAATGAATTTTTACATAACTTAAAGCAAACCTATAGGGAAATGAATTTTTACATAACTCGAAGCAAACCCATAAGAAAAATGAAATGTTTATGTAAATCAAAGCAAACCTATAGGGAAATGAATTTTTACGTAACTCGAAGCGAACCCATAGGAAAAATGAAATGTTTGTGTAAATCGAAGCAAACCTATAGGGAAATGAATTTTTACGTAACTCATAGCAAACCCATAGGAATAATGAAATGTTTATGTAAATCGAAGCAAACCTATAGGGAAATGAATTTTTACATAACTCGAAGCAAACCCATAAGAAAAATGAAATGTTTGTGTAAATAGAAGCAAACCTATAGGGAAATGATTTTTTACATAACTCGAAGCAAACCCATAGGAAAAAGGAAATGTTTATGTAAATCGAAGCAAACCTATAGGGAAATGAATTTTTACATAACTCGAAGCAAACCCATAGGAAAAATGAAATGTTTGTGTAAATAGAAGCAAACCTATAGGGAAATGAATTTTTACATAACTCGAAGCAAACCCATAAGAAAAATGAAATGTTTATGTAAATCGAAGCAAACCTATAGGGAAATGAATTTTTACATAACTTAAAGCAAACCTATAGGGAAATGAATTTTTACATAACTCGAAGCAAACCCATAAGAAAAATGAAATGTTTATGTAAATCAAAGCAAACCTATAGGGAAATGAATTTTTACGTAACTCGAAGCGAACCCATAGGAAAAATGAAATGTTTGTGTAAATCGAAGCAAACCTATAGGGAAATGAATTTTTACGTAACTCATAGCAAACCCATAGGAATAATGAAATGTTTATGTAAATCGAAGCAAACCTATAGGGAAATGAATTTTTACATAACTCGAAGCAAACCCATAAGAAAAATGAAATGTTTGTGTAAATAGAAGCAAACCTATAGGGAAATGATTTTTTTACATAACTCGAAGCAAACCCATAGGAAAAAGGAAATGTTTATGTAAATCGAAGCAAACCTATAGGGAAATGAATTTTTACATAACTCGAAGCAAACCCATAGGAAAAATGAAATGTTTGTGTAAATAGAAGCAAACCTATAGGGAAATGAATTTTTACATAACTCGAAGCAAACCCATAAGAAAAATGAAATGTTTATGTAAATCGAAGCAAACCTATAGGGAAATGAATTTTTACATAACTCGAAGCAAACCCATAGGAAAAATGAAATGTTTGTGTAAATAGAAGCAAACCTATAGGGAAATGAATTTTTACATAACTCGAAGCAAACCCATAAGAAAAATGAAATGTTTATGTAAATCGAAGCAAACCTATAGGGAAATGAATTTTTACATAACTCGAAGCAAACCCATAGGAAAAATGAAATGTTTGTGTAAATAGAAGCAAACCTATAGGGAAATGAATTTTTACATAACTCGAAGCAAACCCATAAGAAAAATGAAATGTTTATGTAAATCGAAGCAAACCTATAGGGAAATGAATTTTTACATAACTTGAAGCAAACCCATAGGAAAAATGAAATGTTTATGTATATTGAAGCAAACCAATAGGGAAATGAATTTTTACATAACTCGAAGCAAACACATAGGAAATTTCTGTAAATTGGGACATTTCTGTAAATTGGGACATGTTTTTTTTAGCTCAAAATCATTATGCAAGTCGAATTTTATGTAACTCGGGGCATTTGTAAGTCGGGATTTTACTGTACTTTTAATCTGTTTTTGTAATCATGTTTTATCTAATGTATTTTATAACCTTTTAACATGATATGGTCAGATGACTAATCGGTTAATAATAAAGGATACTGGATACTGTTAATAAGCATTCCTAGATGTCCCAAGACTTGCTGTCTTTCCTACAACAAAACCTAGCATGGGGCTACTACCTCTCTGGAAATGCCAGAGATCAACAAATGAAAAAAAAAATGCTTTCAAGCGCCAATCGGCTTGGCTCCCCTGACTAAGACGCTGACTGGGAGGTGGAAGGTCAGCAGTTCGATCCCCGAGTACTGCAGGACAGAATGAGCTCCCGTCTTTGTCCCAGCTCCTGCCAATCTAGCAGTTCGAAAGCAAGCGCATAACGACCGATCTAAAAGCCGGCCAAAGGAAGGATGGATTGAAGGGAAGTACAAACAATTTACTAATAAGGCAAGCGCCGACCGATACCCTCCTGCTCTCCCTTCCTCACCTATAGCCTTGCAACAGATCGCTGCTGCTGCTGCTGCTGCATGGAGCCAGGGCTCGCAGCAGACACTGCCAAGCCGCGTCTACCGGCAACTGGTCGGTCTCGCCGCCGTCCTGCATTGCCCGCAGCCAGTGATGCTCCAGTGCCGAAAAGGCGGCGCTGGACGGGGGACCGAGGTCCGATCCTAGAGCAGGAGGAGGCTCCATGGATGGCCACAAGGCGCCCTTTCCTCGTGGGCGGGATAAACAGGCATCCACGCCCCCTTCTGGGCGGGCCCTAATAAGAGCGGTGAGCGCATGGAGGTATAAAAAAAATGACATGACGTCACAAACTTGAAGCCGACTAATCTGACAGTCCGCCATGTTAGTTGGCCCAAAACATTGCCTAATGGTGCTTTGATTGTGTGGAGTCGTGAAAGTAGATCGGGGGTTCCCCTTTAATATTAGTGGGTGGGGGGTTGCGATCCCGCTAGCTCCCCTGGGTCCAGAAGGGTTGGGGGGGGACAGACCCCTTTTGTCCCCCCCAACCCTCACGGACCCACGGACCGAATCCACCCCACCCCCTGATATTAAAAGGGAAAACCCGATCGGAGTTTCCCCTTTAATATCAGTGGGTGGGGGGGGGGGTTGCGATCCCCCTCTTTGCTGGCTCCCCTGGGGTTGGGAGAACAAAAGGGGTCTGTGTCCCCCCCCAACCCTTCTGGAGCCAGGGGAGCCAGCAGAGAAGGGGATTGCAAACCCCCCCCCCCAACACGGTTTCTTCTCGTTAAAAACGGAGAGTTGGGGTGGTGGTGGAATCGAACCCCTCTCCCTGGTCCCCTGGGTTTGGGGGGACAAAAGGGGTCTGTCTCCCCAACCCTCCGGAACCCAGGTGACCCAGCGGAGATGGGGAATCCCCCCGATACCCCCGATATTAAAGAGAAGAAAGCAAGCGGTTTCTTCTCTTTAACAACGGAGAGTTGGGGGGTGGGGTGGATTCGTTCCCCTCTCCCGCGTCCCCTGGGTTTGGAAGGGTTGGGGGGACAAAAGGGTTCTGTCCCCCCAACCCTTCTGGACCCAGGAAACCCGGGAGAGGTGATCGATTCCACCCCCCTCCAACACTCCGTTGCTGAAGAGAAGAAACCGCTTGCTTGCTTCTCTTTAATAACGGGGTGTCCTGCGGGGGGATCCCCTCTCTGCCGGGTCCCCTGGCTCTGGAAGAGTTGGGGGACAGACCCCTTTTGTCCCCCCAACCCAGGGGAGCAGGGAAAGGAGATCGTGAAGCCTGTAGTGCCATCTCCTGTTTTTTATACCTCCGTGGGTGAGCGGGTCTGGTTCAGCATGTCACTTCCTGGTTCATAGGGAGGGGCCGTTTCCAGCGTCAATCGGCTTGGCTCCCCTGACTAAGACGCTGACTGGGAGGTGGAAGGTCAGCAGTTCGATTCTCGAGTACTGCAGGACGGAATGAGCTCCCATCTTTGTCCCAGCTCCTGCCAATCTAGCAGTTCGAAAGCAAGAAATTGCAAGTAGATAAATAGGGACCACTTCGGTGGGAAGGTAAACAGCGCTCCGATGTTTAGTCATGCCTGCCACATGACCACAGAATCATCTGCAGAAGTAGACAACACTGGCTCTTCGGCTTTGAAACCCTAGAGTCGGATACGACTGGCTTTCGAGCAAGGGAAACCTTACTAAAACCTAAACTTGGGGCTCAATAGGGAACTCGAAGTTTTAAACCTGTCTGTTTTAATCAGACCTACGTGGTTCAAAAATTTTTCCGTCGGATATTGTTTTGTATGATTTTAAGTTTTGTGCTACAGCGATCATACCGTGATGGCTATATTGCAGGGATTCTCAACCTGCGGCCTGTGGGCCAGATGCGGCCCGTGGCACCATTTCATGTGCCCCCCACTGCCTCCACCACACCAGTAAGTGCCAAGAGATGGAGGAAGGGCAAAATGGCCATCCGGCCCCCAAAGCTGTCTGATGGAGCGTAACCCTGTCCCCCGGCTTTAAAAGGTTGAAAACTCCTGCTATATTGCATATCAGAGAGTAAACAAAACAAATAAAAAACGTTGTGGCACTGCTATATTACAATAGCAGTTGCCGTAGCACTAATTTTAAAAACTTACTTTATTCTATTTCTTTTAACTTTGAATGGATATATTTTTAAATAATATATTTTAACTACATTTTAAGCATTTAAATTTTACAATGTTAAGCTCTCATTTTACTGTGCTGGTTTTAGACCATAATAAAGTGATTGATTGGTTAAAAAGTTTTTTTTATATATAAAAAAGCTCTTTATTAGAAACGCCATGCCAGTCCGAAGACAAACATGGGTGATATCTTCATCAGAGACCACTAAAATATGTCTTGCACACAGATATGCAAATACATTGTTTTTCTTATTCCCCATATCTCGGCTTGGTCGTTTGCACTTAATTCATTCTGGATGGGGCAGGCTGTCCAGACAGTGGTTTACACAGCTCAGAAAATTACTTTTTGTCTTATTTCATGTCCCAATCAAACCCTGGAATGCCAAAATGAAGCCACTTTCTTCGCTTTGTCGTTAACTGTAATAACCAGGACTCTGATCAAGTAAGGCTATTTAGTGTTTAGTCCAGAAAAGTAAATCTTCCAACTACGATTATGCAGTGTAATATTTTAGTGTCTTGCACGGGAGACAAAGAAGGAGTCGCAGGAAGGACTAACACAGGTTTATTGATTGATGGTCTGTAAGAACATGTGGTAATGGCGGAGGTACATCTCATTATATACAGTAACACAATACATTTGAATCTGGCTGCACGGTAGCTTATTGGCTGCTACCGGCGTGACCTCGCCCCGGTCACGCCTCTCCTGTAGTTCTTCTTCTGTAGTTCCTCTGTGGTTCTTTGACATGCGGGAATCTCCCACGGCTGTTCGTGATTTGGGGAATGTGGACCATGTGAGACTGAACGCTCGCAGCTGCCCTCTATGGGCGGCTTGCTCGCGTTCCTTAGCAGCTGAGATACATTGTGATTGAGGCTGGTTACATTCATACATTTAAAGAGACATTGTACATGCATACATAACATCCCTCCCCCCTAGGATGGGACGAAGTCCCTCAACCATTGTGGCTTGCTGCAAGTGCGCCGGGGGCGTGCGGCCGCCTGACCTAATACAGGGGAGCCTGTGACTCCTGGATCTGTGGAGTCTCGTCCTGCAACGGAAAATGGAGACTCGTTAGTGGTTCCGTGGGGCGCTTGCGATGCCCTTGTCTTGGGGGACGGAAATGGAATGAACAGCTGGGAAGTGAACCCCTGTTTATTTCCTGAGGACCCCGGGGACCCTCCCAGCACAAACCTCGGGACCGACGAGGATGCCCTCGCGGTCCCGCCACCTCCTGTTGTCTGTTCGGGAGTTCGGGAACTAGTGGCGGGGGCGGGTGAGCTCCCGCCGGCTGCTTTCTGTTTAGGGGCCGGAGCTATGGAGTACTCTAGGATACAGGAACCGGGGGGGCTGGAGGTACCAGGGGCTGAACTGAAACCCCTCTTCTCGCTAGGACGGGTGGGGGACCACTCCGCTAACTCCCCCTGGTACGTAAAATCAAAATCATTACTAAACTGATCCCTCTCTTTCAAAGTATCCTCCTCTGTGGATGAGAACCCAGGATATGCGTTTGTATCCGGGGGTTCCTCCGTGTCTCCCCCTTGGGTAATGCGGGTGGGGGAGGACCCTAACGCTGACGCCCCTTCCCCTGTGACTCGCCTTCTGAGTTGGTCGGCGTGCCTTCTCCAAAGTAGCCCTGAACTGGTTTCGACCCTGTAGGATACCGGCCCCGTTTGCTCCACAATTGTGCCCGGTACCCACGCTGGTCCCGCGGCCGCGTAGTTTCTGCAGTGAACCGGGTCCCCTATCGCAAAACTTTTGGAGCTCCCTCCCCCCATGCTTATGTTCCTCCCTTCATCCTCCACCCTGGACGGATCCATCCGGTCAAAAAGGGTTACCGGACGCCTCCTTATGAGGAGTTCGGCTGGGGAAAAACCTGAGGCTAAGGGGGTTGTCCTGTAGCAGATGAGGAACTGGCACAATTGCAGGTTCAACTCACCGGGACCCATGCGCCGCAGTGCGTCTTTTGTAGTGCGCACTTGGCGCTCTACCTGACCATTTGTGGCGGGGTGGAACGGGGCAGCGGTTATGTGCCTGACGGCGTTCCTATCCATAAATGTCTTGAACTCTGCCGACGTGAAGGTACTAGCGTTATCGCTTACCAAGACGTCGGGCAGGCCGAAGCAGGCGAACAGCTTGCGCAACTGTTTAATGGTTGCGGCAGAGGAAGTGCTGTTCATGGGGATTACCTCCAACCACTTGGAGTAAGAGTCAACGACTAGGAGGAACAAGGACCCGCGGAAGGGGCCAGCGAAATCCACGTGGATTCGAGACCATGGGCCGCGGGCCGTGTCCCACTCTCTATGGGGTAGCTTGGATTCCTCGGGCCGAGAGCTCTGGCAGCTCTCGCACGTGCCCACTAACCGTTCTATATCTGCGTCTATTTTGGGCCACCAAACAAAACTCCTAGCTAGGGCCTTTGAGCGCACGATCCCCGGGTGGCTGGTGTGCAGTAGCTTCAGCACCCTCGCCCTCAGTTTCTCGGGAATGACTACCCGCTGTCCCCAGAGTAAGCAGCCCCTTTCCAGGGAAAGCTCCACTCTGCGTCTGCCAAACGGCTGGAATTCCTCACCTGGGGGAGTAGTGGGCCAGCCTTTTCTAACCCAGGAGCTGACTTGGGCTAGGGTCTTGTCGGCCGCCGTCGCCTTGGCGAGGTCGGCCGGGACAATGGGGGGTGAGTCGAGGGCCTCGATCAGCAGGATTTGGTGGTCCTGCTCCACCTCGCATGTGGGGTCTCCTAGGCTAGGGAGAGGGGATCGGGATAGTGCATCTGCATGGGAGATCTCTTTCCCTGGGCGGTAAATCAGCTCGTACTGGTAGGCGTTGAGGAATATAGCCCAACGCAACATCCTGGGGGATAAAATTTGGGGGGTCGGTTTGCCGGTGGTGAAGATTCCCAGCAACGGCTTGTGATCAGTCACCACCGTAAACTCGCGGCCATACAAGAAGTCATGGAACTTTTTCGTTCCCGCAATTATGGCTAGGGCCTCCCTATCCGTTTGCGCGTAATTGCGCTCAGCCTTAGAAAGGGACCTTGAATAGTACGCCACCGGGGCCTCCCGCCCGCTCTCTAGCACCTGGCACAGAACCGCCCCCACCCCCACCGGGGATGCATCACATACTAGAACCACTGGTTTCCTCGGATCGAAATGGGTCAGGACAGCATTCGAGGATAGGAGTGACTTTAACTCTTTAAATGCTTTCTCCTGCCTGTCCCCCCACCGTCAAGCCGCGTCCTTCTTTAGTAGGGCGTGCAGTGGCTCCGTGACCGATGCCTTCCTTGGCAGGAATGAATGATAAAAATTGAGGAGCCCCAGGAAAGACTGCAACTCTGGCTTTGCGGTGGGGCGGGGGGCATTCTTTACAGCTGCGACTTTGGACTCCGAGGGGCGAATTCCCTCTGGGGTTACCTTAAACCCGAGGAATTCGACTTCTCTTGCGAAAAATACGCATTTGTCTTTTCGAAGACGGAGCCCCGCTTTCTCGAAGACTGAGAGGACCCCATCTAACCTCGTGGCTAGCTCTGCCTCACTCCCCGCTGTTATCAGGACATCATCGAAGTAGGGGAGAACACCTGGAAGCCCCTTTAATAGGCGTTCCACGAGGGCTTGGAAGATCCCGGGAGCCGAATTCACGCCAAACTGGAGGCGCGTCACTTTAAAGGCACCCTTATGGGTTACAATCGTCTGCGCGGCGGCGGCAGCTGGGGTTACCGAGAGCTGTTGATAAGCCTGCGCTAAGTCTAGCTTGGCGAAGCACCTCCCCCCATGTAACGTGGCCAGTAAGTGGCTGACTACGGGCACCGGGTATGCATTTGGCCGAATGGCCTTATTAATCGTACATTTATAATCCGCACATATCCTGACCTCCCCGTTTGATTTAAGGGCCGTAACAATCGGCGTCTCCCATTCCGCCGAATCGACGGGAACCAAAATCCCCTGCCCCACCAGTTTGTCCAGTTCCGCCTCGATCTTGTCCTTTAGTGCGAAAGGCACTCTCCTTGGCTTGAGGCGGATGGGCCGGATCGCTGGATCTAGTTCAAAAGAGACTGGGGGCCCCCGGTACTTTCCGAGCCCCTTTTTGAAAACGTCCGGGTGTGCATTGCACACGTCCCGCATTGGGTCAGTCTCGATGGCGTTAATGCCGGACAGTTCGATTCCCAGGGGAGCAAACCACTGTGTTCCCAGAAGGCAGCACCTTCCCCCCTTGAGGACGACTAGGGGCAGTCTCTCCGAGTAGTTCTTAAATTTCACTTTGAACTTTCTCACCCCCAACACTGGGATCCCTTTTCCCTGCACGTCCCGCAAGTTCGACTTTAGGGCCCGCAGTTTGGGCCGCGCCTCTGGGGGAATGCGCATATACTCTCTCTGGGATAGGATGGAATAGGATGACCCCGAGTCTATCTCCATCCTCACTGGGAGCCCCTGTAACTGTACCTCAACGAAGAAACGCCGGTGCTCCAGTCCCACGCGGTTGACGCCTTCCTCGTCGGAACCGGTCGCGACCTTCCTCGTGCCGGTCGCCTTACGCTGGTGTCCCCGGGGGTGACTCGGGCCGCTCCTGTCCTCGGTCCGTCCGCGCCTGCAAACTCTGGCGATGTGCCCTTTCCGGCCGCAGTTGTGGCACTCGGCCTTGCGAAACGGGCACCTCGTGCGGTCGTGGGACGCCCCACAACCGTCGCAGCGGCGGTCTTTCCCGTCGCGGGTCTCACGCTTCTCCCCGCGCTTCCGCTGGACGTCGTCGTCCTCGCTGGAACAGGGGTCTGTCGTCGTAGACGACTCCTCGGACATCGCTGGTGAGCCGGCGGGCGGCTTGGGGGCCCGCCAGGCAGTCTTTGTTGGTGTCCGCCGGGCCGCTTGCACTGGTGACTTGGCCCTCTCGGCCGCGGCCCCTCGGGACTTGAACAGCCTGACCCCGCTCCTGGCCTCCTCGGCCGCTTGGGCCTCCCGCAGCACCTCGTTGAACGTGAGGCGGCTGTCGCGGGTCATCAGGCGCCTCTGTAGCTCCTCGTCCCTCAAACCACACAACATGCGGTCTCGGAGGGCCTGGTCCAGGTCGTCCCATTGGCAGTGCACCGCTGCCAGCCGGAGGGCCGCCGCGTAGGCGGACACGGACTCGCCTGGGCGCTGGTCTCGCCGGTGGAATGCGACCCGGGCTGGGAAGATTGAGACCGGCGGTTGGAAGTGCTCTCGCAGCGCTTCCAAGATGCGGTCGATGGGCACTTCGTCCACCTTTCGGGGGGCCACGAGGGTCATCAGGATGCGCATCGCGGCCGGTCCCACCTGGGACAGGAAGTGCGAGCGCATCAGCGCGTCGTCGTCGACGCCGTTGGCTTCCATCGTGTGCCGAAACTGGCACTCGTAGAGCTCCCACTGCTCGGGCTCGCTGACATCGAACTGGTACGGCTTGACCTTGGGATTCGCCATCGATCCCACCTTCGTCGCCAATTTAGTGTCTTGCACGGGAGACAAAGAAGGAGCCACAGGAAGGACTAACACAGGTTTATTGATTGATGGTCTGTAAGAACATGTGGTAATGGCGGAGGTACATCTCATTATATACAGTAACACAATACATTTGAATCTGGCTGCACGGTAGCTTATTGGCTGCTACCGGCGTGACCTCGCCCCGGTCACGCCTCTCTCCTGTAGTTCTTCTTCTGTAGTTCCTCTGTGGTTCTTTGACATGCGGGAATCTCCCGCGGCTGTTCGTGATTTGGGGAATGTGAACCATGTGAGACTGAACGCTCGCAGCTGCCCTCTATGGGCGGCTTGCTCGCATTCCTTAGCAGCTGAGATACATTGTGATTTAGGCTTGTTACATTCATACATTTAAAGAGACATTGTACATGCATACATAACAAATATGCTAAGATCATTTGTCTATCCTTTTCCTATGTCTGTGGAGGATTCAGAGCAAAATGGGAGGGAAGATGTTGTTCTTCTGTTTTACTGGCAGAGTGACATGGAAAGTTTTTAAGAGAGAAAGGCAGCAAAGTAGATTCCACACTATGGAATCTGACTTTCACACTATGGATTGAAAGTCTCTCTTTCATAAGGTGCCCAACCTTAGGGACATGCAAAAAAGCATGTGTAGTCAGAAACTAATGAGGAAGGAACCCCAATGAACATGCCGGGACTTCTGAATAAACAAGTTCAGGATTGCCCTGTTGCACTAACAAATCCTTCCTGATGACTTTTTATACCATTCTGTGTCTCCCTCAAGGTGGAAGTCACTGCTACCCTTAAGAAACAAAAAAGAAACCAATTGCAGGATGTGTGGTTGGGAAATTGTAGGATCCGCGCACACAATTGGCATACTGTCCCTGACAGAACCACGGCTTGGGGGAACACTCCTTGGAGCCCTGGTTCCGAGGGGACAGACATTGGGGAGCGGATTAATAATCATAGTTTAATTCACCGATCGCTGACCTGGCAGGCAGCTCGGACAATAGAGGGCAAAAGATCACCGGGTGATAAACTCAATAAGCATGTAATGGGTAATCTTGTATCCGCAGAGGCTCTGAGTCCAAGAGTCAACCTAGGCACATGTTTACTCCCGATAGCAGTAGACAATGCATGTCCCCTGGTAGTAAATTAGATAGATAAGGAACTTCCCCCCAGTGAGGTCACCCCTGATGAGCAACTTGTGTAATCTTAAAGTGCAGACCTGCAGTTTTCCTGTAACAGCCACGCGCAACCTATGCACGCAGTTGAGCTAGGCAAGGTATAAAGATTAGAGCCTTCTGATCAATAAACACTGGTCTTCGCTCCATCTTGCCTCGTGTGCCTTTATTTGACCAGTCTCCTCCGGGACCTTCCAGCCTGCATCGGGCCCCAATTCAACAGGAAATAGCATGCGTCTCCAATTTGGAGATCTAGTAATAAAGACTCCAAAGGTTATGGCTACTTAGTTCGAGGCATATTTCATGTGGAAACTTTTTTTAAACTAAAAATGTTGATCTTCCAAATTAAAAATAATAGATAGTCCATTTTCCTTTTCTCATATCAATGTTAATAGAAAAGCTACATACTGTACTTACTGTACATGAAAACAATGTTTTTAAAAGGCCATTAATAATAATTTCATGTCAGAAATTATTCTGGGCTGAAAGGATTTTTGCTGGAGAAACTCCTTTAATGCCCCCAAGATCTTTTCCCACCGAAGTGGTCCCTATTTATCTACTTGCAATTTCTTGCCTTCGAACTGCTAGGTTGGCAGGAAGTGGGACAGAGATGGGCGCTCAAACTGTCATGCAGTACCCGGGTCTTGAACTGCCAACTTGCCAGCCTTCCAGCTAACAAGGCAAGCTTCTTAACCACTGAACCTCCAGAACCCAAAAAAGACCATTTAAACATGTTTTAAAAATCACCCTCAAAATATATAAGAGGTGTGATTAAGATGTTTCCAGAGACATCTGACACGTATGCCAAATAAGGGTAGTGCATTATTGCTGCAGGTGATAAGAGGACTAATACTGAGAGAATAGTTACATTTCAACAGTCTTAAAATGTACTATGGAAGAGATATCACCTCAAATGTTATATAAGAGGGCTGCATCCTAAGAAGCAAAATGACATTCTTAACAACTCTTTTTGCCATTAGAAGTCGTCCACACCTAGGTTCTTATATGCCTGCTCTCCAATAGTGGGAATTCCTCTATTTCTCCCCATAGTACAAAGATGAGAGTTTAAGAGAAAAGACAGCTTGCAACAAAAGAAACACTTCCTCTTTTCTAACAGAAGATGCTGTGCTCATTACGGTCTCAGTTTATTTATTTTTTTATTTTATATTCAAATTTATATGCTGCCCAATTAGGTAAACCCGACTCCTGACTTCCACCATCCTGTGTTTAAACAGACAGATAGACGGACACACAGATAGACCAAGAAACTCAGTTGTTGCTTAGAACAGTGTTTAAAAATGCTAAGTAATACAACATCTCTCCCTCCACTGCATAGGTAAAGGTAAAGGTTTCCCTTGCTGGAAAGCCAGTCGTATCCGACTCTAGTGCTCATCTCTGTTTCAAAGCCAAAGAGTCTGCTTCTGCAGATGTTTCTGTGGTCATTTGGCAGGCATGACTAGACACCGGAGCTCACGGAACGCTGTTACCTTCCCACCGAAGTGGTCCCTATTGATCTACTTGCAATTTCTTGCTTTCGAACGGCTAGGTTGGCAGGAGCTGGGACAGACGACGGGAGCTCATTCCGTCCTGCAGTACTCGGGAATTGAACTGCTGACCTTCCGCCTACCAGTCAGCGTCTTCTTAGCCACTTGAGCCACTGCATAAGGACCTGATTTATTTTTAATAGCAGCTAGTTGGAATCTGTTTCCTCCCGCACCCACACACAAAAATAATCTGGGCCTGGCAAAGATAACTGTTAAGTTATGCCTTTAAAAGAGAAAGCCAAAACCAGTATTCAGCTGCATAGAAAAAAATCTTATTTGGACACAGGCAAACTGTGGCATATTCTCTCCAAAAGTAACATTCCAGCTAAATGGAAGCTAGCTATGTGTTTCAGTGTCTAGTGCAGGGGTTCGCAACCTATGGCCATTTCATGTGGCCTGCCACCCTCACTCCTGCTGCCACCACTGCTGGAAGCGGTTAAAACAGCTCAAAATGTGCTGTAAATGCACCCACAGCTGTCGTAAACATGTTTACAGCAGTCGCAGATGCATTTTACGGCAGTGTTTACGGTGGGGAAAACAATGTGTCTAGCCTGCTCAGCTGTCTGAGGGGGCCTAGTTCAGCCCATGGTGGTGGTAAAACATTGAGAACCCCTGGTCTAGTTAGTGTCTCCAGAGAATCCTGACCAATGCCACAAACTACAGTTATTAAAAGTCCAGAATAAAATATGGGTGGACCAAATGTTGTGAGACTGTAAATTTCATCAGATTTAGCCAATTTAACAATTATTAGGAACATTGGCGGTTGTTGTCCAACATTTGGAGAGACACACCTTAGGAAGAAGACAGGAAGCTCCTTTAGTCCATTGATCCATCTAACACAGTGTTGTCAATTTTGACTGGCAATAGCTTTCCAAGGATGCGGACAAGTTTTTCTTCCAGTTGCCTTGAGATTCTGTGGTTTGATCTAAGGACTATGTTCCACGACAGAACTGTAGCTTTCTCCTCAGAGGTTTCCTATCCAAAACTAGGCAGGCTGCTTATGTTCTGGAATCAAACAAGATTGTGTGTTCAGATGATACAATGTGACAAAATTTTTGCTTGCTGTGAACTAGATCAGTGTTTCCCAATCTTTGGGTTTTGGATTTCAATTCCCAGAAGCCTAAGTCAATTTCCGAAAGCACTGATCAGCCAATGTACTGACTTAGGCTTCTGGGAATTGAAGTCCACTAGTGTTCCATGGAACATAGTTTGGGAAATGCTGACATTCTAGATAATGCTGCTGAACATACCTGTCAAGTATCCTGGATTGGCCGGGATTTTCTGAATTTCTCCGCTCGTTCCTCCCCTTTTCCACCGCCGTCCCGTATTTGAATGGCGGGGAAAGGGGTTACTGTGCACACGCACCCATCGCAAATGGGCTCTGCGCATGCGCAGATGAGTTGTTGCGGAACATGCGCACCTGGGCCGGAGCAGTTCCCGTATTTCCAGGAGCCGCACTTGACGGGTATGCTGCTGAGTCATGCAAATGTTTCACAGTCCATATTTGATATGAGGTTTCTCCTTTAAACTGTGAGCTTGCATGAAACAACAATTCATCTACATGAAACTAAATGGTACGTATAGTGGTATATTGTAATGTAGAAGACAGTATGATTTATATGCCCAGAGTCGTTTGCCAAATGGGCAGCTATGTAAATTTGACCGACCCACAGACCCACCGACTGACCCACCAGAACTGTTTCTAAAACCAAAAAGGATTAAACTTAGGTTATCATACTTTGGGTACATTGTTGTGACTGCAGGATACACTGGGAAAAGGCAAAATTGTTGGGAAAAGTTAAACACAGCGGGAAAACTGATTCAATAATAAAGGAAACCACAGCCTAGAGCAGTGATGGCCAACCTTGGCACTCCAGATGTTCTTGAATTTCAATTCCCAGAAGCCCTGACCAGCAGGGGTGGTGACTTGGGCTTCTGGTAATTGAAGTCCAATAACACCTGGAGTGCCAAGGTTGGCCATCACTGGCCTAGAGGCAGCAAGATCTGAGATGGGCTGTTAACACAAAGAGCTTTTAGAGATACTGCAATTAATTATTAATAATAATAACTGTGTGAAGTCAAGTCTGAGCGATGGTGACTCTTTTCAGGGTTTTCTAGGTAGAGGGTACTTAGAAGCGGTTTAACATTCCCTTTTTCTGGAGCATACTTGCACTTCAAAGCTTGCTTTTCTTGCAAGAGGCAGAGTGGGGAGATCAAACTCCCAATCTCTTCTTACTAGGGTTGTCAGATAAACCAGACACTAGTCTACAAGTAGTTCATTCTCATGCTGCGTGGCGCCTATCTCCGCCACTACAACAAGGTTCCTTGTTGCTTCAGCAATAAGAACTGTACATAATTATTTACAAAATATTGACATTTGTTTTGCATAGGAATAAAAAGGTCACAACTGGTGGACTGTACAGGCCCACATGAATGTTTCTTACAAAGTGGGCTCTTACCCACCAAATTAATGCTACTATTTTTTTTAATGATTCCTTCATTTGCCTCTTAAAGGTAAATGTAAAACTCACCCTTCTTTGAAAGCCAGTCATATCTGACTCTAGGGTTCAGTGCTCATCTCTGTTTCATAGCCGAAGAGCAAGCGTTGTCTGCTTCTGCAGATGTTTCCGTGGTCATGTGGAAGGCATGACTAGACACCAGAGCGCATGGAACACTGTACCTTCCCACCGAAGTGGGCCCTATTTATCTATTTGCAATTTCTTGCTTTCGAATTGCTAGGTTGGCAGGAGCTGGGACAAAGACAGGAGCTCATTCCATCCTGCAGTATTCAGGTATCGAACTGCTGACCTGCTGCCTTCCAGTCAGTGTCTTAGCCACTTGAGCCACTTATAGAAGCATATACAGTAAAACCCCTACTTATGAAAAAAGTCCATTCCGTAGGCGTTTGCTTAAGCCGTTTTTTAATGTAACTCGAAGCAAACCCACAGGAAAAATGAAATTTTAATGTAAACCGAAGCAAACCCATAGGGAAATGAATTTTTACGTAACTTGAAGCATACCCATAGGAAAAAGAATCTTTATGTAACTCGAAGCAAATGCATAGGAAATCGTGTAAACTGGGACATGGTTCTAGCACAAAATCATTATGTAAGTCGAATTTTATGTAACTCGCGGCATATGTAAGTCGGGCTTTGACTGTATTCCAACCTATGGCCACTTTGAAGTGAAAGGCATGTCTTGAGCAAAGTAGAGAAGCATTGAGACTGCCGACTAAATGCTCTTATGAGAGATGCCCTCTCGTAAAGCAACTTTTGGGGAACTTAAAAACAGGCAGGAGAGGGTAAAAAAGAAGACGGTCCTTTGGCTTTTCCTGGAGGTCGTGGATTAGGTTAATGGGGGTGAAAGCGTTAATGAATCCTAGGTGCTCCAGCGAGGGGGAAAACCCAGCAGTGCCTGTGGGCGGGAATCACTGTCTCTCCACCCTTTCCCTCACGGATTCATGCTTCCTGCTCTCATAGGGAACTTGGATTGCAAAAAAAATTCAGCCTCTTCCTTTTTTTGTTTTGAGCGGAGCCATCATGAGAAGTGACCCCACGGAGGGGCCTGGCTGACAGATGTAAGGGACAAGCTGGGGCATTATGGGCCCACTGGGGCTCTTCCCAGTCTTCGTGGCTATGGTAAGTGGGGAGAGCCCGAGAGGAGTGTGGGGCCCGGCTGGGAGCAGAGGCCTGGCTCGAGTTTGGGACTAGGCGAGCAGGCCTTGAGGAGTTGTGTAATACTCTTGACAAGACAGGAAACTGGGGTGGTGCAAAGCAAGGGATGCCGAAGGCAGATTATCTTAGCTGCCCTGCGCTGCTTACATTGTGTGCCTGGACTTAAGTCAGGACTTGGGTTCTTTAACGCTTGGTAGACTGCTGGAGGTTCATCGGCAAACATCACTGTGTTGCTTTCAATAAACACACACACACACACACACACACACACACACACACACACACACACACACACACACACACCAAAAGGTTCATTGTCAAACACCAGTGTGTTGCTTTCTATAAACACACACACACACACACACACACACACACACACACACACACACACACACACACACACACACACACACACACACACACACACACACACACACACAAGGACTGTTTTAACTTGTCTAGCTCCTTCTCTTATGTGTGTGGGATTTGATCCAGAACTTTAACTCTTGATAGACTGCTCCTCCGCTGGAGGTTCATCGGCAAACATCACTGTGTTGCTTTCAGTAACACACACACACACACACACACACACACACACACACACACACACACACACACACACACACACACACACACACACACACACACACACACACACACACACACACACACACACCAAAAGGACTGTTTTAACTTGTCTAGCTCCTTCTCTTATGTGTGTGGGATTTGATCCAGAACTTTAACTCTTGATAGACTGCTCCTCCGCTGGAGGTTCATCGTCAAACATCACTGTGTTGCTTTCAGTAAACACACACACACACACACACACACACACACACACACACACACACACACACACACACACACACACACACACACACACACACACACACACACACAAAAGGACTGTTTTAACTTGTCTAGCTCCTTCTCTTATGTGTGTGGGATTTGATCCAGAACTTTAACTCTTGATAGACTGCTCCTCCGCTGGAGGTTCATCGGCAAACATCACTGTGTTGCTTTCAATAAAAATACACACACACACACGCACATGCACGCACACATACACACATGCGCGCATGTGCGGCGCGCGCGCACACACACACACATCAAAAGGACTGTTTTAACTAGTCTAGTTCCTTCTCTTATGTGTGTGGGATTTGAGCCAGAACTTGAGAAAGCTTTTTTGTGTGTGTACTACCGGACAGCGAGGAGAACAAACAGGTCAATCTTAGAAGAGAAATCAACCATGACTGCTCCTTAGCAGGTCAAATAGTGAAGATGAAGTACTTTGGTCATCAAATGAGAAGAGAGGATTCACTTGAGAAAGCCTTGACGCTGGGAAAGGTGGAGGGCAAAAGAAGAAGTGGGCGGCCAAAGATGAGATGGCTAGATGGTATTGTAGATGCAATGAATGGGCACAGAGCTGGGAGGGCTGAGGAGGATGGTGGAGGACAGAGGTGCCTGGAGGGCAATGGTCCATGGGGTCGCAAAGGGTCGGAATCGACTGTGCGACTGAACAACAACAAAAATTACCAGAATCCTGGGAATTACTGGGATAATTAGGGAAGTGTGATTTTTATTTTATTTTAAAAAAATAAATTTTCTGTGTTTTGGAATTTCTTGTTTGCCTTAAAGGCAGTGATGGAGAACCTTGGCACTCACTCCAGTTGTTCCTGAACTACAGTTCCCAGAAGATTGATCAGCAAGGAGTGCTGACTTGGGCTTCTGGTAATAGAAGTCCAAGAACTCCTGGAATGCCAAGGTTAGCCATCATGGCCTGAAGATGGCACTGAACTGCTTAGTGATTGTTAGGTGAGCTCCTCACCTACCTCTTTGTAATTTTTCCTTAAAACTTCAGTTACTGTACAATCATTGACAACACCTACTGCTTTCTTCTCAACAGGCTAATCCCCATTTCAAAAGTTCAGAAACTTTGGCTTCCTGGTTACTTTATTATGGGTTTGCCATTACCATCAGTGTCAGCCAGCATGAACAAGGCCAAGGATGAGGAGAATCTGTAATTGAATGACCTACAAGTTCCTTGCCCCTCTACTATTGCCTCCTTAATTTATGGTGATCCTGTGAATGAGAAATCTCCAGAATGTTTAGTTCAAGAGTTCTCTACCTTTTTAAATCGGAGGCTGGGTCACACTCCCTCAGACGGCTTCAGGGGCTGGATGGCCATTTTGCCCTTCCTCCATCACATGGCACTTTGTGGTGTGGTGGAGGCACATATGAAATGGCACCATGGGCCACATCCGGCCCACAGGCTGCAGGTTGAGAATCCCTGGTTCAGTTCTTACTAGCCCTTGTAAACTCATGCCTGTGGTTTCCTTTTGGGAGTCAATCAATCTCGTATTTGGCCTTTTTTTCCTGCTGCCTTCCATCTTTCTCAGCATTATTGCCTTTTCCAGTGAATTTTACCTTCTTGTGATATGTCCAAAGTAGGACATCCTTAGTGTTTATCATTTCTCATTGCTTTTTGTAGTTCAGGCTTGATTTGCTCCAGAACCTACTTGATTATGGCTGTCCAGGGTACCTACAGTGCTCTCCAGCAGTATTTTTTCAAATTATTAATTTTTGTTCCTTACTGTTCAACTTTCATATCAGTCAGGACTTACAATAGTGTTTATGATCTTGGGTTTACTCTGCAGGGGCCCATCATTATGCTTGATGATCTTTTCTAATTCCTTTATTGCTATCATTCTGAGTTTCAGTCTTCTGATTTCTTGGCTGGAGTCTCCATTTGCATTGATGATCGAACCAAGCTATATAAAATCTCACTGTTTCATTGTCAGTATTAAAGAGAAGTAGTTCTTCTCTAGTCATGATTTTTGTCTTATTATTAACTGCAGTCCTGCTTTGATACTTTCACTGAATCTTTTTAGTCAATGACTCTACTTTGGTATAGTGAAGACGTCTTTGATCCTAAGAAAGTAAAACCTGCCAGTCGTATCCAACTCTAGGGTGCAGTGCTCATCTCCATTTACAGCCAAAGAGCCAGTGCTGTCTGTGTTTGCAGACATTTTCATGGCCATGTGGCAGGCATGACTAGAGCCCAGCAAGTCACATGGTTATATTTAGCCGTGCCCACAGATTTGGCCACACCCACAGAGGGGTGTGACCAAAAATTTCCCTTATTTTCAAATCCAAAACTTGACAGGTATGAGTGAAGTCTACGAAACATCACTGGCTATAAGAGACCATCTCCATCTGTTGAGGAAAGCTGGCAACCGGCAGACGATCTGAATATGTTTTACTGTAGGTTTTGCTGACTGGAAGACGGGAGATCAGCAGTTTGATTCCCGAGTACTGCAGGACAGAATGAGCTCCCGTCTTTGTCTCAGTTCCTGCCAACCTAGCAGTTCGAAAGCAAGAAATTGCAAATAGATAAATAGGGACCACTTGGGTGGGAAGGTAAACAGCAGTCTGCGTACTCCGGTGTCTAGTCATGCCTGCCACATGACCACGGAAACGTCTGCAGAAGCAGACAGCGCTGGCTCTTTGGCTTTGAAACAGAGGTGATCATTGAACCCTAGAGTCAGATATGACTGGCTTTCGAGCAAGGGAAACCTTTACCTTTACTTCACTTCAGACACTTCAACAGCAGTCATTTCCTCGAGTCTAGAACCACTCCTAGTCTTCTGGGCCCCTTATCATTGGTGATTATGGAACAAGATTTACAATGTCTCTTTCAAAGACAAAAGATCAGAAAAGCACCTGGTGCACATGTTGTGGCTCCAGTATGTTTTAAAACATGTGCTGTAAACTGGCACCCATTTTTACATGGATTTTTTAAACATATCATTGGAGTTTTGTGATGCCTCATATCCTGGTTTCCAAGGAGCATCTTAACAGAGGACTGAATGACTACAGACCTGTTGCTTTCACATCTGTGATCATGAAGATCTTTGAAAGGATAGTGTTGGTCCATTTGAAAGATATTATTGATCCCTGTTGGGCCCCTTGCAATATGCCTATCTGGGAAACAGGTCTGCGGATGATGACGTTAATATAAGTGGCTCAAGTGGTCAAGTGGTTAAGGTGTGGTTAGAGAGTGAGAGGTCCAGTCCTAGGCCCCTAAAATATGGGGTGCCTCAGGTCTCAGTACTCTCTCCTCTCCTATTTAACATCTACATGAAGCCGCTGGGTGAAATCATCCGTTCCAACGGGGTGCGGTACCACCAGTACGCGGATGACACACAGTTGTACATCTCGGCCCATAGGGACCCCAGTGATGCAGTCAAAGTCCTTTCCAGTTGTCTGGAGGCTGTTGGGGTCTGGATGGGGGCGAATGGACTACAACTGTATCCTAGCAAGACTGAGTGGCTATGGATAGGGGGTCCAGTGCTATCTCGGGAGCTACCATCTTTGGTTTTGGATGGGGCTATTTTGCCCCAGACTGACCCGGTGCGCAATTTGGGGGTCCTCCTGGATTCGCTGCTGCTGCTAGAAGAACAGGTGGCAGCCGTGGCCAGGAGGTCCTTCATCCAACTTCTGGTGATTCGCCAGTTGCGCCCGCTCCTGGACCAGGACTCCTTGCTCATGGTCACTCACGCTCTGGTGACCTCCAGACAAGATTATTGTAATGCGCTCTACATGGGGCTGCCCTTGACGGCCATTCAGAGGCTGCAGCTGGTCCAGAATGCTGCGGCCCAGGTGGTGATGGGGTGTGGACGTTATGCCCATGCCTCACCACTGCTTCGGGAGTTGCACTGGTTACCAGTTTGCCTCCGGGTGCAATTCAAGGTACTGGTTTTGACCTTTAAAGCCCTATATGGTAGTGGGCCAGGTTACCTCAGAGACCGCATCGCCCTAAGGATGTCTGTCCGTCCAACCAGAGCGGACCGGAGGGGCTCTCTAATAGGGCCATCAGTCAGGGGGACTCGCCTCTCTGGCACAAGGAGGAGAGCCTTCTCTGTGTCCGCACCGGCCCTTTGGAACCTCCTGCCCGTAGAACTGCGTCTCCAGGCAGAGTTGTTGCCCTTTAGAAAAGAACTAAAAACCTGGCTGGCGGGCCAAGTTTGGGGTGCGGGTGGGATGGGGATACCGTTGGGTGGTTGGTATAGAGAAGTGTGCCTTCCACCCACGGTTCCTCGGTACCTGCACCGAGTTCTTAACTCTGGTTTTATCTGTTTTATTCATGTTGTGAACCGCCCTGAGTCGGCTGTGGTCGAGTGGGTGGTATAGAAATCTAACAATAAATAAATAAAATAAATGCTGACTGGAAGGCGGGAGGTCAGCAGTTCGATTCCCGAGTACTGCAGGACGGAATGAGCTCCCGTCTTTGCCCCAGCTCCTGCCACCCTTGCAGTTCGAAAGCAAGAAATTGCAAGTAGATAAATAGGGACCACTTTGGTAGGAAGGTAAGTGTTCCGTGCGCTGCGGTGTATAGTCATGCCTGCCAGATGACCATGGAAATGTCAGTGGTGGCATTTCGGCTTTGAAACAGATGAGCACTGAACCCTAGAGTCGGATATGACTGGCTTGCGAGCAAGGGAAACCTTTACCTTGATATTTTACAAGATCTTGATTCCTCAGGGACTTTTGCATGGGTTCTTTTTGTTGATTTCAGCTTGGTGTTTAATACTATCATTCTACATATTCTTTATTCTAAATTGACCTAGTTTACTCTGCCTGCACATATTTGTAAGTGGATAATTAGCTTTTTTATGAATAGGAGGCAGCAGGTGAGGGTAGAAAAATGTATTTGTTGTATTTGGACAATGAGTACATGTGATCCTCAGGGTTGTGTGATTTCACCACTGTCTCCCCTTTATATTAACGACTGCATGTTTAGAGAGACCCGTCTGTCAAAGTTTGAAAGTTGTGCATGACACATGGATCATTGGTCTCATTCAAGACAATGATGAGTCTGCATATAGATGGGACATTGAATCGCTGGCTCTATGTTACTGTCGTAACAATTTGGAACTGACTATGCTTAAACCTGCGGAGTGGAAAGTGGATTTCAGGAAGAGGTCTTCTTTCTTACCTCCTCTTACCATATTCAGCAATACAGTATTGGCAGTGGAATCCTTTAAGTTTTTGGGTTTTATAATCTCCCAAGACTTGAAATGAACAGTTAATATTAGTACAGTGGGAACTCGGTTAATGTAATTAATACGTTTTCTGGAACGTTTCTTGCAGCGAAAATTACTTTAACCGAATTTCCTATAGGAATGCATTCAATGACGTTTCCCATAGGAATGCACTGAAAGCCAATTAATCCATTTCGAAAACAATTCTTTAAACCAAGCCACTTCTTCTACAGGTTCAACCAAAACTTTTCACGATTGAGTCTTTCCATCTTTGGGGGGGTGGGGGCTGCCAAGGGGTCTTTTTTCTCCTCTGGGATACCACTTGGTGACTGCTGCTGTCCAACATCCGTCTGTCATTTGAGAAATGTGTCCAGCCCAGCACAATTTCCGTTTAGGATATTTGACAACAGCTTCATTGATTCCGCATTGTTTTCTTACCTGGGTTTTGGGGATGTGGTCGTCTCTTAGTGACGGGTAAAGAGGAGAATGCAAAAGTTGGCTTGAAACTCAACATCAAAAAACAAACAAACCCCAAGATCATGGCATCCGGGTCCCATCTCTCCTGGGCAGCCAGAAGGGGAAGAAATAGAAGCAGTCATAGATTTTACTTTCTTGAGATCTAAGATCACTGCAGACAGTGACTGAAGCCATGAAATAAAAAGTTACTTACTCAATGGGAAGCAAGCTACGGCAAACCGAGGCAGCATAATAAAAAGTAGGCATCACCCTGCCAACAAAAGTTTGCATAGTTAAAGCAATGGTCTTCCCAGTAGTGTATGGCTATGAGAGCCAGACCATAAAGAAGGCTGAGTGCAGAAGAATATAGATGCCTTTGAACTGTGGTGCATAGCTGTCAAGTATCCCTTATTGACCGGGAAAACCCCTTATTTTACCCTCTTTCCCGCTGTCATCCTTTATTAATTAGACTGCAATGCCCTATTGCCACCATTGGAGGGCAGCACAGGATAAGCATAGCTGTCAAGTATCCCGTATTTGCCGGGAAATTTCCCTGATTTCCAAATCCAAAACTTGACAGGTATGCTGTGGTGGCTGGAGAAGACTTTTGAGAGTCCCCTGGGCTGCAAGGAGATCAAATCAACCAATCCTAAAGGAAATCAACCCTGACTGCTTCTTGGAAGAACAGATACTGTGCTAAAGCTGAAAATCAAGTACTTTGGCCACCAAATGAGGACTCACTGGAGAAGGCCCTGATGCTAGGGAATATCGAAAGCAAAAGGAGAAGGGGATGGCAGAGGATTGAGATGGTTAGTCAGTATCGTTGACACAGTCAATATGGATCTGGGCGGACTCCGGAGGAACCTGGCATGCTGTGGTCCATTGGGGTTGTGAAGGGTCGGACTCGGCTGTGCGACTGTACAACAAAACAACAGCAATAATTAAAATACATTAAATACTTAAAACAGGATTAAAACATTAAAAAGTTATGTATAGACTCAAGTGCTGCATGAGTGAGTGAGCTCTTGTCTCTGTCCAAGCTCCTGCCATCCTAGCAGTTCAAAATCAAGAAATTGCAGATAGATAAAGAAGCACCACTTTGGTGGGAAAGGTAACATTGTTCCATGTGCTTCAGCATCTAGTCATGCCTGCCACATGGCCATGGAAACATCTGCAGGCGTAGACTGCACTGGCTCTTTGGCTGTAAACGGAGAATCGGATACAACTGGCTTTCAAGCAAGGGAGACCGTTACCTTTTTATAGATCTTCAGTATAGTGTTTCCATCTTTTCTTTATTTTTCTTTTGGTCAGCTAGTGTACCATGTATTCATCCTTCAGCATTTCTATTCCAACCTCTCTCCTTTACAGCTGTCACCCATTAGAATATAAAGTTTTACATGCATGTGTATGAGTACAAAAGGTCTTCTAGAGCAGTGTTCCCCAACCTTTGGGTTTTGGACTTCAATTCCCAGAAGCCTAAGTCAGTACATTGGCTGATTAATGCTTTGGGGAATTGACTTAGGCTTCTGAGAATTGAAGTCCAAACCTCAAAGGGACTGTTCTAGAGAGCTATTTGATTACTTTGTACTGTACAGTATATCAGGAATTTGTGGTACAGGAATTGGTGGGTCATGCCAATGGACAGTTCACACTAGATTCTAGGAGATAGATGGGCGAGTTGCAGCCCTCTTGGTATGTCCGGGCCATACCTGTCAACCTGCCCAGATTGGCCGGGATTTCCCATTTTTCGGCGCCGATTTTCGCCATTTCCCGCCCGGAGCTGCCGAAACCCCGGAATTTGGCAGCGGGGGAAAAGGCGTTACTGCGCATCCCTTCTGCGCATACGTAGAAGGCTTTTACGCATGCGTAGAAGGCTTCTGTGCAGAAGGGGATCATAGAAGCCTTCTACGCATGCGTAAAAGCCTTCTACGCATGCGTAGAAGCGAGCTGCGCAGAACAGTTCTGCGCAGGTCCCGGATTTTCCGGAGACGTGGTTGACAGGTATGGTCTGGCCCTTTCAGTAGTGCTCAGTATATCATTATGCATGGTTTCTATGCTGGACATCTTGAGACAATGGATCTTAATCGTCATTTTTCTGAGTGGGTTCCATTGATTTCTGATAATCTGTATCCAGAAAGTAGTGGGTTTTTTTTTTACCAATGTCATAAAAGATTTTATCTTGCCTCTTTTGATATTCAACACCTATTTCTAACTGCTAGTTGAACGGTTGGGGATTTGGGCTATAGAGCTGTCAGATGCTGGGAAGATCGGCAGGGTGATGTTAACTCAGCTGTACAAAAGTTTTCATTCAAGTTAAGGAAAAGTAGTACTCAACTACTGTTTGGTAGATGCAAGGGCCTGGATAAAAATAAAAGAAGCTAAATATATATTCCTGACAAAGCAGACATACTATTTGTAGGCGAAGTGTGTGAATCTGAGAGACCAGGTTCGTTGTTTGGAATGATCCTAAGATGGCACTCCTGTTAAATGAGCAGTCAGGGTTGATTCACCCGTTGTATCCTTAGCCATGTATGCCCTGCTACTTCCATGAGACTTCTGTAGTATGTTTATGTAGGACTGCCTAAGAAAATACCAAGAAAATCTGAGGCAGGGAGGTTACTGCTTGGAATTGGTTGTTTTGACCATGCCTATTTAAGTTGAATTACATTGGCTACTCTTTTGTTTCCAGGCTCGTGAAAAGGTACTTCTTAAAGTCATAGATGATTTGGGATCTGGGTATCTAAGGGATTGCCTTCTCCCAGTTAATGATAATCAGAAGGCCATTTCAGATCCTGCAACTTCATGTGGAGCCACATGCTCCTTGGAGAAAGGCCTAAATTTTGAAGCTCTGAGGCTTTAATTTAACTCTATCTAGCAATTCCCAAGTGGCTCAAGTGGCTAAGATGCTGACTGGGAAGCGGAAGGTCAGCAGTTCGGTTCCCGAGTACTGCAGGACGGAAATGAGCTCCCGTCTTCGTCCCAGCTCCTGCCAACCTAGCCGTTCGAAAGCAAGAAATTGCAAGTAGATTAATAGGGACCACTTCGGTGGGAGGGTAACAGCATTCCGTGCGCTCCGGTGTCTAGTCATGCCTGCCACATGACCACGGAAACGTCTGCAGAAGCAGACAGCGCTGGCTCTTCGGCTTAGAAACAGAGATGAGCACTGCACCCTAGAGTCGGATACGACTGGCTTTTGAGCAAGGGAAACCTTTACCTTTACCTAGCAATTCCCAACCTTCCTAATCAGAAAGTTCCCAGCCAGCAGTGTGGCACGAACAGGTAGCTTAGGCAGAGCTAGACTAGCTAAGCCTCAAGACTTTCCTCCCAGGGACATCATGCTTAGGAGTTTGTAAGGTAATTAGAACTTCCAGAATGGAAAATTATGGTATTTGTGGCCCTTCTTCTTCTGACATATTCAAATCCAAATATTGCCAATCATCATAGTGATCAGCTATGAGAATATAATGCAGTGGCCTTTTACCTGCTTTCCACATCACAGCATGACTCCCGTACTACTGATCCAGTTCTGCAAGTTACTTTCTGATCCTGAGCCCTTTTGGCACGCAAAGTCCTCATCAGCCCCAGGCCAGTATTGATGAAGCTGCTGCCCTCCATCAAGATGGATTCAAGTGGGATTTAATCCACTTGGGGACCTTCACACTTCCCTGTGGACTTTAGCACCCAAGGCCGTTAGTCTTCAGGGTTGTCAGGTTAGTTAATCCTGACATTCGGTGTTGAGTCGCTGGCAGTATGGTCTACTCTATTACCATAGCAGGATAACCTGGCCAGAATCCAAAAATCCCATCCCTAAATTTAGGACCTTTTCAGTGACTGCCACCACCTTGCGAAAGGTTCTGCTAAAGATCTGTCAGGTCCTGATACTGTAAGGACTTCAGGATGCATGTTAGAACAGCTTCTTAAAAAATATGTGAGATGAAAAATCTGGTAAAATATTACTAGCATCTGGATTTTTAAATACCGAAGGTCTTGTGAAATAGTAGACACAAGTTATTATGGCAAAAAGAAGAAAGAGACATCATTCACACATCTCAACGCAAGCTACTACTTCTAAACCTATGAGAAATTTTGTAGCACATGCGTTTTTAGCTATTACTAGCAAAGGTTGCCCGGCATTGCCGGGCTGTTTTAAATGGTGTTGGAAAGTTTTGTTGTTGTTGTTGTTAATGTTTGTAAAGAAAAGGTTAGTCTATAATTGAAATTTTTAAAATTGTTATTTATACAAAAAAATTTTGATGGCCTGTTATAAACTGTGATGAGTTTTGTTTGGTGTTTTGGCTTTGTGGATGAAAAAAATAATAAAGGATGATATACTTTTTCGAAAAACTCTTGGGGCCTTTTGTGTGGGGCTATTGTGTCTTTTTGATTTTTTTTTATTATTGTGGGCAGCAAGTGCTGCTGGTAGGGGTTATCTTGTATTCTGACTGTTTTTTTCTCTCGTGGCCTCTGGGTGGAGCTTCTTCCAGTAAGTTGTCTCTTTCTTTATTCATTTCTTTTCCAGTAGTTGTTGTGTGAGGTCGTCTGGTGGTGAGTTGGCTGTTTTTCTTTATTTGGGGTGGTGGTGGTGTTTGGATTTTGTGGTGTTTGGCTGGGTGCTGGGTGTGTTTGGAAATGTTTGTTGTTGTTTACTTTTTTGGTGTTATTTTTGTTTGTTTTTGTGTATTTTTGAATGTTTTTGATTGTTTTTGTGTTTTTTGGTGTCCTACGGGGGGGAATCCCCTCTCTGCCATCTCCCCTGGCTCTAGAAGGCTTTGGGGGACAGACCCCTTTTGTCTCCCCAAACCTTCCAGACTCATGGGACCCAGGAGAGGGGATCGAATCCAGGCTACCCTCTGATATTAAAAGGGAAATCTCAATTGGGGATTCCCCTTTAATATCAGTGGGGGGGGGGGGTTGTGATCCCCCTCTCCGCTGGCTTCCTTGGGTTTGGGAGGGTTGGGTTGAGAAAAGAGGTCTGTCTCCCCCACCCTTCCGGACCCAGGAGAGCCATCAGAGAGGGGGATCCCCCCCCAACTCCGTTTTTAAAGAGAAGTAACCGCTTGGTTTCTTCTCTTTAATATGGGGCGTGTGTGTGTGTGTGTGGAAGGGAATCCCCTCTCTGCCAGGTCCCCTGGGGTCAGGAGGGTTGGGGAGACAGGCTCATTTGGTCCCCCCAAACCTTCCAGACTCATGGGACCCAGGAGAGGGGATCGAATCCAGGCTACCCTCTGATATTAAAAGGGAAATATCAATTGGGGTTTCCCCTTTAATATCAGTGGGGGGGGGATTGTGATCCCCCTCTCCGCTGGCTTCCTTGGGTTTGGGAGGGTTGGGTGGACAAAAGGTGTCTGTCTCCCCCACCCTTCTGGACCCAGGAGAGCCATCAGAGAGGGGGATTCCCCCCCAACTCCGTTTTTAAAGAGAAGTAACCGCTTGGTTTCTTCTCTTTAAAATGGGGCGTGTGTGTGTGTGGGGAAGGGAATCCCCTCTCTGCCGGGTCCCCTGGGGTCAGGAGAGTTGGGGAGACAGGCTTCTTTGGTCCCCCCAACCCTCTCAACCCCAGGGGAGCCAGTAGAGAGGGGGAGCACAACACCCCCGCCCCCACCCAGTGATATTAAAGGGGAAACTCCGATTAGGAGCTTCAGGCGCCGATGGGGAGGGGGGCTTTGGTTCCCACGGCTTGTCAGACTTGCTCTCCCGGTGTTTTTGTTTTATTTGTTGGGTGCCGGCTTCCTCAGTGTTCTGCGCGCTCATGGCGTGCAGGACGCTGGGGCTTGTAGTTATGGGTTTGTGCTTTGTGTTTGTGCTGCGTTTTTTTAAAATGGTTTTCTTTTGATTGGCTGCGGTGCGTTTCCGAACGTTCCTTGCGCCGCGCCATGCGAGAGCCTCTCAGCCTGATTGGCTCTGGCGTGGCACGGCGCAAGGAATGTTGGGAAAGGAAGTTGTTTCCCTTTTTTCGCGTTTGTGGGGCTATTGCCCCACAGCCTGTTTTCTCAATCCTTTGTTGACCTGCGGACCCAGATCGGCCGTGTGCACGAAGGGTGAGTGCAGGCAAGTAGTGCGAGGCATAGCAACCTATAGCCAGTTCCAACGGTTAACACTTGGTTTTATAGGTTAAGATAGCTTAAATCCTATTTTTATAAACCTGTTTTTTATTTGCTGTTTGTACTTTTAAGAGTACACTAAACATTGCTAATTTTGCTTGCCACCTTGAATTTGGTTCCAGGGAAATATATAGGATGTTAAAAATTATTTTAAAAGTCTTGCAAGTCTGTCCCTGTCCCTGAACAAGTGTTTACGTATATGATTTTTGTTATTTTTGCAAGTCTTGGATTTGCAACTACATGTTGTTCTACAGTTTGGTTCAATAGACTGTCCAGAGCTTGGAAAAGTTACATTACAGCTTCCAGAATCCCCAACAAGAATGGCCATACCTGTCAACCTTCCTGAATTGGCCGGGATTTCCCGATTTTCAGCGCCGATTTGCTCCATTTCCCGCCCGCAGCTGCTAAAACCCCAGAATTGGCAGGGGGAGGGGAAAGAGGTACTGCGCCTCCCTTCTGCGCAGATCGCCTTCTATGCATGCGTAGAAGGTGTTTACGCTTGCGTAGAACCTTTCTACGCTTGCGTAGAACCTTTCTACGCATGCGTAGAAGGCGATCTGCGCAGAACCATTCTGCGCAGGTCATATATTTTCCGGAGCCGCAGTTGACAGGTATGAATGGCCAACAATTCAAGAAATTATTGTTAAGAAAAACAATCAAACACACTTTATTACGGTCCAAGATCAGCATAGTGTTCAGAAATGGTCACTTCTGTAAGCTCATATTGTAGTAGTTGTAGAAATTTTTCTTCTGTGTAGCATTTGACCAAGAGGCCGCATGCGACAGTTCGGTCTCATCTTATTTAATGTGTAGACTATTTAGCCGTGACTATGACACGTTGCCCAGGGTGCACCACATGGAGGCTAGTCTGCTTTTTTATATCAACATCAATGTAGAAAATTATCATACGATAAATAAATAAAGTTGTAGAAAGTTAGGGGGGGACCCTCTATTTTTGGTGAATACATCTTTTAGCCTGCAGATTGATCACCAATAAGATGTTTTCAAAGTGTGCCAAGAAGTAGCATGAGGAAGAAGACTAAGTGGGAATAGGATAGAACTCTTCAATTACTAGAAAGTTAATCATAAAGAGGAAGGGAAGGATCTGTTCTCCATCATCCCAGAGTGTGAGACTCAACGGACTCAAACTAAAGCAGGGGTCGGCAACCTACGGCTTGCGGTGCCAAATAATCTGGCCTGCCCAAATAACTCGGCTGCGGACGCATTTACGGCAGCCATAAATACATTTACAACAGCCACGGATGCGTTTACGACAGCCGTGGAAGCATTTACGATAGCATTTACGGTGGAGGGAGGGGGAACCAGTCTGGCCCCCTCAACTGAGCGTGACCCAGCCCTCGACTTAAAAAGGTTGCTGACCCCTGAACTAAAGGAAGTCAGACTCATTTATTCTATGATTTTATGTAGTACCAAACTCAAGTGCTAATTGTTGGCAGTGCTGTCAGCTAGAGGAAACCCTTCTATGTCCGAGTGCAAGACGCAGAATTTTACATAATTAAAAACACAAAAAAAGAAAATACGGTAAGTGAAATCCTCAACATAATCACTCAGGTTTTGTTGCCTGTCCTTCCTCTGTATCCTATTGGAGTTGCCTAGCCACGATCAATTTAAATAACTCTTTGAGTGACGGACTAGTTTGCTGTCCACAAAATAATCTAAACTTTTGAAGGCACTGATTATTGTATGATGGTTTAAAGCAGGAGTAGGCAAATTATGGCCTGTGGGCTGAATCTGGCCCACACGCCAAGTAATCTCACCGCCGGACATGGCCGTGGACACGTTTATGGCAGCTGTGGATGCTTTTACGGCAGGGTCATGCTCTCTCAGACAGTTCAGGGTGTCGGATTGGTGCCCCCGCTGTAAATGCTGCTGTAAAAGCATCCGTGGCTGCTGTAAATTTTACGACAGCTGCAGACGCTTTTACAGCAGCCACGAATGCTTTTACGGCAGCGTTTACAGCCAGGGGGGACCAGCTCAGCCCCCTCAACTGTCTGAGGGAGCATGATCTGGCCCCCGGCCAAAAAAGGTTGCTGACCCCTGGTTTAAAGTATCTCAGCTGTGACCCTTTCTTAATAAAACACATTTTTAACTCTTACCGTTCTTTTTGCAGGTAAAATTAAGCCTGATTCAAGACAAGGCTGGTGTGGCCTTGGGAGCAGTACTCATCCCAAACATTAGCTTTCAAGTATCCAGTCCTCTGACTGGAGCGAATGCGGCTGTCCATTCCAATGAAAGAGAAAGGAGGGAGTTGCTGCCATGCTCAAAAGGAAAGTATCCTCACCCAGATGGGACCCACTGCTGTATGAAATGCCACAAAGGTATGATCAGAAACAAAACAGAGTAATACTTGTTTGTTCCACTTCAAATCCCATTTCTTCCAGGTACTGTACCTTTAAACTGTATCACTGTCAAAAGTCTTCAAACATACAGTATTTTGCACTTTTTCTTTTTGTTACAACTTACCGGTAAGTCTGATTTCAGAACAATAGGATGCTTCGTTCCGTCAACAATAGAGAAAGAATATATGAATGTTCCTGCAACTGATCATACTTGCCTAGAGGAGTGAGAAGGATGGTCTTTTGGGGGGGAGGTGGGGGAATGGTGCCCTTTCACCATTCATTCTGAAAATCTAACTCAGAAACTAGGTAAAGATAAAGGTTTCCCTTGCTCGAAAGCCAGTCGTATCCGACTCTAGGGTGCAGTGCTCATCTCTTTCTAAGCCAAAGAGCCAGCGCTGTCTGTTTCTGCAGACGTTTCCGTGGTCATGTGACAGGCATGACTAGACACCAGAGAACGCGGAACGCTGTTACCTTCCCACTGAAGTGGTCCCTATTTATCTACTTGCAATTTCTTGCTTTCGAACTGCTAGGTTGGCAGGAGCTGGGATGAAGACGGGAGCTCATTTCCGTCCTGCAGTACTCGGGAATCGAACTGCTGACCTTCCACTTCCCAGTCAGTGTCTTAGCGACTTGAGCCACCACAGTCCCACTCAGAAACTAGATAAATATAAAACTGCATATACATTAGGCCTGGTTCATGCTTTCCCATGAATAGTATATGGCAGTGATGGTGAACCTTTTACAGACCGAGTGCCCAAACTGCAACCCAAAAAACATTTATTTATCATAGAGTGCAAAATAGCAACAATATATATTGTCTGGTTAATTAACACAACTGTGCCTACTCTTCTTTCACTCAAAACAGACTCACTACAGTCTGCCCGATAAGAATTTCCGTAGGAGGTTACTGAGCACGTTTAGCTTTGTGTATGATGTTACAATTTCTGATGAAGAATTGCACGAAATATCCAGTTTTACCGGATGGATATAAACGAACTGTGAACGAACTGTGAATTGTGTACTTCTCATTCTTGGATATAAAACTTACTGTGAATTGTGAACTTATTTCTTGGATTTCGTCAACCAACTGGGATTCATGAACTACTTATTTCTAGGATTGGCTTCAACTTCGTTATGACCTGGAGTGTGTAAACTGTGTATTGCGAACTACTCATTCTTAGGATTGTTCCCCACTTTGTTATGACCAGGATTGCATTATGGATTCACTTATTGGATATTGTTCCCAGGATTTTTCCTCCACTTTGTTATGACCAGGACTATACCTATGCTTCTTTCCTAGAATCTTATATGTTATATTGGTCACCCAGTTAATGCTTGAACTGTTGGGGCATGTACTTTTATGCATGTTAGTCTTTAGTACATACTTATTCAATTCATGAGACCATATGGTTATTGTCTTACCAATAGGACTTGTGTTTATAGTAGTAGTATTTTCTACACTTTTTGGTCAATGGTCTTATTTAGGACTTGTTTTGTCCCGCCCACCAGTCCTCGCATATTGATTAATCCACTTTTATTAAACACTTTTGCATTTTTATCTCATTGTGCTTGGCCCATTCTTCTGGGAATTTCCCCTGCGGGTGGTTCCCTTCCTCCTTCGCATTACTCCCCCACCCTGCCATCTCTCGCTTTGGATTGTTCAGACATGTCCAGCAGCTGCTGGAACATGTATGCCACCAGGGGACGTGATTCAGCTGAGCTAGCAGCAGGCGTAGTGGTAGCTGCAACTGTTATAATGTTCCCATGTAAAAATACATTATCCAATTAGCGACCATATGAACAGCTATAGCATGCCTATAACTTAAAATCTGTGTGCGATAGCAAATTCTGAGTTCAGATTTAAATCATGTGTTATTCCCAGCAGCAAAATTGTTGTTGTGCAGTTTAATGAGTGATGCAAGGAGCTTCTTTTTCAAATAATATTCTAAGTCCTTTATTAAACAAGCTTCCCTTAACTCAACACAGTAGGGGCATGTGTAGAACATGTGGTGAAGTTGCAACTCTACACACATCTCAGTGTTATTAGTATTGATGAACAATTTCAAATTGGCCTTTGGGCAAGATAAAGACCTGAAACTGCTTGGTCACCTTGGTGGATGTCACAGAGAACAAAAAGGGGAAGTGGAGATGTAGCCCCAAAAATTCTCTGCAGGTTCTACCTCACAGTGGCTCCATATTGGTGGACCGGATGACTGCATAGCTGTCAAGTATGTTACCCTCTTTCCCGCCGTCATCCCTTATTAATTAGACTGCAATGCCCTATTGCCGCCATTGGAGGGCAGCACAGGATAAGCATAGCTGTCAAGTATCCCTTATTTGCCGGGAAATTTCCCTTATTACCAAATCCAAAACTTGACAGGTATGTGACTGACCAATATGGATCCTCCATTCCACAGGTCAGATGCAGCCCCCAGTGTCTTCTCAGCCAGTCAACAAGTTATATTTTGCTAATGTATCTGATCAGTTAAAAAATTAGGTATTTAAAGTCTGGAAAGTTGCAGCAATGGAGTGAACTATGCTTTACCATTAGGGCTCCCTCCTGAGAGCAGATTTCTACTACACGTGTTTGTTGGGAAAATGTCTCACCTAGCAAAAATGACATCTCTACCACACAGCATGACTAGCTTTATTGCTCGGTCCCTCTTCTCTTCTCTGGCTCATCCTTCCGAGTTAACTACGTATTAAATTATCATTTGTTACTCTCTGTATTAGCTCTTTTCTTTAAAAGAGCTTATTTACTCTCTGAGAACCTTATGTTTTCACTTTCAATTTACTACAGTGCCTTAACCAAATGATACAAAATTAGACCAAGACTATGTTCTGCATTTGGAAAACTTAATGGTTCCTGGGTCAGCTCTGCTAGATGAACAACAAACTACCCATTATTTGAAAGAATAAATCTTGGTTTATGCAGGAAACAGTTCTCCTAACTATATTTCCCCAGTCATTCTGAAAGGACATATTCTCTGAACAAATGGATAAGATACGTGTTCTGAACAAGTTTGGTAATAGGACAGGAAAGCTACTCACTAATCAATTATTTTGCAAAAGAAGAAAAAAGTACATAAATTAGCAGTACCTTCAAATAACCCATGAAATTATGAGTTATTTGAGAAGACAAATAAGCAAAACCATTAGCTTTCAAATATCCAGTCCTCTGACTGGAGCAAACTGTGAGTAGCGCTTTCAAACTAAAACACAATTGCTAAGCAGAAAAGCACGAGACATCATGGTGAGGGTGTCATCAGTGAAAACAGCAGCACTTCCTCTTACAGTTTCCTTTCTAAGAAAACAGGGAAGAGTAAGCAAACCTCCTTAGTTCAAACTTTCAAACAGCCGAAGAATTCACCCAATATACCAGTGGTGGCAAATCTATGGCACACGTACCAGAGGTGACACTCAAAGCACTCTCTGTGGTCAGTCACCCGTGCAATCACTCCAGCACAGGGTTCTCCCTGCCCCTCTGCCCCCCCCCCCGAGAGAGAGAGAGAGAGAGAGAGAGTAAAACCCGACATAACAAAAAAACTCCGTTCCACAGAGCTCTTCGCTATGCGGTTTTTTCCGTTATGCAAAGCGCTATTGGTGATACCCCACATAATGGGGAAAAAGTTCATTAACCGGTTCCCACTGAGCGGGTATACCCCGATTACCAAAAACCCCGCATAACAAACAAATTTTTTTCATTATGTGGGGTATCGTCCTTGCATAATGAACGCTTCGTTACGCATTTTTCCTGTTATAATGTCAACCAGCATATAGAATAGTGCAGATGTACAAGAAATTTAGTTACTGTACCAGTAATTAACTACTTTTTTGAGTAATGGAAACCACAAGGTTACATGAAATTGTATATTTTTAAAAAAAAAATGGACCACACCAGCTATATGGGTACAATGAGTAATATTTTCTAGTTATTTCCAAATACGACTTCTTAAGTACATTTTATTCATTGTATTAAGTAACCACATTGAATTGTTTTCTAAATACTGTATTGCAATGAGTGAAAGGAATGAATTAGTTTTGGTGTAACGTTACTGACATCTCTTGGGACTGCAGTGACTCAAGTGGTTAAGACACTGACTGGAAGGCAGCAGGTCAGTAGTTCGATACCCGAGTACTGCACAACAGAATGAGCTCCCGCTTCTGTCCCAGCTCCTGCCAACCTAACAGTTTAAAAGCAAGAAATTGCAAGTAGATAAATAGGGGCCACTTCGGTAGGAAAGTAAACAGCGTTCTGTGCACTCTGGTGTCTAGGCATGCCTGCCACATGACCACAGAAACGTCTACAGACAGTGCTGGCTCTTTGGCTATAAACAGAGATGAGCACTGAACCCTAGAGTCGGATACAACTGGCTTTCAAGCAAGGGTTACCTTTACCTTTACTGACATTTCACATAGTCAACTCAGATCTTTGTTGTTTCCAGTCTTTTTAAAAACCAAAATCAGAACCGTGCTGTGTGGGATCCGCACACACAATTGGCCTACTGTCCCTGACAGAGCCACGGTTCGGGCGAACGGCCCCTTGGAGCCCTGGTTCCAAAGGGACAGAAATTGGGGAGTGGATTAATAGCCATAGTTTAATTCACCAATCGCTGACCTGGCAGGCAGCTCGGACAATAGAGAGCAAAAGATCACCGGGTGATGAACTCGATAAGCATGTAATGGGTAATCTTGTATCCGCAGAGGCTCTGAGTCCAAGAGTCAACCTAGGCTCATGTTTACTCCCGATAGCAGTAGACAATGCATGTCCCCTGGTAGTAAATTAGATAGATAGGTGTTGGATCGGGGCCCAATGTGGGCCGGAGGGTCCCGGAGGAGACTGGTCAAGCAAGACACATGAGGCAAGATGGAGCGAAGACCAGTGTTTATTGATCAGAAAGCAAAAGACTTTATACCTGCCTGGCTTGGCTGCGTGCATACGTTGCGCGCGTTCGTTACAAGAAAGCCCTGAGTCTGCACATTGAGATTATACAAGTTACTCATTAGGGGTGACTTCACTGGGGGAAGTTCCTTATCTAACTAATTTACTACCAGGGACATGCATTGTCTACTGTTTATCGGGAGCAAAGAGGGGCTGAAGTTGACTCTAAGGCTTAGAGTTTCTGCGGATGCAAGATTACTCATTACATGCCTGTCGAGTTAACCATCTGGCGATCTTTTGCCCTCTATTGTGCTAGCTGCCTGTCAGGTCAGCAATCGGTGAATCAAACCATATCTATTATTCCGCTCCCCAATTTCTGTCCCCTCGGAACCAACAGCTCGAAGGAGTGTTCTCCCATAACCGTGGTTCTGTCAGGGACAGTTGTGCCAATTGCGTACGCGGAATCCACAGATAGGAACTCCCCCCCCCCCCCCCAGTGAGGTCACCCCTGATGAGCAATTTGTGTAATCTCAAAGTGCAGACTTGCAGTTTTCCTGTAACGCCCGCGCGCAACCTATGTACGCGGTTGAGCTAGGCAGGGTATAAAGATTAGAGCCTTCTGATCAATAAACACTGGTCTTCGTTCCATCTTGCCTCGTGTGCCTTTACTTGACCAGTCTCCTCTGGGACCTTCCAACTTGCCTCGGGCCCCGATCTGACATCTTTCAGCCCGCATCGGGCCCCGATCCAACAGTGTTGCTTCTCCAAACAATTTTCTCATTTCCCAACTCTCCTACTGTTGCTCTTGTATCCTGCAGTCTTATTCCTCCCACTTTTCTTGCTTGCTGACGCGTATCTACTGACAGCTCAAGAGATCTGGATTATGTGGAAGCCTGAATGGGAATGTAGCCATGACTGAGCAAGCTTGAAACAGAAAAGAGAGGAGCTGGACACCTGCTGTTGAGAGAAAGAGAGGTTGGAGATGACTGGCTCTAGAGTAGCCTTTACTCCAACTCTACTGAGCACGTGGTCGAGTTACAAGTGCAGCAGTGAGCAAGAGCTTTCCTCTTGCTTCCTTCACTCACTGCCTTTCTCAAGCCAGCAGGGTTTTGTGCGCAAATGCAAATAAATAAATAGAAATCATTAACAATTCAATGTAAGAAAACCTCTATGTCTGGCTGGGTTATCCTGCTAGAGACTCAACGCTGAGTGTCATGTGGCGGTTAACTAACTTGGCATCCCTAAGGACTAACAACGTTGGGTGCTGAAGTCCACAGGGAAGGGTGATGGTCACCTAGTGGATTCAATCCCACTTGAATCCATCTTGATGGAGGGCAGCAGCTTCAGCAATACTGGCCTGGGGCTGATGAGGACTTTGCATGCCAAAAGGGCTCAGGACCAGAAAGTGACTCGAGGAACTGGATTAATAGTATGCTGCGATGCAGAATGAAAGGTCATTGCATTATATTATCAGGACAGTCTTTATGGTTGATTGCCACGAGGACTGCCAATATTCTGACTCAGATGTGGCATAAGAAGAAGAAGTAAAGAAAACCACAAAAAGTCTACTGTGTAGTTAACAAACGGTTGTTACTGGAATGGTGAGCCCTCATGAAGGATGTAATACAGGGATTCTCAACCTACGGCCCATGGGCTGGATCCGGCCTATGGTGCCATTCCATCCGGCCCGCACCCTCGATCCTGCCACCATCACCGCTGTCCGTTCCCCTTCTGCCTGGATTGATGTGTCCCTAAAACCTACAACATCCACTCTACTATGGATCGGCGCTAGGGACACACCAAGCCAGGCAGAGGGGGAAAGGACAGTGGCGGAAGCAGAAACCACAGATGCCCGTGGCCGCCTGCGTCTTCTTTTGGCTGCCGCTCTGGCCAAGTGCGGGCAATGACAGGCAGGACCCCTCCTTCACCCATGGCAGGCCGGAAAGCAGGGAAGCGGTGGCGGCAGCGGGGGGGGGAGACACCAGTCTGGCCCACCAACAGCCTGAGGAGTCGTGATCCTGCCCCCAGCTTTAAAAGGTTGAGATTATGTCTAGTGTGCCTTTTAAATTATTTATACTTCTAGTTTGTGGCATATCCTGGAGTTTGAAAGGGTGATCACTTCACCCACATTTCATGTTTGAATTTTCTTTTCTTTTGTAGGAACATATGTGGCAGAACACTGTTCAGGGCCAGATAAGGCAACCAATTGCTCGGTGTGCCAACCAGGAGCCTACATGCCCGAAGTTAATTATTTTGAGAAGTGTTTTGGATGTTCTTGGTGTCGTTCAAGTAAGCCTTTTGTTTTTATACATGATTAAAATGGCAGTGAAAGACATGTATGTATTTGGAACCTTTTACATAGACTGAGGATTTACATAATAGGGATAAAATGGTAACACTTCTTTAATAGCAGAAAAAGCGGGGGCAAACGGTGGGTATCAAAGTAATCCAAGGAAAACCGTTCGAGGCAAGCAATGATGCAGTAAAAGAAAATATTTATTCCAAAATCCAAACACGTTATTCTATGATCCAAACAAACAGATCCAAAATCCTTCCGGTAATGGGAATTTTCAGTGCATAACTTTCCTTAGGGATCTATGAAAATTAAAGAACTAATCACTACTTCTATAATATTTACACATATATATACATATTTACAATACATTAATCTCGGATTTATTATTGTCCAACCACAAAAATGAACAAAGGAAGATTACCTGTATTATCCTGACACATTCGTTGAAGTATAAGGTAACAGGTTTAAATATAATATTTCTCTTTTTTCTTTTCTCTTTTTCTTTTTCAATTTCAATTGCGTCTCTGGCCTCACAAGTTCATTCTTTTAGTGCTGACAGACGTTTAGTGCTGACAGACGTCGAGTAAATAGTGGCTTAGAAACGAACAAATTTCTGTTTACAGTTGGATTGCTTTATTCTATATTGCCCAGTATAATTATCATAAAATTAATCAACTGCCCTCTTTCTTTCTTTTCTAGGCTTTGGACAGATAACAATATCTAGCTGTACTTCTGAGCAGAACACGGTCTGTGGTTGTGAGAAAAATCAGTACCAGACTAATGATGAATCTGAATTCTTTTGCAAGAACTGCAGTAGTTGTCAAAATGGAATAATCAGACATGATTGTGAGTGTGGCCAGAAAAGAACTGGTATCCTGCCTATGTGACACCCCAGCCCCAACTTCATTTTGGACACTGAACATCTGCTCTCTACTGATGCAATATGTCTGTTCGGCCTCTTTGTGTTCTGGCAAAATGTATATCTTGTAATTTTCTAATTTTCTGCTTTATTTTTCCTATGACATTGTTTCTTTTTAATTTTAATTAGCAAATAGTACATAATTTGCAGAAGCAAAATGGATGCATTCAGTTTTTTAAACTGATTACATGACACAAAGGCCAGCATGAATCAGCCTCCAAAATGGACTCCCCCTCCCCAACCTCTGAGGACGTTTACATTTAAAGTCAAATTGATTTGAATTGTATTCTCCTGTGTAATCAGTTTTTCCTTCTCTAAAAGGATTATGAGGTGGTGTTCTGGTGGCATACTAAGTTTGTTGTAGTGTTTGTGCAGCAGGAGCACCACATAGTCTTACCCCAAAGTATTTAAAAAACAAAAACAAATTAGCACTAGATCGCTTTATCACTGATATATAAGTTTACTGCTATATCACATCTGCACAGACAAAAAGGAAGATAAAAATATGAAATGGAAAAAAGTCTGGTGAACTACAGCAGACTATTATGTTTTTGCTTTTGGCCAATATGGAATTTCTTGAAGCCCTTTAAAATTGAATATTAGTAGCTGAATGCATATTATGTGTTGTTTAGAGATTTATTTATCTATTTAAGAAAATCAAATAAGCTTTCGATGCACACTATGCCCCTAGTAAGTACGGTATACTACTTTTCATAGTTTTTTGAGTAATATGAGATGAACAAAAAGATAGGCCTTTGCCCTGAGGAGTTTACAGTGTAATATTCCACTGTGGAAATTAACACGGCATGGTGATTGTCAACTAAGGGGTCATCACTTATGAAGTGACGGCACAGCTGCCAAACCATTTAGAGGTGTGAAAAACTGCTTATGGGCTAAGTAACATTTAAATCAAATCCATTTCCCCCCCAAGAATCTGAGTTCTAGAAATTCTCATGATCAGCTTGCCATTTTGGCTCTTTGAGAAAGAGATACAAGGTGGTTGTCTGCAGCTATCACACCAAGCTAGCTGTGTGCAAACTTGCCACGATTTGCACACCTGTTTTTAGCTTCTGGGTTTATAAATGGGGAGATCAGACTACGTTTCACACTCAACAAAGAGACTGCCAATTGTTGACTCCATTAGGACACGAACTGACTGTCTTTCATGAAAACTAAGAACAAAGTCTGTGTCCACTTAAAATAAGCTGGGTTATTGTGCAAACTCAGAGTTATTGTCATGATCTAGTGTTTCCCCCTTTCTTCTTATTTTTATTTTTGCCTTTTGCTGTGATTTTTCCTTGTCTTCATATACAGTATTTGCATCTCAAAATTCGGTTCTTCAACATAACTGAGCTGTCATGCTTCTTTTCATGTAAACAGTTTTGTTTTCACAGTTATATGACTGGCAAAAAGACAAAGCATTCACTTTCAACACAGAGATTCCCTGTTGTGTCGAATTGCAACTTTTGAAGGCAAAAACACTTTTAGGGTGGAATGGGAGATACTGTATAACAAAATTTGACACCTTCAATTGAACTAATTCTTTGCCATTTTCTTTCCCTTCTTTCTTGGATATCTATATAATTCTTCCTTTTTACCTCATCACATTTTCAGAATTGTTAAAAAGTTTTTGTATCCTCTCTCTGTGTGTTTCTCTATGTACACCTGTAGTCACTACACATATACTGTATGTACTTTCTGCCTCTTTTTTCTTGTTCAGCCATCAGTAGCTGAAGACTATTACTCTGGAGCAGTTTCCTTTCATTTTATCTCTTCTTTTATCATTTTAACTGCCACACTGTTAACGTTATCTGCCATATGCCTAGAAGAGTGAGCTGTCTTGTCCCTCAGTTGTGAAACAGTTCTTCACAAACCACTGCTATGCAGGGATTCCTTCTCTTCCAGTCATTATACCAAGAGCTTCATTCTTTCTCTCCTCACTACATCTTCTTGGTGTGGGTACCACTAGATATGATGCCGGAGATCTTCAGAGATCTCCAGGCCTTCCACAATTTCTTTTTAAAACTAATGATAGCCCCATGCACTCAGAATCAGAACAATACAATGGTTTATGGCAGGAGTTCTCAACCTTTTAAATCTGGGGCACAGGTCACGCTCCCTCAGACAGCTTTGAGGACTGGATGGCCATTTTGCCCTTCCTCCACCACATGGCACTTCTTGGTGTGGTGGAAGTGGGCCACATGAAAGGATGCCTTGGGCCACATCCAACCATGGGCCGTAAGTTGGGAATCCCTGGTTTATGGAAAAGGAGCATCTTGTTCTTGGTTAAAAATCATAATCTTGAAGCTTCTGCTTTCCTCATGAGGGAAAACATAAAAGAACTCAAAGAGTGCCTACATCTGTTCCCTCATGAGGAAAGTAGCAACTTCAAAGAGGGGAAATGGGCAAGTATTACATGAATATAGATGTGTTTCCCCTACAGGACAGCCTTGTAGCATTCATGGAAAGCATTAAATCCCCTTCTAGCACTGTAGTGCTATGTGGTTAAGAAGCTCACCTTGTTAGCTGGGAGGCTGGCAAATCGGCAGTTCAAGACCCAGGCACTGCATGACAGATTGAATGCCCGCCTCTATCCTAGCTCTTGGGGACATGAAAGGAGCCTCATCTGGGCGTTCCCTGAGTGGAGTTTCTTCCACAAAAATCCTTTCAACCCAGAATAAATTTCTGACATGAAATTATTATTATTTCACATCTAGTTTGGACAATTGGTATTTACATATAGTTTCCTGGTAATAATTACCTAACTTCTCATTTCTCTTTCCTTCCCAGGTACCAAACTTAAGGACACTATATGTGAGTGTCACCATGGATTCTTTCTTCAGACAGATGAAAACTACTGCTTGCCATGTACCAGGTGAGGAATCCTGTTGTGTGTCTGTGCACGCAGAGGTCCTTCAATCCCCATAGCTTGGTTTGCTTCTCCATTTTTAAAATCATCTGCTTGCTCTGTGGGTTCTCTGCCTAGCCTGCTTTTGGGCTGGTTGGGACAGGTTTCTAGTTGTGATTTGTTGCTGGTACTGTAGAGATAGAGGCACTGTATGAGTCGAGCAGCAGTCTTGCAGAGACTTGAACAACCCCATTCATTCTAATCCATCAACCTCCAAGTCTGTTTTTCTCAAGATCTCCTACTTTCCATTTGCACGAGAAGATCTGGCCCAGCACTGCATTACTACAGAAATTATATTAGTAAAGGTAAAGCTCACCCTTGTTTGAAAGCCAGTCGTATCCAATTCTAGGGTTCAGTGTTCATCTGTTTCATAGCCGAAGAGCCTGCGCTGTCTGCGTCTGCAGACGTTTCCGTGGTCATGTGGCAGGCATGACTAGGCACGGAACACTGTTTACCTTCCCACCGAAGTGGTCCCTATTTATCTACTTGCAATTTCTTGCTTCCGAACTGCTAGGTTGGCAGGAGCTCATTCCGTCCTGCAGTACTCGGGAATCGAACTGCTGACCTGCCGCCTTCCAGTCAGCGTTTTTAGACATTTGAGCCACTAGATGCTTGTAATTCCTGTGTAACTCCAGAGCCTTTTTTTACTTCTCTTATTTCCACCAGCCTCTTTCTATCTCCAGGTTTACTGTTCTTTAAAACCCACAAATCCTACCCTTGTAAATTGCAGTAACCATTTTTCCTCCCAAAAGCTACCTCCTGTTTTGTCTGCTGGGCCAGTTCCATCACCCCAGGAAGGAATGCTTACCCCCTTTGCATGCTTTCTCTGTTCTTTCCACCTTGCTTTTAGAATGTAAGGGAACCATCTAATCATAAAGGAATAGAAGGAAAAGTGTGTGTGCAGATATCTAGAGTAGGAAGAAGAGCACAAAGCATCAGTTGCTGGGTATGGAGATCTCACTGAGGCTGACTTGAGCTCATAATGTTGTACTTGTGCCAGAGTACATTCCTATAGCTGCACTGTGCCCAAGGTATTGTGTTGGGCGGCGGTGTGTGTGTGTCACAAGAATAGGCAGCAATGGCGCAGTGAAACTAGAATAATCTAAATATGTGCAACATTTGCTTCCTGTGTAACTCAACATTCCTTTTTTGTATCTTAGCTGCAACAAGCCTGATTGCAAACAACGCTGTGAGGCAGTACTTAACCACCTAGTGACAAAGCCATCACATTCTATAGGTGAGCTCTACAACAATTTATCTGTGCAGGGTTCTGAGGATCCAGGGGCACGTTTTGGCTTTTGAAAGATAAGCACCTTTGATTTTTGTGTGTGTGTGTGTGTGTGGGGGGGGGAATTACTGTATACACTCAAGTATAAGCTGACCCAAATATAAGCTTAAGTACCCAATTTTGACCTGAAAACCTAGGAAAATAGATTGACTTGAGTATAAGCCGAGGATGGGAAATTCTGCACCTGCTAGTGAGTTTCTAAACACAGTGGAACCTCATACAACAATTGCCCCATATAGCAATGAAATTGCATAACAATTAGTTGTGTTGTTGTTGTTGTTTTTTGGGGGGATGGTGTCCCGCATAACAGTTTTCCCTGGAAAAATCATACAACAATTTTTAAATGGGAAAAAACCACTTAGCAAAACAAATCGTTGTACGATACATCCCATAGGGAAAATCGCTATAGGATGCATGTATTGTATAGCAATTGTTTTGTACAACAACGAGTCCCGTGGAACGGATTAAAATCATTGTATGAGGTAGCACTGTATATGAAAATATGGTAAAATTAATTAAATTGTTGGCAAATCTCAATCCGGCACGGTTCTGGGACCCTTGTGGTCATTGACCCGAGTATAAGCCAAGTCCCCTTTTGGGGCTCATTTTTAGGGCTAAAAAACTCGGCTTATACTCACGTATATACGGTATTTTGTTGTGCCAGATTTTACAAAAAGCCTTTAGGGCAGGGGTGCCCAAACTACAGCCCGGGGCCCGGATCCAGTCCCCAATGCCAATTCAACCGACCCACAAAGCCCTCATCGCTCCTGGAAGTGGAAGTAAAATGCGCCCATACGGGCGCATTTTACTTCCGCTTCCAGGAGAAATGAGGGCGTGGTGGGCTGGATGAATTGGCATTGGGGGCAGATCCGGCCCCCAGGTCATAGTGACCAGCTCCCTGAACCATGTGACCGGCCCGCAGCCTGAAAAGTTTGGACACTCCTGCTTTAGGGAGTGAGAGACAAGAGGAGGTCTTATATGGGATAGATTGTATCCCCAGAGAATTTGTGCATGCACTGTGTGATTCACAGTGACCACAAAGAACTTAGAAGAAGTTGAATGCCATGTGCTACCTATACATTTTAATACCACATCTAGATTTTGGGCGTATATGACTTCATTTTTCATCACACCTTTCTTCAAATCCATTCTATGTACTTTCCCTTTTATCCTTCAGTGTGCTTTCTTTTTTCTTACAGAACTCACGTCTATCCTCAGCTCATTGGTTGCCATTTTAGGAGCTGGCTGTGTATTGCTGTTGGCAAAGAAAATTCTCAAGCAATCATGTCAGAAGAAAGAGAAGGCCTCTTCTAGTTCATATCGTGAGTTTAAGCTTTAGTACAAATGCGCAAATATCTTCTCCACCAATAAACCTCTGATTCATTTTGTGTAAATATACAGTAGTTCCTTCCAAAACACCCTACCTCTATTTGAAACACCCAAACTGTACAAAAACACATGTTTTCTCTCTATTTGATATTCCTTTAGCTAAAGAAACATTGTCTATAACTTTCACCAGTGACCTGGGGAAAACATCCTTGGTTAAACCAATAACCTAAAACAAAAGAAATATTATTTTAACAACAGGAAAGTTCATTTGATTTGATTTAATTTCATTTAATTTTTTTCCAGCTTTGGTTCCAGAGTCAAAAGAAGAACCTATTTTAAAGGTAACCATCCTATTTCCTAGTACGGTAATATAATTTAAGCCAGATACTTGAGACGATACTTGAGATATGGGAAACCTCTGGTTTGGAGCTAGTTATGAATGCTTTCTGTGTCTTGTTTGCTCCTCCTACTCATTCTAATCTCCCGCAGCAATATTTCATTTTCATATTCTCAATTAATACTTGTATCCCTATGGCATTTATTTATTTTATAATAATTATATAGTGATCTTTCTTGAAGGAGCTCACCCAGTAGAGCAAAATTAAATATTGAGGCATTCAAAGTGAAAACAAAATAGGTCTAGGATGGGAGTAGGGTATCTATTGTCTAATGCAGTGTTTCCCAAACTTTGGTTTTTGGATTTCAATTCAGAGAAGCCAAATCATTGATCAGACAATGTACTGACTTAGGCTTCTAGGAATTGAAGTCCACCAGTGTTCCATGGAACATAGTTTGGGAAACGCTGGTCTAATGTCTTTTAGGACGGGCTAGTCTTTCCTTTCTCTCTGGTTACTTCATGCTGAGGTTGCACTCACTAGAATACTCAACACAGAGAAGGCAGTGGTTCTGGAAGTAGGTTTGTTTGCCAAGTTAGCACTCCATTTGGAGTAGATTGTAATCTTAATTTCAGGCTTAATTTTCTCATGACCAAGAGAACTTCTCCAGTCTCTCATGACATCTGAGAAGCAATGCAGGTCTTCCACATTTGAGAAAGAGAGATAGAGTGAGATATCATCAGTATGATTGTGAGACCCAGTCCTCAAATGCTGGATAAACTCCACCAGTCTTTGTGTAAATATTTTTTTAAAAAAATCAGGGACAGTATTGATCCCTGGGAAATCTTAGGAACACTGGAGGCTGTTTTATACTGTGTCTGACAATGTTCATCTAGCTCAGGATTGTCAACTCTGACTGAAATAGCTTCCTAGCCTTATCTGACAATCCTTGATGTTGTCAGTGGTCTCCCCTCCGAGTGTTAAACTCAAAGCCAATTCTCCTTAATTTACAAAACTAGATGAAATTGGATACATTCAGGGTGGTATGGTGATTCTGATCCTTTAGCTGACAACTGTGATTTCAGACAGTACCTTCTCCCACCAGCCATATAGAAGGGAAATATTTTAGCCCAGCTTAGAGGCCCTTTTTGTGGGTCTAGATCAGGTGTGGGGAACCTATGGCCTTGAGAGGAGCCTGGGCTTCTGGGAATTGAAGTTCCAGAACACCTGGAGGACTAGCCTGTTTTCCTCTAGGCCAGGGTTTCTCAACCTTGGGCTTCCAGGTGTACTTGGGACCTCAATTCCCAGAAGCCCTGCTCCCCTCAAGGCCCCAGGTTCCCCACCCCTGGTCTAGGTGGAGCTAGCATTACTGGAGCTAGCATGGATAAAACTGCATTTTAAAGCTGTTGAGCTGGATAAGGGCAAGGAAGGTGATAACCAAAGACGTTTTCCAGAGCAGAGCGTTGTTGTCTTGTGGATATCCTTATCAGGTTTTTGAACCTCTAAAATAATATCACAAGCATTGAGCAGTTAATGTAATTGCGAACTTTGTGTCTTTCTTGCTCCACAGACTGCAGATTTCTCTGTCCTGGTGCCACATGTGGGAACACAACAGTTAACACAAATAAGCGCAACAGCATCACTACCAGATTGTGTAAGATCTGCAGGAGAGAGACAGATCCCAGATCGTGAGTATGGCTTCATTTTAGAAGTAAAATTTAAGAGAAGTGGGGAAAAGAAGAGAGTACAAGTTATTTGGGCATCTCCTATATGAGAATGAATGAACCTTGTTGTCATATCAAAAACTTCTGCTTGAAGAATCCTTAATTTTATTTCCTGTTTTGCCTTATTATTTTGAAGATCGCAAATTTACTGTATGTAAAAGCCTGTAAATTTTGGGCATTTGTTAGTATTGCAATTATTATTAGGCAGAAATGCATGACAACCAGCTACACAACACTATGTGTGAAAGATACAGTAGTAGAACCAAAGGAAGATTGTAGAAAATCAGAAATGGGTCTTCTTTTCAAAGAAGAGACTGAGTACAGCAGAAGAGTGTTACAATATATATTCAATAACATTTGGACTTGGCAAATATGCAAATCTCTATACAACATGGCAAGATCCAAAAACTAGATGGAATAGAGCTAAGAAACGACAATATTATAAAATCACTATCAAGTGGTGACAACTATAAATACTTTGGAGTACTAGAAATTGATAATATCCTGTATACAAAAGTTAAATATTTGAAACAAATGGAGTAGACTACAGAAATGTTTAAAATTAAATAGTGGAACTTCGATCAAAACCATAACACATGGGCAGTTTTAGTAATCAGCTACCCAGCTAGAATAATAGAGTGGACCCAAACTGAATTAGAAAACTTGGATTGAAGAACTGGGAAATTAATGAACATGAATAACACTCTACACCCAAAAATGATGTGGACACCTTATATTTAATGTGAAAAATGGGAGGCCATGGATGACTACAAATACAATAGATAATGAAGAAAAAAAAGTACAGTAAAACCTCACATAAAGAGCACCTCACTTAGAGACTAATTTGCTTAAAGAGCAGAATTTTCTCTTGCTTAACAACTAAAACCAACCAAAAACTCGCTTAACAACTAAATTGGGGTTCGCAATCCCCCCCCCCCGAAGTCATAATTGGTCACTTACAATGGTGTTTCACTTAAAGAGCAAACTCGCTTAAAGAGCAATGCTGTGGAACGCATTATGCTCTTTAAGCAAGGTACCACTGTATAAATGTTTATACAGTACCAGCGGAAGCAGAGAAAAATTATTAAAGCTGGTAAAAATTGAAAATATTTTGAAAACAACAGAAGCAAGGTGGAATATAAGAAAAAACAATTTGCATGTAAACTAAACAACTGGAAAATTAAACCGTTGTATGGACATCACCTGAAAAATACTAGTGGAAAACATAACAAGTTAACTTGTTAATGATTAAAACGGGATTATTGTATCAAGAAAAACAACAACAAAATTTTGATTTTTGCTACACAGGAAAAAGTACCCCAAAATAAAAGATAAAATTCAAGGAATTAGTGCAAACAGCAAACGAAAAAGGTGAAACTATCACACCTCATCTGTGAATTTTCATTGATTGTGCAGACTATACAAGACGTGATAGAGTTGCAAAATTAATACACTAGTTACCATATAAAAATATAATCTGCCAGCATTCATGGAAACATCAAGTAAACAAGGTGTTGGAAAATGACCAAGTTAAGATCTTGTGTGATTTTCGGATCCAAACTGACAGATACCTTGATTATAATACAGCAGACATATCAGTAATAAAATGAAGAAATGTCTGGATATTGAAATTTCAGGCAATGTCAGAGTTGAAGAGTAACAAATTGACAAAATACAGATACCTGGCAATAGAAATAACATTTATAGATGACATTTTGGGAGTATTCAGTAGTGGTTCAACATTCCCACCTTCTAGGGGGATGGCCCCAGACTTTGTAGCTTGCTCATGACCAGGGGTTACCAACCTAAGACCCATGAGCCTCCAAAGGCATTTGACAAACAAAATGGCCACCCTTTTGAAGCTGCTGGGACAAAATGGCTGCCTCCGTCATGCAGGCAGGGCAAAATGGCCGCCCAGCCCTTGAAGCTGAGTGAGAGAGCATGACCTGGCCCCTGGCGTGGAATGGTTGGGAACCCCTGCTCATGACTATACAGGCTGGCTCTTCTCATAGGGGAATGTGATGTGTAATCAACTCCCAATCTCTGGCTCTGCAGCCACCAAAACCTCTGAGCTATATTTTGTAGGCAAATATGAAAGGCAACTTTGTGTTTGTTTAATGAGGGTCATAAGCATATTTATTGAGAGAGGTGTTTTAGTCTCAAATAAGTCTATATGGAATTGGAGTCTATGTGGGTTGATGGAAAAAATTGTGTTGCTAGGAAAGGTTTTGCACAGTGCTGCCCCGTGGTTCCCAAAGTGGGGCACACACCCCACAGAGGGGCAATTCGAGCATGAGTTAATAACAGTGAATGACCTTTTATGCTTCCTCTATGTGAATAGGAGTTCACTTTTTGAATAATGAAAATATGTCATGGGGTGAGATCAGGATTTTAGAGATGCTTAAGAGGGGCATGGCCAAAAAAAGGTTGGGAACCACTGCTGTAGACCAAAGAATAGCATTGATTGGAGAGTGTTGAGATGGCTCCCAGGTGTGGGAGTGGCTGGCTGCAAGGAAGACACACGAGACAATCATGCGGTGAAGTCCAGCCCCGATCTCGGTCGGGTGGTACGTATTTATTACCCTGCCTTGGAGTGATACGTACGTAAGATGCACATGACCCCCTAATACAGAAGACTTGCATACTTGGCATTTTCCGGTGGTCAAGACAATACCTGCTCTTGGACATTGCCCTGTAGTTAATAGACAACCCACAACTAATTAAGGTCTGGGCTGGCAAAACCCGTTGTTCCTGCCCTATCTCGGAGCCTATGTGTATTGTCTCCGGGTACCTAGCTTATTCTGCTGTCTGGCGCAGCTTATTTGCCCATCTTAATCTGCAGCCAGAAGCGGAGGGTTGTGTATTTCCATTAGAGTCATCATCTTTGGTTTTTGCCCCGTTTCTACTGTAACCGTCAGCCAAGCCTTTCTGATTCACCCTCCAAACTAACTAACTAGCCCACACCCCGATTGACTTTCCTGCCAAGCTCGGTTGATCCCCGGATCTGTGGAAGGCCGAGCGAACCCCTGGGGAAAGGTTTAGCCAATTATTCCCGCAGGCAACCCACATTCCACCTTCCTTTATTAGTTAAATCAGCCTGGCTGAGAGCACGGTAGATATAAGGCATAATTTGCTTGGGCGTAACTGTTTCTCGGGTCTCTGCCATGAGGTGCACATTGACAAGAGCAAAGGAATGCACTGCGCAAAGCATAATTCCCATTACCACAACACCAGCAATAGCTTTAAGCACTGTCTGTAACCAACCCCATGACCAAAGTTCATCCCATCAACCCCAGTTGGCATTCTCCTTGATGTGTTTAACTATGGTGTCAAGTTAGGTGATTTGACTCTGGACCTTGCGAGAATTGTCCGTGAGGTTAAAACAACACATGTCCCGGACAGATTCGCAACCCAAATGGTGTAAGAGCAGCAAATAGTCAATTGCTGCGTGGTTATCCAGAACCGCATGTCTAAGTTCAGCCTGCTCTCGGTTTAACATGGTAATGGCTGATGAAGTGTGATTGATGGCTTTTGCTAGCGCGCACACCAGCTGGCCAATCCTGCGTGCATTGCCTACTGTCAGTCCGGGCACCCCTATAATACTGACTGCTAGTGACACATACTCTGCCTTGCTAAGCACGGAGATATCACTGTCACATGTCTCATCTAGCTGGACCACTCATATGGGCTGTGCCGGCCTTGGGGTGACCGGGTTTGGGGTGACCACCTCCCTCTCGGGGAGAAACAGGGTTAAGCGACTCACACAACAGTATGAGTCAGACATATTAGTGGGTATGTAGTTCCAAGTCCGTTGGTTACAAGTAAAAAACCATACTCTAGGCAAAATAATGTGAGCATACACATAACTGATTGTCTCTGGTTCGGCACATTTCCAAGTCTCTTTCCCGGGACTCAGGCAACGGTGGTGCGGCCCCTTGGCTGTGGAGCAGCCGGTCATCTTGGCACAGGGCATGCTTGGGCTGATAGCCACCCGACGTGTGTAAAGGGTGACTGCATCAGCGGGCAAAGTCTTTGTTACCTGAGTCCCCCAGTTCACATAAGTCATGTATGTAATTCGGTGATGGTACCCAAACGCGCGCACCCATTCAGTGTCCCCAGCCTGTTCTCCTGGGGCGCGGCAAACCAGGATCAGGCATGTACTTAGTAAAGAAGCAGTGTCTGTGGTTTGCTGTAAGCAAAAGTCCGATTGGTTGACAAGTCCGGCTAATTTCTCCCAAATGTTGTACTGAAGCCTGGCAGTTAAGTCTCCGCCAGGTGTCAAGTCCCCCTAAGAAGCTTGAACCCCTCCCCCCATCAGCAAGGAAAGGATCAAGATGACCATCAGGGAATTGTAGGTGATTTGAGCTATCACTGTGGCCACCATATTTTGCAGGGTGGGCTCAGTGTTTTGCTCCCTCAAGATGGACATGGCATCGTCACACAAGGTCTTGACCATCCCTCTCTGGTCTGGTCTCTGCCAGGGTCGTCTGCTCTGCCTGGGTCCTCTCATCAGGCTCACTCCCTCCAGCTCAGGCAAGGGGTCCGGGATCACTTGGTCCCACGCCATGCAGCTCGAAATGCGGTCTCATGCAGCGGGCCGGAATCCAGACGGTTCCTGTGGGGGACATAATCACTGCATACCCTCTCCCCCATGTTATCAGGGGTGCCGGACCTCTCCAGGAGGGGTTTGGCGGCACCCTGAAGCGAACCATGGGTCACGGGAGGATTTCCTGCCATCGGAAATGCTTCTCCTGCGGGGTGCAGTCAGCAAAAATGTTATGGTGGTTATAAGTGAATAAAACTTTTGCAGGCGTTGTTGTGCCTGACCCTGGCTTTTCAGAGGGGACTATCTCCTCCCTTTCTGTTTGTTTTTCGATGTAGGACTTTAACGTCCGGCTCACCTGTTCGACAATGGCTTGTCCCTGGGGATTGTATGGATTGCCAAATGTGTGCTTTACGTCCCAAGTTGCTAGGAATGTGGCTAGCTGTTTGGAACTATAAGCCGGTGCGTTGTCGGTCTTCAGGTGGCCTGGTTTGCCCATGGCCGCGAAGCATGTCAAGAGATATTGCTCTACATGAGTTGCAGCTTCTCCCTTCTGGGCCATGGCCCAGGCAAACTGCGAGAAGGTGTCAATGGAGACATACATATACTGCCATCTCCCAAACTGTGGGACGTGTGTGACGTCCATCTGCCAAATTTGATTAGCTCCCGTCCCTCGTGGGTTAGCCCCCCACGAGGGCCCTCCTGGTGCTCCTGTGCATTGCAGGCAGAAGCGCACGATTCCTTGTGTTTGTGACAATGGTAGGTTAAACTGCCTTGCTAGTGCCTTGGCATTCTGGTGGAAGAATGCATGACTTTGGATCGGGGTCGTAAAGATGCCCAAGATTAATTTGTGGTGAGTTTCCTTAGCGGCCGCGTCAGCCCTGCTGTTGCCCTCGGAGATGGGGCCAGGTAAATCCTGGTGGCTCCTGATGTGGGGTACATACAGTGCTTCTCTGCGATGCCGCAGGTGAAACTGCATGGTCAAAACTAGACTCAACAAGTTCTTGTCTATGGTGAGAGTAATGTAAGCTCCCGGTAGACTGTGGATCAGGTTCCTGACATACTGACTATCTGTGATGATGTTTAATGGCTCCTTGGTGAACATTTTCAAAGTGAGGTTCACTGCTGCCAGCTCCGCTCTCTGTGCTGATTTCTGCGGAAGTGTCAGCAGCGTTTTCCAAGCCCTTTCTTCATGCCAAGTGAGAACTCCGTACGTTTTTCCCCCATCAGTGAATACTGTCTTGGCTCCCTGGAGGTGAGTCAAGGACAGCATTTCCTGCAACCATATTATCTGAGTCTGAAGTGAGACTAGTCTGGGGTCCTTTGGCAGATGGTATGCCAGGTTCCCCTTGAACCCTTCTAATGCAATGGGTAGGGTGTCTCCAAACTGCATTTGTTGCTGCATTTGCTCTTTATTGAATGGCATGACTATCTTGGCTAAGTCATGTCCTGATATGTCCCTTGCTCTCAGCCTCCCCTTATGAATTAATGTGGCTACCAATTCCTGTGGAGGAACGATGTTCCTGGAGGAGGTGTTCGGTAGATACACCCATTCCACGATTTTCACCCCCCCCCCCGGGAATCTATACCTAGCGCTCCTGCGAACATGGTCTTTGTTTTAATGACGTACAAATTTAGCATGGGGACGTGTGGCCCCTCGCTAATCCTGTCTACACATCGATGGCTGAGAATGCGGTTTACTGCCTGTAGTGTTTGCTTAGCCTCGCCCTGAATGTGTATCCGGTCGGCTGGCTGCTTTCCTTGGGTTAGCAGCGAGAAAAGTGGTTTTAAGAGGTCTGTGTCTATTTTAAAATATGGCCTTGCCCAATTAATGTTCCCCAAAATTTGCTGAAGTTCTACTAGTGTGACTGAGTCCTTAATATTGATCTTAGGCAGCACTGGCGCTGCAAAAGATCGGAGCAACCGATGTCCCAGATAAGAATAGGGTTCGGCTCTCTGCATTTTCTCAGGAGCTATGACTAATCCTCTTTCCCCCAGTGTGCTCTGGAGGTCGCAAAATATGCCACTGCCTAATTTGGGCACTGTGATCAATATGTCATCCATGAAATGGCAGACCAAGACTTTGGGATGCAGGCTCCGGAACCCCTCCAAGGCCTCGTGGACATAGATTTGGCACAGGGTTGGTGAGTTGAGCATTCCCTGTGGCAAAAATTTCCATGCGAACCTTCAGGTTGGCTCCTTATGGCTAGTGACTGGCACTGTGAACATGAACCTTTCCCTGTCCCTAGGGTCTAAAGGGATGGTGTAAAAGCAGTCCTTTAAGTCTACGATCAGGATCTCCCACCCTTCAGGGATCATGTTGGGATTGGGGGTACCGCACTGAAGTGGTCCCATGGGCTGAATGCACTTATTGATTTCCCTTAAATTGTGAAGAAGTCACCACTTTCCAGACTTCTTCTTAATGACAAAAATCGGTGAATTCCAGGGACTGGTACATGGTTCTATGTGTCCTGCGTCTAGCTGCTCTTTAACGAGCTGCTTTAAAGCCTCTAACTTTTCCCCAACTATTGGCCACTGTTCCACCCATACCAGCTCATCGGTTAACCATTTGAGTGGCAGGGCCATGACCCGAAAGTTAGGGTGGCGCGATACTGTTGCAGAATGTATCTCCCCCAGAGGTTGATGGGCACACTTAAGATGTGTGGGCGTATTACCGCTGTGCCGTCTGCCCCCGGGATAGTGACCTCCACCCAGTCTCGGCTCCTGTAAGCTTCTTGAACTCCTCCTACCCCCCCCCACACATCTGAGTGCCTCGATTGCCCACTTATTGGGCCATAATTTCCTGCTAATTACTGTCACATCTGGTCCAGTGTCCAACAGACTGTCAAAAGGCCTTTTATTCAAAAATACCTTAATGACAGGTCACTGTTTTCACTCTATGTTTTGTTCCACTGTCGCTATGATCTGGTATCCTTCTACTGCCCCTTCCTCTCTCTGGCGGCCTGTCGACCCGAATCCTGAATCTCCTCTGATCACTTCCTTGCCCCCACCTGGCAGATAATACGGAACCATGATCAATTGCGCTACTGAATCCCCTTTGCTGATTGTCTGGAGTTGGTGTGTCCATAGCTGGACTTTGATGATGCCTGTGTAATCGGAGTCTATGACTCCCGGGATCATGAAGATCCCTTTCTTCCCTGCACTGCTTCGAGGCAAGACTAACCCTACTGTGCCTCGGGGCAGGGGACCCTTGTACTGGGTGTTAACTAAGTTGACTGTGCCTGGCAGGTCGCAAATAACGTCCTCCTGGCATTCTAGGTCTAACCCTGCACTGCCCTTGGTTTCTGCCTGTGCCTCGGAAATGCTGGGGGTGATTATTGGGATGTCCACTCTGGAGCCTCCAGGGCGCCGGTTGTCTCTGTTTGGACCGGGGCTAGAGACACGCCTGTGGCCCGGTTTCCCGAATTCGGGCAGATACAAGCCCAATGAAAGCCATTGTAGCATCTTGGGCACTGGGTGGGTTGCGTGGTCGGGCGACCCATGGGAGGGCCGCCTCCCCCTTTGTGGCACTGTTTTGACCTGCATTCTTTGGCAAAGTGTCCCATCTTGCCACACTGGTAGCAAGCTCCCTTGGGTTGGTTCCCCCCTTGCAAGGCCGTTGCTGAAAGCCCCATTTTATAGGAGTCTGTTCCAACGTCCGCGCAAGCCCTGATCATATCGGTAAGCGTCAAATCGGTTCTGTGACCCATTGCTTGCAGGATTTTGCGGCAGTCGAGGTTTGCATTGTCTTTTGCCAGCTTCATCATAAGCTCCTCTTAGGCCTCCTGGTTGTCTATCTGTCTGCTAATTGCTTCCTCTAACCGGTTAATGAAGCTCATCTAGGGTTCCTGTGCTCCCTATTTGATGGTGGTGTAGTTTTTGGCACCCTTGCCAGTATGCCTTGAAGGCGACCTCAGAAGCCAGCTGGAGTGTGGCTGCTGGCAGGACAGACTGCATCTGGATGGTATCAAACTGCCCTGAGCCATATAGTTGCTCGGGAATTACTACTCCTCCCATCCTGGCAGCCCTAGCTTGCACTTCTAGCCGGTACTCGCTGTCCCACAATAGGTACTGGCTGGGGTTCAACATCATCCTCATCGTGACTTTCCTGTCATGAGGGATGAACGTGGTGGATTCCCACAGCTGCTGGAGCGTGCCCCTTGTGAATCTACTTTGGAGCCCTGTATCTGTGATGGCTTTGCGGATTTCCGCAAGCAGCTTGTATGGAATAGGCATGTATACTGCCACCTAATTGCCCGTGAGGGCGTCCATCTCCATGCGAACTGGACACAGCATCGGGGGCTCGGTCAGTTCTGCGGCCGGCAATTCCCCCTTGCGCAACTCCTCTTCTACCATTAGCTGGAAGGGACTCTTAGTGACCTGGGAAGCGCCTGTGGAAGGGGAGTCCCCCAAGCCCCCATGTCTGAACTGGATGGTCGGGCAGAGATGCGCTGGGGCTGATGGCTCTATGTACACTGGGGGTTTCTCGGTCTCTACATGGGCTGGACTGACTGCTGCAATTATCTGTCAACACTTGCTCCAAGTCCCTATGATTTTGGCAGGCGCTCGGAGTTCTTCCTTAAGGCATTTCCCTACTCTGTCCCAAATCTGTGGATCCATCGTGCCTGCTTTTGGGTAGAACAGCCAGTGTTTCCCCAGATGCACCACCAGGTCCGTCAGGCTGTTCCTCTTCACCCGTATCTGAAACTGCCTGGCCAGGGCTTCGAGCTCCTCCACCTGAGCCCGCTGCCTGACGGTCGAGTTTTGCCCCCTCAAGCGAGCCCCCATTACTACCTGGTTGGGGGTTCCCAGGATTCGTTTCCGCGGGTCGAGTTCTAGGTAGTATGGCGGGGTGGGTGATACACAGGGTGATGTCCCTCGGGTCTGGTCAGTGGCTCAGGATCGCGGGTATGGCTCTCTGCTGCGGGCTTCTGCTGCTCTGCCTCTGCTGTTCAGGATCGCGGCTCTCCCCTGGCTTTGGAACACGTCCGTTCCGATACGTGGGGTCTGCCAGGCTTGTGGTCGCGTTGGCTTCCTTGCTTCCAGATCGTTGCGGCCTCTGCTAGGGACTGCGCTGGCCTAGCCTTGGGATTGCGTTGGGTTCTGTCAGAGTAGCGTTCTGATCAGAATCACGTTGTGGCTTCAGATAAGAATCATGTCGGGGTCACCAGATATTGCGATGGCTCCCAGATGTGGGAGTGGCTGGCCGCAAGGAAGACACGCGAGACAATCGTGCGGTGAAGTCCAGGCCCAATCTTGGTCGGGTGGTACGTATTTATTACCCTGCCTTGGGGTGATACGTGCTTAAGATGCGCGTGACCCCCTAATACAGAAGGCTTGCATACGTGGCATTTTCCGGTGGTCAAGACAATACCTGCTCTTGGACATTGCCCTGTGGTTAATAGACAACCCACAACTAATTAAGGTCTGGGTGGCTTATTTGCCCATCTTAATCTGCAGCCAGAAGCGGAGAATTGTGTATTTCCATTAGAGTCATCATCTTTGGTTTTTGTCCCGTTTCTACTGTAACCGTCAGTCAAGGCTTTCTGATTCACCTCCCAAACTAACTAACTAGCCCGCACCCCAATTGCCTTTCCTGCCAAGCTCGGTTGATCCCCGGATCTGTGGAAGGCCGAGCGAACCCCTGGGGAAAGGTTTAGCCAATTATTCCCACGGGCAACCCACAGGAGAGGGAATAACATTTGCATCATCATTTAATTTCTTTTCTTTCCATCCCTCCAGGCCCTGAAGTTTTTTATACTGTTGTGGAGCAAGTGCCACCAGGCCGGTGGAAGGAATTTATACGATACTTGGGAGTGAATGAAAACGTAGTGGAGAGAATTACAATGGAACAGCGTTTCATAAGAGAAGCACACTATGAGATGCTAAAACATTGGAGGCTACAAGCAGGCCAAGATGCCACGGTGGAGCGCATCAGTAATGTTCTCAACCAGATGGAGCTGAATGGCTGCAGCGAGGCAATTCAGGAGGCTTTGGCAAAACAACACTAGATATTCTATATCTAGTCTTTTCTCCAAGCAACAGCAAAATGGATTCACACATACATGTTCATTTCTTGATAGCATCATTTTCATGGTGGTTTGTGTTTGTGAATTGAGCTGTTTAACAGAACCTTGAAAGTATTGTAAGTTACTTCCAGTGTTTCAGCCAACCCACCCAGCGACTCATCATCTGGTGCTGAATACATAATAAATCATGGATGTGTCATAGGAGGTTTGTGACTGGATGAATTCTGTTCCATTTTATAAACATATATACCAAAAAAGTCTTCATCCCTGTCAAGTCTAGTTCCTCCTCCTGGAATTGGATTTTGTTGCTTCATCATTGCCATCTTAAAACTTTGGAGGGACTGAAAGCAGACTATTCCATCAAATACCTTGCTTTATAAGAGTTGTAAGACATATCTCTGAAATGGGCAATATTTTCCAATTCACTTTTAATTTCAACCTGCCCTATAAGAACCATGACTTTTCTCCTCCATTTTTTTCTGCTTCCCTATGGGCGTAACTACACTGCAGACATGGCCAGCTTCTCAGCCATTCTTTCTCCCCATGGAACAATCAAGATTGTTGTTCTGTTGGAAGAGCAGATCACTGATTGACTTTATTTTTATTTTTGCATGTAAGATATGATAAAAAAAATTGCCTTGGAAAAAACATTACGGTTAAATTTGTTTAGGACTACTTTAAATAGGGTGAAAGGACTGCGGTGAGTTAGTAGTTAAGACACTGAACTTGACGACTGGAAGGTTGGCAGGTCAGCAGCTCGATACCCGGGTGCTGCACAACGGAGTGAGCTCCCGTCTCTGTCCTAGCTCCTGCCAACTTAGCAGTTCAAAAGCAAGAAATTGCAAGTAAATAAATGGGGATAGACTGCAGTAGGTCAATCTACTTTGCCTTTGTCCTACCTCATGCCCTTGGCTGACATGCACTTCTGGAACATGAACATATGAACATTCAAATTGGAATTTGGATTGTAAATCAAAAAACATTAATTGCTTCAGGTTTAATGTGACAGAAAGTTTACATATTTAAAGCAAGGTAAAGAGGTCACCCTTGCTCGAAAGCCAGTCGTATCTGGCTCTAGGGTTCAGTGCTCATCTGTTTATAGCAAAAGAGCCTGCGCCGTCTGCGTTTGCAGATGTTTCCGTGGACATGTGGCAGGCATGCCTAGACACCGGAGTGCACAGAACAGTTTACCTTCCCACTGATGTGGTCCCCATTTAAGGTAAAGGTAAAGGTTTCCCTTGCTCAAAAGCCAGTCATATTCGACTCTAGAATTCAGTGCTCATCTCTGTTTCAAAGCCGAAGAGCCAGCGCTGTCTGCTTCTGCAGACATTTCCGTGGTCATGTGGCAGGCATGACTAGACACTGGAGCGCACAGAATGCTGTTACCTTCCCACCTACCAACCTAGTTTTCAGGCATCCAAAACACAACTCTGTTTTGTGCTTGTCTTCTCAGCTTTCTAGTGGGCTAACCTGAGCACCTGGTTCATGCAGGAACTCTGTTTTTCCTCCTCTGTCTCTCATTTCTCTGGTTTAAAACAAATGCTGGGGGTGGGGGCCCTGTGCTACAGACTACATATGAAATTTGAGAAAAATATATGTTATATTAGGAAAGACTCCATCTTCTTAAATTGTGAAAAATTTACTGAGATTAAGGAGAAAAGACAGCAGCCTGCGATTTAAGTGAGCTGCTGCTAGACAATAGAATAAAGTGTTTTTAGTGTATATATTGTGATCTTAGTTTACATCAGGTAGTGCTGTAAAGTAATTTGTATGTTATAATACATGTGTCATTACATTTTTGTGTTTAGCTGTTTTATAATAGTAAACAAATTTGTTAGCAAAAAAGTAGCAATGACTGCTCTTGTATATTTTTGTTAAATGTGGCTGAATTATATTTTATTAAAATACATGGCCAAATAGTACAAATAAAAAATAAGGAAAACCAGCGGACGTTTCTATTCTCCAGTAAAAACCAACAAGCGTAGAGAAGCAAAGCCTTTCACCAACATCTCATTTCATAAAATTAAACTGACATGTTTAAAAGTACCTTATCAACCCCGTCTTGTGGCAAATAATAATTCTTCCTCTTACATGGGATATAATCCTGTGCTACTGGGGAGGTAAGACATTTTGGTAAATTAATAGAGGTGAAACTGGAGAGACAGTAGAATAAAGAAAGGGAAAATGTGGCCTGTGAAAGAACGGAAAGTTAATTAATTAATTAATTATTAATAATAATACTTTTATTTATATACCCCGTTTTCCTCAACTCATGGGTGACCCAAGGCGGCTTACAAATATTAAAGAAACAGTGTTTAAAGATACAATATATAAGATACAATATAAAAGATACAATATGGCACGAGACAGAAATACAATATTACAGTATTACAGAACAAGATACAAAATGCCATAGTGAAAACCATAACAGTACCGGCTCAGCAGTACCCCTCTCCACTCACCACAACCCCAGATAGGTCCCAGAGGGAAGCAAAAAGTGCTGACATCTCAGCGGCTTCCAAGTTCTAGTTGGGGGTAAAGGGGCAGGGGGCAAAACCCAGAGAAGGAGGGTGGGCAAGTCCCCACCGCCCAGCATCCACAGCTGTTGCTGCCTCCCTATTCTCCGGCAGTGTCGGGGCCAGAGGGCAGGCGGCAGGGCCCTCTTGACATCGGGCAGCGGTGGGGAGATGGCTTTTTTTAGGGCCACCGGAGAGACCCCAGGTGTTGCGGGTCTCTCCTCCCCACCTCCTCCTCCGGCTGACCTACCAGGTGAACTCCGGTGGGCCGACGGCGACTTGGAAAATTATCAGACAGGGCCATAGGGTAGTCTAATGCAATAATATAGACACAAAATAGCTAGATTTGTAGGTAGCACTTCTAAAGTGCAATAAATGCACTGCACCGGTTACTACTGCTGTCTGTGAAAGTTTCATTGCCAGCATCAACTTCAGCCACTGTTGCTATCCAATAGCTGCTTTCCAGATTTTTCTCCATCCCCAACACTATCCATTTTCTATATCCAATGTTCACAGATTTATCTCAGCTGAGAACATTCTGCCTTGGGTGACTCTTCTAGGAGTCCAAATTCATAATGGATTCTAGTCTCCTGACTGTATTGCTTGTGGCCTTTCTGCCACATTCAAACATTCTCGGCACATTAAGATATTCATCCATGAAGGGGTTGATGATTATTAAAAATATATAATAATATGAAGATAACAAAAAAAGAGACCAGTATGGCTCCACAAAAAGGTGAAGCTAAAACAACAACAACAAAAAAGACATATAGGAAGTGAAAGGAAAGCCAGGCTAAAGCTGAGGTTAGCAAGAGATGCTAAACATACCTGTCAACCACGGCTCCGGACAATCCAGGACCTGCACACAACGGTTCTGCGCAAGTCGCCTTCTACGCATGCGTAGAAGGCTTTTATACTTGCGTAGAACCCTTTTGCACTTGCGTAGCCTTCTACGCAAGTGTAGAAGGGTTCTATGCAAGTGTAAAAGCCTTCTACACATGCGTAGAAGGCAACTTGCGCAGAAGGGCTGCGCAGTACCTCCTTTCCCTCGCTGCCAAATTCCGGGGTTTCGGCAGTGCGGGGCGGGAAATGGCGCAAATCGGCGCCGAAAACCGTGAAATCCCGGCCAATCCAGGAAGGTTGACAGGTATGATGCTAAAAGCAATAAGAAAACATTCTTCAAGTATGTGTGTGTGCGTAGCCAAAGACGGAGAAATAGAGTCTACTCAATGGGGATGGGGAAATGATAACAGATGACAAAGAAAAGGCAGAAGTGCTCAATCGCTACTTCAGTTTGGTCATTTCCCAAAGGATAATCTATGATCTTCAAGGCAAATGTGAATTAGAAACAGAGGGGGAAGGATTGCAGCTTGTGATTGATAAAACAAATAGTCAAGTTATTAGTTTGAATGAGTTCAAATCCCCAGGGCCGAACAAACTGCATCCAAGGATACTGAACTAGCTGATGATATCTCAGAACCACTGTCTATCATTTTCTTGAAATCATGTCGGACTGGTGAAGTGCCAGGTGATTGGAGGAGGGCTAATGTTTCTATTTTCTAAAAGAAAGAACTGTGGAATCTATCGATCAGTCAGTCTGACATCTAAATGTAAAGGTAAAGGTTTCCCTTGCTCGAAAGCTAGTCGTATCCGACTCTAGGGTGCAGTGCTCATCTCAGTTTCTAAGCCGAAGAGCCAGCGCTGTCTGCTTCTGCAGACGTTTCTGTGGTCATGTGGCAGGCATGACTAGACACTGGAGCGCACGGAACGCTGTTACCTTCCCACCAAAGTGGTCCCTATTTATCTAATTGCAATTTCTTGCTTTCGAACTGCTAGGCTGACATCTATCCCAGGGAAAATTCTAGAGCAGTACGACAGTGGGTCCAACTGCCTTGAGAGGTGGTGAACACTCCAACAGTGGAAGCATTAAAGAGAGAATTGGACAACTGTTATGTATGTACAATGTTGCTTTAAGAAATGTATGAATGTAACCTGACCACAATTACAATGTAGCCCATCTGTTAAAGGAACGCGAGTAAGCTGCCCATAGAGGGCAGCTGCGAGCGTTCAACTCACATGGTTCTCATTCCTCAAATCACCGGCAGCCGCGGGAACTCTCCCGCACTATCAACAACTACAGAAGAGGGGTGTGACTTGGGACGACGTCACGCCGGTAGCAGCCAATGAGCTACCGTGCAGCAAGATTCAAATGTATTGTGCTACTGTATATAATGTGATGTATCTCCGCCATTACCACATGTTCATCCTGATCATCAACCAATAAACCTGTGTTAGTCCTTACTGCGACTCTTTCTTTGTCTTCCGTGCAAGACACTAAATTGGCGACGAAGGTGGGATCGATGGCGAATCCCAAGGTCAAGCCTTACCAGTTCGATGTCAGCGAGCCCGAACAATGGGAGCTCTACGAGTGCCAGTTTCGGCACGCGATGGAAGCCGCGGGCGTCGACGACGACGTGAAAATGCGCTCCCACTCCCTGGCCCAGGTGGGGCCGACCACGCTGCGTATCCTGATGAACCTGGTGGCCCCCCGGAAGGTGGAAGTGGTGCCCATCGACCGCATTCTGGAGTTGTTGGGCGAGCATTTCCAGCCTCCGGTCTAGATCTTCCCAGCCCGGGCCCCCGGTTTCCTTTGAGCTGGACCCAGAAATCCGGCCCATCCGCCTCAAGCCAAGGAGAGTGCCCTTCGCCCTCAAGGACAAGATCGAGGCGGAACTGGACAAATTGGTGGGGCAGGGGATTTTGGTTCCAGTTGACTCGGCGGAGTGGGAAACGCCGATTGTCACAGCCCTCAAGTCAAACAGGGAGGTCAGGATTTGTGCGGACTATAAATGTACGATAAATAAGGCCATTCGGCCAAATGCATACCCGGTGCCCGTGGTCAGCCATTTGCTGGCCACGTTACATGGGGGGAGGTGTTTTGCCAAGCTGGATCTGGCCCAGGCATATCAGCAGCTCTCTGTAACCCCGGCTGCTGCCGCCGAGCAAACAATCGTGACGCACAAGGGGGCGTTTAAGGTAACGCGCCTTCAGTTTGGCGTGAATTCGGCCCCCGGAATTTTCCAGTCCCTCGTGGAACGCCTTTTAAAGGGGCTTCCAGGCGTCCTCCCATACTTCGACGACGTGTTGATAACAGCGGGGAGCGAATTAGAGTTAGCAAAGAGGCTAGATGGGGTCCTCTCAGTGTTCGAGAGGGCAGGACTTCGACTGAGGAGGGACAAATGTGTATTCTTTGCGAGGGAGGTCGAGTTTCTAGGTTTTAAGGTAACCCCGGACGGAATCAAACCCTCTGAGTCCAAGGTTGCGGCCGTGAAAAACGCCCCTCGCCCCACCGCGAAACTGGAGCTGCAGTCATTTCTAGGGCTCCTAAATTTCTATCATTCCTTCCTGCCTCGGAAGGCATCGGTTGCGGAGCCACTGCACGCGCTACTTAAAAAGGACGTGGCTTGGTGGTGGGGGGACAGGCAGGAGAAAGTGTTCAAGGAGCTTAAGACACTCCTATCCTCGGATGCTGTCCTGACCCACTTCGATCTGAAAAAACCAATGGTTTTAGTCTGTGATGCGTCCCCAGTGGGGGTGGGGGCGGTCCTGTGCCACGTGTTGGAGAGCGGGCAGGAAGCCCCCGTGGCGTACTACTCAAGGTCCCTCTCGAAGGCCGAGCACAACTACGCGCAAACAGATAGGGAGGCCCTGGCCATAATCGCAGGAACGAAGAAGTTCCACGATTTCCTATACGGCCGCGAGTTTACGGTAGTGACGGATCACAAACCACTTCTGGGGATCTTCACTACCGGCAAACTCACCCCGCAAATTCTATCCCCCAGGATGCTGCGTTGGGCCATCTTCCTCAACGCCTACCAGTATGAGCTGGTCTATCGCCCAGGGAAGGAGATCTCCCATGCGGACACGCTGTCCCGATCTCCCCTCCCTAGTTTAGGGGATCCCGCATGCGAGGTAGAGCAGGACCACCAAGTCCTGCTGATCGAGTCCCTCGACTCACCCCCCATCGTCCCGGCCGACCTCGCCAAGACCACGGCGGCCGACAAGATACTGGCCCTAGTTAGTTCCTGGGTTAGGAAAGGGTGGCCCACTACTCCCCCCGAGGAGCATTTCAAGCCATTTTTCAGGCGCAGAGTGGAACTTTCCCTGGAAAGGGCTGTCTACTCTGGGGCCAATGGGTAGTCATCCCAGAGAAGCTAAGGGCTAAGGTACTGAAGCTACTGCATACCAGTCACCTGGGAATAGTGCGCTCCAAGGCTCTCGCCAGGATTTTCTTTTGGTGGCCCCAGATAGACGCGGACATAGAACGCTTAGTGGGCACGTGTGAGAGCTGCCAGAGCTCTCGACCCAAGGAGTCCCGGCTACCCCATAGAGAATGGGACAGGGCCCCCGGGCCATGGTCCCGGATTCATGTCGACTTCGCTGGCCCCTTCCGCGGGTCCATGTTTCTGCTGATAGTTGACTCCTATTCCAAATGGCTAGAAGTAATCCCCATGAACAGCACCTCCTCTGCGGCAACCATTAAACAGTTGCGCAAGGTCTTTGCCTGTTTCGGCCTGCCAGACGTCCACGTTAGCGATAACGCTAGTACCTTCACGTCTGCGGAGTTCAAGACGTTTATTGAAAGAAACGCCATCAGGCACATTACCGCTGCCCCGTTTCACCCCGCCACAAACGGTCAGGTAGAGCGCCAAGTGCGCACTACGAAAGACGCACTGCGGCGCATGGGTCCCGGTGAGTTGAACCTTCATCTGTGTCAGTTCCTCATCTGTTACAGAACAACCCCCCTAGCTTCAGGATTTTCCCCAGCCGAACTCCTCATGAGGAGGCGTCCGGTAACACTTTTTGACCGGATGGATCCGTCCAGGGTGGAGGATGAAGGGAGAAATATAAATATAGGGGGAGATAGCTCCAAAAGTTTTTCGGTAGGGGACCCGGTTCACTGCAGGAACTACGTGGCCTCAGGGCCAGCGTGGGTACCAGGGACGATCATTGAGCAGACGGGGCCAGTATCCTACAGGGTCGAGACTAGCTCAGGTCTACTCTGGAGAAGGCACGCCGACCAACTCAGAAGGCGAGTCACCAGTGAGTGGGAATCAGCGTTAGGGTCCTCCCCCACCCGCGTTACCCAAGGGGGAGACACGGCGGCATCTGCGGATACAAATGCATATCCTGGGTTCTCAGCCACAGAGGAGGATACTTTGGAAGAGAGGAATGAGTTTGATTATGAGTTACAGTACCAGGGGGGTGTCGCGGAGTGGTCCCCCACCCGTCCTAGCGAGAAGAGGGGTTTCAGTTCAGCCCCTGGTACTTCCAGTCCCCCCAGTCCTTTTGTTTTAGAATATACCATAGCTCCAGCTCCCCGGAGACAAACACCCCCAAGACAGGCAACAGGGGGGAGTCCGCCCACCACAGTCTCTAGAACTCCCGGGCAGGTAACGGGGGGTGGCGAGGCCACGAGGGCCTCTTCGTCGGTCCCGAGATTCGTACTGGAGGGGGGGGACCTCAAGCTCCTCAAACGGTAGGCAGGGGTTCACTTCCCAACTGTTCATTCTATTCCCGTCCCCCAATGCAAGGTTACCGCAGAGTCCACGCCGAGCCACTAATGAGTCCCCCCTTTCCGTTGCAGGACAGGACTCCGCGGAACCAGGAGCCTCCGGCTCCCCTGTGTTAAGTCAAGCGGCCGCACGCCCCAGGCGCACGTGCGGCAAGCCACAATGGTTGAGGGACTTCGTCCCATCCTAGGGGGGAGGGATGTTATGTATGTACAATGTTGCTTTAAGAAATGTATGAATGTAACCTGACCACAATTACAATGTAGCCCAGCTGTTAAAGGAACGCGAGTAAGCTGCCCATAGAGGGCAGCTGCGAGCGTTCAACTCACATGGTTCTCATTCCTCAAATCACCGGCAGCCGCGGGAACTCTCCTGCACTATCAACAACTACAGAAGAGGGGCGTGACTTGGGACGACGTCACGCCGGTAGCAGCCAATGAGCTACCGTGCAGCAAGATTCAAATGTATTGTGCTACTGTATATAATGTGATGTATCTCCGCCATTACCACATGTTCATCCTGATCATCAACCAATAAACCTGTGTTAGTCCTTACTGCGACTCCTTCTTTGTCTTCTGTGCAAGACACTAAAACAACCATCTGTCATATCTGTTTTGATTTGGATTCCTACATGGAGTAGGGGGGTTGGATCTAGTGGCCTAAAGCGGTCACTCTGCAAACACTTTGAAAACAACGCAGTAAGAATTAGAAAGCAAAATGGATTTGTCAAGAACAAAGCCTGCCAGATTTAAATATTAGCTCGTTTTTCAATCGCCGTAACTTCCTTGGTAGACAGTGGGAATGCTGTAGATCTGGGATTCTCAACCTGCGGCCCACAGCACCATTTCATGTGAGCCACCACCACCTTCACCACACCAGGAAGTGCCATGTGGTGGAGAAAGGGCAAAATGGCCATCTGGCCCCTGAAGCTGTGTGAGGGAGCGTGACCTGGCCCCCGGCTTAAAAAGGTTGAGAACTCCTGCTGTAGATGTAGTGCATCTTGACTTCAGCAAAGTCCCATGATATTGTGATTAGCAAACTAAGTAGGTGTGATCTAGATAGCACAGATGGATAGGCAGTTACAGAATTATACTCAGAAAGTGCTTATCAATGGCTTTTCCAAATTCAGAGAGAGTAACAAGTAGGGTACCACAAGGCTCAATCTTGGACTCGGTGCTCAGTGTTCTTCATTAATGACCTGGATGAGGGGGTACAGGAAATACTTATCAAATTTACAAATGACACAACATTGGGTAGAATAGCTAATAGGAAGACAGGGACATGTTTTAAAAATACTGTACATTGATAGGTTTGAGCATTGGGTTGAAAACAAGATAATGAAATTTAACAAGGATAAGAGCAAAGTTCTAGGAAAAACCCAAAACGCACAGCTATAAGATAGAGGAATACTTGGCTCGGTGCTCTTATAAAGGAGAAGGATCTCAGAATTGAAATACTGTACTGTAGATCACAAGCTGAATGTCAGTCACCAGTGTGCAAAAAGGCCAATGCTATTTTAGGTTGCATTTACAGGAGTATAGTCTTCAAAACCTGTGAGATACTAGTCCTCCTCCATTTGGTACTAGCCAGGCCTCATCTAGAGTACTTTGTCCAGGTCTGGACACCACTTTAAAAAAAGATGTGAACAAAGTGGAGCTTTTTTAAAAAAAACATAGTAAAGGTAAAGGTTGCCCTTGTTCGAAAGTCAGTCGTATCCGACTCTAGGATTCAGATCTCATCTCTGTTTATAGCCAAAGAGCCAGCGCGGTCTGTGTTTGCAGACGTTTCCGTGGACATGTGGCAGGCATGACTAGAGTGCACGGGACGCTGTTACCTTTCCCACCGAAGTGGTCCCTATTTATCTACTTGCAATTTCTTGCTTTCGAACTGCTAGGTTGGCAGGAGCTGGGACGATGAGGGGAGCTGACTCCCTATTTAAAGACACAGTAAAACTTCCGACTTATATCCTCGAATTACATAAAATTTGACTTACATAATGATTTTGTGCTAAAACCATATCCCAATTTACACGATTTCCTATGGGTTTGCTTCGAGTTACATAGATTCTTTTTCCTATGGGTTTGCTTCAATTTACATAAAAAATTCATTTTTCCTATGGGTTTGCTTCGAGTTACATAAAAATAATTTTTCCTGTCGGTTTGTTTTGAGTTACAAAAAACAACAACAATTTAAGCAAAAGCCTGCGGAATGGACTTTTTTTCGTAAGTAGGAGTTTTACTGTATAGGTAAAGGTAATCTTTCCTCGAAAGCCAGTTGTATCGGACTCTAGGGTTCAATGCTCATCTTCTTTTATAGCCAAAGAGCCAGTGTTCTCTGCGTCTGCAGACAATTCCGTGGACATGTGGCAGGCATGCCTCAACACCAAAGTGCACGGGACACTGTTACCTTTCCCGCCGAAGTGGTCCCTATTTATCTACTTGCAATTTCTTGCTTTCGAATTCGAACTGCTAGGTTGGCAGGAGCTGGGACAGATGATGGGAGCTCACTCGGTCATTTAAAAGGTACTGTGTATAGTTCAACATTAAAGAAGCTAGCAACGAGACCCACAAATGTTAAATTGCTAACAAGAAGCATTGAGAGACAAGTTGATCTCTAGCTCCTACGGGAATACGCCGGGCGCCGCCCCAGCTTCCTTCCCCTGACATTACATCCCATAAGGAGGTTGGCTGCAGGCAATGGAGGTATAAAAAAACAGGAGATGACATGACGTCACAAACTTGAAGCCAACTAATCTGAAAGTCTGCCTAGTTGGCCCAAACATTTGCTAATTGCGGGTTCTGCGCATGCAATTGGTATACTGTCCCTGACAGAACCATCGCTTGGGAGATTGCTCCTTCGAGCCTTGGTTCCGAGGGGACAGAAATTGGGGAGCGGATTAATAGCCATAGTTTAATTCACCCACAGCTGACCTGGCAAACAGTTCGAGCAAGAGGAAATTGGATGACTAACTCACTAGTCATGTAATAGGTAATATCGCACCCGCGGATTACCCCAAGCCCTTAAACCAACATCGGCCATGTTTACCCCAGGATAAGCATGGAACAATGGAATTCCCCTGTCAGTGTTTAATTTAGTTAATTAACTTCCCCGGGAGAGGTTCCCAATTAACCCGTATAAGCATGTTATGTGGATCGCAGCTCTTTCTAACGCAGCCTTGAACATAATATATACTGATGATTTTCCCTCAATAAATCACTGGTCTTCGCTCCATCTTGCTTCGTGTCTCATTGCTTGACCAGTCTCCTCCGGGACCCAACGGCCGCTCCGCGGCCCCGATCCAACAGCTAATTGTGCTTTGATTGTGTGGAGTCGTGAAAGTAGATCGGGGTTTCCCCTTTAATATCAGTGGGTGGGGAGTTGCGATCCCCCTCTCTGCTGGCTCCCCTGGGTCCAGAAGGGTTGAGGGGACAGACCCCTTTTGTCCCCCCAACCCTTGGGACCCGGGAGGGTCCCCTGATCGGGGACCCCTGATCAGGGTTTCCCCTTTAACATCAGTGGGTGGGGGGTTGCGATCCCCCTCTCAGCTGGCTCCCCAGGGTCCAGAAGAATTGGGGGGAGGGGACCAAAGGGGTCTGTTCCCCCCCCCCCCCAACCCTCCCAACCCCAGAGGAGCCAGCGGCGAGGGGATCGAATACACACACACACACACACCGTTGTTAAAGAGAAGAAACTGCTTGGTTTCTTGTCTTTAATAACGAGGTATTCTGTGGGAGGATCCCCTCTCTGCCGGGTCCCCTTGCTCTGGAAGGGTTGGGGGACAGACCCCTTTTGTCCCCCCAACCCCTCCCCCCCCCAACCCAGGGGACCCAGGAGAGGGGATCAATCCACCCTCCCCCGCCCCAACACAAGAAGCAATCGTAAACGGTAGTCTGCTAATGTTTTGGTCCACCTAATATGGCGGCAGGCCACGCCCACTGGCTTCAAAGCAGCGTGTACAGCATGAAGCCTGTAGTGCCATCTCCTGTGTTTTTTATACCTCCGTGCTGCGGGCGCGGGAAGTGAGGCGGGCCGGGGCGGGAGAGAGTATCGCGGTTTCCTGCTGACTCCTTTGAATGGCCTGGCGGGAGAATGGCGGAGGCGAGCGGAGGCTGGCCGAGAGAGCCGCTGCTGGTGGAGGAAGCAGCCTTGCCTCCATTTCGTGGCGGTGGGAAGGGAGCCAGGAGCCCCCTTGTGCTGCTGACTCCCCCTCCGGGGCTGAGCCGCTCCCCCAGCCCGGCAGGTAGGCTTGGGAGGCTACTACTGAGCCAGGGCGGGAAGCGGAGGGAGACAGCCGAACCGGGGTGGGTGTGCGGGTTGTTTCATTTTGGCATGATGACCCGCTCCGGGGAACCAGAAGACGACAATCCCGAAGTTACGGCATGCCAACCCGTACCAGCCTGACACCGACTCAACACGGGTCCAGTTTTCGGCAGTGGGTTTCCGCGAAACCGAGCCCCGAGGAGGGACCACCGTCACCTGCCACCCCAGCCCCACCACGAGTAGCCACTACTATCACAGACACTTCTGGGGGATAGTGCCAGGATGGGTCTCAGTTGGGTATGCCCGAGTACAATCGGGGTACCCCCTGATATCAGCAACCTTGCGTTGCATGAACTGAACAGCTTTATAAGTGGCAGCTTCCCTCCGTGATGGCGAACCTTGGCACTCCAGATGTACCTGGAGTTCAATTTCCAGAAGCCCAAGCCCCAGTGAATCCACACGAATGGATTCACTGCGATCCATCCGGCCCGCACCGCCCTCGACGCTCCCGGAAGCGGAAGTAAAATGTGCCCGTATGGCATACCTGTCAAGTATCCCGGATTGGCCGGGATTTCCTGTATTTCTGTGCTGCTTCCTCTACTTTCCCGCCACCATCCCTTAATTTGACTGGCGGGGAAAGTAGGTACTGCGCATGCGTGTATGCGCAGAACTCTTCTGTGCATGCGCAGAAGGGTTCTGTGCAGAAGGGTTCTGCGCAGGTCCCGAATTTTCCGGAGCCACGCTTGACAGGTATGCCGTATGGAAGTAAAACACGTTTTACTTTCAGTTCCAGGAGCGACGAGGGCGGCACGGGCCGGATGAACCGCAGTAAACCCATTCGTGTGGATTCACAGGGGCTTGGGCTTCTGGGAAATTAAGTCCAGGAACATCTGGAGTGCCAAGGTTCACCATCACAGGCCTACCTTTTTTAAATATATCAGAAAAAACAACGCTGCAGCACTTTAAAGACTAACTGCTATATTTTTAATGCTGAGTTTCGTGGATCACGTCCACTTCATCAGACATAAGAGTGAAACATCAAGGCTTGTTATATGAATCAGCAGAAAAAGATCTAGAGTCCATGAAAACTTATGCAATATAAAAGCTTAGTCTCAAAGATATCACAAGACTGATGTTTTTGCTTGATGTCAGCCTCGTACCATTTTTATTGCATCATATCAGAGACAAAACATCATATTTATTATTTATCATATCAGAGAGTAAATGCAACAACAACTATTATTATTATTATTATTATTATTATTATTATTATTATTATTATTATTATTATTATTATTATTATTATTATTATTATTATTATTATTATTGAGTAAACAAAACAGCAAAAAAAAAGACAAAAATGTTGTGGTACCTTAAATACTAACTTGTGTATTTAAATGTGAGCTTTCGTGGACCAACTCCCCTTCATCAGTCATCGTGGATTTGATGCACAAAAGCTCACATTGAAATATACGGTAGGAGTTAGTCTTTAAGGTGCCACAACATTTTTTGTCTTTTAAATTTTTTTTGCTGTTTTGTTTACTCTCTGATATAGCACAGACTAACATGGCTACCACTTCACACACTATTATATCATGTTATCTTACAGCAGTAGCAAAGAAGTGGACTTGGTCCACAAAAGCTCACATTTAAATACAGGAGTTAGTCTTTAAGGTGCCACAAAATTTCTTGTCCTTCTTTGCTGTTCTGTTTTGTTTAATCTCAGTTACCGTAGCAAAGAGATTTCCTAATAGGATTTAAGGTAACGTACTGTAGTTTCATTTGGAGAAGGGCACAAATTACCTAGCGATTCTTTTCTGGAAGTTTCTGAAGATTGTGGTATTTTTGAACCACGATTGGGCATATACCCCATGCAACGGCAACTTTGTTGTACTGGCTAATCTTTCTCACACTAGGTCATGCAGAATGGACTCACCAAAAGATGCCTTCCTTTTGACAGTTTCATATCTGGCTTAGACACAGAAGAAGGTGTGTTCCTCATTATATGTCTCATTAATTAGCCACAAGTTACATAGATGCCAATCAAGATTCTGACATGGTGAGGGGCAAGACTCATTGGAAAACTAGAAGGCAGTAAGAAGTGGTAGCTGTGTTAGTCTGTGCAAGCATATCAGAATAAACAAAACAAAAGACAAAAAGTTGTGACACCTTAAAAACTCACTCCTGTATTTAGTGAGAAGAAAGGAAGATTTAGGATTGACTTTAAAAAAAGAAAGAAGCTACAGTCTTTAATTTGCAAATCCTGGGTATCTGTGATAGCGGCTACTCATGAGATTGCAGGTGATGGTCCCTTGGGACTCGGTTTCTTGGACCCCCAAAGTGGAAAACTGGTCCAGTTGAGATGGTGTCAGTGTGGCATGCTTTGGTATGTCGTGATTTCAGGATTCAGCCGGCACTCCGTTTTTCTTTTTGGTCGTCACTTTGACAGACTTTACAGCCTATGCTTGCTGCTGTAGGTGGGTGACTTAGTATTTGGGCCTTTGCATGGGTGCTTTGCTTGTGGATCTTTTTTCCTTTTTGTGTATGTCTATAGAAAAGTTTTGGGGATCTCATATTTTGGGGTACTAATTAGTAAAGCACCATCAGATGGTAACGTTTGGTGAAGCTAGCCAAGAGCCAGAATCTTGTTGGGGCTTGTATAAGGTTTGTGTAACTAGTCATGGCTAAACTTGTGCCTGGCTATAGTAACAATTGCACAGCCCAGACAGGCATGACCACCTCACCAATTAAGTGCAATTAGCCAAGGCAGGTTACACAAATCTTACGGAAAAAGCAGTATAATTCTGGCTAATTATGGTTTTTAAAAGGTAAAGGTTTCCCTTGCTCGAAAGCTAGTCGTATCCGACTCTAGGGTGCAGTGCTCATCTCTGTTTCCAAGCCGAAGAGCCCAGCGCTGTCTGCTTCTGCAGACGTTTCCGTGGTCATGTGGCAGGCATGACTAGACACCGGAGCGCACGGAACACTGTTACCTTCCCACCTAAGTGGTCCCTATTTATCTACTCACAATTTCTTGCTTTTGAACTGCTAGGTTGGCAGGAGCTGGGACAAAGACGGGAGCTCATTCCGTCCTGCAGTACTGGGGAATCGAACTGCTGACCTTCCGCTTCCCAGTCAGCGTCTTACCAACTTGAGCTGCAGTATTATTATTTAGCGTATGCCACTTGTACACATTGAGTCAACATATAATAGAAAGAAAAAAAATATATAAACTGTATAAAACTAAACACTGATTTATAAACAAACATCTAAACAATTTATATACAGTATTTGATTGCACCAGGATCTGCCCTTAGAAAATCTTCACTAATGGCCACATATGCTCTAAGGCATATTGCACAGTGTCACGGTGCCCTGCACTCACATGCTGATGATGCTAGTTTCCCCCATTTATGCAAAAAGTCTGCACATCTATGTGCGCTGTATGTTACTCTATCAGACCTTAAGATATTTGAAGACTAAAATAGTTAAACTGAGGCATGATACTTTGGACAAGTTAACTAGAATCCTACTGGTATTCTCATAAAATCTGCACAATTTGCCATGGCTAATTGTAGTTAATTAGATTAGATTAGATTTTAAATTTGTACCCCGCCCTACTCAGTTTGTAGGCCGACTCAGGGTGGCTTCCAACATAATTAAAAATACAATATAACAAAACCAAAATATAGGAAACACAGAATATCAGTAAGAAAAATCAATAAACTCAAAAAAGTACAATACATATACAATCAATTCAAAAATGCAATAAACATAATTCATATGAAAAACAGAATATCAGTAACAAAAATAGAGCAGTCAGATAAAAATACATCATAAATACAATAGTCAAGGCAAAAATAAGTCCAACAAAAAATAAAAATAACATAATCTGTACAAATCACATAATGCAAAATATCACATTGCAATCAAAAAAGTCTTAACATCACTATCAATATGAATACAGTATAACACAGTAGCCCTACCAAGGTTTCCCCACCCCAACACAAAATCAAAGTAACATATAACATAGACTCAGCCACATGTGACATCTGCCATCTGTGCCTCCAATTCCCGGGCCACAGGAAGAGTCGAAAAGGCGTTACCTGGACGAGCACCGGCGGCGATCCCTGCAGCCGAAACTTCCTCCAGCTGCGGATGTTCATCTCCCGCCGGTCCGACCGGAGGGAAAGGAAGCGCCCGGAGTCCTTGGCGCCAGCAGCGTCGCCCCGCTTTTGAGGCTGCTTGCCGAAACTCCCTCCAGCCCTCCAGTGATGGCTTTTTTCCCTGAGCACTCAGGGAAGTGTCTATCTAATCGCTCATTAAAACACTCTTCTGTGACATCAAGGGCTGCCCCATCCACACTACACCCAGACAATCTAAAGCCATGATGGCGAACCTTGGCACTCCAGATATTCTTGGACTTCAATTCCCAGAGGCCCAAACACCCTGTGAATGCACACAAAGGGGACCACTGCGATCAACCTCACCCGCACTGCCCTCGTCGCTCCCATACGGGCGCATTTTACTTTCACTTCCGGGAGCGACGAGGGCAGTGTGGGCCAGATGAATCGCAGCAAACCCCTTCGCGTAGACCCACAGGGTGCTTGGGCCTCTGGGAATTGAATTGCCATCATGGATCTAAAGTAATGGCAACTAGCATTTAGATTAAAGGTTTTAGGCAGTTCAAAACATTACATTAGGGACATGCAATAATTGCCAATGGTCTGGAGTGTCAGCCCTCCTCCAGATTCTGAAAAGCCACATATCCATTCTAAGACACCTCATTCCTCACAAAAGAAATTCCCAGAAATGGTTCTTTTTTACTGCAAAAGCACCCCCCCCCTTGTTAGCCACAAGTTACACACATGTCAATAAAGATTTCCAACATAATGAGGGGCAAGACTCATTGGAAAACTAGAAGGCAGTAAGAAGAAAGCAAGATTTAGGATTGACTCAAAAATAAAAAAGGAGGCTAGTGTTTAAATTCCAAATATCTGAGTATCTGTGATAGATTTTTTTTAGAGGACATTAATTCATAGGGGTCTCTGTAATCCAGGAGCAACGTGGGAGCACATAACAACAAAGGTTAATTGATGTTTGTGGGCAATGCCAACGTAGAGAGATTCATCTTTGTGGAAAAACTGCTGATCCTGATGCTGGATTTCTCCCCAGGACAACGACAACATGTTGATGTACCTGGAGATCAAGTTGACAAGCTGCTGTTAGGAAACTGGGGTCTTCCCAAAGCAGTCCTGGAGAAGTACAATGCCTTGGGAGTAGTGCGTATGTTCCAGTGGCAAGCAGAATGCCTAATGGTTGGACAAGTCCTAGAAGGGAAAAATCTAGTCTATTCAGGTATGCTACTAGTTGATATTCTTTAATAATGAAGCGTCACTGGCTGTGCGGTATTTGCTTGTTTACCTATCTGTGCTGAGCGAAGGCCATCTCTTCCATAGTTCTCCTATAAATTAATATCTTTGCTTCAATGATTTTTCAGCTCCTACAAGTGCTGGGAAGACACTCGTTGCGGAACTGCTTATGCTGAAGAGAGTTTTAGAAACTCGCAAAAAGGCTTTGTTCATACTTCCTTTTATTTCTGTGGCCAAGGAAAAGAAATATTACTTACAGGTATGTACCCTCTTTGCGACTGCAGTGGCAGTGTTATGTTGGATGCAAACTTGTCCTTGGATGGCCAGCAAATATTGCTTAGCTAAAGTACAACAATAATAATTACATGCTATCAAGTTGGTTTGAAATTGTGGTAGTAATACTTTCGTGTCAGAAATTATTCTAGGTTGAAAGGATATTTGCGGGAGAAACTCCACACAGGGAACGCCCAAATGAGACTCCTTTCATTGTGGTAACCCTGCTAGCTTTTTGGAAATACTAAATTCTCAGAAGTATTTTATAATTCCCTCCTTTTGGAGGCACTGTGGGACTGTACAACTTGCTGAAAACTGCAGGCCAGTCTTCTGCCAGAAAAGATTGTGCAAATTCCCACCCTTTTGCTTCATAGCTAGATGCTCCAAACCACCGATCTATTCAGGCAACTTCCTTAGCTACCGACACCAGACCAGACAACCGGGCTCTAAACCATTGTTTCCCAACCTTTGGTTTTTTTAGACTTCAATTCCCAGAAGTCTAGATCATTTCCCCAAAGTATTGATGAGCCAATGTACTTAGGCTTCTGGGGAATTGAAGTCCCACTGTGAGAACTACTGCTCTCAAAACAAATAGGTGCTATCTACATAGTACTTCATAAAGGAAAGTTGGACAAGCTTCCTTCCATCCTCGCCAGGAGCCAAGGAAGTTGGAAGTTGGAGCCAAGGAAGTTGGACAAGCTTCCTTCTGTCCTTGCCAGGAGCCAAGGAAGAGCCAAGAAATACAGCAGAGTTTCTTATCTGGCCCATTGGAAACCGTTCTTGCTCTTTGCTCAAGCAAGTTGTCTATTGACATGTGTGAGTAGTAGTTTCAGAAAGTAGTAACCATTTAATATTACACATGCATAATGCGACTAACCAGTGAATATATATATATATATCTTATCTCCCACAAATAGACTATCTTCCAAGAAATAGGTTTACGCGTGGAAGGCTATGTTGGCAGTATTTCTCCTTCTGTCCGTTTCTCTGCCTTGGATGTTGCTGTCTGTACTATTGAGAGAGCCAATGGTCTGATCAATAGACTCATAGAAGAGAAAACACTGGATTCACTGGGTAAGCTATCAGGTCATTTCATAATAACAGAATAAGTGAGAAATAGCTTACCACTTGGGTGAATCACTTTTTTCTTTTTATATGCCTTTGATATTTCAGCAAAAAACTTTGTCTGCATTTCATTATTTGAGTAACAAAATTGTATGTCTGGAGCAGCATATTTGTCATTACCAACTGTAAAAACCCACACTAATTTGCAATTATATCTAAGCTACTAACCAACCGTTGTATGCTCCTGTTTTACCATTTTATCACTAATAGTTATATTTTAAGAAATGTTGATGATTTGTAAGAAGCCATAATTGTAATATTTTTTCCAAGTGCAGAAGGAAAATCTTTAATGGTCTATCCAGTAGCATGACTTCTGATTCTGCAAATTTCCGTATCACTCTGCTATTTGCAGCCATCTACGAGTCATATACGACCTGGCTTTTGAACAAGGGTGACCTTTACCTTTACTTTTTTAGAAATAGCGAGTAGCCCAAAAACTAAATGTATTTTGAAACTTCTAAAGCATTTATAAAGCAAATAAAAATATAAAATGTCATTCAAACAATCACAAACATTATTAAAATCTGAGCTTTATTCAGTTTTGATATGATCTACTCTATCTTTGGCTATACTCAAATAAACCTGAGATCTTATTTTTCATTTTGATAGGTGTGATTCTTCTATAATATGTATTGAAAGACCATACAGAGTTAGACATTTTAAAAGGAATATTACATGATTTGCTTGTGTCCCATTCATTATTTCTTTGATAGGAATAGTTGTTGTGGATGAGTTGCACATGGTGGGAGATTCTCAGAGAGGTTATCTCCTGGAACTTCTGCTGACAAAAATTCGCTTTTTGTCTGAAAGGATGAAGAAGTGAGTAGAATAAAATAAGTTTGTCTCCTTTTCAACAAGATAAGAATATAAAGCATGGGTTATCAACCTACGGCCCGGGGGCCAGATGCAGCCCATGACACCATTTCATGTGGCCCCCATTGTCTCTGCCACATCCGGGAATGCCATGTGTGGCAGGCAGGGCAGAATGGCTGTCCGGCCCCCGGAGCTGTCTGAGGGAGCGTGACCCAGCCCTCAGCTTGAAAAGGTTGAGAACCCCCGATATAGATTACATGCGTCTGATTAAATTTCTTAAGAGACTCCTTTGGAATTGACAGAATATGATGCTCCCTTTAACACAAAGCACTTACTGATAAGATTCTCTCTCCTCTTCCATATTGTGGCAGTATGCTGCAGGTGTGCATGTCTGTGGAAGAGTCAATACCATTTAAAGTTCCTTCAAGAGTGGACAGCAGATGTTCACAAATTATTCAAATAAACAGATGTTCAACTCACATTCTGATAGAACTGTTAAGAAAGATCACTTTAAAGAAGTCCCTGCTTTTGGATGGTTTAAGTCAGGGATGGCCAACCTTGGTGCTCCAGATGTTCTTGAACTTCAATTCTCAGAATCCCTGATTAGCTGGTGTGCTGATTGGGCTTCTGGTAATCAAAGTCCAAGAACACCTGGAGTGCTAAGGTTGGCCATTCCAGGTTTATGTCTTTGCTAGGCAACTACTTCATCTCTTCCTAGGATACAATGCAGAATAAAAAAGAGGATGAGACTAAGGACAGCTGCCACATTGTTCTTGTAATGGCGCGAGGTAGTCACAGCTAGTGTGCGCCTTTAGGAGCTCCTGTTACCATAGTGTAGTCACAGAGCCTGTTGAGGAAAGAGGCTGCCTACTCCATGTTCTGAAAAGTCAATTCATCCAGTATTCTTTTTCCAGAAGAGGCTGGCTGAATGCTTCCTAGAAACCTGCAACCAGAACGTGAAGGCAAAAGACCCCTTTTACAGTTTGTGCTGCCATTACGACAACTGATACTCATTTATATCAGTGATAGGAAACTTGATTACCTCTAAAAGTTTTGGACTAAATCTCCTCTAAACTCAAAAACGAATTACCCATAATTAGGAATGATGTGAGCCAAACTCCAGAACATTTCAGGGGCGTCTGAGAACAGTAGGTTTAAATAGCAGCAATGAATAAGTTTGCATTCCATGATTTTGTCTGGATTTCTTTTCAGTCATTGGCCACTGCCACCTCTTGTGCTTGTAAATTCTGTTAATTGATTATGCCACTGAATACATGGGTTCAATACTCAGATCTATGTTTCCTTCTTGTAGACAAACAAGCATGGGCAGCCCTCTCTCTAATGAGATACAAATCGTAGGCATGAGTGCCACTCTTCCAAACCTGGGTCTTCTGGCCTCCTGGCTCAATGCAGAACTGTACCAAACAGACTTCCGTCCGGTGCCTCTTGTGGAGCAGGTGAAAATTGGCAACAAGATTTATGACAACTCAATTAAAGTCGTTAGAGAAATTCAGCCTGTACCACATATGAAGGTAACTTGATAGCACTAACAGGCTAATTAGGAATATGCTGCTTTGTATACCCTAGAGCAGTGATGGCGAACCTTTTAAAGACCGAGTGCCCAAACAGAAGGGCGGGGTGAACTATGTGCTGGAGGGAGGGGGAAGTGCTCTCATTGGGTTGCTGGGCAGAGGGGCGGGGCAAACTGTTCCGGGGGGAGGGATGAAGCGCTCCTATTGGGCTGCTGGGCAGAGGGGCAGGGCCAACTCTGTGCTGGGGAGGAAAGAAGCACTCCTATTGGGCTGCTGGGCAGAGGGGCGAGGCAAAATCTGTGCTGGGGTGACTGCATATGTGCCAACAGAGAGGGCTCTGAGTGCCCCCTCTGCCATGCGTGCCATAGGTTCCGCACCACTGCCCTAGTGGTCAAGTGTTTTAAGTCTTTGAAGAACTGGGACAGTATTTTATATAGGCTGATTCAAACAACAGACAGTTAAGAGTCAGTAGATGACTGCTAATAGGCAGTGTTAAAGTCTGTATATGTTGTTTCCCAGTTACAGTGGAACCTCAGTTAACAAACGGCTCGGTCAACATAAAAATCACATAACAAAAGGAAATTCATAGAAAATAGTGGCTCAGTTTACGGAATTTTTTTTGGAATGGATTAATTGGTTTTCAATGCATTCCTATGGGAAACTGCATTTTGGTTAAATTATTTTGGGGTTCACTGCATTCCTATGGGAAATTTGGTCAAAGTAATTTTTGCTGTATGAAATGTCCTAGAGAACGCATTAATTATGTTAACTGAGGTTCCACTGTATTGTGCTTTGATTTTCAACCTCATGACCAGCAATATGCTTGTGGCATTTGCATTTCTGTTATTGTTCATGTCCTCTCTCTCTCTTCACATATACACAAATATCTGACTACTGAGGCTGTACTCAGTGCATCTGAAGAGATGTACTACAGTCCACAAAAGCTGAAGCCAAATAAAACTTGCCAGATCCTACAGAATTTTTAATTGTTTTTTTGCTGAAACAGATTCCAGCAACTCCCTCTGGAAATCAATGGGATGCAGTAATATTCAAGGAAGACTGGGGTTTACTTAAAAAAAGGGATTAAAAATAAAATTACTGGTATCCAAATTAGACTGTGTAATCTGTGCAGTTTAACACTAACGATAAGAGTCAATAAAAAGGGATATATCCTCTTATATAAGGTCAAAGGGTTACTGTAGCGGGCTTTTTATTTTAGAAAACAAAGATCTGTACATGAGTCTGGGTCTGTGAAGAAGGGTGAAAAGCTATGACAACATCACCTCTACATGAAACTCGCTTGCTAAACCTATTATCCATTTCAATTTAGAGCGACGAGGATCACGTGGTGAGTCTGTGTTATGAGACAGTCCAGGATGGCCATTCCGTCCTTGTCTTTTGCCCTTCTAAGAACTGGTGTGAGAAATTGGCAGACATCATTGCCCGGGAGTTCTACAATCTCCAACACAATTGTGAGTCAAGGCAGGATTTGAGGAGAAGAAGGCGGTTCCTTTTTTTAACTCCACAAAATGTTCATTGATTCTTTTGCCACTTTTTTCCTTTCCCCGAAGGCCTGTCAACCGTTGCGCCAGTTGTGTTGGACACACAGAGGATAGAGGAATTGATGAGTCAGCTAAGGCGTTCGCCTGCAGGTTTGGACTCTGTGCTACAGCGGACTATAAAATGGGGTGTAGCTTTTCATCATGCAGGTATTCTTGTTTGATACCTCATATTGTGTATTTCTTGGCATCAGCAAATGAATGTATTTGTGAGAGAAAGAGATGGAAGACACGATTCTGTCATTCTTACGAGTGATTGATATGTTCAGGCTTATTATTCAACTACGTGAAACAGACATTTGGAGATCAAAAATTCCAAAGTTTTATAATGTTTCAAATGTGATGATTTGTAGTGGAGGACATGCACATAATCAGACTCTGTCCTGCAAATGAAATCTAGGTCATTGATTAGAAAGTATAGCCAAATATTTTGGAGGAATAAAATGTGGCCTAGTGTTTAAGATGCTGAACTTGATGACTGGATGGTTGGCAGGTCAGCAGTTCAAGATTCAGTACTGCACGATGGAGTGAGCTCCCATCTCTGTCTCAGTTCCTACCAACCTAGCAGTTCAAAAACTGCCACATGATTACGGAAACGTCTGCAGAAGCAGATAGCGCTGGCTCTTCGTCTATGAAATAGAGATGAGCACTGAACCCTAGAGTCTGGCTTTTGAGCAAGGGTTTATCTTTACCTAAATGTACTGTAACTTCATTACAAAATCCTATTTAGTTTTCACTTTTTTATTTATTGGCTTTTTATGCCCCCTTTATTTTGGTGTGTGGAGCTCCTTGTGTTTTATGTCAGTTTCATGATATTTCGTCCCTTATTTCCATTTATACCACCTGCTGTGCCTGCTGAGGTCAAGGGTTGTGGGAACATATCATGGCTTGTCCTGTCTCTTAACGGCGATCTGTAGCAGGCCGGATGTTGTAAGCCTCACAACATCCGCCCTGCTATGGAGCACCATTAGGGACATGCCAAGCAGAGGAGAAGAGACAAGGATTGAAGCCATACCTGTCAAGTTTTGGGAAATTTCTGTAAAACCCCGTATTTTACACTCTTTCCCGCCATCATCCCGTATTAGTTAGACTGCAATTGGACTTGAGTTAGACTTGAGGCCAGCACAGGATAAGCATAGCTGTTCAGTTCCCTGTTTTGGCCGGGAAATTTCCCTTATTTGACAGAGATTTCCCGAAACTTGACAGGTATGATTGAGACCGAGGTGGCAGTGGTTGGAGCGAGGTTGTAGGCTGGATGATTTGGTGCCATGGGACGGATCTGGCCCGTGGGCCATAGGTTGAGGACCCCTGGTTTAGATTTTCCCAGGTCCAATTACTAACTTCTGTTCTGTTGCTACTGTTGGTGGAGCCTGCCAGTATTTTAATAATGAACATTAATTGTTATCTCAGGCCTTGTGGATCCTGCCAGTGTTTTAATAACGAGTGTTAATTGTTACCTCAGGTCTTACATTTGACGAGCGAGACCTAATTGAAGGAGCTTTTCGTCAAGGAGTTCTTCGAGTCCTGGTTGCAACCTCTACACTTTCTTCTGGGGTGAATCTGCCTGCACGCCGTGTAATTATCCGAACTCCTATATTTGGCAGCAGATTGCTGGATGTCTTGACATACAAACAGATGGCTGGAAGAGCCGGAAGGAAAGGCGTAGACACCAGAGGTAGGCAGAGTTACTGGATTTTGCTGGTATCTTTATGATCCTTTTGAAAACCATTTATGTCTTAAATTTTCATGGATTTTCATGGATTGGTGCCCACTGGATCAGGTGCACTAAGCGGTCCATAAAGTTAATGAAGGGGGCAGTTTTTCATAGAGCTTTCTGCCACCTAAGAATAACAAAACAGTAAATGTACTACAATCTCTTTATTGTAGCATATGAAGTCTCTTGCAGTCAAAAGTCAAAGAAAACACAAAACAGGGAATTCCATGACAATATCCATGCGTTGTTCTTAAAGAAAGTCTACAATGAAGAACTTGTGTACAAAAAGTAAAATAATGTAAATCTTAACCTATAAATCCAAGGGTTAACCGTTGGAACTGGCTATAGGTTGCTATGCCTCGCCCTACTTGCCTGCACTCACCCTTCGTGCACACGGCCGATCTGGGTACGCAGGTCAATGAAGGATTGAGAAAACCGGCAGTGGGGCAACAGCCCCACAAACGCGAAGAAAGGGAAACAACTTCACTTCCCAACATTCCTTGCGCCGCGCCAGAGCCAATCAGGCTGAGAGGCTCTCGCACGGCGCAGCGTTCGGAAACGCGCAGCAGCCAATCAAAAGAAAAGCATTTTAAAAAAACGCAGCACAAACACAAAGCACCAAATCATTACTACAAGCCCCAGCGTCCTGCGCGCCATGAGCGCGCAGAACGCTGAGGAAACCGGCTCCCGAAAAATTAAAAAGAAAAACAACTCTCCGCCTCACAGCCAAGCAAACACCAGCCGGCTTTCTTTCCCTAACCAACAGCGCCTGAAGGTCCCGACTGGAGTTTCCCCTTTAATATCAGTGGGTGGGGGTTGTGATCCCCCTCTCCGCTGGCTACCCTAGGGTTGGGAGGTTTGTGGGAACAAAAGGGGTATGTTTCCCAAACCCTTCTGGACTTAGGACACCAGGGAGAGGGGATCGATTCCCACCCCCCTCCTTAAAACAACTCCGTCTTTTCTTCTCTTTAAAAACGGAGTTGTTTTAAGGAGGGGGGGAGGGAATCGATCCACTCTGCCTGGTCTACTGGGTCCAGAAGAGTTGGGGGGACATGCCTCTTTTGTCCCCACAAACCTCCCAACCCCAGGGGAGCCAGTGGAGAGGGGGGTCGCAACCTCCCACCCACTGATATTAAAGGGGAAACCCCGATCTACTTTCACGACTCCACACAAACAAAGCACCATAACACAATAAAGCCCCCCTCCCTACCACCTAGCCCACCCTTCCTAACCCCCAACGACCATGCCCCCCTCCCCACCACCTAACCCACCCTTCCTAACCCCCAACGACCATGCCCCCTCCCCACCACCTAGCCCACCCTTCCTAACCCCCAACGACCATGCCCCCTCCCCACCACCTAGCCCACCCTTCCTAACCCCCAATGACCACGTACCTTCCCCACCACCAAATAAATAATTTTTAAAAAATTACTAAAAACACTCAAACACATCCAAAAATACACAAAAACAAAAACACCAAAAACAATACGAAGTAAACAAAGACACAATCAAAAACAAAACAAACAGACAAAAAATACAAATTCCAACCCCCCCTCCCTCCCGCCCACACACACACACAAAAGAAAGAAAACAAGCAAACTTACCAAAAGAGGTGCTACCTCCACCAGGACTGGAAAAGAAATGAATAAAGAAAGACACTACTTACCAGAAGAAGCTCCACCAGGAGGCCAGGAGAGAAAAAAAAGTCAAAATACAATAACCCCTACCAGCACCACCTGCTGGCCACAATAGTAAAAACAATTCAAAAACACACAACAGCCCCAAACAAAACACAAATTCACAATTTTACACAAAAGGTCACACCAATAAAAACAAGTAAAAAAAATTTACACTGAACACACTTTCACACAAATCACAAATATATGTCAATAAAATACAATAGAAACTTTTAAAAATCCTGTGCTGAGTTATAACTCAAATTTAAACTCAAAACATCTAAACACATTTTAAAAACATTGAATGTAAAAAACATTTACTTTTACATTATTAAAATTATTACCTACGGTACAACTAATTAAAAAAATTCAAAAAACTAAAGCATTATTCGCTTACATAAAACAATTTGAAAAAATTATATCATACTTTCTTCTTTTATTAATCCTCAAAAAAACCCAAAAAAGCAGATCATAGTTAATAACAGCCAAGCCAAACAAATTTTACATAAATAAACATTAAAAAAATTAAAATTACAGACTAAGCAATTTTTTAAAAAAATTAACACAATTTAACCTTCCAACACAATGTAAAACTATTGCAAAAATAAAATTGGTTCATTTTTTATTAAAACACACGGGGGGAAAAGCCCGGCAACGCCGGGCAACCCTTGCTAGTACAATATATAAATGCTGTCTTTAGATAGTAAGATAAGGATCAGACCTTCCAGGTAAACCATTCTGAAGAAAAGCAAAAGCTGTTAGATTCAAGGACAAAGCAATACTTCACAAGGTTGTTTAATATGTTTATGTTATAAGAAATAATTGAGAAACCATTTTAATGGAAGTATTTTAAGTATAAAATTGATAAGAAATGCAACTAACATAATTCTAAAGCATGAAATTTAATTACATATAAGTAGAATGGTTAATAGAAATGAGGCTTGGAATTTTCCTTTTTTAATATGTTGCATTGTTTGCTTTGTATTATTGTCTTTCAAAAAATCCATTTTAAAAAAAGAAAAGCAAAAGCTGGATGTAAAGGTTTTATATGCTAAAAAAAATGGCTACTAATCCTGTGTCTCACATCTGCTGTGTCTAAAGTAGGGGCTCCCAAACTTTTTGTGCCACTGACAGCTGAGCGGGCCGGTCATGTGGTTCCTCCTGCCATAAATGCTGCCATAAAATAGGTTTACAACAGCCACGGGTGCATTTACGGTGGGTGTGTTACGCATGCATGGGTGTGTTTTATGGCTATCGTAAATGCATCTGCTTCTCCTTCCGGTATCAGTGAGGGTGGTGGCAGGCAACATAAAATGGTGCCGTGGGCCAGGGCCAGCCCTTGGGCCATAGGTTGGCCACACCTGATCTAAAGGATAGAAATCATGTTCTCTAATTATACACTTTCAAAAATGTGACTATCTCCTTATTTACATTGTCAGTTATACCATGATACTCTTTGTGCTGGGTATTTTTTGTGACAGTAGGGTTTATCCAAGGGAAAATAGATGGCAACGTAGTAAAACAGCCTTCTCTGCTCTTGTCACATATTTCCCCTCTCTGCTGGATAGATTTTCCTACAGCTATTAAATTCAGCTAGTCTTTTGGGTTGTTTCCAAGCTAATCAAATGATTAATTGCTTATTAGTTAAAAATACACGTTTTGACCATTTCACACACTAGAGATCAGTCAATGCAAATGTTCTGTTTGTTGACAGGTGAGAGCATTCTGGTATGCAAGCCTTCTGAGAAATCAAAAGGAATGACTCTGCTTCAGGGCCATCTCAGACCAGTCCACAGCTGTTTGATCAGTCATGACGGAGAAGAGCTAACTTCTAGCATGATCAGAGCCATCCTTGAGGTATGTAATACACATGCTAAGAGAATCAAACTTTAAAGGTTTCCCTGGCTGGAAAGCCAGTCGGATCTGACTATAGGGCAAGGGTGGACAAACATTTCAGGCTGTGGGCCAGTCATGTGGTTCAGGGTACTGGTCACGTGGTTTGTCTCACTTGAAGCGGAAATAAAATGTGTGTGTACCATACCTGTCAGCCATCCCGATTTGGCCGGGAAAACCCCGTAACTTGACGTCTATTGACGTCATAACCCGCCCACCGCTGCCAAAACCCCATAATTTGACAGCGGGCGGAAACGCTTTCCGCGCATGCGCAGAAGCGCTATGCCACTTGTGCAGCCCCTATGCAAGCGGCGTAGCGCTTCCGCGTATGCGTGGAAGGGGTAAAACCCTTTCACGCATGCGTGGAAAGCGACCAGCGCACAAGCGATGTGCGCAGGTCCCGTTTTTCCGGAGCCACGGGTTGACAGGTGTGTGTACATGCGTAAAACACTGCCATAAATGCACCCACAGCTGTCATAAATGCATTTACAACAGCTGTGAGTGCATTTACGGCAGTGTTTTGAGCATGTGCAGGTGTGTTTTACTTCCACTTTCTGGGGCGCCGTGGGCCACATCTGGCCTGTGTGCCGTAGTTTGGCTACCCCTGCTCTAGGGAGTGATGCTCATCTCTGTTTTCAGACAAAGAGACAGCGTTGTCTGCAGGTAGTTTCTGCAGATGGTTCCATGCTCATGGGGCAGGCATGACTAGATGCTGAAGCGCACGGAACAGTATTACCTTTCCCAGTAGTTTAAGCCCATTATTACATGTCCTGCACCCTGGGATGATTAAGAACAGATTCCGACCTTCCCCTGACTAACTTTTTGGGTTTGAAAAGTGCTATTATGTCATCCCCCCTCCCTTATCTCATTTTCTCAAGGCTAAACATGCCCAGTTCCTTCATTCTTTCCTCTTAGGGTTTTGTTTCTAGTTCTGTGATCATCTTTGTTGCCCTCCTCTGAACTTGTTCCAGTTTGTTGGCATCCTTCTTAAAGTGCAGTGTCTAGAACTGGACACAATACTTTAGGTGAGGCCTAAAGGTCTTAACCACTAAACCACCATGACCTAATCAAACTTTACAGAACATATATTAATATAGGTTTTTTAATTGTCTAAAAATGATACTGATTATATTTGTAGAATTCTTCCTTCCCTTCAAATTCTATTTTCATTCTGTAATCTAATGCACTAGTGGTGGTAGTCAGAAAATATGTGAAATATTTCATAATAAAGAAATTGTAACTACAAATAGATTCAGCAATGAGGTATGAAGGCAGTATAGAACTGGGAAAATTATAAACTACAAGCATTATAGAAAAATAAATCTTAAGGGAAACAATTTTTCTGGCCATTCACACTAAAATAATTAATTAAAAAAATGACCTAGCAATTATTAGTCAGCATGCATGTTTCACCTAAAATTCCTACAGGTTACAATTGATAGTGTTCATAGCTATATAAGATGAAGAAAAATGAATGTGGGTGTGTAGAGGAAAATCACAGCTGTCTATTTTAAGCAAAGGAGGCATGCTCATGTGGGTTCATAAGAAAGTTGATGGTTGACCCAGATAGCAATTGAAACATTTAAAATATCGTACATTCTGAAAGCAACAATCAACTAAAAAAGCTTGATTCAGCCAAATGAGTATTCCAAAAGACCTTAGAACAAGCACGTATCTGTAATCATCTTCTTCTGCCATATCTGAATCCAATTGCAGAAGCAGACAGCGCTGGCTCTTCGGCTTTGAAACAGAGATGAGCACTGAACCCTAGAGTCGGATACGACTGGCTTTCGAGCAAGGGGAACCTTACAGGGCGATTAGCTTTGAAGACTGTCCTGAGAATATAATGCAGTGGCCTTCAATTTGCCTTCCACATCACAGCCCGACACCTGTACCACTGATCCAGTTCCATGAGTCACTTTCTGGGCCTGAGCCCTTTTGGCACACAAACTCCTCATCAGCCACAGGCCAGGATTTATGAAGCTGCTGCCTTCCATCAAGATTGATTCAAGTGGGATTTAATCCACTTGGGGACCATCACCCTTCCCTGTGGACTTCGGCACCCAAAGCCGTTAGTCCTCAGGTATGTCAGGTTAGTTAACTGTCATCTGACAATCGGCAGTATGGTCTACTCTATTACCATAGCTGGATAACCTGGCCAGACTGGCACGTATCTGTAATAGTAACTAGAATTACTGGTGTGGCCAGGATAGCACAAGTGTCAGGTGGATGTACAGTTGGCAGCAGAACTATACTCAGAGAGATAATTAATGGCTCCAGGGCTATAGCCAAGGGGTGGCCCGGAGAGGTGGGGTTCAGCCCCCCCCCCCCGAGCTAACAGCCCGGCCCCCACCCCAGGATGTCAATGTGTGACATTGTTGCCCCTCCTGAAAAAATATTCACCCCCTCCCCCCAAAATCTAGAACCTTGCTATGGCCCTGAATGGCTCCTTCTCAAACTGATGGTGGTGGTGGTTGTAATAAGAGAGATACCACAAGGTTTAGTCCTTGACTTGGTATATTTCAACGTTTTCAGTAATGACTGAGGAGCACAGGGAATACTTTATTATATTTGCAAATGACTCCAAATTGGATGGAATAGCTAACACTTTGGAAGACAGGAACAGAATGCAAAAATATCTTTATAGGCTTGAATACTGGGCTGAAAACAAGAGAATGAAATTTAACCAGGATAGGAACAAAGTTCTAGGAAACCCCCCAAATGCATAGTTACAAGATGGGGAGAAAACCTGGCTCAGTAATACATCGAATGAAAAGGATCTCAGAATTGTTATAGCGCACAAGCTGAATATGAGTCCTAAATGCGATGTGGTTGTAGAGAAGGCCTGTGCTATTTTAGGCTGCATTAACAGAAATATAGTCTCCAGATCTCAAGAAGAACTAGTCCCCTTTATTTGACACTAGTTAGGCTTCATCTAGACTACAGTGGTACCTCGCTTAAAGAGCATAATGCATTCCATGGGATTGCTCTTTAAGTGAGTTTGCTCTTTAAGCAAACCACTATTTTAAGTGACTAATTGTGACTTCTGGTTGGGGGGGAATTGCGAACCCTGATTTAGTTGTTAAGCGAGTTTTTGGTTGTCTTTAGTTGTTAAGCGAGGCGTTCATTCAAAGAAAATTCTGCCCTTTAAGCGAGTTAGTCTCTAAGCGAGGTGCTCTTTATGCAAGGTTTTACTGTACTGTGTCCACTTTTGGACATCATACTTTAAGAAAGATGCTAACAAACTAGAACAAGTTCAAAGGAGGGCAACAAGGATGATCAGGGGATTGGAGACCAAGACTGAAGGAACTGAGCATGTTTAGTCTTAAGAAGGGAAAAAAGGGCTGTGTGTGTGTGATATGATAGCACTTTTCAAAGATAAAGAGGAAGGGCAGGATCTGTTCTCCATCATCCTAGAGTGTAAGACATGTGATAAAGGGCTGAAATTACAGGAAGTCAGATATGGGCTGAATATCAGGGAATTTTTCTTAAACGTTAGAGCAGTACGATAATGGAGCCAATTACCTCAGGAGGTGGTGAGCACTCCAGTGCTGGAGGCATTTAAGAGAAAATTGGATAATGCTCTATCAGATCTGCTTTGATTTGGATTCCTGCATTGAGAGTGGGTTGGATTCAATGGTCTCATATGCTACTTCCAACTCAATTATTGTATGATTCTAATTGAAGGTGATTAAAATGGAATTAAGTAAGGGGAAAAGACTGTGAGAACCTTTCCTGGCTAGGTTTATTTTTGCCAAATCCACCTCTTCCTCCTTCCTAGTGTGACCATTGGAGCAGATGTACTATCCTATCTAATTTTTTAGATTAATTGCTATATCCCATCCTATCTAATTGCTATATCCCACCCTATCTAATTTTTTAGATTAATTGCTATATCATTTTAAAATGTTGATCATTTAAACACTTGTTCTAACAGATCATAGTAGGTGGTGTAGTTAGGTCTCCAGACGACATCCAGAGTTACACTGCTTGCACACTCCTTGGTGCTAGTATGAAAGACTTTCAGAGCGGTGAGAAAGACCAAGCAAGAACATACCATGGATCTATTGAGTCTTGTGTGAGGTGGTTGCTTGAGAACGAATTCATCCTTCTTTCTGCCTCTAGTGTGGGCAAAGGTAAAATATAAATAATTTCTTTGGAAATGCAAGTACAGTAGAACCTCAGATAAAGTCCAAACTCCGTTCCACAAGTTTGGACTTTATCCGATTTTGGACTTTATCTGAATCAAATGGCCGATGCATCGGATAACGTCCAAAAATTGGCTTTATCCGAGGTTCCTACACCAAATACCTCAGATAACGTCCATTTTTTAGCGGTTTTGAACTTTATGCTATGCATTACGTGTGCATGAAAACCGTGACTTTATCCGAATCGCACTTTATCCGAGGTACCATTGTACAGTAAAACCCTGACTTACATATGTCTTGAGTTACATAAAATCCAACTTACATAATGATTTTTGCACTAAAACCATGTCCTGATTTACATAAATGTCCCGATTTACATAACACAATTTCCATAATAAAGTAATAGTAGTAATTTCCTATGGGTTTGCTTTGAGTTAAGTAAAAAATTCATTTTTCTTATGGGTTTGCTTCGAGTTTATGTAAAAATTCATTTTTTCCTATGGGTTTGCTTCGAGTTAAGTAAAAAACCGACTTACATAAAAACCTACAAAACAGACTTTTTACGTAAGTAGGGGTTTTACTGTATTTGTAGATTTAGAGCAGCAAACACCTGCAATGTTAGTGAGATCATAAGGGGCTGCGGTGGCTCAGTGGTTAACAAGCTCACTTTGTTAGCTGGAAGGCTAGCAAGTCGGCAGTTCGAGACCCAGGTACTGCATGAAGGGTTGAGTGCCCATCTCTGTCCCAGCTCTTGGGTACATGAAAGGAGCCTCATTTGGGCATTTCCTGAGCGGAGTTTCTTCCACAAAAATCCTTTCAACCCAGAATAATTTTTGACATGAAATTATTATTTGTGAGATAGTAGTAGTGATTTCTGCCCCTTAGCCCGTCAATGGCTTCTGCCTAACAAAAGAGTCCCAAGAATGCCATGGGGGCTATAGGGGAGGGGAATTTCTCATTTTTATTTTTCTAATAATCTCTGGCTGATATGACTTCATCAGTCTTACACCTTGTATGTTATGGTGCTCGATTTCAGCTCCTGCATCTTAAAATGTTTTTCAAACAAACTGAGATACTTATTATGCTGACAAGTGGTTCCTTTTTCTCTCGACAGAAATGTATTCTGCAACACAGCTTGGCTCTGCTACTCTGTTTTCCTCATTTTCTCCAGTAGCAGCACTAGAGATTTTTGCAGATCTTCAAAGAGCAATGAAAAGTTTTGTCCTAGAGAACGATCTCCACAGCCTTTATTTGGTAGGATATTTTTTATTATGTTGTCTGAAGTCCCAGGAAAGGGGGAATTTTTCATGACATCAGGGGCTCATAAGTGACCCTAACAGCTTGTCTTGTGTACATTTTGTTTGGAAATCGGGAAGGCTTTTTCAGATGTTTGTTGGTCTGAATCCAAGATGCAAATATATTGATGTAGTGTTTAATTTTGAAAAAAATGTAGTTATAATTTATCTTAATACCTGTTTGAGAGAACAAACATACCACAGAGTATATCAGCTGTATAATACAGTGATACCTCATACAACATCCAAACTTGGTTCCACAAGTTTGGACTTTATACGGATTTCAACTTTGTATGAGGCATGCAGAATCCTAGCCGCGATGCCTCATACAACGTCGTTTCCATAGAGATACATTGTACTGTAACAGCACAGACTTCAGGGCAAAGTCAAGGAAACAGACAGGAAACTGACAGAACTTTAAGAAAACATTGTCTAAAGGCTAAAAACATTACAAAAACATGTCAAACAACCCTAATTGTCCAAGAACCTGAAGAATGCTGCAAAAAAACCAGGAATGCTTCTTAAAATTCTGATGAAAAAATTCAAAAAAATCCAAAATCACGCTCAAAACCACTCCTAAACACTCTTCGCCTCATGCAAAACCCACAAGAGCAATGCATGCATGTGTCCTGCCTTTTATACTGCACAGGCACAATGCAACCTGGGGAAAACCCCAATGCCTCATACAAAGTCGCACAACTTTGTATGAGGTAACTTTTTTCAAGAAATTAGGCGATGTTGTATGAATTCAATGTTGTACGAAGCAGACTTTGTATGAGGTATTACTGTATGTGAAGCCCTACAGAAAATTGGTACATAGGTAAAGTATTTGCTTTGCTGACTTGATAATGCCACCAGTAGGAAAGCAGCATGGAGATCATAATGGATGAGTATCCACATATTACTACATCTCATAAGCTAAACTTGCTTCTTAATGATATAAAACTGGACACACTTCATATTATCTTTAGATGAGCAAAGATGTTATAAAACATTTGAGCCGGGGCTCAAAAGGCCGCTGCAGCGGCCGGCGGTAGGACTTCGCTGCCGCCCCGGACTTATTTGCGGCCAGGGCAGAGTGGCCTCTGCAGTATTGTGACGTGGTGTTGTTTGTATTGAATACTGTATATTGTTTGGATTGAATACATTATAATTATTGTGTATTGATTATATTGTATATTTGTATTGTTATATACTGTATATATATTGTATGATTGTTGTGTGAGCCGCCCTGAGTCGGGCTTCCTGATTGGACGGCATACAAATGTGAAAATTAAATTAAATTAAATTAAAAGGTACAGTACTCATTTTGTAGCTGCAGTTTTCAAGAAGAAGCAAGTAGAAAGAATGAAATAGTGATGCTGAAGCTCTGTGATAAAACTTTGTGGGGTGGAGTATTGAACTCCTTAGAAAATTTACTAAAACAAACAAAGAAGCTCTTCTAGAAGTAGTAAGAGCTGAAGATCTTAAGAGTAAGAAACGCTGTTCTTAACAAAGGCATCTTCTGGGTTCAACGGCAGAATTCCCTAGAGATTCTTAAAGCCAGTTCCTGAAGCTATCCCTTCATCTGAATCAGACAGTGCATTTGGGTCAGATATTTTCCTTCTTCAGCTGATTAGGGCTAATATAACTGGAGGGACAGTTTTGTATGGAAAGAAGGTTGGGAGGAAATGTTTAAGGTGCAAAAAGGAGCTCTAATTTGAAAAGCAAGTAGAAGTCAAATTCTGTGGTTTTTCAGGTCACCCCTGTGTACGAAGACTGGACCAAGATCGAGTGGTATCAGTTCTTTTGCTTGTGGGAGAAGTTGCCGGCCTCCATGAGAAGAGTGGCAGAGCTGGTGGGAATTGAGGAGAGCTTTTTGGCCTGTTCTGTGAAGGGCAAAATTGTGGGAAGAACAGAAAAGCAACGCAGGCAAATGGCCATCCACAAAAGGTAGTAACAACTGAAGCAGCTACAAGAGGAAGCTGTGTGGTAGTGTGTCAGGAGGATCACTGTGGTGTCCGGTAATCCACTCTGCCTCTAACAACCTGCATTGAGCAAATCCTCTCTGCTATGAGTGTAATGTTAAAGTTAATGGACTGTAAGTAACTCATAGATAAAGGTAAAGGTTTCCCTTGCTCAAAAGCCAGCCGTATATCTCTCAATGCCATTTCCAGGGAATCCTAAGCATGTGAAGGCATCTGCTTGGGAATACCCTGAAGGAAATGGTGAGCCACTGTGTGAGACAGAATGCTGGACTGGATGGGCTGTGGCCTGTTCCAGCAAGGCTGTTCTTATGTTCTTATGTTCTTATGTATCTGACTCTAGTGCTCATCTGTTTCAAACCCGAAGAGCCAGCGCTGTCTGCTTCTGCAGATGTTTCCGTGGTCGTGTGTCAGGCATGACTAGACACCGGAGTGCACGGAACGCTGTTTACCTTCCCACCGAAGTGGTTCCTACTTATCTACTTGCAATGTCTTGCTTTCAAACTGCTATAGGTTGGCAGGAGCTGGGACAAACACGGGAGCTCATTCCGTCCTGGAGTACTCGGGAATTGAACTGCTGACCTCCCACCTCTCAGTCAGCGTCTTAGCCACTTGAGCCACTACAGTCTCTAACTCATAGGTAACAGTAGGTTAAAATCTTTTGTGGAACTTGCTTATAGCTAGAAGGTGAAGGAGGTAAGTTCTCATTTATATAGAAAGGAGCATTCTGATTTGTAATACCCAAAACACATTCAACTGGTACATCTTACAACACTGTCTTGGAAGTAGTCAGCCTTTAACTGTTCACAGAAACTCGCTGTGCACCTCATGCTGATGCCATGTAGTAATTTAATTTAATTTAATTTATTTTCATGCTTATATGCCACCCACTCAGGAAATCCAACTCAGGGCAGCTCACATAGCAGTCAAGTAAAAAATACAAATACACAGTCACAAATATATAAAAAAACAGATAAAAACTACCCCCATTAAAACCCAACCACCCCATTCCTAAAAAGAGGGAGGATCTTGATTATTGTGCAAGCTAGCAGGCGGGGGGCACATTTCCATCAGGGCCCCACACCTGCCCTGCCAGCCAAGTTTTAAGTTATTTCCTAAAGGGCAGCAATTCCATCTGTAACCGTAGCTCTATTGGCAGGAGGTTCCAAAGGGCCGGTGCGGTCACGGAGAAGGCCCTCCTTCTTGTGCTAGAGAGACGAGACCCTCTAGCCGATGGAACAATTAGGGAGTCCTTCCAGTCCGCTCTGGTTGGACGGACAGACGTTCTTGGGGCCTCTTAGGTATCCTGGCCCACTACCATGTAGGGCTTTAAAGGTCATAACCAGCACCTTGAATTGCACCTGGAGGCAAACTGGTAACCAGTGCAGCTCCTGAAGCAGTGGCGAGGCATGGGCATAATGCCCGCACCCCATCACCACCCGGGCGGCCGCATTCTGGACCAGCAGCAGCCTCCAAATGGTCGTGAAGGGCAGCCCCATGTAGAGCGCATTGCAATAGTCATGTCTGGAAGTGACCAGAGCGTGTGTGACCATGAGCAAGGAGTCCTGATCTAGGAGCGGGTATACCTGGCGTATAACACGAAGTTGTGCAAAAGCCCTCCTGGCCACGACTGCCACCTGCTCTTCGAGCAGTAGTCGTGAGTCCAGGAGGACCACCAAGTTGCGCACCACGTCTGTCTGGGGCAAAACAGCCCCATCCAGAACCAAAGATGGTAGCTCCTTAGATAACGCAGGGCCCCTAATCCATAGCCACTCAGTCTTGCCAGAATTCAGTTGTAGCCTGTTGTCCCCCATCCAGACCCTGACAGCCTCCAGACACCTGGATAGGACTTTGACAATATTAATTGTGTCCATATGTTCACAGATCAACCTGTGTTTCCATCTTTCTTCTTTGTGAATGCACATGAATGGGTTAAATTCCTGCTCATGCGCAGTCAACTCGGAACGTTCTGGAGCTGTGAAAGAGCCACAGGCTCCTCCCATCCTTTCCAGCTCATGCGTTTCCCACCCAGCAACATCCTAGTTCTTTTTTATTATTATTGTGTTTTGTTAGCTTCTTATCACAACACAAGATTTCTGTTTCTTCTACAGATCATCCAGTTTTTGTTGCTTCACCTTATATTAATTTGCTACACAGGTTTTTTACAAGTCTGGCCCTGCTGGATTTAATAAATGAAGTTCCTCTAAAGGATGTAACTAAGAAATATGGTTGCAATCGGGGACAGCTCCAGTCTTTACAACAGTCTGCTGCTACTTATGCAGGTGAGGCACTACTAACACATAATATAAATATTTCAGATCAGCAAGATATCACAATTATGGTTATATCTCAAAGAACCTTTTTTAGACTAATCACTGTATTTTAATGAAGCTAATCTACTTACATCAGCAGCCAGAGGACGGCAGTTGGCCATTTCCTGGTTCTGCGCTGGGAAACCAGGTGCTGATGTACCGTATTTTTGGACCATAAGACACACCTGACCATAAGACACACCCAGTTTTTAGAACAGGAAAACAAAATTTTTTGAACCAAACAGTACTGTATGTATGTGCACCACCAACCAGTGGAGATGCTGCAGGGGAAATGGGTGGGCAGGCCAATTGCACTGAGGCAGGAAGCGATGCTCTAGCCTAGCCTCTTGCTCCCCCTGCAACCAGGAAGCATGGTTCCCCCCTCCATTTTGATGACATAGAGCAGGAATAAGAAAGGTAAATGAAACCCTTTCTTTTTATGTACAGGTTTGGTTTCCCACTTAATGCACTGGGAACATACAAACAGAAAAGCTTTAGAATACAGTACAAGAAATTGATTTCCAATGCATTTAAATGAGAACTTGTGATTTACGCCCTCTTGTGGCCACCTGTGGTAATGGCCCACCGAAAATATGTTTTTCTTTCCCCTCTCCTGAAGCCGAACTGCACCGGAGCAGCTGTGGCGGTGGCAGTGGTGAAGGTCTTCGGCCAGCCGCGGCTGTTGTAAAATATTATTGTTCTCGAAGCATATTGTAGAAATAACCGTTCACTCGTTGGTTCACGATACAGAATTACAGAATACAAAAAATACTAATAAAAAAAAACAGTTAGGAAAATCCGCACTCAGGCCTTCCCCCAGAAACAAAAGGAAAACCTGACTACATCTAAGTAATCATGTTGGGTCGGACTAGGGACTCTGGTGTAGCCCCCAGAATCCTCAAACTGTAAATCCACTAGAACTCGAACTAACTCCCAAATCCATGTGCCTAATAGAGAGACATGAGCTTGGCTCTCCTAATTAGCATACAGCCAATTAGAGCCCAGGGTTTGTAGAAACAACCACTGGTTCCTATAACAATTGTCTAGTGTTCCCAGGCTCTGGATGTTGACGTAAACGGACATTCCAGACCTGGGGAAGAAGACATAACATAGGGGCCATTCAACAATTACGTGATCTTCGAGAGGAGGGAGAGGGAATGATCTCTGGAAATTTTGATCCTATTTGAGATTACTGAATTGCTTGTGCGGTCTATTTCTATTTCACCAATAGTAAAAAGTTCTAAAAATTAGGATTTTGATACAAAAGCTCTGGATTACGTAATTTTAAAGGGGAGGGTTTGAAGCGGAAATTACGGTCGGGTTACATGGGGGGAAGGGGGTCAATCCCCCCCCAAATGGATCACGTAATTGTTGAATGGCCCCATAGACCTGAAGCTTTGAGAAGCTTCTAAGCCCACCTGCTTGATAAGCGCAGCAGAAAAAATTGAGGCCTTTGCAAAGAAGCAAAACTACATTCTAATACTGTTTAAAAACCAAAGAAACTCCATGTTGAATAACTTGTGACCCATTTTATCACAGCAGGTTCGCCCCAGTTTGCCAGAACCGGTAGCAGAAATTCCGGCTGGCCTTGCCCATCCAAGTTTTGAAATGAAGTAGTCCTATTTCGGATGCAATGCAGGACTGTCCCTCTGGCCATGCCCGCCATACCACACCCATAGAGTAGGCAGTAAACAAATTTGAATCCCACCACTGCATCAGCAGCCTTATATAGCAGAAGTTACACTACTGGATTTCAGCCCTTGTTTCTTATTGTGATACAGTTTTCCAAACTATGTATAGCTTTCACCAGTACTGTATTTTTTGAAAGCATAAGAACAGCCTTGCTGGAACAGGCCACAGCCCATCCAGTCCAGCATTCTGTCTCACACAGTGGCTCACCATTTCCTTCAGGGTATTCCCAAGCAGATGCCTTCACCTGCTTAGGATTCCCTGGAAATGATATTGAGAGATATCCTGCCTATCTCTCCAACCCGGAGGTTGTCCTTAAGTATCCATAATTATAGCCATTGATACTCTTGTCCTCCATGAACTTGTCTAATCCTTTCTTAAAGCTGTCAAGACTGACAGCTGTCACCACTTCTTCTGGCAGGGAGTTCCATAGACCAGTAATCCTCTGGGTGAAAAAGTACTTTCTCTTATTTGTTTGAGAACTAGTACCCAAAAGTTTCACGGAGTGTCCCCTAGTTCTAGTGTTATGCGATAGGGAAAACAGTTTTTCCTTATCTACTTTGTCCACACCGTGCATGATTTTATAAACTTCAATCAGGTCACCTCTTAGACGTCGTCGTTCAAGAGTGAAGAGGCCCAACCGTTGCAGCCTCAGATGGTAAGGAAGGTGTTCCAGTCCCCTAATCATTCTGGTTGCCCTCCTCTGCATTTTTTCCAGCTCCATAATATCCTTCTGGAGGTATGGCGACCAGAACTGTACACAGTATTCCAGGTGGGGCCTCACCATAGATTTATAAAGAGGCAAAATGACACTTGCTGACTTATTTTCTATACCCTTCCTAATGATCCCTAGCATTGAGTTTGCTTTTTTCACTGCTGAGGCACACTGGGTTGACACCTTCATTGAGTTGTCCACCAGGACACCAAGGTCCCTTTCCTGGTTTGTCGCAGAGAGTTCAGACCCCATCAGTTTATAAATGTAATTGGGGTTCTTTGCTCCAACATGCATCACAAAGCAAATAATTATATCTTGCAAAGGATGCCTAATATAACTATATATTTTGTGTAAACACATAAAGACACCCTTCTGGACCCACTTTAAACAACCACTGAACAAGTGGATTTATAACCTTGCAGTTGTACAGGGCATATTTTGAAAAAAACACAACAACAACCTTTTTGCCTCTTCCAGGGATGATTACCATTTTCTGTAACCGGCTTGGATGGCACAATATGGAACAGTTGCTCTCTCAGTTTCAGAGTCGCCTTACTTTTGGAGTCCAGCGGGAGCTCTGTGATCTTGTCCGAATATCTCTGCTCAATGCGCAGTGTGCCAGGGCCCTTTATAATGCTGGCTTCATCACAGTCGCTGACGTGGCTAAAGGGACGGATGCTGAAGTGGAAAGTGCTTTCAGGAACGCCGCACCATTCAGAAGGTTGGAAATCATACAAATGTTATCTGAAAGTTAGCCCTTCAATACAGTGTAGTTCAAGAGTTCTCATCCTTTTAAAGCCGGGGACTGGATCTCACTCCCTCAGACAGCTTTGGGGGCTGGATGACCATTTTGCCCTTCTTCCACCACATTGCACTTCCTGATGTGGTGGAGGTGGTGGTGGGCCACATGAAATGATGTGGCTCACAGGCCGCAGGTTGAGAATCCCAAGTGTAGTTTGTTATACCTTTGTGAAATAGATGAGATCCTATTTCTTAGACAGCAGTTTTCTTGACAGTACATACATATTTTAACGGGAATGTTTAGGTTACATTATAAAAGTACTATATTTGGATTAATATACCCTGAAGGCCTTATTAGGGGTGGTGTAAGTTATTTCTGATTCGTTGGCTGATAAGAAGGAGAGCAGTGGCTTGGAAACCTCCTGCTTGTGAAAACAGCAGAACGGATTTGATATAAAACAAGTTCATTTAAATCCTAATTTAAACTGCTAGTCAGTCAGGCTAGTTTTAAATCATGACTTTCTACATAAAGATTCAAAAGATTTCACTTTTATTTTTACTGGTTGCTCCTCCCCATACTTAGCTTCTTGTGCAGGTCCATTCCACTTTAAACAATCTTCTATTCATTGAATGTTTTTGAAATTTAGCACTTAAGAGGTAAGGGGTTGATTCTGTGTACATAGATTTGCAAAGGAAAAATGGAATTAAGGTCTTTTTCTCAACTATATTTTATAACATTTTTTTTTTTGCTGTGAAGAAGAGGCATGTTCTTTCTTCACACACAAATTCACAGTTTTGAGAACTGTAAAACCAAGTACAGTATCTGTGATTATATATTTTATGTAAAACAATTGCCCAATAACCTTACAGAAACCTCTGGAAATGAATGACATTGTGAATGAATCAATAGAATTCATTTAGCAAAAAAATTAAATTGCATGAATATACAGCCTTATGTTACATACAGTAATTAAAAACTATTCCTTATTTCATGATGAATAACCTTTGGGTTATAATTTATCTGAAACAGAAAACTATCTTTTTAGATAGCAGTGTGGATGGTAATATAAAACGAGTCCATGTTAAGGGTGTGTGTTGTGTGTTAAATTAAGTTAGGTGTAGTACAATTTATTTGTTTAATTAATTATTTTGTTGCACTTATATACCGCCCATCTGGGATATTTTCCCACTCTGATTTTTTTTAAAAATCTTGTTTTTAAGAGTTAAAAGTTAAATATTAAAGCTTGTGTGTTCATTACAATGTTGGCTCTTGTTCCATACTTTAGTGCTCGTAAGGCAGTGGATGAAGACGAAGAGGCGGCTGAGGAACGGCTTAATACCCGCTGCATCTGGGTGTCTGGGCATAAGAATTTAACTGAGAGTGAAGCAGCACATCTTATTGTGGAAGAAGCTAAAGCTCTCTTAAAGGAAGACCTGGCAGTTTGGGGAGTGCAGTGGAATCCCAATTCCTCGGTCTTGTCAGTTGACTCTTCCACGCTTGTGACAATAAGGAGTCCTGTAGAAGAAGAAACGTGTAGGTGTAGTGGCAAACAGAGACTCAGAAATGGCCACAACATAACTCTATCTGGTAAAACCATTAGTCCACATCTGAAGAATGCATTATGTGTTAAACTTAAAAAAAAGAGACTGTTAGGTGCTAGTTCATCAAATGACAAACTTGAAGATAAGACTCTGGTAGAAGCAAGTAATGCTGATATGTACTCTCAGCCAAGTAAACGGTTAAATCTTGATAAAGATGAGAAAAATATTAATTTTACCTCAGTAAAACAAAGAATCAGCAAGGAAAAAATGGCAAGCCCTGGGCAGAAGACAAAACCTCATTTGAAACCCACTACAAGTAAGATCCACACAGCTCTTAGACTTAAGGAAAATGTTGAAATTAACATTTCAAACTCCACTACAGATGTATGTGAAATGGATAATAATAATTATACTTCTCTGAAGAAGTCTGGCAATGAAAACTGCTATTCCCCTGATCTGTGTTTGGTCTTCAGGGAATTTGAAGAAAGCTTCCAGTTGGATACTCAAACAGAAAGGATACTACAACAGCAGATGACAGCTGAAATTGCTAATGAACAAGGTATTAAAAAGAAGGGACTTGTAGCAAATTGGTCACAGAAAACCCTTATTGGTGCAAATTCTGCCAGTCTTTCAGAAACTGATGCTGAGAATAAGCTGACAGGCAAAAAAGGAAATACAGAGCTATTACACAATGCATTGCCAGACTCTGGGAGAAGAAACCTTACTGAGAAAACTGCTGAAATACCAAATTGCCATGAGAAAAACAGTTTTTCTGTTGTGGACTCCCAGTTAGACAGGTTCTTACGAGACTTTCAGACTCCAGATTTAACAGAAGAACAAGTTTCTACTGTTTGCCCAAACATGAGTTCCCCTTTGCTCAATGAGAATGCACCTATTGTGGATGGAAATTTACAAAATCTGAACAGCAGTGATAGTTGGCTGTTCAATGAATCCTTTAGCCATATCAGTGATCTCCAGTTGGCTCACACTAGTGAGTCACCTGTCCTAGGGCCACTTCCACAGCAGCAAATTATTTCCCCTCATTTCAGAAGGACTTCAGATCCTAGTGTTTCTAGTAAGCAGAATGTAGGGTCAGATAAAACTGTATCAAGTGTCGCTGTAAACCAGGAGAGGCCAATAGAATGCAATGAGGATTCTATGATATTGTTAGATATTGATTATTTCCCTGCATCAAAAGCATCACATAAAATGGCTGAGTCTCCTTTTCATTCAAGTATTAGCCACTTGAAAAGTATGAATGAGGTCACTAACGTCAGACCTGTTTCTATGGGAAAGGGTGCAAGTGAACATTTACCAAACAATTATAGAGAAAAACTTGCTAACCAGCCAGGGACGTGTAGCTCTTTATCAGATTTAAGTCCAGGAATGAAAGAGGTTTTAGAGGGGTGGCCAAGTCCCTCTGGAGATAAACCCAAGATTGAACCAGGAAAAAAATTGAGAGAAATGTCTAAAAATAATGATTCAGGCACAATCTCTGCTCTTTCCCATGGTCAGTGTAAGTCATTCTGTAAGGATTTTGAAGGCAACTACTTAACCAGAGGACTAAACGATCAAAATAACATTTGTGCAACTCGGCTAATCAATAGAAATGAAAAATCCAACTCTTTGACAGATGGGAACAAAATGGCTTCTTCAGTGAACCTCATGAAGCCTACTTCACTTTGTTCGGAGGCACTCTCTGTGAGGGAAACAAACAACGCAAAGCCTGTAAACAAGGCTCCAAGTGTTCAGTTCCTCCAAGATGCTATAGCTGGTTCACACCTGGAAGCAGAAATTGGGCATTATAATGCGGAAAATGGAGACGCTGAGATTCCACTTGAGGAGGATAACTCAGTGATAATGGAAGGGTTTTCGCTGCAGTTATCTCAGGAAGATGGCTTACTACCCTCTTGCAGCGCCGAAAATTTCACTATAATCGATGTGGCAAATGATAAGGCTCTCTTCCAAACGTTCATTAAAGAATGGAAAACAAAAGACAGATTTGCTATTTCTGTGGCTTGTGAGAAAACAAAAGACCCCCTGTCCCACAAATCAGCTATTGGTGCCAACTTCAAACAAAGTAAGTCTGCTTCCACTGTTCATTCCATATCAATTAGTCCAGATAACATGAAACAACAATGGAGCAAAATATCACATCTTTTGTTTCTGGATTTGTGTGTATGTGGCAAATATCTTTTTTTAAAACGGTAATTTACAGATTAATTAGAATTTTGGAAGACAATATACAGTCATCTCTGCAAAAAAAGAAAACAGTTGTCTATTCCTTTCTAAAAGTCTGGGTTTTGTATTTTCTCTTCCTAGCTGCCCTGAGTCACATTTTTGTTGTGTAGGACGGGATATAAATCTAATAAATGAAATGAAATTTTCTCTTCCCCCTTTCTCTTCTCTTCTTGGAGGCAAGCATACTTTCCTCACTTATTTTGGAGACTGACTGGATGAATTGCCTTTCCTCCTGACCTCATATAACTCATGAGTTGAGTGCTTTGGTAGGGTGCCACTGATGTCACATTGTGTTCATGCCTCTTGACATCATTGAGTAGCTCACTGTCTAGTGTCTGTTTATCTGTGAAAACAGTTAAACTAAACAAAGTTAGATCTGTACATTAATTGCTTAGACCAGGAGTCCGCAACTTATGGCCCGGCCCGGCTCGTGGCACCATTTCATGTGGCTGCTGCCGCCGCCAGAAGCAAATGCATTTACGATGGCCGTAAATGCACCTGTGGCTGTCGTAAATGCATTTGCAGTTGTTGTGGATGCGTTTTATGACAGCGTTTATGACAGGGCCCAAACAGATTTTAATTGTTATATGTGTGTTTTGCAGAAAGCAACACTTTGCAAACTATTTGGCACAAAGATGATGGATTTCATATTAGAGGTTGTGAAGAGATCTTTGTAGTTGGACTAGCTGTGTGTTGGGGTGGCAAAGATGCTTACTACATCTCACTTCAACAAAAAAATGATGAACAGTTTGGTAAGGCTTTGCTAAAGAATCTGCACCAGAGAAAATTGCTTATATAGTAATTTACTGAATTACTAAATTCATATTATATTCAAAACAATGTTTTATTGATAAAAGTGAAACTAATACATGAGTGAAGAGCAGTAACCCAGTGTATAATTTTTGTGATGATGTTAAAAACATTGTTTTTATGAAATGATGTTCTGTAGGACTGCAACAAGAAGAGAGTTAAAAGAAATCGGGGGAAGTGCTAGGGGAGGAGTTGAGACCTGGGAATTCCAAATTAATAGGATAGTACGATGAAAGAACTAAAAAACACGTGAAGAATTTAAGGGAAGGAGGCAAAGAGAATTTGGATTGAGAAGGCCCAAGAAGAACCTTGTAGTTTGTAAATAAGTTCATTTTAAAAAATTGTGTCAGAAGCACACAAAGGTGCTTTCTGGGTTGATAAGATTTTTGCTGGAGGAATTCCACTCAGGGGACGCCTGAATGAGGCTCCTTTCATGTCCCTAAGATCTTTTCTCACCAAAGTGGTCTCTATTTATCTACTTGCAATTCCTTGCTTTCGAACTGCTAGATTGGCAGGAGCTGGGACAGAGGCAGAAGTTCATTCCATCATGCAGTACTCAGGTCTTGAACTGCCCACTTGCCAACCTTCCAGCTAACAAGGCGCACTTCTTAACCACTGAGCCACCGCAGTCCCAATAAGTACACATAACTTGCTATGATATTACTGAGAAGAGCAGGTAAAGTAAATAGGGGAGCTAGAGTTCTCACATATTGTGAGTTCAAAAAGCAAGACACAAGGTTGAATTTCTGCCTGCCCTTTTATAAGAAAACTGTATAGCTATATAACTGCGCTCACATTCTGTCTCCCCTCTCTGGTGTATTAGAAATCAGTGCCAGTTTGGCACCACCACCTTTGGATCAGAACCTGACTGTAGCAGAGAGGTTGCAGCACCTTCAGTTATGCCTACAGGATTGCAAGAGATCCTTTTCACTTGCTGCGTATGACTTCATCCAACACTACAAGACTCTCCTGAAAGCCTGTGGCATCTCTTTGGCAGGATGCTTTGAAGACCCAAAGGTTTAATAACACTTAATTTTTCATTTTTTCTTTTTCCATTTGTAAAGTGAGGCAATACAATGTGAACAGCAACAGAAGTAGGGAAAGTTAGGGCAGGGTAGAAGGAAAAAAATTGTTTCCTAAAAACAGCCCTCCACTGCAAACTCATACCAGCAGAACATGAAGCTGGCACATATATGCTGCCTCTTTGCTAATTGTGTAAGGGTGATTGTAATTGCTATGCTGTTGAGAGCAGGTTTGGCCAGGTTATCCAGTAAACCATACTGCCAGCAACTCAACACTGAGTGTCAGGCGGCAGTTAACTAACCTGACAACCCTGAGGACTACCGGCCTTGGGTGCAAAAGTCCACAGAGAAGGTTGATGGTCCCCAAATGGATTAAATCCCACTTGAATCCATCTTGATGGAGGGCAGCAGCTTCATCAATCCTGGCCAGGGGCCGAAGAGGACTTTGCGTGCCAAACCAGCTCAGGACCAGAAAGTGTCTTGCAGAACTGGAACAGTGGTACTATGGGTTTCATGCTGCAATGTGGAAGGCAGATGAAAGGCTACTGCATTATATTCTCAGGACAGTCTTCATGACTGATCGCCAATATTCAGATTTGGGTACGGCAGAAGAAGAAAAAGAAGAATGCTGTTAAGAAGCAGAGTGTGGGCAAGAGATCTCAATTGGAAGAGTGACAGGTTTAGAGAACCAACCAGTCTTTTCCTTCTTTTCTCAGAAGACAGCTAGATTAGGTGAGTGTGCGGCCTCTGGTCCACATCTCGGGAGAAACATTTCCCTCATTCCCAAAAAGTACATTTATAAAAGGTAATGTGGATAATCCAATTGCTCCTGAAAAGTACGGTATTTGAGTATCTAGTACTCTATGAGTGTAACCATGCCTTGAATTGAGTTTCTCGCTTTGTGACCAATAATTTGTAGCTATATTTTTTTTTTTTATTCTTGCCTTCTTAATCTTTTTAGAGGAACTGTTAACTTTTGGAATGCAAAGAATTTCCTCTAATATGTGTAAAAATGTCATTCTTACAATACAGCGCAATAACTCAGAGATACTGTCAAAGTAACTGACCATTTCAGGTGGTTTACTATGTAATGTGTTAACTTGCTTTTTAAAAAAATATTTTTTATTAATTTTTAAAGAAATAGCAAAACAAGAAAAAATCAAACAACAATACATTTCAATACAATACAAAATACAATACAATACATATTAACAAAATACCAAAAAAAAGAGAAATATCGAAAAAAACATTTTCATATTCATTATTTTAAACAAATCTCATTTTAACAAATTATTTATCAAATATATACCCCTTATATAAATATCTTTTATAATATCTATGTGTATATTTATGTATATATTTCAATAAATGTATATTTTTATTCCTAACATTCTAATAATATAAAAACATTCACATTATATACCACAGTAATAATTAGACAAAAATAAAAAAACAAAAAACAAAATTAAATCACCGGTGATATTTACAATGCCCTGGAAATTACGGTTTTCCATAACTAACTATTACTGTTTCCAAAAACTCAGTTGGCCTGGTGCTGGTCTTTCACCTTTACCCTCAATCAGTGTATACTCCAAAAATGGCTTCCATATATTCCAAAATTTATTTTCCTTAATTATACCCTTTTTCTGATTGAGTTCCCAAGTGAGCTTATCATTCAATGCAATTTCCAACATTTCTTTATACCAATCTTCCATTTTTATCGAAGAATCATTCTTCCAATTTCTTGCAATACATTGCCTTGCTGTTGTTAATATAATGGATAACAATTTTTTTTATTTATATCTATATTCAAATTATCTACATCAGTCAATAAGGCAATACCTGATCCCATCTTGAAGTCCACACCCATTATTTCTATAATTTATTTCTCTATATTTGCCCAGAAGTCCTTTAACACATTACAACTCCACCACATATGTTCATACGTCCCCAGTGTATTCTTACATCTCCAACACATATTTGTTTTCCTATTATCTATCTGGAGCAACAGAATTGGAGTCAGGTACCACCTCCATAACAATTTAAAATTATGTTCTTTAACTCTAACAGACAAGATTCTCATAATCCTCTTCCATTTGTTTTTCCAACTCAATTCCGTAATTTTAATATTCAAACGTTCCCAAATTGTTCTTAAAACTTCCTGTGGTCTTCCCTCTTGATTTAACATCTTGTATATCTTACTAACTAAGCCCTTAACACCTATTTGACCATACCTGTCAAGTATCCCATTTTTCCTGAGAAAACCCCTTATTTTTACCCCTCTTCCCACCCCTCCCATTTTATTAATTTCCCCATAATATCCCTTATTTTTTTAAAAAAAATCCTGACTGGAGCCCTCACAGGCGAAGCTGCATTATGTTTTTCCTGCCACCAGAGGCTGCTGTGGCTTTTCGCTTGTGGGAGGGGAGAGACAAGGTGGTGGGGGCCTTCTCTTTCATTTCCCTGCCACATGGTCATGGAGGCTTCGGTTTTGCTGCTGCTGGTCGGAGCCACCATGGGACGGGAGTCTACTCTAGGTGAGCGATATTTCATATATGCAGGGGCAAATCAGCTCTTGGTCTGGGGCAGAGACTTCTCTCTCACTCTCATGGTTTATTGAGCGGTTTCTGCCCTGCCTCCTGGAGGCTTTCAATACTGTTCTAGAGTTAACTTGGGATGGGGGGGGGGGATGTTGCTTGATCACTATATGAGAGAGAGAGAGAGAGCGAGAGAGAGAGCTGAGGTTTATTTTGCTTGCAGTTGCCTGGCTGGGTTCCTTTTACAGTAGGAAAAGCTGCTGCCGAAGGTTTCCCCACCCTGCCCAACAGGCACCCCACCTTCTAACAAACCATCTGGAGGGAGATTAATTCCTCAGCTGCTGGGAGGCTTGGAAACTACAGAGGTTGCTTTTTACTTTACTAATTCTCTTCCTTAAACTGGATCCGACATTCTCAGGTGTTGGTGCTTCAATTGGTTGCAGTGAGGAACAAATACATTAGTTAATTTGGGGAAATTAATCCCTTGCTCCTCCACTCTAATGGACGGGGGTGTCTAGCCATGTGCAGGGCTAGTTCATTAAAGCCAAGCTGCTTAGAAGCAGTTGGCAGTTGGTAACCCTAGGGGGCTGGTTTACTATTCTGCACTTTGCTTCCCAGGAAAAATAATAATTAAAAATGAGTAAACAAGAAAACAAAACAAAAGTCGCCCAAGAAGATGGGAAAAGGGTTCTTTGACCCAAACAGCTTTGTGCCCATTGCATCTTCAATACCATCTAGCCATCTTATTTTTGGCCACCCCCTTCTTTTGTCCTCCACCTTTCCCAGCATCAAGGCTTTCTCAAGTGAATCCTCTCTTCTCATTTGATGTCCAAAGTACTTTAGCGTCATTTTTACTATTTGACCTTTAATGAACAGTCATGGTTGATTTCTTCTAACACCACATTTCAAAGGCATCTATTTTTCTGTGCTCAGCTTTCCTAATGGTCCAGCTCTCACGCCCATACATTACCACTGGGAATACCATTGCTTTGACTATGCAAGTTTTTTGTTTGCAAGGTGATGTCTCTACTTTTAACTACAGTATGTTCCCCAGGTTTCTCATAGCTTGTTTCCCAAGCATCAGTCGCCTTTTTATTTCATGGCTGCAATCACCATCTGCAGCGATCTTTGATCCTAAGAAAGTAAAATCTGCCAGTCGTATCCAACTCTAGGGTGCAGTGCTCATCTCCATTTACAACCAAAGAGCCAGTGCTATCTTTGTTTGCAGACATTTTCATGGCCATATGGCAGGCATGACTAGAGCCCAGCAAGTCACATGGCTATATTTGGTCATGCCCACAGATTTGGCCACACCCACAGGGGTGTGACCAAAATTTCCCTTATTTTCAAATCCAAAACTTGACAGGTATGTATTTGACCCATTCTTATGCTATAAACCATTTCCTCAAATTCTGTCCTTTCCTTTTCTAAACTGGATTCTTCTAAATATTTTTATTCCACTTATTTACTAACGCAATTTGAAACCAGTTCAAATTAATTTGTCTATATAGCTCTTAATTTTTCTCTCTATCCTTGTATATTTGGATCCAGTCTTTCAACAGTAACACATTTCTGGGGGGGGAAACGTCCTCCACTTTTCTATCTATCTTCACTGGAAAACTTTTAAATCTTCCATTTCTATAATGAGAGATACATCTGGGGCCAATTTCCTCTTCAAATTCTTCCATACCTCCATCATTATCATTTTATTCTGAACACTTTATTCTTAACACATTTTATTCTTAACACCTTATCTTTATCTTAAAAAATTGCCTTACCTAGTCCCAACGTAATTCTTTCATCTCATTTTCTTCCCAAATTACCTCTTTCATTAAATTTTTCACCATATTTTTTAATTAGAAAGCCCTGTAATAATTTTTAACATTCGATAATCCTAACCCACCTTCTTTCTGAGATAAATACCATAATTTTTTTATATTCTTGATCTTTTCCCTCCATTGCAATATTCAACAAATTCTGAAAGGCCATAATTTCCTTTTCCTTAAGTTGAATTGGCAGAGCATCAAATAAAACTTTGAGTCTTCAGGAACAGCACCTCTCTTCCGTCTTCTTTCCACAGTTTTCAAGACAACCACCACACACTTCTTTTACTTCTTTATTTCTTAAAAAAAAAGACCAAGGAATGAAAAACACCTCAAACTTTCCTTTCTTAGCTTCGACAGCAGTCTCGGCAGCTGCCTCCGGAGCGACCCCTCTTTCTCCGTCCACACTCTTTCTCCGTCTTCTCCGTCCTCTCTTTCGTTTAATACCAACAAATTCTTCCACACACTCCCCAAAATCCTCCTTCCTTCTATACGCCACTCACCACACCACCTCAATCCAACTCTTCAAACTTTCTCTACGTTCCGTTTCTTGCCTTTCCGGCCACCATTACACACTCTGTCTTTACCTTCTTCACTTTCTTTACCAACTCCACAAATCTCCACTGCCACAGCCTCCTCCGCCACAACCACCAGGACCACTGCCGAAACTACCACCAATTGCTTCTTACTGTTTTTCTTCTCCTCTCTCGTTCTTTGGGGTCTTCCTCCGCTTTCCCTCCACTTTCTTTTTTGTTCCTGTGTCTCACTAGTGAGCATCCCACTTGACTGCGGCTGGCTCCCTCAGCCCGGTTTACCACCACCACCTCGTTCGCTGCCGCTCCCCGAACTCCGACACTCACCAAAGGACCACCAGGAATCACAGTATCAAAACACTTCCTGATCTCCACAGTTTTTATTTTTAAAACGGAACTACCTGTAGTCTCATTTATCCACCATTCTTGAGCACAAGCTGTTCAAAGTATGTTTTACAGCATCACCATCTTGGACACGTCCCTGTGTTTACTTGCTTTTCATATTTATAATTTATTGTAGCAGCTGTATCTTTCAAAAAAATATTCAAAGCTGCATTCAGTCTCTTTAAAGGCAGGCTATAAATAAAAAGAAAGGAGAGAGGAATTCAGTAGCAAGGTACAGGATCAAGAATGAAGGATAAAAAGTGATGGGTAAGAAGTACACGCAAAAGTTGTCCTCTTGTTCCAGAGACAAACCAGTTAGGATTACCATTTGGAAATCTGACAGAATCCATAAATCCTACTTCAGGATTAGGATGGTTTACACACAGATTAAATCTGTCTTTTGTTACTCATTGCCAAATCTTGTCACATTCTTGTGAGAAACGTGCTTTCTTTCTTTTTTGTCTTTAATGCACTGTACGCATCCCTCATTCTAGGTGGCTTCATGGTTGCTGGACCCTGGCTCTAAAGAGCGCTCCCTTCACAACATGGTTGCCAATTTCCTTCCTGAGGATTTGTTCTTGCTGGATGAACTTGGAGCAGGCCAAGAGAATCAAAGTCTGGGGCTCAGTGCCACTGCAGAACACACTGGGAGGTACAGAGCAGCGATAGAGTCTGTTCTTGTCTTCCATCTTATGGATCAACTCAATATTCTGTTGCAGAAGGATAACTTGCAAGGTAAAATGCAGAGATGGGTGGAGGAGAGACCAGCTTCCAGTTTGGGATGGCTTCTGGACCATGTCCTGGAAATGGGTTAGGCTTGGGAGTGGGATAGAGCCAAAGAAAAGCTGGCAGTTCTACTTCCCAGTGAATTTCCGTGGATGAGTGGCGATTTGAACCCTTGTCTCCAGATTCCTAGTCCGTTACTCTACCCATTACACCCGGTGGCAGACCAAACTGTAATGCTTACAGATATAGACCATGTTGCAATTCTTACAGATATATTTTCCTACTATGTACAGAAAGCATAATTGAGCAAACGGCAGACTTCAAGGGATCAGTGCCTTTAAAGCAGGAGTTCTCAACCTACAGCCTGCAGGCCAGATTAGGTCTGTGGCACCATTTCATGTGGCCTGCTGCCATCGCCGCTGCACCTGAATGTGGAAGCGGCTGCATTTACGTCAGATGTAAAACGTGCCCGTGTATGTGTAAACATGCTGGTGGTTGTCGTAAATTTATGGCTGTCGTAATTGTACCCGCTTCTAGGGGATGTGGTCAGGCTCACTCAGTTGCCCAGGGGGCGTGGTGAGGGCAACAACGTAAAAAGGTTGGAAACCCTTGCTTTAAGGGATTGAAACCCTTAAAGATTTAAATGTCATGATTTTACTGTTACTGAGAGCTACTGAAGAGTTTTGGGACCGGAGCAAATAGCTTAATGCTGATTAAACTAAAAATGAGCAACTTGACATACAATGTTTTGTGACATTGAAATTTTGCTTTGTCTTTATTTGTCACCATTTGTTGCAGATACTTTCAATAAAGTGGAAATGCCGAATCAATATTGTCTGGCCTTGTTGGAGCTCAATGGTATCGGGTTTAGCACAGTAGAATGCGAGACCCAGAAACATATAATGGAAGCAAAGCTGAATGAGATTGAAAACAGGATATACCAGCTGGCAGGTCACAGTTTCTCTTTGACAAGTCCTGATGATATTGCTCAGGTATTCTAACACACTTGCAGGCCCTTTCAGTAGGGTCAATATTGTCAGTGTATTGTGATTCGTGGTAAGAAAACAAAATGATGCCTTTGATATAGAAATATAATAGGGGCTGCGGTGACTCAGTGGTTAAGAAGCTCATCTTGTTAGCTGGAAGGCTGGCAAGTCGGCAGTTCGAGACCCAGGTACTGCATGACGGATTGAGCGCCAGTCTCTGTCCCAACTCTTGGGGACATTTGGGTGTTCCCTGAGTTGAGTTTCTTCCGCAAAAATCCTTTCAACCCAGAATAATTTCTGACACAAAATTATTATTATAGAAATATAATTGGAACTTTGACTTAGTCACTGCTGCTCTTCAACTGGGAAGGATACTAATCTCTTGTAATGGGACTCTGTTCTCCACATATATCGTAGTTATTGCTGAATGTGATAAAAACCATGTCAGCTTAGGCCCTTTGACAGAGTGGTTTTACATATGTTATGTGCTGTCCAGTTGGAATAGACTTATAAAAACACTAGTAGGGCTTTTGAGGCATACCTGTCAAGTTTTGGACATGAAAATAAGGGAAATTTTGGGCCACGCCCCTCTACCTACCAGGCCATGCCCCCTCCTCCCCAAAATCCAGGCACATCCAAGAGCCAAAAGAGGAGGAGCCACCAGAGCCTGGGAGGAGTGTTGGGCTCTTCCCCCCCCCCAGGGTGGAGGAAGAACCACCCCCTAGGCACTCACCCACTTCCCTTAGCACCACTGCTGCCCCTCGCTGGGAATAAGGCAACAGGCCAGCCCCTACAGGCCAGCCTTACTGTAATAATTCTATTTTAAATCTCCTTCCACATTTTCTGCTGCAACAGCATTTCATATGGTGATTTTTCATGTAACTGTTTTTTGTACACTCTATTCACTTAATTGTCTATTGTCTTAGCCTTGTGTACCTCAATTTCATTTTTAAAAACTGTATTTAAGACAGGACCACAGAAATATCCTCTTAATGTTGTATGCAAATATACTTGGCCGATTGGCTCATTGTCTCTTCCCTTTAACACCCTCTTTCCCAGGAGAGAGAAGAGACAATGAGCCAATTGGCTTCAAGTATATTTGCATACAACATAAAGAAGATATTTCTGTGGTCCTGCCTTAAACACAGATTTTTTTAAAATGAAATTGAGGTACACAAGGCTAAGACAGTAGACAATTAAGTGACTAAAGTGTAAAAAAACCAGTTCCTTGAAAAATCAACATAATATGAAATGCTGTCGCAGCAGAGAATGAGGAAAGAGATTTAAAACAGAATTATTACAGTAAGGCTGGCCTGCTGCCTTGTTCCCTGTGATGGGAAGCAGTCGTGCTAAGGGGAGTGCCTAGGGGGTGCTTCCTCCTCCACCAGGGGGAGCCCAACACTCCTCTCTGGCTCTGGTATGAGGAACCATACCTCATAAATAAAGACACTGCATAACAATAATATACGGGAGATTTATATGCTCTCTGGATTTTAAAAAAATATGTGACGGCGGGAAGAGGGGCTAAATTATGGGGTTTTCCCGGGCAATACAGAATACTTGACAGCTATTTTTTGAGGTGATATATTTAAGTAGTAGCTTTATCAGTTTCACTCCCCCCTCCCCCTGAGCTCCCATGCCTGAGTGAGGATTTGAACCCAGGCTTCTTGATTCCTAGTCTGTCATTTTATCCACTACATCACACTGAGTATCAGTTCTACATATAGGCCAGTGATGGCGAACCTTGGAACTGCAGCTGTTCATGAACTTCAATTCCCAGAAGCCCTGATCAGAAGGCTCCCTTCCTGAAGAAACCTTCCCTCGACACAGCTGTCCTAACCAACTATAGGTCTGTCTCCAGTGGCGCGTCGGCTGCAGGGGGTACTGGATGAAGCAGATTATCTGGACCCCTTTCAGTCAGGATTCAGGCCTGGATATGGTACCGAGACTGCATTGGTCGCACTGATGGATGATCTCTGGCGGGAGCAGGACGGTGGTCACGCATCCGTCCTTGCTCTTCTTGACCTCTCAGCGGCCTTCGATACCGTTGACCACGGTATCCTTCTGGAACGGCTCCGAGGGCACTGTGTGGTCCTGGTTTTCCTCATTTCTGAGGGGTCGCACCCAGTCAGTTTGGTTGGAGAGTGAGAGGTCCAGTCCTAGGCCCATCAAATGGGGGGGGGGGTGCCTCAGGGCTCGGTGCTCTCTCCTCTCCTATTTAACATCTACATGAAGCCACTGGGTGAGATCATTCGTTCCCATGGGGTGCAGCACCATCAGTATGCGGATGACACTCAGTTGTACATCTCGGCCTGTGGGGACCCCAGTGATGCCGTCAAAGTCCTTTCCAGGTGTCTGGAAGCTGTTGGGGTCTGGATGGGGGCTAACGGGCTACAACTGAATCCCAGCAAGACTGAGTGGCTATGGATAAGGGGTCCTGCATTATCCCGGGAGCTACCATCTTTGATTCTGGATGGGGCTATTTTGCCCGAGACAGACCTGGTGCGCAACTTGGGGGTCCTCCTGAATTCATGGCTACTGCTAGAAGAACAGGTGGCGGCTGTGACCAGGAGGGCTTTCGCCCAGCTTCGGGTGATTTGCCAGTTGCGCCCACTCCTGGACTGGGACTCCTTGCTCATAGTCACTCACGCTCTGGTCACCTCAAGACTAGATTATTGCAATGCGCTCTACATGGGGCTGCCCTTGACGACCATTCGGAGGCTACAGCTGGTCCAGAATGCAGCAGCCCGGGTGGTGATGGGGTGTGGGCGTTATGCCTGTGCTTCGCCACTGCTCCGGGAGCTGCACTGGTTGCCAGTTTGTCTCTAGGTGCAATTCAAGGTGCTGGTTTTGACCTTTAAAGCCCTATATGGTAGTGGGCCGGGTTACCTAAGAGACCGCATCGCCCTGAGGACGTCTGTCCGTCCAACCAGAGCGGACCAGAGGGGCTCTCTAATTGTTCCATCAGCCAGAGGGGCTCGCCTCTCTTGGCACAAGGAGGAGAGCCTTCTCCGTGTCTGCGCCGACCCTCTGGAACCTCCTGCCAACAGAGCTACGTCTCCGGACGGAATTGCTGCCTTTCAGAAAAGAACTTAAAACCTGGCTGGCGGGCCAAGTGTGGGGTGCAGGTGGAAGGGTAACCTCCATTGGGTGGCTGGTGTAGAAGAATTCCTCCCCGTGGTGCCTTTGGATCCTGCACCCCTTGTTTTAGGGGGTGGGTAGTTTTAACTGTTTTTAACATGTTTTTAAATTGTTATTGTGAACCGCCCTGAGTCGGCTTTGGCCAAGTGGGCGGTATATAAATTTGACAATTAAATTAAATTAAATTAAATTAAGTCCAAGAACACCTGGACTACCAAGGTTCGCCATCACTGATATAGATGCAGCTCCCCCTGTGGCTCAGTGGTTAAGGTGCTGAGCTTGGAGACTGGAAGGACGGGGTTTGATACCTGAGAGCTGCATGATGAGGGACATGAAAGGAGCCTCATTCAGGCGTCCCCTGCAAAAAACCTTTCATCCCAGAGTAATCTCTGGCAGGAAAACATACACTGATATAGACTGTTAAAATGCATTTCACATTTTCCTGGAAGTGGAGATATTGGAGCAATAACAAGCACATAGGAAATGCTAAACGTCTGAAGGAATAATGCAGATAGAGTTTGATTTCATTTTGGATATGTCATATTAAGGAAAGTGATAGTTTTTCTAGCTTCTGGAAGAAGTAAAAGAGATTCTCTTGAACGTGGTATTAGTCCATTTAATTGATGAGGTTTTTTAGTTAGTGAAAATAATCCTTTGTCAGTAAAGTAGAATTTTGAGACATGACATACATTCTCTGAACATACCCGAGAGAAAAGGGGCTGGCTGCTCAATCACATTTTAATATGGTTTAAGATTTAGACCAGGGATTCTCAACCCTGGACGCGGCCCATGGCACCATTTCAAGGGGGGGGGGGCACCGCTTCCACCACATCAGGAAGTGCCATGTGGTGTAGGAAGGGCAAAATTACCGTCTGGCTCTGGAAGCTGTCTGAGGGAGCATGACCTGGCCCCTGGCTTAAAAAAGGTTGAGAACTCCTGATTTAGACCTAGCCCACTTCTTCCTTTTAAACAAACGACTGAGGAGGAGATTGGATACTATTGCACAATGAGATAAGATGCAACTAATTGAAGTCATGATCTCTTTCAGGTGTTGTTTTTGGAGCAGAAGTTGCCACCAAATGGAGAGCCAGCAGTGCAAAAGGGGAAGAAAACATTAGGTTACACTGGGAGGACAAAAGCAAATGGAAACCGGGTCAAACTGGGCAAACAGTTCAGTACAACCAAGGTACTCTTGTGTGTGTTTGTAAAAAATATTGTGGGCCCTAAAGACCTGCATATTTAACACACACACACACACACACACACACACACACACACACACACACACACACACACACACACACACACACACACACACATTTGTTTAATCATTTTATTTTATATTTATTTATATGAGGTAACTTTGTGAAAACTGTTTTCCTTAGAAAAAGAACCAGAGTCCCAAGTTTTTGAAGTGGTAGCCGCGTTAGTCTGTGTTTCAAGCCTATCAGAGAGTAAACAAAACAACAACAAAAAGACAAAACACACACACACACATTGTGTGCACCTTAAAGACTAACTCCTGTATTTAAATGTGAGCTTTTGTGTTCCAGGATAACTGTAGTTCTCAACTAGTCTTCCCAGGATATAGCTGTGAACATGGTACATAAAGGCAATGTAAACAGGGTTAACAGCTAACTGGTTTGTCCTACTATTAATTTCCATAGGACATTTTGGAAAAATTGAAGCCATTGCATCCATTACCGGGTCTGATTTTAGAATGGAAAAAGATCACCAATGCAATAACCAAAGTGGTGTTTCCGCTGCAAAGAGAGAAGGTTTTGAACACCGTACTTGGAATGGAGAGAATCTATCCTGTTTCTCAGACTCATAGTGCTACAGGTAGCAAGTGTGGTTTTTAAAATGTAAAAATGCCTTTCTACCATTTTACTGATGAAAATATGTGGTGTAGAATCACTGAGTCGGAAGGCGCTTGTTAGGCCATCGAGTCGGAGACCCTGCTCAATGCAGGAATCCAAATCAAAGCAGATTTCTTCATGGGGTCTACAGCCATGATGGTGAACCTTGGCACTCCAGATGTTCTTGGACTTCAGTTCTCAGAAGCCCAAGCCCCCATGAATCCACACGAATGGGTTTACTGCAATTCATCTGGCTCATCGCTCCCGGAAACAGAAATAAAGGGACTCCGTACGTGCGCGTTTTACTTCCGCTTCTGGGAGCGATGAGGGTGGTGCGGGCCAGATGAATCGCAGTAAACCCATTCATGTGGATTCACAGAGGCTTGGGCTTCTGGGAATTGAAGTCCAAGAACATCTGGAGTGCCAATGTTTACTATCACAGGTCTATAGTCATCTTTTTCTGTGTGTCCCCCCTCCTCATTTTTGAGCTATCGTGTGAATAAGGGCCCCAGTCAAAACTTTGTACTTCATTGATAGGCCTAATGAAATTGACTAAGAGCAATTTATAGTAATTTTGATTTTAGCCCTATCATTTTTACAGTATATATCATACTAGCTGATTGCCCAGCTTTGCTCGGGTTTTTCTTTTAACGTAGGCCAGCCTTTCCCTCTTGGAAACCTCATGGGTTGTATGTGGGTCAACCCTGTCTCCCTTCCTCTGTCTCTCTCTTCCCTCACCTGCCCCGCTTCTCCGTCGATGGTCACTAACCGCCCTCATCCTTCCCATACATGTGTCCGTTCACCTGGTGAGAGAGCGGCACGCAGCCGTTGAGGAGCCCTCAGACCTTCCATCCCTCCTCGGCTTCACCCACCGTGGCCGCCGCCTCTGCAGCTGTGTGTATGCATGTGTCCATGTAAATATTACTTTTCCCCTGATCCCAAGTCTGCTGCCTGACAACTAAAATTAACATTAAGTCTTGATTTTTTAAAAATAAGAATTTTATCATGATTTTAAGGTACAGTACATTCATTCTGAAAAGTCCTGTGCTGTAATGAACAGCCTTTTAGCCATACCCCATGCTTGTTTTTAGGCCGCATAAGTTTCAGAGAACCAAACATACAGAACGTACCTAAAGATTTTGAGATTGAGATGCCAACCTTGGTCGAAGAGAGCCCACCTTCCCAAAGACAACACAAGAGGTTTGGTGTACGAGGAAGCAGGTAAAAATGTATTGTTCGTGTCTGTGTTCTTGTCTTAATTGTATTTCAAGTCTCAGATTTTCTCCAGTCACTAAATGACCTCTTGGTATTTATTTATTTATTTATTTTGTATATTTACATGCCATCATTTCCCCCACCATGGTAGTTTCCTGACAGTTTTCCATCCAAACAGTGCTCAGTCTTCCTCCAGCTCAGTAAAGGGATGACATTTTGTCTCATAGACTAGCTGTTAGTCTATAATCACCACGGGCAAGAGGAATACTGTGCAGACTGATAAGGTTGTGGCTTTTGCTTAATTGCCTGCATTTGCATTTTATTGCTATGGTCTTTTTAAAAATAGCAATAACATTTATATACCACCCCATAGTGTTTAGTGCACTTTTAAAGGGAAACATTTGTTTTTAGACCACTGGATTATGTCTGGCTTGACATCCCGCTACGGTAATGGAGTAGACCGTACAGCCAGCGACTCAACGCGAATGTTGGGTGGTGGTAAATAACCTGACCCCATAAAGGGGCCAATGGCTATGGGCAGATGAGCCCCTTTAGGTGGGGTGATGGCCCCCTCAATGGAAGAAATGCCACTGGAAACCATCATATTGAGCCCAACGGCAAAATTAGCGGAGGAGGAACCAATTCACTATTTTGATTCCCAATGGCCATGGAGGTGGAAGAGGCCATACCAGATGGACTGGCTGTGAAGGCACATCTTGTTACTATCCTCAAGACTGCGGCAATCCATTGCAGTCCCGGCGTCAAATCCTGCATGTCTCATTGCATTTCAGGAGATGGCTCTGTGATCACAGTGTGTGGGTCACTTCATGGCAAGCTGGGATCCACCATAAATTCACGCCAATGGCATTTTCCCTGTTTGTCACTCATCTTTCACACATCCATCAATTGTTAAAATGATTTTCAGGGTAGCAGCCACCCCTGCCGGATTCTGGTGTTCCTATCAATCTCTGGGCCCAGTAAAATAAAGAATTATCTATTGTTCACTGTCAGTACTGTTTAAGACAGGGGTTCACCACCTACGGCTCATGGCGCCAAATAATCCAGCCTCCAACCTCACTCGAGGCACCCCTGTTGCCACCACTGGAATCGGCCGTGGACTCATTTATGGCTGTCGTAAACGTGTTTACGACAGCCATAAATGAGTACATGGCTGTTGTAAATGCGTTTCCGACAGCCATAGATGCATTTTACGGCAGCATTTATGGCGGGGGACCACCATTCCGGCCCACAGCTGAAAAACATTGAGAACCCCTGGTATATGTACTGACTACATTAATATAGATTGTTGTATATGATAGAGGGGGAAAATGAGGAAAAACATCTCCCTGTTGTCAGCATCCTTTACTTTTGTGGCTACAGACACTGATTGCCTTCTAGAAAACCCAGGAAAAGCTATATACATCCATATAGTGACAATGAACAGTGAATAAGAAGTTTGGTATTTAAATGCTACATATATTTAAATCTATCCTCTTCTTTAATTGGTGCATGTTGGAGAAATCCAGCTGAATGTCTCCTTTGAAATCTTATTTTACAGAGCTAAAAAACATTCAGTAGCAATATGTGATCCCACAGATCTGACAGAAAAGTTATCCAATGGGAAAAAAAATCCATTTTCTGTTAGCATGAGACATGCCTTTGTACCATTTCCAGGTAAGCATCTTGAGAATTTGCATATTGATCTAGCACTGTAATAGGGCAGAAATATGACATACTGTATGAGAATCTAGCTGGGAGAAGACAGCATATGTCATCCTTAACACCACGCCTGAAAAAGAAACAGCAGGGACTATTACAGAACTCAAAAGTATTGGAGGGATGTATACTGTGCAAGTATATTATGCTAGCACACTAGGTCTGTTCAAACTCAGAGCTGAATGAAGATTTTGAGATAAAGTGATACCTCATACATCGTCCAAACTTGGTTCCACAAGTTTGGACTTTATACGGATTTGGACTTTGTATGAGGCATGTAAAATCCTAGCCGCGATGCCTCATACAACATCCAAATCCTAGCCGCGATGCCTCATACAATGTCCAAATCCTTGCCGCGATGCCTCTTACAACGTCGTTTCCATAGAGATACATTGTACTGTAACAGCACAGACTTCAGGGCAAAGTCAAGGAAACAGGAAACTGACAGACCTTTAAGAAATCATTTTCTAAAGGCTAAAAACATTACAAAAACATGTCAAACAACCCTGATTGTCCAAGAACCTGAAGAATGCTGCAAAAATCCCAGGAATGCTTCTAAAAATTCTGACGAAAAAATTCAAAAAAATCCAAAATCGTGCTCAAAACCACTCCTAAACACTCTTTGTCTCATGCAAAACCCACAAGAGCAATGCACGCATGTGTCCTTCCTTTTATACTGCCCAGGCACAATGCAACCTGGGGGAAACCCCAATGCCTCATACAAAGTCGCACGACTTTGTATGAGGCAACTTTTTTCAAGGAATTAGGCAGTGTTGTATGAATCCGATGTTGTATAAAGCGGACTTTGTATGAGGTATTACTGTATATGAAGAAGCCCTGGGGAGTTTAGGCTTCTCTCCTCTCCTTGTCCCCACAACTTCTACTCCTTGCTGTTAGGATATTCTTTGAGGAGGTGTAGAAAGGATACTGCAAATTCTTCAGTTTGGAACAAAACCCTTTACCTGATACTGTTATGAAAAAAAAATGGTGTCAGAAATTATTCAGGGTTGAAAGGATTTTTGTGGAAGAAACTCCGCTCAGGGAACACCCAAACAAGGCTTCCCAAGAGCTGAGACAGGCGCTCAATCCATCATGCAGTACCCAGGTCTCGAACTGCCGACTTGCTGGCCTTCCAGCTAACAAGGTGAGCTTCTTAACCACTGGGCCACCACTATTATGATTGTAAGTGGCAAATGTTTTGCCCTTGTACGAAGGGCCACAGTTTAAGTCTGACATCTGTTATTTTTTTAATTAAGTTTTGCATTTTCTAGTTTCATTTTTAGATAACTGCTTATCTTATGTTCCCTAAAATCTGGCTTAACTACCTCACCAGTTAATCTTGCCCCACAGTTGGTGTTTCATTCATTTTTAAAATCCTCCTTGAGATTAGAAATTCCTGAAAAGAATAGCACCACCTGTTTCCAACATTAGAATTTATCCCATGTCTTTGCTCAGCTAATGAAGATTACATTAGAGACCCTAGACATGATATCGTTTGACTTTTTTATCCTCCAAGATAGTCTACTTAATTATCATTACCAAAGTGCAAGGAGCAGATAATCCTTTTTTAATCAAAACACCAGGACAAAGGGAATCTTCTACCTTATATTTCTTTGTTAACTGAAAGTAAAGAGGAAAAGGGGAAGAAAATGTAAAGGATAAAATGTTGCTACACCTTTAAGTTTAGCAGATTTATTTTAGGAAGAGCTTTTGTGGATCAAAGTCCATTTTGTCAGACACATGCAATGCTCATATATACTATCTATATTTGTATGTATCACTAGATATGTTTTTATGTATGATTTTTAAGTACATTTGTCTAAATTTATTTATTTATTTCTAGATTTGTATGGCTGCCTTTCTCGCCTAAGCGACCCAAGGCGGCTCACAGCAGTGGTAAAAAAAAAACCATCCCCCATACAGTTAAAACCGAATACTAGAATTATTTAAAACTTTTAAAACATCTATAAAAACTTCCCCGATTCTTTTTAAAAGAGGGGCGCCTGGGCAGGAGAAAAGAAAACCCAGGACAGGGCTAAATGAGCCAGCAGGGTTGGGTTGTGGTGCCAGATGCACCCCACACTTGCTGGCAGAGCCATGTTTTTAAAACCTTCATGAAGGGTGGCAACTCCGCCTGGAGGCGCAGTTCTGGTGGCAGGAGGTTCCAAAGGGCTGGAGCAGATACCGAAAAGGCTCTTCTCCTGGTCCCAATGCGATGTGCCTCCCTAGCTGATGGGACCAGCAGGGAACCCCTACGGTCTGCCCTCATACGACGGGTCAAAAACCTTGGGGCGATGCGGTCTCTTAGGTATCCTGGCCCACTACCATGAAGGGCTTTAAAGGTTAAAACCAGCACCTTGAGTTGCACCCGGAAGCATACTGGCAGCCAATGCAGCTCCTGTAGCAGGGGCGAGGCATGGGCATAACGCCCACACCCCGCCACCACTCGGGCAGCCGCATTTTGAACCAGCTGTAGCTTCCGGATGGTCGTCAAGGGCAGCCCCATATAGAGCATGTTACAGTAATCCAGTCTGGAGGTGACCAGAGCATGGGTGACTGAAAGTAAGGAGTCCCAGTCCAGGAGCGGGCGTAATTGGCGGATGACATGAAGTTGCACAAAAGCTCTCCTGGCCACGACTGCCACCTGCTCTTCGTATTGCACACTTACTAATATATCATTTTCCTGGCCTTCTTCCCTTCATCTGTCATAGACCTGGAAAGATCCATTGTACACAGGATATGAAAAAGGCTTCTGCTTTTTGACCAAGTATTTATCACCCTTTTGAAAATTGGACTATTTCTGGCTTGCTTGGGTCATATATTGGAGCCTTCATTCTCCAGTTCTTTGGATCATATATTGCTTGGGTCATATATTGGAGCCTTCATATATTGCTTGGGTCATATATTGGAGCCTTCATTCTCCAGTTCTTTGGATCATATATTGCTTGGGTCATATATTGGAGCCTTCATATATTGCTTGGGTCATATATTGGAGCCTTCATTCTCCAGTTCTTAGGATCATATATTGCTTGGATGGGACTGCAGTGGCTCAAGTGGCTAAGATGCTGACTGGGAGGCGGAAGGTCAGCAGTTCGTTTCCCGAGTACTGCAGGACGGAATGAGCTCCCGTCTTTGTCCCAGCTCCTGCCAACCTAGCAGTTTGAAAGCAAGAAATTGCAAGTAGATAAATAGGGACCACTTTGGTGGGAAGATAACAGCGTTCCGTGCACTCCGGTGTCTAGTCATGCCTGCCACATGACCACGGAAATGTCTACAGAAGCAGATGGCGCTGGCTTTTCGGCTTTGAAACAGAGATGAGCACTGAACCCTAGAGTCGGATACGACTGGCTTTCGAGCAAGGGAAACCTTTACCTTTACTTTATATTGCTTGGATCATATATTGGAGCCTTCATTCTCCAGTTCTTTGCTAAGTGGACAGTATTGGCTTACCATGATAGCAACATCAGCTGAATGTCCTCTGGAGGGACAAAGCCTGGGGTGGGGTGCCATGTTAAAAACCACATTCTGGCAGCCATACAGCCACTTCTACTGTCCTCCTTAAAGATGTCTTATCTGAACTGTGTTGATTGGTCTTAGTCAGCCATCTTTATTTAACAAGGTTGCCTCAATACCAGTTTGTGCTCCAGTGATTGCCAGTGCCTCCCCCTGCTTGCATCCATTGCTTTAGCAGAAAAGATTGCTACTCTAACCATTGTAAAACAGATTTCTATATCTGTAATGTGTCTTCTTTGAGTGGTCATCTGTGCATTCATTTAGCTTGCTCTTTGGTACCTGCACTTGACTCATAACTATGTCTCTGTGCAGTTTGAATTCTTGAAATAAGGGACAGCCTGCAGGGAAGAGGGGCAGAACTACTACTAAAACTGCATCTAGACGTTTCTGAACTGTGGATCTTCATAGACAATCACTCAAAGACCAAATGTTATAATAGGCAGCCTGATTTTATCCGCCGAAAGAGCATAAATGAATAGATTAAAGCACATACAGTAAAACCTCGCATAAAGAGTGTCTCGCTTAGAGACTAACTCACTTAAAGAGCAGAATTTTCTCTGAATGGTCACCTCGCTTAACAACTAAAAACAACCAAAAACTCTAACAACTAAAAACAACCAAAAACTCACTTAGCAACTAAATCGTGGTTTGCAATCCCCCCCCCCCCCCCAGCCAAAAGTCACAATCGGCCACTTACAATGGCAGCAATGTTTTTTCCAAGATTTTCATTTCATTCATTTATTCGATTTGTATGCCGCCCACTCAGCATACGCCGACTTAGGGCAGCTCACAACAAATCAAACATTGCAATACAATAAAATACAGCAATACAATGCAATAAAAATAGCAATACAATAAAAATGGCAATACAAATGGCAATACAATAGGATTATACAATATTCAGTCCAGACAATATATCAATAGAAAACAATACCACCACGTCACAATACTGCAGCCGCCTCTGCCCCAGCCACAAATAAGTCTGGAAGGGGGGGGGGCAGTGAAGTCCTACTGCCCACCGCTGCTGCAGCCTTTTGAGCCCCAGCCAGTGGTGGGGGTGGTCCTGGAGCCCATTGCCGCCGCGGCCCCTCCATCCCGGCCGCAGGTGAATCCGCTTAAAGACACTCGCTTAAAAAGCAATCCCGTGGAACCACTGTATATCTTGTTGTTGATCATAAGGTTAAAAGACCATTAAAAGGGGGGGGGGGGGGGCTTTTTTTCTTTTTCAGGGGAAATGGGTACTTCATTATTAATCTGCATTATTACCTACAGGTGGCTTAATCTTGGCGGCTGATTACTCCCAACTTGAGTTGAGGATCCTGGCTCATTTGTGTCGTGATCATCGACTTCTTCAGGCTTTGAATGAAGGTGCTGATGTATTCAGAAGTATTGCAGCTGAATGGAAGATGATTGACCCTGAAGCAGTTGGAAATGATTTAAGGCAACAAGCCAAACAGGTAGTTCAAAAAACAAGTAGACTTTCTGAAATATCTGACATAAGCTATTTTTGATACAAATGTGAGCATGAGATATGAATCTAGTGCAGGAAATAACATATTTATAATGCACCTTTCTTTTTAAAGTAATTTGGATCTTTTCAAATGATTGTCTAAAAATCTGGCTTTGTCAAAGTTTTCACTTTTCTTTCTTGAGTTGAGACTACAAAGTGCAATGTGTTATTGGTTTCCTAGACTGTAAATCCTCATTGCTTTAGTAAAATGGCTAAGCAAGGGAATGACCCTCAACATCCTCTGAACGGATATGAGCCTCATGTCCTCCAGCTCTGATCCAGGAGGAAGTTTATGGTAAGAACAAACATTTTTGAGGTTCCGCAAGAGCAAAACCATATTAAGAAGATGGAGGAAGGCACTCACTGGACAAGGAACAACATTAATGGAGGAAATAGCTGAGGAACTCAACCTCCCCTATATCACTTAGACAAGAGGACCCTGAATAGGCTAAGGGTTGGAGTCCCTAAATGCAAGACGAACATGCTCAAAAGAGGGCTGTTGGCGGACAACAACACACTGGCGGACAACAACACACTGTGAATGTGGAGAGATACAGAAGCTGGCTCATTTACTGGTCTGCTGTTTACTCCCAGAAACATGCACCGATGAGGACCTAGGTTTGGCCAACACCAAAGCCAAGAATGTGGCTTCGTTTTGGCAGTCTAGGGTTTGATCAGGACACTGGAACCTCCTGCCAGTGGAACTAAGGCGGTAGACAGAATTGCTGCCCTGCAGGAAAGATCTGAAAACATGGCTGGCGGGGCAGGTGTGGGGTCCTGAAGATGTTGTGACCCCCCACCTGCTGGTTGGTTTAATATCAATTATTCCAACCAGATGCAAATCCGTTTGTGGCAAGAAGTGGGTATATCCAGATGTGATAAAAATAACCAGTCAAATATTTAATCCAAATCAGATATAGTCTCTTTTCAAAAAGGTGATTATTAACCAAAATCACGAGGTCCTCGCACCGAGGCTCCACTCCTTCTCTTTTCAAGCGGGGAAACAAGTATCCCGCAATGTCTGTAAAGATCAATGTAACTCCCGAAATCTACCCGGTTTGTAGACCTTTCATCAAAATTTCCTCAGGGGAGTAAACATATTTTTTATCTTAATGTGCGCCCTCCGAGCCTCCTCCTACCGTAATCTGTTTCTGGTGCTCTCGGACGTTCAATTTGTGTTTAATATTTGACTGGTTATTTTTATCACATCTACTAACTTGAAGAATTTTGATTGAATAAATAATAATACAGATATAAAATACAAAGACTGTTGTACTCGATTGGAGTCAGATTATTTTCAAAGATTTACTATTTTTGAAGTTCACTTCTTGCCACAAATGGATTTGCATCTGGTTGGAATCATTGTTTCCGTTTGGCCTCTTTTTGTGCTGGTTTAATATCAAAGCAACTTTCCTCTTTTTAATATATGTGGAGTTTTAGCGGGGTAATTTGTTTTAATGGGGTTGTTCTTGTTTTAAGGGTTTTAAATTGTATGCCGCCCAGAGTCTTCGTGAGTTGGGCGGCTATATAAATATGAATATCAAATTAAAATTAAATTTAATTAAATTTAAATTTAAATGGCTACATAAGTAAATTAAGTACTGTAGATAAATAAAAACGAAGCCTTTGAAAATGTGCTTGAAACTCAGGCCAACAGAGTTTGAAGGAAGCATCCTAGGCTGCACTGGTTGTTGAGAACTCTGGATTATTGCCAGCTTTGTCTATTGTATATTGAGACTCTAAGCAGACATTATTTTCTTTTCTCCTGATCTGACTAAAAACGCGTCCAATCTGTATTTTTACCCACACAACAAATCAAGAGTCTAATCTTTCTTGTGCAGAACCCCTAGTCTGAGTGCCAAGCATTTCCCTTATCAGCTTTTCTATCACGCCAGCATTCTTACCCCCTTATCTAACCCTAGCTACCTGCCAACATCCTTGTTTCATTTTCACTTCCAACTTTCTAGCTCAGTGCCTGGGGTTCACAGAAAGAGCCTCCTCAAAGATTGTGGTATTTTTGAACTACAATTGGGCGTACCCTGGGCAACGCCACCCTTGTTGTGCCAGCTAAACTTTCTACCACTAGATCAGATAAAAGGAACTGCAGAATGAATTCACCAAAGCTGGCTTCATTTTGGCAGTTTTACGCCTGGCCTAGACATGGAAGACGAAGAAGTTCAGTGTCCGGCCTACAATTCACACCGGAAGACACCAGTGTGTTAATGATGTGCAAAATGCACAAAACTGAACATTTGCCAGATACACAGTTTCATCTTATGATCTGTAAGCATCAAGATTGGTTGAATGTTAAAGCTTTGCTTACATCATAAAAGCAAAAGGATTTCAGTCAACATTTTAATAAATTGGCTTGTTTGAGTCTACATCATGATTCAAAAAAACTTAAGACAATTAGACTGTACTGACTTATCCTTCTTGGAATTGAAGTCCCCTGTGGGGCGTGGGCCCTATGTTGGGAACCACTGATTTAGACTGTTTGTTCAAAGTACTGGTTTTAGTATATAAAGCCCTTAATGGTTTTGGGACTTCAATACCTGTCAGAGCGACTCTCCTGAAGACCTACTGCAGGGTTTCCCAACCTTTTTATGCCATGGGCCAGACTACGCCTCCTCAGACAGATGAACGGGTCAGACTGGTGGTTCCCCCGCCATAAATGCTGCCGCAAAACACATCCATGGCTGTCATAAACACTTTTATGATAGTCACGGGCGCATTTACGGCTGTTGTAAATGCATCTACTTCTGCTTCTGGTAGTGGTGGCGGCAGTGTAGCAAGCCACATAAAATGGTGTTGCAGGCTGGGGCCGGCCTACGGGCCATGTGTTGGGAACCTCTGATCTACTGCCTATTTTACCCAGTCCTTGTGATTACAGGTGCTTACACTGAGAGAGGCCAGAAGGGTTGCTACCATGAATCTCACCTTCTCAATGTTAAGGTCATCCTTGTTGAATTACCACCCACTAGAGCAGGGGTGCCCAAACTGTGGCCTGGGGCCAGGATCCAGCCCCCGACGCCAATTCATCCGGCGCACGAAGCCCTTGTTGCTCCTGGAAGTGGAAGTAAAACATGCCCGTATGGACGCGGTTTATTTCTGCTTCCAGGAGCGACGAGGGCTTCGTGGGCCGGATGAATTGGCATTGGGGGCCGGATATGACCAGCTCTCTGAACAACGTGACCAGCCCATGGCCTGAAAAGTTTGGGCACCCCTGCGCTAGAGGCTCACCAAAGCTCCTCTCTCTGAATCTTTAAGAAACTTTTAAAACAAAGCTTTTCTAAGAAGCTTTCAGAAATATTCTTCCCTTCAAAGGACACTCACTGACCCAGTTGTTTTATGGTTTAATCCTGGTTGTCTCTATCTGACTATTGTTAATTCAAATTTGTTATTCTTACTTTCATAATTATGATTTATTGTATTTATCTGACTTTCTTTGGCTAGATTTGCTATGGAATGATCTATGGAATTGGACCCAAATCCTTAGGAGAACAGATGGGTGTTAATGAAAAAGATGCTTCCTCCTACATTGAAAGCTTCAAATCAAGATATCAAGGTAAAAATACGTAGTAGTATCTGATGGTCTTGTCTTCATTGCATAATTAACAATACTAAGCATATAATGGTTGAGCAAAGCTGCTGTATAATTGTCAATTTTTAAAATAATAATAAATAATAAATAAATAATAAACAAATGCCTAGTTTAGGAGCTGTGAGAATCTGAATCTCTATAAATCTGTATTTTGTGCATTACCTGAAAACACAATTACAGTGATACCTCATACAACGTCCAAACTTGGTTCCACAAGTTTGGACTTTATACGGATTTGGACTTTGTATGAGGCATGCAAAATCCTAGCTGCGATGCCTCATACAACGTCCAAATCCTTGCCGCGATGCCTCATACAACGTCGTTTCCATAGAGATACATTGTACTGTAACAGCACAGACTTCAGGGCAAAGTCAAGGAAACAGACGGGAAACTGACAGAACTTTAAGAAATCATTGTCTAAAGGCTAAATACATTACAAAAACATGTCAAACAACCCCGATTGTCCAAGAACCTGAAGAATGCTGTAAAAATCCCAGGAATGCTTCTAAAAATTCTGACGAAAAAATAAAAAAAATCCAAAATCATGCTCAAAACCACTCCTAAACACTCTTCGCCTCATGCAAAACCCACAAGAGCAATGCACGCATGTGTCCTGCCTTTTATACTGCCCAGGCACAATGCAACCTGGGAAAACCCCAATGCCTCATACAAAGTCGCATGACTTTGTATGAGGCAACTTTTTTCAAGCAATTAGGCGATGTTGTATGAATCCGATGTTGTATGAAGCGGACTTTGTATGAGGTATTACTGTAAATAACAAACACTATGCTCTTTTGACTTGACAGCCATAGGTTTCAGAACTGAGCAGTAGAAGAGGAACAAAGCTGTAACATCATTAGGCTATTTTCTTTCCAGTGGCTACAAATCTTTTTTTTTTTTAAATCATCCTTTGGTAGGACACGGATAGAGTCAGTTTTGGCCATACAAACTCCAAGATGCAGGCCATATGAAGGATGCTCTTACAGCACGGGGAGGCTTCCTTTACAAACTCACATTTTTGAGCAAATGACATAAGCAAAAAGGAATATGAACTTCCATTAAGGAAACACAAACAGAAAATGGAGGATACTGAAGAAGATTTTAGGAACATGTTTAGTAGCATCAAAACCTAATTAGACAAATATTGTCAAGCTTTACCTTCAGTTTCTGTAAAAGGTGATGATATTGATCTAAGAGATAATAAATCAGAAGAGATTCCATGCATTATCTTACTTGAACTTCAAGAGGTGACCGTTGGGAGAAGGGATCTGAAGGGTTCTGAACCATGTTGGTACCTGTGGTATGAAATCTAAGTCTAATCTTGTAATAATCATACATTTACACTTCAAAATTATAAACTGACTGCTAGACTAGAAGTTGTGCAACTTTACTTCATGTGTTTTTATAGGTATTCAGAAATTCTTGAGAGAGACAGTAAAAAGGTGCAGCAGGGATGGGTTTGTGCAGACGATCATGGGGCGGCGTAGATATCTTCCAACAATTAAGGACTCCAACCCTTACAAGAAGGCTCAGGTGTGTTGAGAAAAATGTTGTTAGATTGTTAAAATTACTGAAGGAAAAACACCACTAGATAGCCAGTGGTTACTTGCCTCATTCTGTCTGTGTAATGATCTTCCTGTTAGAGTATCATCCCTGTTCAACCTATTACAATGTTCCATCCTAAGTTTAGTTTGCAGGTGTAGCTTGCAATTCCACTTTTGTCTGTTCAACTCCTTCTGTGCTGTAGAGGCTCCCATGGATCACTGTGTCCTCAGCTGTTCTTTTCAAATTGCAATCAATAGCTAGTGAAAACAACGGTGGTGCCCCACAGGACTCCAGTACCTGTAAGGAGTGTCCTCTCTAGCTAAATACTGCCTGAGCCCAAAGCCATTGGGGCTGTGTGTTTCCACCCCAAGGAAGGCTTGAAAGACTTCTACAAGGAAGCAGGCCTTCTTGGTGATGGCCCCATCTGCCTGGAAATTGTTGCCAATTGAGCTCCACCAGGCCCTCTCACTCATAATATTCCACAAAGTGGTGAAGGCAGAACTCTTCAGGGAACCCTTCAGAAATATTTTACCTCCTGTATATATATCCCCCCCACACACACACACACATGTCTCTTAATGCTTATGTTGCATTATGGTGTATTGCTTCTTTGTTTTTGTAATTGTACGGATTGGTTGCCTTCTTCTGTTAGGATTTAGTTTTGTATGGATTGATTGGGTTTATTCTGTATTTGTATTATGCCTGTAAGTTGCCCAGAGTGACTCAGGCTGGATGGGCGGGGCGTAAACAAAACAAACAAATGGATAAATGGTTTCTTCTTCATTTCCGTCACTCTGTGGGGGATGCAGGTGAAGATCCAATGATCTCCCTTATGAAGATGTGTTGAGATGTGGATCCAAACTTTTAAAACATGCTGTGGATTGTTGACAGATCACGATTAACAGTTTCCAGAATCAGAAATTTATGAGTGTAATGTGATTTACAGTGTTAATGTCTGATTAATATTTTGATTTAATTGACTCACATAGAAATTGTCAAACTAAAGGATCCCATCTTACTTATGTTAGACTAACTACAGTAAAGGATAACATAATTAATGAATGAATGTTTATTATTAATCTTACGACGTTATCAATAACATAACAAAAGAATTAAAATCTGTGCATTACAATAGGGTGCAATAGAATACAATAAAAATACAATATGTACATACCTGAGCTACTTTTAAAAGGAATGTAAACTGGAGAAGGTGCCTTAATACAAATAATACATGCATATCCATAGTCAGATAAGTGAATCTCACTTGCAGGATACCCCAGTTTGATTAATATATTGGATTCTTTTAGCTGATGCCTTATTTATAAACTTGGCAGTTCTACATACAGTGTGTATGTTAGACCACAGGAGGAGAAAGGACAATTTGTGATTAAAGTCTCAAAAAGTTGTTTTTTCCAATAGGGATGCTAGGTATTTAAATCTAATATCAGTGTATAACTGGCAATCGAATAAAATATGAGAGATATTTTCAATATTTGGAGAACCACATGCACGTTCTTTCATGATATGGTAAGTGGTAAAAACGCCCATATTTATTCATGGAATCTAGTAACTCAAATCTGGCTCTACAGTAAGCCCTTCTTAAAGGATGAGGGAGGTACATCAATAAATATTTTTCAGGTTGAAAGGTAATTTTGTTAGCTGCCAGCCACCTTAAAGAACCATTTTTGGCCAATAGTTCCAAGTCAGATTGCGCACTGATATCTAAAACTCTCAACATAATTAATGTGTTCCCCGGGATGTTTCTTAAAGTGAAAATTACTTAAACCGAATTTCCTATAGGAAAACATTGGAAACCAAAATATGTTAACTGAAATGCGGTTTCCCATAGGAATGCATTGAAAACCAGTTAATCCGTTCTGAAAAATTCCTTAAACCGAGCCACTGTTTTCTATGGATTTTCTTTTGTTATGTGATTTTTATGTTAACCGAGCTGTTTGTTAACCGAGGTTCCACTGCACTTTTCCCATCCATTTTGCCCATTCCCTAGAAATCCCTCCTCTTCCCTTTTATTTTACCATTCCACCTCTCAAGTAATTCCCTGCAGCCACTATTCTAGAACACAGTTAAACTCAAGGATTTTGGCTTTCTGATAGGCTTTGTTTCCTATCCCTTCTCTCACTCACTGTTTTTCCTGTTAATTCAGATTTGAGCCAAAGAAGACTGGTTAACAAGTTCCATTTGCTGCAGATCCAATTATTTAGGTTTATTTTAGAATGTACTTTCTGCAGGGACAACATTAGCATTATCTGTTTGAAAACTGATTGTGCTATGTACAGTACTTGGTATAAATTTAGTCTGAACTACATTTTCTTTTTGCAGTTCTAACAAGTCGGTTTTCTAACCATTGAAATGAGGTCACTTTTTTGGCCTATGTAACAGTCATGGCTGTAATTCAGTTCTTTTTTCTGGGGTAAGAATTGGGTGATTGTTTATGGGGATAAGAGGTGAATTGACCTAGTCAGTGGAGGTGGGGTGGGTGGTCACAGGTAGAATCACAATTAGTATTGCAGTACTATGTCACTTGCCTCTTTTTGTGAATAAGATGTTGCAAAGTAAGTCAGCCACCAAGCAGTTTTCTCTGGGTGACATAGGACTTATTAAGATTTTGTGCTTCTTCTGCATCTTTTCCCCCATCCCTGCCTTTACCATCTCCCAAACTGAAATCCAAATGAAACTGGTGGGGCAATGTCCTGTCTTGATATCAACTTGATAGGAGAAGTTTCTTTTACTCTTAAAAAAAGTGTACTAGGGATACTAACCTTTAAACTTCCAGCATGAGGACACAGGTTGTGATTTAAGTCTATTGTCAGATCATGCCCATGGGGAGTAATAAATCACACTCTCACTAAATTCAATAGGATTTATTTCTGGGTAAAATGGCATTAGATTTTAAAGGCTATAGCCGATTACCCGGCCTTGCCTGTTTATTTTTTTTTTACCGTAGGCCAGCCTTTCCCATGGAAACCTCATGGGGTGTCTGTGGGTCATTCCTGCCTCCCTCCGTCTCTCTTCACTCACACGTCCCCTCTCTGCCTCCCTCACCCATCCCTACCTGGGACTCTAACATCCCTTCTTCCGTCTCTCTCTTCCCTCACCCACCCCGCTTCTCCGTTGACGGTCCACCCTTATCCTTCCCATACATGTGTTCCTTTTGCGTCCCTACCTGGGACTGTGACATTAGCCAGCTCAATTACATCACGATGATGTCACATTCGGGTTACCTACCTGGGGCTATGACATTAGCATCACTATGACATCACTGGGGCACACACACCCTCCTGTCGAGTATACTTCCCTTTGCAGATCAATTTAGGGACATACACCTCCCCATGGGGCTTGTGACCCCTCCCCCTCCAGTGCTGGTCTCCGGAGGGCCCATTTTCAGTGCGATCGGTCCAAGGGTGTGGATTTGTATAGAGCACATACAAGACCACACCTCTCTCTGTGTGTATAGAGAGAGATATTAGATAGATAGATATATACAGTAGATAGATATAGATAGATAGATATAAAGATATAGATCTGGTACACAAGGCTGGGTGAAATAAATCCAGCTGTCTTTCTTAGCTAGTATTATTTTCCTGCCCAAGAGCAACTTGATGTTTGCAAGGTAACATTCTGTTTTCTGTTAGAAGGTGGTAGAGATGCTTGAAGAAACATGAAGCATTTTCCTGCAATTTCTAATAATAATGGTACTGTAGTGTGTGAACTGCAATGAATTACTTTCCTGAATAGCAGCGACACAAACGATAACAGCATGGTGACCCAGCAAAATGCTGAGTAGTTTAGTAGATTTTTTTTTGTGTGTAATGTTCCAAGTTCTGGGCTTTTCTACATTTCAGGCAGAGAGGCAAGCTGTGAACACTGTCGTCCAGGGCTCTGCAGCAGACATTGTCAAAACAGCCACTGTGAATATTCAGAAACAGCTGGAAGCTTTACCTTCAGCGGTCAAATCATTTGAACACTTCAACACCTCATTCCAGAAAAAATGGACAGGTATGTCACCCTCTCTGTCCCATGATCCCTTACAGGTTTAATTTTATATTTGAAGGAAAATGTTCTATATCTTTAAAAAGTTGGTAAATACATTCTCAGGCAATGTAACTACTGGTTAAATGTTGCACAGAGGAAGATGAAACTAAATTGATATAAAAGACTTTCTTCAAGTGCCATATCCATTCTGGCTATTGACTATCATCATGACAATAGTCTTTCTGTTCTTAACTCCATGGAACAGTTCTTCCATGGTCATTCCACCCAGTGATGCACTGCAGCAGGTTCTGCAGAACCGGTAGCGGAAATTCCTCCAGGCCATGCCCACTTGATTGGCCACGCCCACCTCCATAGCCCATAATGCAGGATGTTTGGCCCCGCCCACAGGTTTGGCCCCACCCACAGTGTAGGTAGTAAAGATTTTTGCAGTGCATCACTGAATCCACACCAGTCCCTCAGTTTTTTCATCCAAGAAGTCCGTCTACATCTAGGGTCTCTCTTCCCAGGGTCTTCTTCCCTTGCATAATGATCACAGTGTCAAAAAGACCACAATGTCAAAATTGAAAGTTAAACAAATTAAAGTGTTTATTGGACTATAGTGCTCAATACAGAGATAGTACAGGGGGAAAAACTATTCAATAATAAATCAAACCAAATATCAAGAGAGGAGAGCTGTTGTGGCAATAATGTGATTAATAAAACAAAGTAATTAATAAGAAATTAAATAAAAATTAAGTCCTGCATTCTGTTCTCAACCATTTTGGATTTAGCAATCTAGCAAAACAGGACTAAAAATGAATAAGATTATAGCCACCATAAGAACAGAAATTATAATGAAATAAAACTATAATGACAACAGTCAAGAACCAATTCAAAACATAAACACAAAGCCAAGTTTTGTGTTGTATTTGCATATTATGTTCCATGTCAACTCTTTCTAGTACAGCTAGCAAAAGAGACAAATCATTCCAAAGTACTGTAAGTTTCATAGTATCTTCCAAGTTGAAGCATGGTAGAAAATGATTTTTTAAAGAGTATGTATCCTTGTCAGTTATCCATGAAGAGACAGAAGACAACTCTTGACCACTGTTTCCTTGGTGTTTTATATAGCTCATTATAAATTAGGATCAAATATAGCTTAATTTTTTCATAACGTCTGGATTTGTAAGCAATTAACCAGGAATTGCAGGGTCAACTGTGACCCTATTTAGGGGAAATGGACCTCTGTATTACTAGTTAGGATCATCCTGTACATCTGTGTTGTAGTCTACATTGGAAACTGGCTGGTTCATAATGTGACTGTTTTCATCCTTAGGCTCTGATGGACCTATGTCAATTAGCTGTACTGTTTATGATCATATTGTTAGCCCAATTCGTAGTGCTTGTGTTGACTTAATAAGCCATAAACTATCTAGATTCAGCTTTTGAAAGATTGTTTTCACATGTATGAACCTGCTTATCTTCTGAGATTGTCTTTGGAAGCACTCTTCATTGGCCCACCATGGAGATTACTGGGCATTTGAGAAAGGGTGTTTTCAGAGGCATGGTTTTCTTATGGTTTTCTCCTCTTACCTATAATGGCTCTACAGTATTTAATTTTTTAAAATACAGACATCTTTATTTTTCCTCCCTTTAACTGAATTTCACCCCTTCTTCTGCTATATTTCTGTACTGCATTATGGTTTATTGAATCTTGTTACATTTTATTTCATCTTGGCTATTTTAAAAATGATAACATTTAAGGTAGTTTTCTAATGTCTTATTTAATTTTACTGTCCTGTATCATAAAGCACATTGGGAAAGCTGTGGTGGTGAAAGTGGACAGGAAATCAATCAATCACAAAATGCTTCTAGGAAGTCTTGTAACTTATGCAGTGATAATGGCTTGTTCTTCCTTAGGCATTGTCCAAATACTGTATGAAGGTTTTTTAAGAGTTTTGTTCTTGTTTTATTCTGTCTAGGGAGATTAGAAAGGACAGAAAAGAGGCATTTGATATATCCCAGACGTGGAGGGTTCTTTATACTTCAGCTGCATGATGAACTTCTTTATGAGGTTGCAGAAGACAGCATGATTCAGGTGTGTATATTTGTTTATTTAACTTATATAACAGTCCATTGGCAAATCAGAGCTCTCCCCTCTGGCTATGTACAAAACAGTAACCGTAAACAGTAAGTAAATGAAAAGCATCACATTATTTAAAAAATTCAAGAAAACATAAAAACATGAGGATTCGCTTCTCCTGGAATCCTTACAAATGTAACAATTATGCACCAGTGTTTGGCTGTAGTGAACACTATCCAAGTCCAGAAGAGACATCACTTGCTATTAAGACTTTTTGGTGGACTCTATTGTGAAATACAAAGTATTGTGCTTGTAAGGACATTGCATGCCTGGTTTTCTGACCATTTTCTGTACATTTTGGTGTTCAACAGACGGTGTCACCCAGTTTTGCCTAAGCACACGACAGACACTTAGAGCAACTGTGCATGTCTGGTTTCCACTGTGGCTGCAGTAGGATTCTGGATGCTGTGCTTAGATGATTCAGGGATTGTCTAGGGCAGGCATGGTGGTTACAGGAAGCCACATTTGTTGAAGCGGATGATAAAATAAATTGGTACATTAATTTTTTTTTGATGAGAGTGTTGTTTGCTCCAACCGTGTGTAGCTAGTGCTTCTACGTCTGAACAGTTGTATCTCCCTGCTTGTTAGTCTGATTGAGATAGAGAATGCATTAGGGAGGGGATACCTTTATTGGATCACTAAAAAAAAAACACGTTGGGCAAGCTTTCGAGATCACTTTCATCAGGCAGACGTAAAATTATTAATGAAAGTTCATGGCACAGTGCTATTGTGCCAGGTGCAATTCATAGAAATGCATGTTGGACAAACAGCAAAAGATTTATGAAGAGACCTTGATCTCAAAAGCTTGCCCAATGGTTTTTTTTTTAGTGATCCAATAAAGGTATCACCTCCCACCTGCATTCTTTGCTTTTTATGATTTGAACATGGATCACACAGGTATCCTGGGCAATGATACCTAAGAGACTACATTGCCCCAAGGTTTTCGACCTGTCCTACGAGGGTGGACCATAGGGGCTCTCTGGTAGTCCCATCAGCCAGGGAGGCACACCTCACTGGGACCAGGAGGAGAGCCTTCTCGGTATCTGCCCCAGCCCTATGGAACCTCCTGCCACCAGAACTGTGCCTCCAGGCGCAGTTGCCCCCTTTCAGGAAGGCTCTAAAAACATGGCTTTGCCAGCAGGTGTGGGGTGCATCTGGCACTACGACCCAGCCTTGCTGGCTTATCTAGCCCTGTTCAGGGTTTTAAATATGGTCAGGGATGTTTTATGGTTTTTAAATGTTTTATAGTCTTAGTTCTTGTATATTTTGTATGTTGTTAGCCGCCTTGAGTCACCCATTGGATAGAGAAAGGCGGGATATAAATTAAACTTGAATTGAAAAAAAATTATTGTATGGGGATGGTTTTAACCGATGTGAGCCGGCTTGGGTCGCTGAGGCGAGAAAGTCGGCCATAGAAATTCAATATAAATTCAATAAATAAATAAATAAATAAATTTCTTTGTTTGCCTACAAGATAGAATGTTTGTCTTGCTTCCGGGAAACAGTAGGAAGCTGTACACACCTGATCAGCAGAGCCAGGCACCTTTGCTGTGCTCTACCAACACCGATTCTGCCTCTTTTGTCTCATCTTGCAGGTAGCACAGATTGTTAAACATGAAATGGAACATGCCATAAAACTTTCAGTGAAGCTCACGGTAAAAGTGAAAACTGGACCTAGCTGGGGAGACCTGCAAGAGTTAGAGTTGTGAACATGAAACAGAAGTTTCTACATTTCTCTATTCATGCCTAGTACGAAATCCAGGACTCCTGTTTCCAGATCCTTCGGGCTGGATGACTAGGGGTACTTTTTTAAATGGTGGCAACTGTTCATTTTTCAACTCAGTCTTTACTTCTGAATGAATTGAACTAAACAACTAGAAGTAACAATGAAATGCTTAAAGCAAAGTATTTAAATTCCTAATAAAATACCAATGTGTTTATAGCTTAGTAATTTATTATTAATGGACTTGTCAAAAAATTGTCTAAGCACATAAGAAAGTTATGTTTACAGCATAGACAACTGGAATGTGCAGAAACAGTCAGTTCCCTGTTTTATTGCCATAGCACACTCTTCTGTTGCATTCCATAATTATTTTTATTTTCCACAAATTTCACTGTGTAAAATTAAATATATTATAGGGTGCTTATGATGTAAGGCCCTTGTTTTCTGGAATACATATGCCCCACATGATGTTCTGTGTATATACAATGTGAAGTACAGTGTCTGAGCAGTTGTGCTGAGATATACAAGATTAACATACGTTAAAGTATGAAGCGATGCATTGTTGCATTACCTACTTGTTGCAGGTATCCCATGACTAAAAAGATAAAATTGCATCAAACTATATTTGTTTTACAGCATCAAAACTCTTGGGTTTTTTTAATGTACAGTATCTTAAAGCATCTTCACTTCACATATTTGCTGTAAGAACATGAACTTTCTGATTGTTCATTTCACAAATCCTATATAATCCAGGCAACATTGTGTGTTTCTTCTTCTGTGCAGGGTTTTAACTAATGAATTAAAGTGCTCTCTTTGTAAGCTACTTAAGGTATTTGAATTCATCAGTATGTATATAATAAATAGATCAGTCTATCACTTTTCTTCTCCAAGTAATTCTTCCACAAAACAACAAGACCATAATGAAGAAGAAATGTTAAAAAATAAGCAGTACAATATATTTGAAATGTTCACTATTAATCTGAAAAATGAAGCTTTATTGAATCCACTTGAGCAACTTTCATAGATTATTCTTTCCGCACGCTATGTATTCTGTGTGGTAACTGCAAATTGAAAATGTTGGGCTGTAGCCTTTTGAGACTGCAAAACTGATTCCATCATCCTTCCACTGGATTACTCCCCTCAACTTCCCAACCAAATTGTCACTTACCGGGAGTCTGCTGTTCCCCATGGAGAAATGAGAAACGCCAAACTTGTGACTCAGGGGTCTAAAGGAACACCAGTTCCCTTAGCAGTATAACCAGACATTAAGCTCATGTTTTTCTCATGCTCAATTCCCATTGAGAAAGTAGAAAGTTTATGGAAATCAAGACACAGGAGGTTCACCTGATGATAACATATTAAGTGCCAGGCAAAAACTCTTATGAGGCCGCACGACTATTATTTGGCTTGTAAAAATTGGTAACTGGCACATTGATTGGCATTCACATTTAAATAATACCATTTTAATTTTTGCTTTTAAAAGAAAAATACCCAGAATGCCCCATATTCATTCTTGATAGCAGCCTCACCCCTTAGGGCTACTGGGTTAACGCAGTGTGCCCCACTGATCTGTGCATTCTTGGTAGGGGACCTCTTTTCATTTTGAGTGCTTCCCGTCTTGGCCAACAAGCTTCCCCAGTCAGGTCTGTGAGCCATTCTCAGCTGGGTGCATCCATTCACCAGAGCTCCAGACCATGAGGATTACCAGTTTGGCCCATGAAGAATTTTCAGCTGGAAATGGGATATTCCCATTGTTATTAACCATGATCCTTCCCTTTTATCCCATGTTTCCCGACTCTCCTTTCCAACACAGTTTAATGTTGTTTGGATGTGGTAGGTATGTCTCTTCTACATTCCAGCTTCCACTCATCTGTCTTTGACTTTCCTACCATTTCTGGATCACATACTACTGAAACCAGGCAATCTCTGGAAGTGACCAAAGTACTTCCCATATTTTATTAAGTCCCTATTACAGTGTTCATCACAGTCCTCATTGGGAGCAGCTTAGGACTGTCTTTGTTCTGCTACAGCTGGTGCCCAATATATGGCCACAATGAAACCACTGGTAAGAACTTGGGGCTTTACTGCAGGGTGTGTGAGTTGGTGTCAAATATAATGTCATGATCTTGATGAACCAGATTACTTCCATTTTGTTTCTGCCTCCATTTCAGGCTGCCTGGCCTTGGTTCAAGGACACTCCAAAGGAGGGGGCCAGGAGCACTGGGAAAGTCCCTAATCCTTATCTTCTTCTCTAACAAATCAGATAAAATTCCACCTGAACCTAAAGGGAAGGTTTAGGAGTCAATTATCTTAATTGGACACTCTTATCAGTGATGATCTTTGATTGGGTTCTCTTACCTACACCAAACCCCCTAAAGGAGGAGAAAAGTGCATCTCCATTCCTATTTAAGGAGCTGCACAGAGCCTATTCTTTGGGCTCACCAGCTCGAGACTAAATAGTTTCGCTGGCACGTTGCCCCGATCTCTGAGAAGAGATAAAACATCTACGGAGCAAGCCCTGCCAAAGGGAGAATCCAACTAACTGTTTCTTTCTGTAGTCTGTCTTTGTTCTTTTTCAGATGCTTTGCTTAATAAATTGCAACTAAAGGATTTATTCGCTACCATATAAAATATTGCATACTATCAGTGTTTAAAGGAGTGGAATCCGCTCAGCCGGCTGAGGTTCTGGATTGCTGGAGGTGACAGGAGAGACTGCAGTTGGGAGTGTACATCTAAAGGAGCTTTGGAGCAGTCCAATGATCGCTACACGCCTCCCTCTCCTATGTCCTAGCTTAGCTGTCAGCACGATATAATATACAGTGCTAGCATTTTTTGCCCGGCAAGCCGGGCATGTTTATTGTGTGTGTTGGTGGTTAGGGGTGGTTTTGGTGTGTGCACACACACACACACACAGGGCAGGTTTGAAATCTGCAGCCTGGTAGGTAGGTGTGTGTGTGAGAGAGAGAGTGAGTGAGTGAGAGAGAAAGAAGGCTGCAGTTGAGGTGGCTGCGCTGCACCTGGGTGAGTAGCTCTGGGGAAGTTGTTTGCTTTCCTCGGTGGGAGGGTTGTGAAGGCACCAGTGCCTTCGCAACCTTCCCCCCGTTGAAAGTGAAACACTTCCTCGAGAAGTAAAGGCAGCAGACGGAGCCCCGTTCACTGCCTTTGCTTCCCAGGGAAGTTGTTTGCTTTCCTCGGTGGGAGGGTTGCGATGGCACCAGTGCCTTCGCCCCCTGCCCCCCCCCCCCCGGTTGAAAGTGAAACACTTCCTTGGGGAGTAAAGGCAGCAGAGGGAGCCCCGTTCGCTGCCTTTGCTTCCCTCGGTGGGCAGGGGCCGAAGGCTTCACCCCCCGTGGAAAGCGATGGCTTCACTCCGGGAGGCAAAGGCCGAGAACAGAGCGTCGTTCTCGGCCTTTGTCTCCTGGAGTGAAGCGGAAGCCGCAGGCATGTGGGGAGAAGATGGGCTCTCCCCCTCTTCTCCCCGCTATGTTAGCGGGTTTTTTTAGCACGCGCACTGGCTTTCCAGAGTTCTCCGCGCTCGTGCCCTTCAGCCTGATTGGCTGAGGGGTTGCGCGGCGCGGAACATGCTGGGAACCATAGGTTTTTTTGTTCCTATTCATGGGGCGGTTGCCCCACTCTCAATGATCGGACCTTTGCGGCGATGTTCGCAGGGTCTCAAGGTAAGTGTAGGTGGCTCGGTTCTGGCCCAGGTGCGGGTGTGCATGCTGGACACCAACGGTTAATGGGCCTCCTTATAGATAAAGATACCAAATGTTTCATGTTACATTTTAGTAGTCTGAGGTGCTTTCTGAAAGGCCTGTTTACTTCTGAGTAAAAACAAAAGAAGAGTTGTAATTGTCTCTCCTTGCCATCTCCCCCCCACACACACACACACACACATACACACACATATAAAAGTAAAAAGATAATTCTGGAATGCTTGAATTTCCAGTCTTTTCAGCTGGTTTGAAATTGCTTGGGGGAAATTGTAGATTTTGGAATGCTTTAAAATTGCTATTTACACTTACTTCTGCTTCTCACTTCTGAGTATAGTTTAAAAAATATTTGGGATATCCTTGCCTTGAAATGGGACTGTGATGCTGCAACAGGCATGTTTTGGGATATTTCAAACTGGGGATGTTCTAAAAGCATAGCATAAGAATGGATATTGCAAACAATAGAAATTATTTGAAGGTCACTAGCCAATAAGGGAGCTGATAACTATTGATAAGGCAGGTAAGCCACAAATAAAGCAATAAATGGATCTGAAAAAGAAACTGAGTGGGCCACAGGAATTTAAAAAAGGAAATGCAATGGTGCTGATACTGGTTTTTGTTTTATCGTTCTAAATATTAAATTTCCTTCAGTATAATTTCAGGTTGTGTTGGAAAGAAGAGAGAGAATGACTTTCACACTAGATGATGTCTCAAAACGTTGCTTATGCTCTTGATCCTATACACTTCGCCTTTGGCTGGATTGTGTCCCGTCTCGCCCACAAGACCTTTCCCAAATTAGAATTTGGCCCTAACCTAATTACTGCATGACTATCACATAAAGAAAGCACCATCATGTGGCCACTGAAGTTTAATTACTTTATTTTCTACTAATGAAATGCACAAGTGTATTCAAACTAAGATTGTCTACAGAAAAGGAAAGTCAAATGTGAGAAATGCAGCTCATCTGTTGAGAGCAACATGCTTCAAATGTACCAACTTGTTTTTTAAAAACAGGAGTTTCCCTGTTTATTTCTTTGCAGAACTTAACAATAAACCCCTTTCCTCAGTCATAGCATGCTTTGCTGTTGTCTTGGTTGTATCAGAAGTCAATTAGTCATGCAAAGTTTTGATCCATTTAAATGCATTAACAATCTATTTTGTACATTATATTTTAAACCAAGAAGAGCCTTTCCCAGAGTTCACACCTAATGCCAATCAAATTACCTGTTAAAGATGACTGTTCATTTGGAAGGGACTCTCACTGTAGACTGACTGCACAGTTCTACCACCTACAAATACCAGAAAACCTCCTCTTGATCACCTAGTTATGTTGAAACAGAAAAAGTCTTCCAAGGAGTTGGTGCCGCTTCTGTCCAGTGACTGAATTTGGAGAATAAAGCCTCTTCCTTTTACTTCTGCCATTGGTACATTGAGGTGCAGTTTCATGCTTGAAAGTCAAAACTGATACCATTTTTTGTCCTTGCATTTCAACATTACCTAAAGGGAGAGAAAATAACACTCTTCAAGTGGCGCAGTTTTTTTTAAAAAAAATTAATGTATGTTTGCCGTTGTGTCCTGATGTTCTGCATCATCATTTCCCATCATTCCCGTTCAGTGCCTGTAATGGAATAGGAAGGGGTGCTTGCTTTTTGACATAGTAGATTTCTGGTTTTGTGTTCCCAGGGAGCAGAGAAGGGAAGGAATCTGGACTTTGGGTGGTTACTGGGCTAGATAATGTCTAGCCATAATATGCTGTATTCTGTGGGAACCGAACCTAGTTTAATAGATATTTAATGCTATGTAGTAATTGGCTGGAATCCTTCAGAAGGAGGGCCAAAGGCGAAAAATGTGAGTAGAACCCACCCCGCCAAAATCTAATTCTCTATTTAGATACAACCAGGCCAAAGCCTGGGAGCTAGAAGGGATTTTATTTTTATGTGTATGGGATAGCTAGTTTGCAAATCATGTTCCTCTGCAATAATCATTTGAAACTTACTAACTGTGCATTAATAAAAGAATGTTTGGAACCCAGAACCATTGTCTCTGGTGAGTTGAGAGCTAAGCTGTGCTGGGTGGTGGAAATCTGGTGCCTTGGCAAAGCTACCATACCCTAATGATGCATTTTTACTCATGCTCACTGGTGGGCTTGCTAGTACAAACAACCAGTCAGTAACCCTTCACATTCATGCTAGCCCAAAGCCAGGTAGAGAGTGCCAGGGCTACGCCGGAGGGGGTGTGGGCCCAGAGTGTGGGAACAGACTGCTGGCAAAGGGGAAGACGATGTGGTGTGTTAGTGGGCAGAGGGTGTAACCCTTACATTTCCCGCAAATCAGCCCAGTAATCAAAACAAACAGATAGGCCAAACAAACCAATAAATACTCCTCACAGTAAGTCCAATATTGTATTATTTGCCCAATACCAACACTCACCTCATGTGCATGTTTGGAGAAAGCCTCTGCACTCGCCATCATTCTTGCCGTCCTTTCGTCTAGTTCTCCAAGTTTCTGTCCCCTTTCATCAAGAGCCAGGCGCGCACGAGTAATATCTCCGATGGCTCCTCCAGCTGCACCTTTTATGGCTTCAACGCCACCTGAGCCAGGGATGTGCTGAGCCAGGCTGCGAGATGCTTTTCCTGCTGTAGCTTCCCCAACTAAAAATGGAAGCCAGAATGAAATGAAAGGGGTTTTGGTTGTGAGCTTGCTAGTAGTTAATCCTCTTCGTGTCTATGCCGAGGCTTAACTACTGTGCCAAGTTTATCAAGACAGGAATAGAACTGGAGTTGAAAGGATTTCTGTACCATATGTCTATCCAGCAGAGACAGGACATTTTATTCTATCTACTCTTACTTGAAATACTTCAGGAGACGTTGAAATATTTCATGTTACATCCAGATGTGGCTACCACATGCAAGCAGCCCCAACACTGGGGACAATTTGGAACTGTCCACATGCATACTTTGTTTTTCCATAAAGGGCATCCCCCCCCCCCTTTTCACTTTCTAACTTCTAGAGGAAAATTATGAGAAGAAAGAGAGAAAGATATATGACAAGGAAAGGAACTGGTTGTTTCTCCTTCAGTGGCAAACCATCCTGTAACATCCTACCTATCCAGTCAGGGCTGCCATCAGGGGGGGACCATCAGGACTCCCGTCCCGGGCCCGGAGATGATGGAGGCCCGGCGGTGCCGGGAAACCACTGATCTGTGCATGCGTAAATAAACCACGCATGCGCAGAAAACCACAGGGGCGTGGTGGTGCTGGGAAACCACTGATCTGCGCATGCGCAAACAAACGACGCATGCGCAGGAAACCCTGGGGGCATGGCCAAAATATGTGGGAGGGGGCGCGTACCGTGCCCGGAAATTTCTGATGCTGGCCCTGTATCCAGTACTGCTACTCGAGCTTTTAAGACAAATACTCACCGATTTCTAGTGAATTTAGATTAGGTAAGTGATCTTAAGTGATTCTGAATGTTCAGGATAATCAAGTTCTTTGCTAGATTCACCCATCCCACCCTTCCTCCCTGTTACTTTTCTTGCCTTAATCCTTTCCGTAGCTGCAATATGAGTGAGAAGATCACTTACAGAGCTCTTCTCTGTCCAGAGTTCCACCGGTTCCACCAAAGAGACCTTTCAGAAAGCCTCTGTATTGAGCTTCAGGGTTTTCCACAGGAGTGAACAACTCCCCAAGCATATCCTGGCCAAAAAGAATGTGAAACAAAATTACGTGAAGCAAAATGATCTCTTTAAGATGGGCAGATATAAAAGATAAAGGTTTCCCTTTTTCGAAAGCAAGTCGTATCTGACTCTAGGGTTCAGTACTCATCTGTTTCAAAGCCGAAGAGCCAGCGCTGTCTGCTTCTGCAGACATTTCTGTGGTCATGTGGCAGGCATGACTAGACACCGGAGCACACGGGACGCTGTTTACCTTCCCACCAAAATGGTCCCTATTTATCTACTTGCAATTTCTTGCTTTCAAACTGCTAGGTTGGCAGGAGCTGGGACAAAGACGGGAGCTCATTCCGTCCTGCAGTACTCGGGAATCGAACTGCTGACCTTCCACATGTCAGTCAGCGTCTTAGCCACTTACTTTGGCTGCAACATGCTTCAGTACAGAATGGGGCGGTTTCCCTCTCCTTTCTTTTACTTACTAACTCCAATTCCAAATCCACCCTACTTTCCCATTTAGTATTGATGGCTGACTTTCCAAAAAGTCACAAATGAGATTTCCCCTCCCTTCAACTACAGCATGCTCACTGTTGGCAACATCAGCCTTTGTTTTCTAAGAGAAATGGGAGACCTAAAAAGAAAAAAAAGCTTTTCAATTCCTTTGAAATAATACTATGTCTTGGCAAAACAGCATTTCTGAGGTATCCTCATCTGGTCACCCATGCCCTGGTCACCTTCCGTTTGGACTATTGTAATGCGCTCTACATCTGGGCTGCCCTTGATGACCATCCGGAGACTGCAGTTGGTCCAGAATGCGGCGGCCCACGCAGTGGTGGGGACTAGTCATTTTGGCTGCGCCTCGCCGCTGCTGCGGGAGCTGCACTGGCTGCCTAAATGTCTCTGGGTGCAATTCAAGGTGCCTGTTGTCACCTTTAAAGCTCTTCATGGTAGCGGACCAGGATACCTCAGGGACCGCATCATCCCTAGGACATCGACCCGTCCCACGAGAGCAAACCGAGAGGGCACCCTTCAGTTACCATCCGCTGGGGAGGCCCGCCTCTCCAGCACGAGGAAAAGGCTCTTCTCGGTTGTAGTTCCCACACTATGGAACCTCCTCCTGGTAGAACTACACCTCCAGGCCCAGTTGCTACCATTTAGGAAAGAACTGAAGATGTAGTTGGCAAAATGGGTCTGGGGGCCGGGATTGTCAACAAGCTCCCCTTTTTGGCTCGTCTGAGGCTCCCCCCTCCTGTAATTAATTTTTTAATGTTAAGGTTTTTTAGATTTTAGATTTGTTTTTAGATAGTAAATAGCATAGTGTGGGGTAATATTGCTATGTTTTTAAGGGTTTTTAATTGTTTTATATTGGTTTTAACTTGTGTACACCGCCCAGAGTCCATTGGATAGGGCGGTGTATAAATCTGTTAAATTAAATTAAATTAATTAAATCATGAAGGAACTTATCAATTGGGAGTGCCATCACTTCAAAAGGTACCAGGCCAAAATGTGGCAAAAAGAGTGTGTATGTATATGCGCACACACACACACACGGAGTATACTCTATCTGTTACACTAAGCCACTCAAGGAGGTGAAAAATGCCACACCAGAGAAATGCCATATCAGTCTCACAACCCAGGAATGGGCCAACAAAATGGGCAGCATTTTCCATACAGCTTCTAACAGAGTCATGCTGTAGCATTAACAAAATGGCACAAAAATCCATCTACACAGAAAGTTTAGCCCAGTGTCAGTTCAATTGCAGAGGAATTCTAAGCACCAATCTACACAACCTGTGATTCCACAGTACGAATGTAAGGCGGCTAAAGTGGCATCAAAATGTTATAAATTTGAAGTGTTGGTTCTGTGTGCTCTAAGACACATTGTCAGAAATGACAAAATCAGAATCCTATTTTTGCATGTCGTTCAGAACCAAATAAAACATTTGTTATCTTCTGAATTGTTTTGCTGTTGACAAGTTTTTCTAATTTCTGGCATCTCTCGGTCTCAAAAAGAGACTCTGTTGGGTCCAGGTTTCCAGACTCACCTGAAGATTGTCAAACATTTCCTGGCTGTAGTTCAGTCGCTGGATTTCTGTAGGAGAACCAAGATACAAGGCTTGTCCTTGATTGGTAAAACAAAAGGTCCTGGCAATCCTCATGTCTGTTACAGGTAAATAGTTAACATCGAGCAGTGGCCGTAGGCTGGGTAAACTGAAGAGAAACAGTCATGTTTTATATATTGTCATTGATAAGATGGTATTTTAAGTATTTCAAGCTGGGCACCTCAAAACCAGGTGTTTGATTGCAACCAAAGTGATTAAGTCTGCCATCCTTTAAACAGCTATTTAGAAGAAATAAGGCCAGCACATTAGGAGTTAATTTTAAGTATCAAGTTCAGGTTCCAAGGCCATCAAACATCTGCCTGGTGCCATTTCATAATAGGATCAAAATTCTGCAAACTGATGCCTAAACACCATATAAAATAAAGGTCACTGCCTTCAGCCTATCATCTTCTTGTGCCATATCCAGTTCCAAATATTGGCAAGCCTCATGGCAATCAGCCATGAAGATTGTTCTGAGAATATAATGCCGTGGCCTTCCATTTGCTTTCTGCATCACAGCATGACACCCGTATCACTGATCCAGTTCCATGAGTCATTTCTGGTCCTGAGCCTTTTTGGCACCCAAAGACCTCCTCGGTGCCAGGCCAGTATTGATGAAGCTGCTGCCCTCCATCAAAATGTATTCAAGTGGGATTTAATCACCTGGGGACCATCACCCTTCCCTGTGGACTTTGTGACCCAAGGCCGTTAGTCCTCCGGGCTGTCAGGTTAGTTAACTGCTGCCTGACGATTGGCATTGAATCACTGACAGTAGGGTCTACTCCAAACTTTCTCAACCTTTTTGGGCCGGATCACTTCCCTCAGAATGTCTGTGTGGGCCAGTCACATGTTTCTGTGTGAGTTCTTGTGCGAGTTCTCACACAATTTCACGTGACAACTTGCCAAAATTGCGTGAAAATGCCAAAAAACTTGCGTTTTTGCCGGTTTTCGGTGCTTCTGGGCAGTGGCAGTGGCGAGAACTAGGAGGGTGTCTGGGGCTGGATAAAAAGGCTTCAGGGGCCACATCTGGCCTGTGGGCCAGAGGTTGAGAATGCCTGGTCTACTCTATTACCATAGCAAGATAACCTGGTTGGCGGGGCAAGTGTGGGGCTCAGATGGAAGAGTGGTCCCCGCCTGTTGGCTTATAAAATGAAGCCTCCCCATCTTTTTAATGCGGACAGTTTGAATGTGGTTAGTTTTAATTTGTGGGTGGGTATGTTGGGGTTTTAATTGTTTTTAATATGTATGTTTTAATCCTGTTGTGAGCCGCCCTGAGTCGGGTTTGCCTGATTGGGCGGCATAGAAATTTGAGCTATAAATAAATAAATAAATAAATATAAAACCTGGCCAGATTACCCTTCAGCCTATGCAATTTTAAAATTGCATTGAAATTGATGTCTATGAGTCACTTGAAAGGCCAGGAACTATGCTGGGATACTGAATCCTGAACCAAACAATCTCACACATCCAGGAAATGTTGGTGGGACTCAGTCAAGTTCCACTATCTTTTGACATTTCATCAGCCATTGTCCAACTACTTTCATGTTTAAGGATACATTATTGAGACAGACAGTGGCAGTCTTACCTACCAAGGTTTAAGTTATGTGTTTGACTGTATACAAAACACAATCTTTGGTTTTGTCTGCAAAGAGTAAAACAGAACATCACTGGACAGCTGAAGTAAGGATCTTGTCACCATCACACAAATTACCCTGGCCCCTGCATCTGCTGAACATTACACACAGATGGGATAGAAACATGGTCTTCAAACTTAACACTGACAGGTTCATTTGAAATGTGGCTGGTTCAATTATAGTATAAATCAAACAGAAAAGAAAACTTCAACCAAGAAATTAGAAGACTGAGACTTAGAAGGGCAGCTATGAGGGAATCATAAAAAAATAATCATGTATAAATAATGTGTCACTGGCGACCAACACCAAGATCATCCACACTATTACGTTCCCAGTTTGTATGTATGGATAGTGAAGAAATCTGAAAGGAAAAAAAATCTGAAGTATGTTGGAACAGACTTTAAAAACCAACAACAACCAAGTAGGTTCTACATCAGTATGAAGTTTGATCTCTTACTAAAAGCTGAAATGACTAAACTGAAATTATCATGCTTTAGGCATAAGAAAAGACAAGACTCACTGGAAAAGACAATAATGTAAGGGGGAAATGGGAGATGGGAGGAGGAGGAGAAGCCTTAATATGAGATGGATTGACTCCATAAAGGAAGTCACAGACTTTAGTTTTCAGTACCCGAATAAGGTTGCCAATTATAGCCATACCTGTCAAGTATCCCGTATTGGCCGGGATTTCCCGTACTTCAGTGCTGCTTTTTCTACTTCAGTGCCGCTTTTTCTACTTTCCCACCCAGAGCCTCCGCCATCCGTAATTTAACAGCGGGGGAAAGTAGTTACTGTGCATCCCCTTCTGCGCAGAACCCTTCTACACATGTGCAGAAGGGTTCTGCGTAGAAGGGGGTGCGCAGAAGCCTTCTGCACATGCATAGCCTTCTGCGCATGCATAGAAGGGTTCTGCGCAGAAGCCTTCTGCGCAGGTCCCGTATTGTCTGGAGCCGTGCTTGACAGGTATGATTATAGCGCCTTTTTAAAGTCACTTATTCACAGGATATGGTTTGATGGGACATAACATTTTACCATTACACTTCATTCTGTTATTTTCGACCCAGTGTTCAAATGTATCAAAAGCTTTTTGAATGCTGTTCTTGTCTTCCAAGGTATTAGCTATTCTACCAGGGTACACAGAAAGAGCCACCTCGAAGATTGCAGTATTTTTGAACCACAATCGTGCGTGCCCTGGGCAATGGACACCTTCTGCCGGGTAATCTTTCTTAACTGCAGAATGAACTCACAAAAGGTGGCTTCATCTTGGCAGTTTCACGTTTGGCCCATCGAAGTAGAAGAAGAATCTATTCCACCTAGTTTTGTGTCATCTGCAAATTTGATAATTATTTCTTGCACTCCCTCTTCCAAGTCATTAATCAAAATGTTGAAGAGCATTGGCCAAGGACGTAGCTTTTTGGTGCTGCACTTGTTAGCCCTTCCCAGTTTGAGAAGGAGCCATTAATTAGTATTCTCTGAGTATGATTCTTTAACCAATCTGTATATTAACCTGACACTTGTGCTATCCAGGCCACAGCTACTTAGCTTGCTAATCAGAATAGGGTACTTTGTCAAAGTCTTTGCTGAAGTCAAAATATATTACATCCATAGCATTTCCATCCTCTGTGAAGGAAATTACCCAATTGAAAAAATGAGTTAAAATTAGTCTGGCAGGATTTGTTCTTGACAAATCCACGTTGGCTTCTAATTAATTGCCACATTGAAAAGAAACCTAGAAAACTGGCCTCAGAGTACCAAAGTAGGATCTTCCTACAGAAATGAATGGTATCATTGACAAACAGAGGTGAAGTTGACCAATCTGAAATTTAATCCAGTGCTCTAATCCCTCTCTCCCCAAGGCACTCCAGAAAGAGATTATGACCAGTTCTAATTAACACAAAATAATCAAAAACTACTAATAAGTTCTGGTGAACAAACAGGTTCCATCCCCACCTCCTCAACTTGATGGCATAGGCATTTATAAAGAGCAGGGATTCTCAACTCTGTGAATCAAATTCTTATCTCTTCTGTCCTTAGCCCTACGGCTGGATTCACATGAAACATTTGCTAATGATACTTCTAAAGGAGTGTCAGATGTATCTCAGCTTTCCTTGGCCCAGGGCTACTTCATTGTTCCGAAACTGAAGCTTAGAGTGCATCTGTATTTCCCAACAAACTATGCCTTATTTCAGCATGAACACAGCTGCCAACTCACCCATTGCTTAATACAGGTATTCTCAACCTGCGGCCCATGAGCCAGATGTGGCCATTTCATGTGAGTCCCTCACCGCCTCCACCACACCAGGTGGAGGAAGGGCAAAATGGCCATCCTGGCCCTCAAAAGCTGTCTGAGAGAGCATGACCCGGCCCCCGGCTTAAAAAGGTTGAAAACTCCTAATTAAGAGTATCTATTCCCATATTCATTTTAGCAAAGTACTAGATACAACTGAAGGTCTTTTTCAGTGGACGACACGTAAAGCAGAGGTAGTCGGTGATCATTGGTCGGGTCACCAAACATATCAGTGGGAAATTCCTCCAAGAACACCAAAGACCACCTTGATGTACATATAAGGTAATGTTTTTTTAAAGGAAAATATCCATAGTGTCACTCATATTCATGCAAATAGAAGGAGTAGGATTTTCTTTGGAATCCTTCTGAGGTGATAATACCCACTACTACGTCTAAGACTTTTTTTTTTTTGTTTATCAATGAACTAAACCTCCTCCTCCTCCTCCTCCTCCTGAGGCTTTTGTGATGTTTCACAGGGGAGGGGAGTCAATTACCTCAGTATCAGGGTACGGCCACTGGCAGAGAAGGATGCCAGGCAAACATTGTTATACAGGGAAACTACATCTGCGCGTAAGAGAAAGGATGTGTCTGTGATGTTGTGAACATAGAGACATATCTGGGAAGGCAGTGAAAATACTTTGGCTTGCTTCTCTGAACAGACAATGGCAAACTGGTGATCTCCCATATCTTGGGAGCTTGAAGAATGCAGGACAAGTTTCCTTTTCTTGTTTTTTTCACTTTCATCCGTGTTGTTTGGCTCTCTCCACGCTTCATAGGGTGGGTGGATTACAGTCCCCGTGCAATCCAAACAAGCAAACGTTAACACGGCTCCCTTCAGTGACAGAACTGTACCTACAAAATATAATCAGTACCACACATTAAACTTCTCAACCAGCTGTTTAGGTGCCAGTATAATATTAAGTTCTACAGTCACATGTTTCATGTGCTAAATCGCCAAGGCTTTCTCTCCTACCATTTTACACTGCAGCCAATGTACCGACTTAGGCTGCTGGGAACTGAAGTCCCCCTGGGGGGCGTGGGCCCCACACTGGGAACCACTGCTCTAAATCAAGAGATACGCATCCTATGTGCTCTTAGCGACCACATGCCACTTGTTTGTTTGTTACTTGCATGGATATCCTACTCGTCTTCCAGTAAGCTCAAGGCTCTCTCCTTTCCCACTTTACAATGGGAGACAGGGCAGAATATGGCTGGTGCAAGGCCACCCCCCAACCCCCTACACCCCGCCAGTTTGCTTCTTGGCGATTTGTGTTTTTGAGCCCAGGTGGTTAAAGCTGTGACTGACTGTTCTATAATCAGGCCTGAAGCCAGACTGAAATGGATCTAAATAATTCATTTCATCTGGAAACCTCTGGAGCTCAGATGCAAGAACACATTTTTGCCCAAAAATGGAATATTGGAGCCTGCCTGTCAATTACCCAATACAGTGTGATAGCTTTTAAAACAAAGGTCTTACTACTGCCTCCTTTGACCCATTCAACCAGTCCTCCTCAGGCTGCTTAGATATGGCAGGAATAATAATAATAATAATAATAATAATAATAATAATAATAATAATAATAATAATAATAATAATAATAATAATAATAATAATAATAATAATAATAATAATAATAATAATAATATATGGTGGTACATCACTTAAAGAGCATAATGCATTCCACGGGATTGCTATTTAAGTGAGTTTGCTCTTTAAGTGAAACACCATTGTAAGTGACCAATTGTGACTTCTGGTGGGGGTATTGAGAACCCCGATTTAGTTGTTAAGTGAGTTTTTTGTTGGTTTTAACTGTTAAGCGAGGCGACCATTCAGAGAAAATTCTGCTCTTTAAGCGCGTTAGTCTCTAAGCGAGGCGCTCTTTATGCGAGGTTTTACTGTATTCAACAATAGCATGCATATCAGTGCCAACAAATGGTTTTCCTGTTCTTCTTAGCTCACCTAAGTGTTGTGGCAAATGAATCAGAGAAGGATGAACAAAGTTATCTCAGACCATAACACAAATTACTGTATGGTGGTACGTACAGAAGAGCCAAGGCCAGCATACATGTAGTGGCTTTTACCTCTCCAAAGATCCTAGCCACATCTTCAAGCTGCACCAACCAAAGAGGATCCATTATAACAGGAAATCAACAGGACCTGCATCAACTATAGCAGTGATGGCCAACCTTGGCACTCTAGGTTTTCTTGGACTTCAATTCCCAGAAGCCCAAGTCAGCACTCCTGCTGATCAGGGCTTCTGGGAATTGAAGTTCAAGAACATCTGGAATGCCAAGGTTGGCCAACACTGAACTATGGCATCTAAGTTAGAGCAGATCTGAGTGATAATAACAACTAGAAAATACTATGTTCTTTAACCTTTCTTCACAGGTATGCTTATCTTGATTTTCAAAAACAAAACAAAACTTTTTGCCACCTATGTAGGGCAGCAGTTTTTAGGATATTCTCCATGAAAATGAGTACTTTCTGGAATGCGCCCCAGAATCTTCTACAAACCATTGCAGAAGCAGATTCACAAAGGTAGAAAATGTGAAAACAATAGAAGTCACTGGGCTTCAGAACAGCTTTGAGACAGAAAAAAATGAAGGAAGTTTGATGACAGATAACTGGAAAGCGTCTTCAGTGTCACTCTTCAAATTATTGGAAGCCACTCTCAATTTCATTTGAATAACCATTTAGTAAATTGCAGCTAGCAATGATCCAAGGAGGCTCTTCATTTGCCACCCCCAAAGGAAGTAACAACTAGTTTAATCTAAAATGATGTCTTCTTTTATGAGTGACGGGCCACTTCAGAATTACTGCCAAAGGCTCCCATGCGTTGCTTGCTCTTCAATAGAAAAACAACTCCATGCACATAGTAAAATGATTATGCCAAAGATTAAGGTGCTAATCCAGCTTTTCCCCTGGCACATTAATTCTCTATATGTAAGGGATGCTCATTCAGTCATGGGAGCACTGACTAAGCCCAGCCCAGACATAGAGCAATGCCATTAACAGCTCCCTGTCTACAACCAGTTGTATATATTTTATCCTAACAGATTCATATTCTAGTAAATGTCTTGAACTTATGAACTTAGCATAAAGTCAATTTATTTTGTGCTCTATCTGGATTCCCCCCCCCCAAATGCCTGAACAATAGCAAGTACTTATACCCAAATATTATACCAATCAGAAACACAAGGTCCTCTTTCCCCACGGCTCATGGCCACTTGTCCTTCTTCTAGAACATTCAATTGCACAGAGAATCTACTCTTGCGTGGCTCAATATTCTATCCACAGCAGTCCTAAGCATTCAATTCACCAAAGGTTTTGCCCACATAACAATAGGATATACTGTATCTCTCATGTACCACCATACAGTAATTTGTGTTATGGTCTGATATCTTTGTTCATCCTCCTCTGATTTGTTTACCACAACACTTAGGAGAGAGACCGTTCAATTTGTGAGATAAGAACAGGATAACCAAATTTTTTTTGGCACTGATAGGCATGCTACTGTTGAACTGTGTTAGCTAGCCTGGATAATCAGTTGCATCTTAGGCAAACAAAGAAGATTAGCCATGTGATCCATATTCAAATTACCAAAAAAATGCAAGAAATTGCAGGAGGAAGGCAATACCTTTATTGGATCACTGAAAATTAAAACGTTGCAAGCCTTTGAGGTCCAAAATCTCTTCTCCAGGCATGGTATGATGTCTTCTTGCCAGGTAAAAATCTTAGAAATGCACGTAGAGCCACAAAGGAGAGCTGATGCTTCATAGGGGGCCATGTGGGAGGAAAAAAATGCCTGGTTTCCTGTGGGGGGTGGGGTGATGCACCCCAAAGCCTTTTACTGTTGTTCTACATGCATTTCTAAGATTTGTACCTGGCAAGAAGACATCATGCCATGGCTGAAGAAGAGATTTTGGAAAGCTTGCAACGTTTTGATTTTCAGTGATCCAATAAAGGTATTGCTTTCCTCCTGCAGTTGTATCTTGACTCTCTCTCTCTCTGGATGTCTTTGTTAGGCTTTGTCATTTCGAAGCTGTCATATTGCACCCTATAGCAAACTCTGGCTTGCCGCTTCCATTTCTGATCAACTGTCCTCTGCAAATACAGGCTGCAGCTAAATAGATCCACTTGAGCACACTGGCAAGACTCATCTTTCAGCATACACACTTCAAACAATCCTTTCCTTTGCGACATGCAAAATATGGGTGAAATGGACAACCTTGGAAGAACCACAACCATCAGTATTGATTTGAAGCCCCCTGCCTGATGACTTAAATAGCCTACCTTCTAAGTTTGTGCTTCAATGCTTCAAAAAGAGTAAGTAATATATAGTCACATGTGACTCCCAGGGGCCATAATGTACCTCTATATGCCCATCTACTATTTAAAAAAAGTCTCAGAAAGTTCTATTATGGCCTCTAGAGTAATGATGGTGAACCTTGGCACTCTAGCTGTTCTTCAACTTCAATTTCCCAGAAGCCCTGATCAATAGGAGTGCTGACTTGGGCTTTTGGGAACTGAACTCCAAGAACACCTGGGGCATGCATGGAGGAAATGTTGCTGATCTGAGTTCTTCCAAGAACATTTTGTTTGTGTTAGTTTTAAAATTTAGGCCACTAGAGGGTACAAGAAAGCTCTTTTTGTTATTTAGGTAAAGGTAAAGGTCACACTTGCTCAAAAGCCAGTCATATCTGACTCCAGGGTTCAGTGCTCATCTCTGTTTATAGCCAAAGAACCAGTGCAGTCTGCGTTTACAGATGTTTCTGTGAACACGTGGCAGGCAAGCCTCGACACCAGAGTGCATGGAACACTGTTTACCTTCCCACTGAAGTGTTCCCTATTTATCTACTTGCAATTTCTTGCTTTTGAACTTCTAGGTTGGCAGGAGCTGGGGCAGAGACGGGTGCTCACTCCGTCATGCAGTACTTGGGAATCGAACTGTCGTCAAGTACAGTGTCTTAACCACTTGAGCCACAAAAAAAGGGGTTGTGTGACCAAGTGCAGCCCTCCACGATCCAGGAATTGATGTGCCTAGTCCCCAGACCTCTGGACATTGTCCCCTCAACTCTACAACATCAGACCATTAGTCTGAGGGCTCAACTGCATTGTAGAACTGAATCGGGAGATAGTTTGGGTTTTTACAATTTGATTTAACGTCACATGGCTTTTGTGTCGGTGTGTGCATCCTAATGGGAGATCCTTTAGTCCAACTATAAGCTTTGCAGTATATTGCTTCAGGAGACTATGCAAAAATAGCAAAAAAATCCGTCTTAAAGAATATATACAGTTTTATATTATTTAAGATGGATTTTTTTGCTATTGTTGGATTCCACCATCTAGCCATTTCTACTGCTCAGGAGACTATGCAGCAGTGATGCGCTACTCCCGGTGCCCACAGATGCGCGGGCACTGGTAGTGGAAATTTCCCCAGGCCACGCCCACTTGGCTGCCCACGTTCACCTCCCTACCCCAGGCCATGGTATGGCCAGCCAAGTGGGCATGGCCCACAGAGTTAGCCACACCCAGGGTGGGGGTAGTAATTTTTTTTGCAGCGCATCACTGCTATGCAGGATTTCAACTTGCTGCATTTACAAGTGATTTGGCACTTCAGTACGCCAGGATCAGGAGGATAAATATTTTTTATATCTTTGAAGTGGCATCGGGTATAAGCGATGTACATTTTTGGAACCAATTCAAAATAAACAACTCCTTCTGTGGTGTTTAAAATACAGTGAAACCTCATACAACAATTGCTCTGTATAGCAACGAAATTGCATAACAATTAGATATTTTTTTTTGGAAAAAAATCGTCCAAAATTTTTCAATGGGAAAAACCACTTAGCAAAAAAAATCATTGTATGATGCATCCCATAGGGGAAATCACTATACAATGCATGCATTGTACAGCAATTGTTTCGTACAACAATGAGCCCCGTGGAACGGATTAAAATTGTTGTATGAGATACCACTGTAATCCCTTTTCTGATAGAAAAAATGGGCAATTGGCTATATGTTGTGTTGTTCCCAATCTTTAAATCAAAGGCAAGCCCAGCTCGAAATTACATCATGTAAACAAGCCCTGGAATATCTGTAGAAAAACACCAGTGGAATGTTTCTGACATTGTATTTCAAGTAAATACCATAGAAATAAAACTTTCTTACCGTTTGGTGAAGCCACTACAGGCTCTGTCTGCCTTAACTGATCCACAGCGGGAAGATTAAGGGATACTGTTAAGACCATACCCTGGCCTGTACCGACCCAAAGGCAAGGAGAAACTGTGGTATCATTTTTTCGTGCAAATGATTCTGTAAAATATAAAGCTGTAATGGCTTCTTTGGATTCCTTATCAATACTGGAGACACTGGAGCTTCGAGAATGACTCAAGGAGTTCTCCCTGTTATCTGTTAAAAGAAAGCAGTATATATTAACATGTATTATACTGGGACAGCTAAAGTACTTTGGACATCAAATGAGAAGAGAGGATTCACTTGAGAAAGTCTTGATGCTGGGAAAGGTGGAGGGCAAAAGAAGAAGGGGAAGGCTAAGGATGAGATGGCTAGATGGCATTGTAGACGCAATGGGCACAGAGCTGGGCAGGCTGAGAAGGATGGTGGAGGATAGAGGGGTCTGGAGGTCAATGGTCCATAGGGTCGCAAAGGGTCGGAATCGACTGTGCGACTGAACGACAACAGATGACCACAGCATCCCACCCAGTATCACATTACAGTATATGATTAGCAACAGCTCTGGTTTGCTGCTTGCTATTCTTTTCATGAGATATCATTTAAGTCAGGGGTTCTCAACCTAAGGCCAGCAGGCCAGATCCTGCCCATGGCACCATTTCATGTGCCCCCCTCCAAGGGCATTTGAGAAACAAAATGGCCATCCTTTTGAAGCTGTTGGGACAAATGGCCACACACACCCATCATGCAGGCAGGGCAAAATGGCCATCCAGCCCTTGAAGGTGACTGAGAGAGCGTACCCGGCCCCTGGTTTGAAAAGGTTGGGAACCCCTGATTTAAGTGAACCCTAAACATCCAGGGTTATGAATGGTGCCTTTCCTTATATTAGCGGAGAACAGTATTCAGCATTCCTATAGAAAAGATATAGGTTAAAATCCTCTGACTTTTCTGCTGTCCAGATCTTTCTGAAGTTCTGCACTTGTAAAATGTCAGTAATAGAATTTAGAACACTAGTGTCAATCAAAGTAAAATATAAAAGCTTCAAAACAATCAATTCTTCTCTCATATTCACAGTTAATACATGACTTTTATACCTTATCTTGGGACATGTCCCACACAAGGACCACTGCCTTGCTGTGGTGGGTTTTTTGGTTCAGTGGGTCTCTGGGCTATGTTGTGTAGGACCACCCAAGATAGACAGGCCATAGCAGAGAACCCAGACTACTGGTAAATGTGATCCACTGGGGAAGGACATGGCAACTCACTCCAGTATCCTTGCCAAGGAAAACCCATGGACAGTATTAAAAGGCTAAAAGATATGACACCAGAAGATGAGCCCCTCAAGTTAGAAGGCCTACAATGTGCTAATGGGGAAGAGCAAGCACAAGTAGCCCAAGAAAGAGAGAAATGGCTGGGCCAAAGCCAAAAGGACACTCAGCTGTGGATGGATCTGATGGTGAAAGGAAGGTCTGATGCTGTAAAGAACAATATTGCATAGGAACCTGGAATGTAAGATCTATGAATCAAGGCAAGCTGGATGGAGTTAAACATGAGGTGGCAAGACTGAACATTGACATCCTGGAGATCAGTGAACTAAAGTGGACAGGGATGGGTGAATTTAACTCGATGAACAATCATATTGTGGGCAAGAATACCTCAGAGGGAATGGAGTGGCCCTTACAGTCAATAAAGAGTGAGAAAAGCAGTAGCAAGATACAATCTCAAAAATGACAGATTGATCTCAAGTCCAATTATAAAGTAAACTGTTCAACATCACCGTAATCCAAGTCTATACTCAAACCAATGACGCGGAAGTTAAAGCCAACTGGCCCTATGAACTTTTAAGAAGAGCAAATTAGAAACCACACTCCAACCGCAGCTGCACAGGGCGGTTGGCCGCTGCGACGGTGGCTGCCAGGACCCTTCCACCACCGGCACTCCGGGCCCTGTCTCGGGCCGGAGCTTGAAAGGATGCTGCGGCAGCAGGATTTTGCCGTCGCCCTTGGACTTTTGCAATAGGGGCAGAGAGGCCGCGGCGGGTGCCAGGACCTTTCCACCACCTGCACCCCGCCCTCCGCCCTGGACCAGAGCTCAAAAGGGCAGTAGGACTTTACTGTATGGGACCAAAGACAACAGGACAGCCGAAGGGTTGGCTTAACTCAGGTTTATTGCATGAGGACCGGATGAAGCATAAGGTAATGGTGGTGATACATCTCAATATATACAGTAGCACTATACATTTGAATCTTGTAGCACGGTAGCTCATTGGCTGCTACCGGCGTGGCCTCGCCCAGGCACGCCTCTCTTCTGTAGATCTTGTCCTGCTGCTGAATGCAGATCTTTCTCCTGCTGCTGAATGCGGGGAAGGTTTTCCCGCGGCTGTCCGTGATTGAGCAATGTGAACCATGTGAGACCGAATGCTCGCAGCTGCCCTCTATGGGCTGCTTGCTCGCGTTCCTTTACAGCTGAGATACCTTGTATTTGGAGTGGTTACATTCTTGCCTTTACAGTCCAGTGAACATGCAAACATACATACATAACACATACATACATAACATCCCTCCCCCCTAGGATGGGACGAAGTCCCGCAACCATTGTGGCTTGCCGCAAGTGCGCTTGGGGCGTGCTTGCGCCTGACCTAGTACTGGAGAGCCTGTGATCCCCGACTCCGTGGGTACTTGTCCTGCAACGGGAAACGGGGATTCGTTAGTGGCTCTGTGGGGCGTCCGTGCCTGCCTTGCGCTGGGGGATGGGAATGGAATGAACAGCTGGGAAGTGAAGCCCTGCCTGTTGCTCTCGGACCCCGGGGACCCTCCTATTGTGAACCGCGGAACCGATGAGGTTGCCCTTGTGGTTCTGCTACCTTCTGTTCCTCGCTCGGGGGACCTTGAGACTGTGGTGGGCGGACTCGCCGTTGCCTCCTGTCTTGGGGGTGTCGGTCTCCGGGAAATTGGCGCTATGTTGCATTCTAACTCACAGGGGCTACTGGGACTGGAAGTACCAGGGGCTGAACTGAAACCCCTCTTTTCGCTAGGACGGGTGGGGGACCACTCCGCTAACTCCCCCTGGTACTGTAAATCAATGTCTAAACTTCTTGGGGAATCTGTGTTTTGGGGAAACTTCCGAGGGTTATGTGCGAGATCGGGGCTCCTTCTTTCCGCCGCAAACTCCCGCAAAAGATCTCTGAGGATCGATTCCCTTTCCTCCCCCCTTGGTGGGGACCCATGTCCCCCTTTCTCTCCCCCTTGGGCTAAGCGGGTGGGGGAGTACCCTAACGCTGATTCGTTGCTACTCTCGTCTTCGTCCTGCTTTCCGGGGACCCTACGCCTGAGTTGATCCGCGTGCCGCCTCCACAGGAGGCCTGTATTGGTCTCTACGCGGTATGAGACGGGGCCGGTTTGTTCTATCACAATGCCGGGCACCCAGGCTGGTCCCGCGCTGGCGTAGTACCTGCAATGCACGGGGGCGCCTACGCTGAAACTCTTTGAGGAATCCATCTCTACATTTCGCCCTTTGTCTTCTACTCTGGTGGGGTCTAGTCTGGAGATTACCGTGGCCAGCTTCCTGCGCATTAGCAACTCTGCGGGGGAGTACCCTGACGCTAGTGGGGTGACCCTGTACCGTAGCAGGAATTGGCATAGTTGTAAATCAAGATCTCCGGGGCCCATGCGCCGCAGCGCGTCCTTAGTGGTACGCACGAGGCGCTCTACTTGGCCGTTGGTGGCCGGGTGGAAAGGGGCGGAGGTGATGTGCCGGATGGCGTTGAGATCCATGAATGCCCTGAACTCGGCGGACGTGAAACAGCTAGCGTTATCGCTGACGAGGGTGTCGGGTAAACCGAACGTGGAAAAGACCCTCCGTAACTGTTTAATTGTTGTGGCCGAGGAGGTGCTCGAGACTGGAATGACCTCCAGCCACTTGGAGAACGCGTCCACCACAAGGAGGAAAAGTGTTCCCCTGAACGGGCCTGCAAAATCTACGTGTACCCGGGACCAGGGCCCCCTTGCTGTGTCCCACTCCCTATGTGGCAAACGAGCCTCTTCTGGCCTGGAGCTTTGGCACGCTTCGCAAGTGCCGACCATGTGCTCGATGTCGGCGTCTAGCTGGGGCCACCGAAAGTAACTGCGGGCTAGTGCCTTAGAGCGGACGATCCCGGGGTGGCTGACGTGCAGCAGTTTAAGCACCCTCGGCCGGAGGGACGTGGGGATCACTACCCGCTGTCCCCACAAAAGGCAACCCCTCTCTAGGGACAATTCTAATTTCTTTTTGAAAAATGTGTCGAATTCCGCTGCTGGGGAAGACACGGGCCACCCTTTCTGTACCCAGGAGCAAACTGTAGCTAGCGTTTTGTCCTTACCGGTCGCTTTGGCGATATCGGCCGGTACTACTGGAGGGGAGTCTAGGACCTCTATCATTAAGACCTGGTGGTCCCTCTCTTCCTCGCCCACGTGGCAGCAATCCCGGGGAATGGGGGACCTCGAGAGGGCATCCGCATGGCTGATTTCCTTCCCGGGCCGGTACACCAACGCGTGCTGATACGCGTTGAGAAAAATGGCCCACCTGAGCATTCTCGGGGACAGGATTTGGGGTGTGGGCTTATCTGCGGTGAAAATGCCTAGCAGGGGCTTATGGTCGGTCACTATGGTGAAGGGGCGGCCATACACAAAATCATGAAATTTCTTGGTCCCCGCAATTATCGCTAATGCTTCCCTGTCTGTCTGGGCGTAGTTTCTCTCCGCTTGGGACAGGGACCTAGAGTAGAACGCTATCGGGGCCTCCCTCCCGTTCTCGAGCACGTGGCATAACACCGCCCCCACCCCCACCGGGGATGCATCGCATATCAGGACCACTGGGCGTTTGGGATTGAAGTGGGTCAGTACAGCATCTGATGCCAGGAGTCGCTTCAGGTCATTGAAAGCCTTCTCGTGGTCGTCGCCCCACTTCCATGCCTCGTCCTTTTTTAACAATTTATGTAGCGGTTCCGCCACGGCTGCCTTCCGAGGAAGGAAGGAGTGGTAGAAGTTGAGCTGCCCGAGGAACGACTGGAGCTCGGGCTTGGAGGTGGGGCGAGGGGCCTTTTTGATGGCGGCCACCTTGGATTGGGAAGGCCTTATTCCCTCGGGAGTAATGCGGAACCCTAGGAACTCGACCTCGGTTGCGAAGAAGACGCATTTGTCCTTTCGCAACCGCAACCCCGCCTTTTCGAATTTTTCCAGGACCTTTCCCAACCTTTCTGCCAACTCGGCCCGGCTCCCCCCTGTAATCAATACGTCATCAAAGTAAGGTAACACCCCCTCTAGCCCCTTCAGGAGGCGTTCCACGAGTGACTGGAAAATCCCGGGCGCCGAATTTACGCCGAATTGAAGGCGCGATACCTGGAACGCCCCTTTGTGGGTGACTATGGTCTGCGCAGCAGCTGCGGCGGGGGTGACGGGGAGTTGCTGGTAGGCTTGGGCCAGGTCAAGTTTAGCAAAACACCTCCCCCCGTGCAATCTAGCCAACAAGTGGCTGACTACCGGCACCGGATACGCATTGGGGCGGATCGCCTTATTGATGGTGCACTTGTAATCAGCGCATATGCGGACCTCCCCGTTGGCCTTGAGCGCCGTTACAATTGGAGTTTCCCACTCCGCAGAATCAACAGGAACAAGAATCCCCTGGCCCACCAATTTGTCCAACTCCGCCTCTATTTTGTCCTTTAGTGCGAAAGGCACTCTGCGCGGTTTAAGTCTGATTGGACGTACTCCAGGGTCCAGGTCGAAAGTCACTGGGGGGCCCTTGAATTTTCCGAGTCCCTTTTTGAAAACCTCGGGGTGCGCATCGCACACGCTCTGAATTGGGTCAGTCCCAGCGGCGTGTATTCCCACGGCGTGCACCCCCCCAATGAACAACCCCAGGGGCTGGAACCATTGAGTCCCGAGGAGGCTGCATTTACCCCCTTTGAGGACGACTAGGGGAAGCGTTGCGGTGCGTTTTTTGAACTGGACCTGGAATTTCCCAACCCCCAACACCGGGATGCGGTTCCCTTGCACGTCCTTCAGCGTGGCCCTCAACGCTTTGAGCTTGGGCCGCACGTGGGGGGCTATTTTTAGGAACTCTCCCTGGGAGATGATAGAATAAGAAGAACCCGAGTCCACCTCCATCCTAACAGGGGCCCCTTGTATCACTACCTCAACGAAGTATCGGGGGTGCTCCGTGGATACGCTGAAAACCGGAGCGTCGTCCTCGCTGTCGTCGGAGATGCGTCCGACGCCGTCCCGCTTCCTCGTGGTCCGGGTGCCGTGGTCCTTGGGCCTCGTGGTGCGGGTCCTGCCTCGCCGAGCGGTCCGGGGAACTCCTCCTCACCGAGCGGTCTGGGGAACTCCTCTTGGCCTCGCGCCGCTTCCGGCAGACCTTGGCGATGTGCCCGCGCCGGCCGCAGTTGTGGCACTCGGCCTTGCGGAACGGGCATTTGGCGCGGGCGTGGGCGGCGCCGCAGCCGTCGCAGCGCCGGCCCTCCTTCTGGACCCTCCGGACGTCCTCGTCGTCGCCGCTCTCCGTGGACGAGTTCGAAACCCGCCGGGCCGCGCGCACCGAGCTCTCTGCCTTGGCGGTTTTTGGTCGCCAGTCCTGGAGCTCTTGCACGCCGGCCGTCGTGGCTTCCGCGGCCTGCGCCGTGTCGAGGACCTGTTGCCACGTGGGAGGCGGCTCCAGTTTCATCAGCGCGCGCTGGGTCTCGGTGTCCCTCAGGCCGCAGAGCAGGCAGTCGCGGAGGGTGACTTCTGGGGTCTCCCACTTGCAGGGGCCGGCGGCCAGCCGCAGGGCCGCGGCGAACTCGGCGACCGATTCCCCGGGCGCTTGGACTCGCCTCCAGAACGCGCTCCGAGCGGGGAACATGGCTATCGCAGGCCGGAGGTGGGCGCGCAACACAGCCAGAAGCTCTTTGGCTTTGAAGTCGCTCACCCTCCTCGGCGCGATCAGGTCGACCAGGGTCCTCTTTGTCTCGTGTCCGAGCATGCGGACGAAGATGGCCCTCTTCTTGTCCTCATCTGAGACTTCGAGCTCCACCAGCGCTCCATTGAAGTCTATCTCGAACAGCTCCAAGTCTCCCGGCTTCCTGATCTCGTAGCCGGCGCATGTCTTGGTCCCGTGGGCAGCCATATCCCACCTTCGTCGCCAGTTTACTGTATGGGACCAAAGACAACAGGACAGCCGAAGGGTTGGCTTAACTCAGGTTTATTGCATGAGGACCGGATGAAGCATAAGGTAATGGTGGTGATACATCTCAATATATACAGTAGCACTATACATTTGAATCTTGTAGCACGGTAGCTCATTGGCTGCTACCGGCGTGGCCTCGCCCAGGCACGCCTCTCTTCTGTAGATCTTGTCCTGCTGCTGAATGCAGATCTTTCTCCTGCTGCTGAATGCGGGGAAGGTTTTCCCGCGGCTGTCCGTGATTGAGCAATGTGAACCATGTGAGACCGAACGCTCGCAGCTGCCCTCTATGGGCTGCTTGCTCGCGTTCCTTTACAGCTGAGATACCTTGTATTTGGAGTGGTTACATTCTTGCCTTTACAGTCCAGTGAACATGCAAACATACATACATAACACATACATACATAACAAGGACTTTTGCCACTGCCCCCACCCCACCCCACCCCACGCCCCGAACTTACTTGCAATTAGGGACAGAGAGGCTGCTGTTGGACTGAATACTGTATACTGTAATTACTATTTACTATGTATTGAGTATTTTGTGTATTGTACATTGAGTCTTTTGTACATTTGCATTGTTATATTGTATAACCATTGTGTAAGCCGCCCTGAGTTGGGCTTCCCTGGGTGGGCGGCATATAAATGTGAAATGTAATGTAATGGTAGAGCTATCCTAGGACATAGATGGCATGGGTGTACCATTTTTGGGGATGCCAACTTTCTCAACAACAAAAATTGCCTGAGAACAAGTCTGAGAATTCAGCCCATCAACACATTATCTGCAAACACTTTGACTTTGCTTATCTGGAATAGGCCGAGGTCTCTTTCTAGCCTTCATTTTTTGCTGCAATGCTTCCTGGCGAGGGGGTTTCTTCAGGAGCCCACCCTATATATATAGCATTAAGAGCACTGAGGTTGCCATCTCTAGGAAGCTTTGCAATAGCATCTTTCAGGAAGCTCTGCTTCAATTCCCAGAAGCCTAAGTCAATCCCCAAAAGCACTGATTGGCCAATGTACTGATTTAGGCCTCTGGGAATTGAAGTCCAAGAACCAAAGCTTGGGAAACATTGGCCTAGAAGAAGAGAATCGAGTAAAAAAACATACCACAAAACAACTAACTCCATGAATAGTACCTCCATAATAGATGGCCCTTTATTTTGTTGTTGTTCAGGCTCAAAATGTAGATGTCTGGTGGCACTCACCTTCTGTTGTGGTGGGCAAAGAAATTTCCATGCAAGCGGCAGATTGTGCTTTCCTAAACGGAGGTTTTCCTGGACCCCAGCGATTGATTTTTGAAATATCTGCACTGGATAACCGTTTCCCAGAGCTGCAACTTTGGGATGTTGGACTTGTACAGTGTCCATTTATAGGATCTGTGATAAAAACAGCATTGCAAACACTTAAAACTGTCAATACAAGTTCCTGTTCAGAACACATGTAGATTCCAAATTGCTATCAAGCCTGCATACACTGGAAAATGTCCCAGTTGAGGTTCTAGAATGAGATTGAGGTTCAGATTATTTCTGCACATGTATTTCTGCCACAAGAACAAGAGGCCCTTGACCTTATTTTGACATTGAGGCTTTCCTGTATATCCTGGAGGACTTTCCAAGATCATTCAAATATGAAAAAAGCAGAACCATTCTTGGTAGGACCAGATAGGGTGGAACAAACTGTCACATCCTCTGGAGAACCCTTCAGGGCATTCACAAAAGAAAGGGAAAAATCAGCTTTAGTGCATAGTGGTACATATTTTGGACTCCAATTTTTATAAAACGTTTCCAATGGTCAGCAGTTATCTAAAATCATAATGCTTTTAGTTAGTCACAGGAGAAGCTGTTTTAAATTTTTAAAATAGCTAGAAGTAACTGGATGAGACTCAGCTGCATCTCAAAAAAAATCATGTTTTTGGATTGGAGAAGAGTAGAGAAAGGACTTCCTCATGATCTCTAGACCAGGGGTGCCCAAACTAAGACCCATGGGCCGGATCGGGCCCCTGATGACAATTCATCCGTCCCACACCGCCCTTGTCGTTCCCTGAAGCAGAGCCATATGGATGTGTTTTACTTCCGCTGCCGGGAGCGGCGAGGGTAGTGTAGGCCGGATGAATTGGCATAGGGGCACAGATCCGGCCCACAGGCCATAGTTTGGACACCCCTGGTTTTAGCAGAGAAAATGGCAACCTAAAATCTATCTTATCCTGTTGAAAAACATCTGTTGCAAAACAGATGGCAAGGCACATTTTCCTTCCGCTTCCAGTGGGAGGAACCATGTGACTGGCCCATACCTGTCAAGTATCCCGTTTTGGCTGGGATTTCCCGTAATTCACTGATCTTTCCCCCTCTTTCCCACCTCCAGCCCATAATTGGAATGGCCAGGAAAGGGGTTTCTGCACATGTGCAAAGGATTTCTGCACATGCGCAAATAGGTTACTGCGCATGCATGAATGGGTTACTGCGCATGCATGTGCCGGTGCCTGGAAACCTTCCCTTATTTTCATCACCGCAACTTGACAGGTATGGACTTGCCCCGTGGCCTGAAAAGTTTGGGCACCCCTGCGCTACACTGTCCTTCACCAAATCTGGCCTGTGCTAACTTTCCTTTGACATTAGATTATGTTCCT